>CM017575.2:6616746-7816746 GCA_007844105.2 Rhamnella rubrinervis | reverse complement strand
AAACTAATAAAGTATGAAACTTTATACTTCTTTTGTTGGTTAATGTAGTGAGGTTACAATTTTATTTAAAAAAATATGGTTGCTGGAATTTGATTTAAATATGACTTTATTTGCTATTTCTTTGTAAATAAAATGCTATTTCGAAATGGTTTCTTTGGAAATAAATGGGTCTATTCGCATCAATATATTTGTATGAATCTATATATAAATATATATATATATACATATATAAATGTGCATATAGTAAATAATAACTTGAGTTATTAGAATGAATTTATGCCTTTGGATATGCTTGATAAAGTATATATATATATACATAAGTATTTAAATGCATGTGTTGTCTTGTATATGGGAGTTAATTGTGTTTGAAGCTATGTATATTAATGACTTGAGATTGGTGTTAGTTAGTAAAGGCACAAGCATATACATGCATCGCAACCCAACATGATAGTTTTGATCATATTTGACCGAAACTACTTTCTTGTCAATCCATATTTTTAAAAGTTATTCATCATATAGTCATGGCCATGCACATGTAGGCATCTAAAGTTGTAATGAATGGAGCATATGTGATTGTATATGTGAATCGTTTAGTAGAAGTCCCACTAACTAGTAAGTGGAGAGATTGGATTCTCGCATGCGAGCACATGCAAGCGTACTAGTGCATGTGGGGGTTGTAATCCCGACACTTGCATGATGCGGATGCAAGCGGGTTTCATCCCCACTTATGCCGTTTCCTCTAATCAATTAAATGTGTAAGGATTTTATTGAAAGTAGGAATGTGTACTGCTTTAGGAAATTAGAGTTGCTTGCGGGTAACTAGCTCTAGCGTAATTAAAACTTACGCAAAGAGAAAAGTCCTACATACAAGAGTTTTAAAAGTTATTGCATAAATGGTTGTTTTTAAAAGAGAAACGAACAAGAGGTTTTCATGGTTGCTGACTTTCTAATAGCATACTACACTACATCATCACATGCATGTTAGGAACCTATTGAATATTTTTCACTCACTCCTATTTGTTTCTTGTATATAGGTAATTCCGATATCTAGCATGAGTAGTTTGGCATTGACGTGGTGGACCGGCGGAGAGTGGCAACAGTACAAATTAGTTCCGCAGTTTTCTTTTCTTTTTAATAATACTAAAACTCTAATCAAGATATAGTAATTTTCTTTACGTTGTGGGTCTTGTGTAAAGAACCATATTACTTGAAGTTGAAGATACTATGGTTTTTGATAATTAATACTAACGGTTTGATTTGTACTAAAGAATAAAGAAAATTTTTCATTCATTTTTACTGCTTTGTTTAAAAAGGAAATCTTCTTTTATATTACTCTTTCGTACCATCTTTTCGAAGTGACATCTCTTTATTCGGGTCTTCGGTCTCAGGTATAGGGGTGTTGCAACTAGCATCATGAGCATGATGATGACATCATGATGATGCTCATCATATCCAAGCTCACTAGTAGTTAGCATGTTTTGTTCACTTGTATTGGCCTCCAATGTGGCAACCACATCATTCTGCATTCATTAGAAACAAAATTAAAATTATACGCACATATTAGATATATGTTTATAATGTTTATTAAAATTTATTCACAATACTTACCCCTTCTTCACTAAAAAGTTTATTTTTCAATGTCTCATAGTTTAGAACAACTATACTATACCATCTATAGATAGGAGGGGAAAACCACCTCATTTGATTTGTGGATAGCTAATCTTCCCAATTTGAGAATTGTCTCATAACCTAAAACCTAATAATATAACAAGTATGTTGAATTAGTACTAGTTAAATTAAATTTATAATGATAAACTATTCATAACATATTAGCAGCTAACCTAGAAAGCTATTGGACACCCTTCAAGACTATAAGTTCCTAATGAGTTAGGCTTCTCCAAAGCCTTTTATAATGAATTTATCATGGCTTCCCATGCCTGTTCCCCCCATGGATAAGCATTGAAAGTAAGAAGATCATGTACAATGCCGACATGATCCATTTTTATTTCAGAGTGGCTTTCTTTCCCAAGGATACCATACTCTGGGATGTAAAGTAAAAACAATTTCACCATGTCATCATCTTCCATCCACTGCATCGTATTGGTGTACACATCCTTCACCATGGCATTGGTGATCACATCAAATCTATTGAAGTAACTATCTTTTATCCTTTCAGATGAAGAGAAGAACTATTAGCTGGAACTGGATCCATCTTCAATTCAGTTATAATGCTAAACTCCTTCTTTCTGAACTGTGCTGTGTTGCCTCCAAAATTGAATTCCAAATATATTTTGGCATATATGTAGACTTGCCTCCTTAGTAGATGATGAACAAGACCACCACTGGATTTGACACTTAAGTGGAGAACCAAATGGCCAAAACAACTTTCCTCCATCTTCTTTCGTTGCTCTGCAAGGTATCCTTATGTGATTTCATCAACATTCTTTATAAGTATACTCATCTTCTTCTTTACATCACTGAGTACTTTGCCTAATTCTGTCTTATTAGTAATGCGAACCTATACATCATTTGCTAAAGAGTACTTAAAAGCCTTAGAAATATTGACAAAGTCCATTTCCTGTTCAAAACACAGTAAACATTAAGATTTCAACTTCATCATAGACAAATCATGACTATAAATGATTAGAACAACTTTGTTAACATATTAATAGAATGACAAATCACGACTTCGTCATCTTCGTTAGAGACGAATCATTAATGACAAACAATTTTGTCAAAACACTTCGTCAACTTTCATTTGAAGAGAAGGACTATTAGCTAGAATTGGACCCATCTTCAATCTAGTTATAAGGCTAAATTCCTTCTTTCTGAATTGTATTGTGTTGCCTCCAAAATTGAATTCCAAACATGTCTTAGCAAATATGTGGACATGCCTCCTTAGTAGATGATAAACAAGACCACCACTGAATTCGACACTAAAGTGAAGAAACAAATGGCCAAACAACTTGCCTAATTCTGCTTTATTAGTATGGAGAACCTATGCATCAGCTGCTGAAGAGTTCTTAAAAGCCTTAGAAACCTTGGCAGATTCCATTTCCTTAAGATTTCAACTTTGTCATAGACGAATCATGATTATAAATGATTAGAACAACTTCGTCAACATATTAATAGAATGACGAATCACAACTTCATCAACTTCGTCAGAGATGAATCATAAATGATGAACAACTTTGTCACCTAATGAAACACTTCATCAAACAATTGAACTATTTCCCATGCATCTAAAGGACTAATGAATGTGAGCTTCGTCAACTTATTCAAGTATTTTCGTGACTGCTTTGACTGAGACGAATGACTTCATCAAGAACTTGTATCAATGTCCATTATAACCCAAACCATAAATGTAATCTAACCTCAAACGAATTAATACATGTCCAAGTATAAATAAAAAAATAACGAACCAATCCTTTAACCTAAAACCTAATTCCTGAATTCAAAATACAGTAAAACAATGTTGGACTTGGTAACAAATGTTGGTAGTAGATTAGCGATGACAACGGCAAATGCAAATCGTACCTGGGTTTAAGCTTGATTAGGTTCAAGTATGAATATGGATCGTGGTGGGATTGTAGATCTTGGGTGATGAAGAAGTGGCTAAAAAAATTATTCATATATTTAAGTCACTTAAGGGGTATTATCATAATTTTGGACCAAAATATTTATTCTGAACCAATTGGGCTAAAATAATTCTAATGGGTATTAGCTTGGATATGACATCAAAAAACCCTTGACCTAAAGCTTAGGCTAAAGAATGCATATTACTCCGGCTCAAAATCATTAAAAATAATCTAGATTTAGAGAATAAAAGTATTTTAGTTAATAAATATAATAATATATGTATAAATATAGAGAGTATATTATTGAAAATTACAATTTTTATGTATTTGTCTGAATTAAAAAATATATATATTATTGAAAGGAAAAAGAAATATGAAAGTTTTGTTGATTGGTGTCACAATCCTTCATTCAAAATATATTGGAGAAAATTTATTTCAAATTGATAAATAGATAAAAAAAAAAAAAAAGAAGTAATCTAGCACTTAAATCTACAAGTTTGTAAAATAATAATAATAATAATTTTGATTGTAAGGTTAACTGTGGGAGAGTTCTTTCAGTCAACAGATTTCTAATCTGAGATTTTTTTTTTTTTAACAGTCAATTTGTTGAAGGAAAATATATAAATATATATATATATATTATGGTGACTTTCTTACTGTATAAGAACAGCTCATGATCAGGTATGATCCGTAATCTGCAAGTCTGAAATCAATTTCTATCTAACTAATTGACATTTTTAATTTCTTACCTTAATTTGACACTACATTTCAATCCAAATTTCTTACCTTAATTTGTTAATCAATCAGAGTTCATTAGAAAGAAAAAAAAATTAACCAGCAAAGAAATAAAAACACATGATTAAAACCACAAACACGGAGAATAATTTCTCCCTCTTAATTAGGTAAAATTAATACAATTGAAATCTCATCCCCTTAATTTTATGAATCAATTCTCATTTTAGTAAATTTTTATTAGACTCTTTGATCTTCATATTTCTTTCCTCCATTCTTCACCACACCAAACCCTTATAGTCAGACCCTCTACGTTTTACATTGTTCACACTGTGTCCTTTCCTATCCTTTCCCAGAGTCTCCAAATTCCTCGGAAACCCTAAAACCATTTTCTTTGATTTTCTCTCTGTTGTGGTATATAGTAATGTCGGAAATTTTTAGAAAAATAAGGAAGTATCTGAACAGAAAGCTTTGTTCACACTCCGGTCGTCCATCTCCGTCGACCTTAACTCCTTGCCCTTTGAATCTTTCTGATTGCTACTCCTCGTTGGAGTTGGTGTCCACCCGTTTGTCGTCTGACAATTTACACAAGCAAGTTTCTAAGGTCATTTTCTTCTCACTTTATGTTTCATCTAATATTTTGTCAAATTTTCATACCATGTTACATATTTTGGAAATTAACAAATATATATATATTTTTTGTTTCTTTTGATTTGAAAATATAGATTTGAGATTTTCATTGAAAGTAGTGATTTTTGGTTTTCCTAGAAATAGTTTGTTACTTTGTCTTACAACATGAACATGTTCCTCTTCAATATTAGCCGAAATACCTTGATGCTTTTCTTTTTCATTATGGGCCACCTCTATTATACTTGTTCTATTGTTTGGCTGGGGACTGTTTGGTTTATATATCCATATATACTTATACAATATAAACATATTTATTCAATGCTGAATATAATTATTAATATTTTAATTTATTGCACGACTAAAATATTGCAACAGCATGCAGCTAAAACTCGACTACATAAATATATATTTTTTGTTAATATTTTACCTCATATTGTTATCTATTAATTTTCTAATTTCATTTGTGTATATCAACCTTTTCTCGTAAGTACCTTTTAAATTATTGTTCGGAAATTTCATTTGAGATTAATTGAGCTTTGTGTTATAGGGTTATATATTAAGCCCAAATTATAAAACCTAGTGCCTAAGACTGATAAAACGTGGATCCTCAGATCTAGATGCAAAAACCAGAGTGAGGCCCAGAAACAGAACCTGGTGACTTTCTATGCACTCATCCACTATGCTGGATTTAAGGATGCTTTGGAGAAAGTAACTCCTACATCTCGCAGATACTGCCACATTCCGCGCATACTCTTCCCACTTACTTACTCGTTAGGAGCTTAACTGATCCATACTGCCACCTTCTTGAGTGGTTGTGAGCAGTGGAATATGAAACGTGAGGTACAAGAAACACCTCACTCCTTTCCTATCTATACCCCAAAAGACACCCGACTCAGGTAAGTAACTGGACAGCCTTACATAAACTCTGTTATTTTATCCTCAGGAACCTAATTACTGACTTGAGCATAGGAGTGTCTTTGGTCAATACCACACCAGTGGCTCAAGGTTCTAACTTTCCTATCTGTTTTTAGGTTCTCAAAGTGTCTAAACAATCTAAAATTCCCCTCCAAACAGAAGTAAGGCTTCAACCCATTTTTTAACAAAAACATTGGGCGCCGTCTGTGGGAACCCACAATTTCCACAAACATAATGATATCCAAATCTAAAGCTTCTTCAGTGCCTAGACGAGGGACAAATCACCCCCTCCTAGACCTAGGCATTCACAACCAATAGCCTTGAATGATAACATACCACGTGGACATCGAACTGCAGCACTAGCAATGTCACGTCTTGCTGTTCTCGAAAACATTGTAGGGAATCTAGCACAAAGCGTGGAGCAGGTCCTTACGTATCTTCCTTAAGATACTATTCATAAGCCACAAGATCTCCCACATGCACTTCCTAAGGCAGGCGCACTTAGCACCCACCAAGTTGCCCATAGTGGTCAAGCAAGTTCAAACCATCAGGATGGGAAGGTCCATCAAGGTGCTTCCAGCCATATAGGAGGGAATAATCGAGAAGACCAAAATATTTTACGGGAGGAGGACTTGCGCCAAGACGTTAAACATGCTGCAGTTCGGGGCATCCTAGAGGAAGCAATTGATGAAATGAGGGAGAGGTCCTTAGACAAGGTGTTTCGAAAGAAGGAAGCGCCTTTAAACAAGATGGAGAAAGAAATCCAACAACTAAAGAAGCAACTTTGTGACATCCAGGTGGGTTCATCCAAGAACCCAATAGATTTGGATGAAGTGGAGTCACCGTTCACTGAAGAGATTCTAAGAACCCTTCTTCCTTCCAAATTTATTATGCCATAGTTTCCACCTTATGACGGGAGCAGAGACCAGGTCGAGCATCTGGAAAGCTAGCGCACTTGGATGGAGTTGCATAGCGCAATAAGGTCGACCATGTGCAAAGGCTTCCCGCTCACACTTTCTGAGACTGCTCACCAATGGTACAGACTACTCAAACCAGGTTCCATCTCTTCATTCTTCAAGTTAAGTCAAGCTTTTGTAACCCATTTTAGTGCTGCGAAGTCAGTAAGGAGGCCTAAATCGTACCTCTTTACTGTCAAGCAGGGAAAAGAAAAACCTTGAGAGATTACATCACACGTTTCAATAAGGAAGCACTCTGCATAGATGGTTGCAGTGATGACCTAATGTTGAGTCCATGATGGTCGGCCTGAAACCAAGTAAGCTGTTGTGGCCGCTTGGGAAGAATGATCCTAAGGACTTTCAGGAGTTGATGAACCGCGCCCAGAAATATGTAAATGCTGAGGCACTGATGACCTCAAGGCTTGATGAGATGACCATATCTGGAGAAAAGAGAAAGAAAAGTCCAGACCTGCGACCTACTGAGCACAAGAGGAGCAAGGGTGATTCAAACAATAGTGTGAAACCACCTAGAGCACCAGAGGGACGCTTTCAGTACTATACCCCATTGGCTACTTTTGCTGACCAAATGTTCATGTAAATCCGAGATGATAACCTGCTAAAATGGCCAGCAAGGATAAAGACCCCACCAAAAAAAAAAGGGACAAAACCAAGTATTGTCACTTTCATAAAGATCATGGTCACAACACTGAAGACTGCATGCCCTTAAAGGATGAGATTGAAGCTCTTATTGTAGGGGTTTTCTGAGAAATTTTGTAGCTGGGGGTCAAAAACATAGAGATCAGAAGACCCCAAGTCCCTATCAGGAGTCGAGAAAGAAAGTCATAGAAGGGAACCTCCCACTGAGATTCGTACAATAATTAGGGGAGATAATATAAGCTCCAACAGGGCACTGAAAGCCTATTCTCGGACAGCGAGGTACCCACCACCCGATTATCAAGAGGTAAACCTGACGCAGTGTCCAACAAAGGAAGTAAAAGCTCAACCCTACTCGTTGGCATTCACAGATGCAGATTCTAGAGGAGTGCATCATCCACATGATGATGCACTGGTGATAACCATGAATGTAGCTAATTGCGTGGTCAGAAGGATACTGGTGGATAATAGGAGTTTTGTAGGCATCCTTACTGGGATGCTTTCAGGCAAATGGGCATCGGCAAAGAGAGACTAGACTCAGTACCAACACCTCTATTTGGATTTGCAGGAGAAAAAGTTATATCAGAGGGCTGCATCACCCTACCGGTAACGGCAGGAGCTTCACCAACGCAAGCTACAGTTATGGTAAAGTTCCTGGTTGTTAATCACCCTTCTGTATATAATATGATCATAGGAAGGACCTTTTTAAACAGCTTGAGGGCTGTTACTTCAACTTACCCCCTTATAATGAAGTTTCTTACAGAGAAAGGAACATATGTAGTTTGAGGAGACCAGCATGAAGCAAGGAAATGCTATGTCAATGCACTCAAAGGGAAAAGTAAAGTAATGCAAACTGGTGATGGAGCGGGGATCCAAACACAATCTCAGGGCCCTCAATTGAGGCCTGCGAAACTGATCCAAGAGGACCTTTGGCTCAAGGTCCCGAGCAAGATCCAGGAGTTAGACCAAAAGTTAGAAGCTCGAGCTAAACCAGCAAAAAAACTCGAGAAGGTGGTTCTATCCCCTGAGAACCCAGACAAAGTGCTCTATTGGCACTTTGCTCACCCCAAAGATGAAGGATGTGCTTCGTAAATTCTTGAAAAACAACATGGATGTCTTTGCATGGTGTCACAATGATATGCTGGTATTGACCCGAGCATAATTGTACATAGACTTAATGTTGACATAAACTTTAAGCCTGTTTTCAGAAGAGAAGGACATTCAACGAAGAGAGATATGTTACGATCGAAGAGAAAGTCTAGAAACTCCTTAAGGCTGGATTCATACGATCGCTAAACTACCCAGAATGGTTGGCAAATGTGGTGCTTGTAAAGAAGGTGAATGGAGATTGGAGAGTCTGTATCAATTTTACAGACCTCAATAGAGTGTGTCCCAAGGATTATTTTCTTTTACCACAAATTGATCAGCTAGTTGACTCCACTGCAAGTTATAAGATTCTGAGTTTCATGGTCGCATATTCTAGCTACAACCAAATCTGAATGCATGAGACAGACCAACCAAAAACAGCTTTCATAACTAACAGAGGGCCATACTGTTACACTGTAATGCCTTTTGGCCTTAAGAATGCAGGAGCAACAAACCAGCGCCTAGTGAACAGGATGTTCACAGGCCAAATTGGGAAAACAATGGAGGTTTACGTGGACGACATGCTCGTGAAAAGTAGAACAGCAATGTATCATGTAGCTTACTTGAAAGAAAGTTTTGAGAAGCTACGAAAGTATAAAATAAAACTCAACCCCAAGAAGTATGCGTTTAGAGTAGCCTCTGGAAAATTCCTTGGCTTCATGGTCAACTAAAGAGGAATAGAGGCAAACCCAGACAAGATTAAGGCTATCATGGAAATGAAGTCCCCTTGGAGCATAAAAGATGTACAAAAGCTTACTGGAAGAGTCGCAACACTCAATAGGTTCGTCTCGAGGGCGACAGACAAATGCCTTCCTTTCTTCAAGCTACTATGTGGTGGGAAGCAGTTCCAGTGGACTGAAGAGTGCAAGTCGGCATTTCAGTAGCTTAAAGCCTACATGAGCTCACCTCCTCTTCAATCTAAGGGGCTAGTGGGAGAAAACCTAATTTTGTATCTAGCAGTCTCAGCTACCGTAGTAAGCTCAGTACTGGTAAGGGAGGAAGCTGGAGTGCAATGCCCAATCTACTATGTCAGTTGTGCCATGTTGGATGCTAAAACCCGATACCTAGATCTGGAAAAGTTAGCTTTGGCCCTGGTAGTCTCTTGTAGGAAACTGAGACCCTACTTCCAGGCATACATGATAGTGATACCTACAAATCAGCCATTGAGACAGGTAGTCAGCAAACCAAACTTGTTAGGAAGACTTGTTAAGTAGGCTATTGAGATGGGAGAATTCGACATCAGATACAGACCCAAGATGGCTATCAAAGGGTAGCCGATTGCAGATTTTGTCGCAGAGTTTACATGTATAGAAATTGTTCTCTACGTTAACCCTAATATTGGCTTTTCAAATCCTTCCCCCATTGTTAGAACTTGGATTCTGTATGTCGATGGATCTTCCAATACCCAAGGGACTGGAGCAGGGCTAGTTCTTACCACACCAGAACAAGCAAGGATCGAGTATGCTCTACATTTTAGCTTTCTAGCCTCCAACAATGAAGCTGAATATTAGGCTCTACTAGCAAGGCTAAGACTGGCAACAACACTGGTAGTGCAAAAATTAGTTATGTTCAGTGATTCGTAGCTGGTTGTAAACCAAGTGACTTCAAAGCATATCAGACCAAGGATAAGAGGATGACAGCTTATCTGCTTGAAGTCAGGCAGACTCTGCAGAATTTTGAAGAGTGCTATATCACCCAGATTCCTAGGTCTGCAAATACCAATGCAGATTCCTTAGCTTGCTTAGCTCCATCATCAGGGGCTAGTTTCTATAGAACCATCCTGGTGGAGTTCTTACCTCAACCAAGCATCTTAACAAAAAGGAAAGAAAGTATATCCTGTTAACACTGCAGAGTCATGGATGAGTCCCATTATAAGATGGCTAAAAGATGGAGACCTGGTAGAAGATAAACTAGAAGCAAGGATAATAAGGTGCAAGATACACCCCTACTTGATGGTGTACTGTACAAAAGAGGCTTCAGTGCACCTTATTTAAGATGCCTCACTGATGAAGAAGCAGATTACGTAATGAGGGAAATCCATGAAGGCATCTACGGGAACCACTTTGGCAGAAGGGCACTAGCACATAAGATGATTAGGCAGGGTAACTACTAGCCTACTATGCATAGTGACGCCCTGCAATTCATGAAGAGATGTGATAGGTGTCAGTGCTACTCCTTTATTCCCTATCAGCCACCAGTTAAGCTTACCACCATAAGGAGTCCGTGGCCCTTTGCCCAATGGGGGATCAATATCATAGGACCACTTCCAATAGGGAAAGGAGGGCTCAATTTGCCATTGTAGCAGTCGACTACTTCACCAAATGGGTAGAAGCAGAACCTCTGGCTACTATCACAGAGTATAAAACTACTAATTTGATCTGGAGGTCAATTATCTACAGGTATGACATTCCCCACACCATAGTAACTGACAAGAGGAGGCAGTTTGATAACGCCAAATTTTGAGAGTTTTGCTCAACTCTCGGTATTAAAAATGCATTCTCCTCATTAGCACATCCACAAGCTAATGGGCAGGTGGAAGCCATAAATAGGATTATAAAAGATAATCTGAAAGTGAAGCTGGAAAAGCTAAAAAGAGTGTGGACGGAAAAGTTACCTTGTGTGCTTTGGGTGTACAGAACTAGAACAAGGACCTCAACAGGAAAGACACCATTCTCCATGGCATATGGAGCAGAAGCAATGATACCGGTTGAAGTAAGAATGTCCAACTTTAGAAGAACGCATTTTGAGCCTGCACAGAATGATGAAAATCTTCAAGTCAACCTATATCTAATTGAAGAACTAAGGAACACTACTGAGGTTAAAGTTGCAGCCTACCAGCAGAGGATAGCTAAGTACTACAACTCCAGGGTAAAATATAGAAGCTTCCAGGTCGGGATTTGGTTCTACGAAAGGTGATGCTCAACACCAAGAAAGCTGGAGTTGGCCCCCTGGCCCCAACTAGGAAGACCTCACAAGGTGATCAGGATCCTTTGTTCAAGAACCTACCAGCTAGAGGATATGAACAGAAAGCATCTGCCCAACTTATGGAACGCAGAACACCTGCATAATTATTACCAATGAAACTCAGGCCTAGTATTTGCAAATAGTTTAGGATACTAAATAATTTATGTCTTTCATTTTATTTCCTTAAAGTGAGTGTTCTTACTTCTAAAGTAGGTTGTCACACTCACAAGCATTGTATTTTCAGTTAATGAAATGAATTTTTCTTCAACACAGTTCCTTATCCACATTTTGTACAAAAGAAATTGGGGGGCAGCATACACCCTATACGCCAGAATCGAGAACATGCATCCTATACCCTGATTTTGGGGAAGCATCGAGAACATGCATCCTATACCTTGATTTTGGGGAAGCATCGGTAACATGCTTCCTATACCTTGATTTTAGGAAATAATTGTTTGCAACAGTATAAAAAGCAAGCAAAAATAAAGCAAATAAATTACAAACTCTCAAGGTAAAAAATAGAGTTCAATAAACTCTGTAACATATGGAATTTGAAAAATCCTATCACAAACTCTCAAAGTAAAAAATAGAGTTTAATAAACTCTATAACATATGGAGTCTGAAAAACTCTATAAAAATAGCTACTCGACTATGGTATCTTTTGCACCAGCATCCTCTGTGCCACCAATACCACCTGTAGAAGTATCTCCTACATCAGCCTCATACACCTGCGAGAGGTCAAGATCAAGAAGCTTTTGCTTAATCTGACTAAGGCATGCATTTAGTTGCTATGCAACCTCGGTCTCAATAGTCTCGTCAATCGAAGACTTCACACTCTCAAGCTCCTGTGAGGCTTTGGCATTCTTCTCCCCCAGCTGTGCAATTGTGTCCTCCGATTCCCTAGCCTTCTTCTTGTTCATCTCTTCTGACTTTGTCGCTTTTGAGTCTGTTTTCAGCATCTGTACGTCTACCCTTCTCCTCAAGCTCACTGATGGTCACCCTTTGATCCATCATCCCTCGTCTCAGGTCGATGATCTCCGAGTGTAGCTGAGCCATGGTGGCCTGTTGTCTTAGCGCCATATAACCCATCTAAAAAAAAAAAAGACAGGTTCTTCAGAAATATATATATATATATATATGGATAAACACACAAAGATAATTGATCATACCTTGACCCTTAAGGTGGTGAGCAGTGAAGCTTGAACATCAGAAGGAATGGTTTCCATTTCATTAATTGTTGCAAGAGAAAGTATCTTCGTCGAACACTTGACGAAATATGATAGCTCAGGAGGAACAGACATAGAGATAGTGGAAGAAGAACCCTCAAGGGTATGGACAACAGGAATATTTATAGAAGGTAGCTGAGTAGGAAGAATAAATGAACCAGAGCCTAGCAAATGAGCAGGCAACCCGAAGGAAGAACTTGGAGGCAGCCGAAGGGAGTAACCTGAACTAGCTGAGGAGTCTAGTAGCTATGCAGGGGAAGAACCTGAAACTAGAGGCGTGGAAGTACTAGATGACCCCAGGGAGAAGGATCTAGAAAGGAAAGATGATGGAGTTAAAGGAGGTAAAGACAGTCCTGAGAACTTGCTTTTCTTGCTCTGGTTCTGGGAACTTTCTGATCCGTCATTCCCCCTCTTCTCTCTTGGCCCGCTCTTCCTCATCTCACTCAATTTCTTCTTCATTCCTTCCACAGTCATGGTAGGATAAGTTGAATTTTCTGTACAAGTCAAGATGGTTAGTTCAGCATGCTAATATAAATGCTTCAAGAAAAGAAGCAAGTAAAATGTACTAACCTTCACCAAACAAGGCTTCATGAGAAAAATATGTGTCAACCTTCTTTAGTAGGTTTTTGTAGCTCCTACTTGCAGCTGGTTGGTTCTTGACGAATTCAATGCAATTGTATAACCCTGAGCTTACCTCCTTGAACAGTGAGATATCTACAGAAATAGAGAGATTAGTAACAAAAAAAAAAAGGACTGCATGTAAAGACCTAAGATCCTATAATGAGTGGGAACTAAAATGAATGAGGCTCATCAGTAGGTGTTTCCAAATTCCTCGTTGCCATAAACCATTTACTCTTCCACCCTTTAGCCTTATTGGAATTATGATCTCCAACAATGATATTTTTTTCTTTCCTTAAGGAGACATAATCCACCCACTGGTCTTAAATCTACCCCTCTTAGAATCTTTCTTCAAGTGGTACATGTACATGAACTCCTTGGCTGTCAAAGTCATCCCTAACTCCTTCCATAAAATATAATAGCATATTAGGGATCTCCATGAATTAGGGGTTAACTGTCCAGGAGCTAATCCCCACTTGTGCAGAATCTCTCAAAATACAGGAAGAAGTGGAAGGCGCAACCTTTTAATCAAGGAAAGCGGTATGAAAAACTGCTTCCCCAACCTTAGTTCTTCTAAGGTCATCATCTCGATCGGGCACTCGAAAGGTGACACTAGGGTCCACACTAAATGGATGTAAGAATCACTTGAGTCGCTTTATAGTCTTGATAAAAGACCTGATATCAATAATGGCAAAACCATCGATGCCTTAAGAATCACCCCTTACGTTTTGGGTGGAACCATCCTTACTGTTCGCATCCTGTGTGGACTAACCATCGCTGGTATCATTCAAATATTCAGCATCACTACCCCCATACTCATACACCTCTCTCTATCACTAGATGAGCCATCAGACATGCCTGCAAAGGAAGAAAGTGTCAGTATAACTAGAAGGAACTCAAGGGAAAATGAAAGAGAATAAGACTGGTAAAGCTCTCTAGTATACTAACACTTTCCCGAATCATGCTGATGGTGTAAATAAGGCCAGTTCACAGGGGGGCATGGTCTAAGTACTAGATTTTAATGAATAAGTCGAGTGGGTATCAGAGCACAACACAGCGCGGGGCCCATCCAAGAGTAAGACGGATGGGTGCGCGGAACCTAGACATGCGTGGCATCCAAGGGCACTAGGCGTGCATGGCACCTGGCGCATGAGGCATCCCGGGGTGTATGGCACCTAGAGCACGGCTACCTGGGCATGCAGCCTCCTGGGCACGCATGGAACTAGGGCTCTTGCGGCATCAGGGCGCGCCCGGCACCTAGGTACGCGCAGCACTAGGGCGGTGGCCACTTGGGTGCGTTGCACCAGGGCGAGCAGGACCTGGGTACAGGGCTACCTGGGCGCTCTGCCACTTTGGTCCGGCCTCTTAGGTGCGCTGCCACCTAGAAGCGCAGCTTCGGGTGCGCGACCTCAGGGCGCATAACCTTTATGGTGCGCGGCCCCTGAGCGCTCAACCTACCATGGCATACAACCTGTGGGTGCGCAGCATCAGTGGCACGCATAATGCTTAGGTGCGCTAGGTGGGCCACTGCCCTAAACACATAATATTCCTTGGGTTTCTAATACTATCATATACGTTTATGAGAGTTTTAATGATGAAACACAGAGAAATTATATAAAGCCTATTTCAAATAGATTCAACACTCCCTACAGGAAGTATTTCTGCCTAAATACATGCAATATTAAAAACTAAAAATAAAAGGGTGAAGGAACGTTCATACCTTTTATTCTCTAAGTCTTCTAAAAAGATGCTTGCAAATCCGCTATGATTTCAAAAAAATGAATGTTAGATCAAGTAAAAGAGAAAGATGATTTTATGTTAGGGTTTCATAGAATTTGATTCTTACTAAAATTCAAGCTTTCCTATTTAGCTATATAATTTTAATCTTTAAATTACATAGCTGGGGGGCAATTATTATAGGGTTTTATATTAAGCTCACTTTTAATTTAAGCCCAAGCCCAAATTATCAAACCCAGTGCCTAAGACTAATAAAATGTGGATCCTCAAATCTAGATGCAGAAACAGAACCTGGTGACTTTTTGTGCACTCATCCACTATGTTGGATTTTAGGATGCCATGGAGAAAGTAACTCCCACATCCCGCAGATACTGCCACATTCCGTACATACTCTTCCGACTTACTTACTCGTCAGGAGCTTAACTGATCCATATTCCTACCTTCTTGAGTGGTTGTGAGCAGTGGAATATGAAACGTGAGGTACAAGAAACACCTCACTACTCTCCCCAAAAGACACCCGACTCAAGTAAGTAACTGGACAGCCTTACATAAACTCTGTTATTTTATCCTCAGGAACCTAATTATTGACTTGAGCTTCGCAGTGCCTTTGGCCGATACCACACCGATACCCCAATGTTCTAACTTTCTTCTCTATTTTCAAGTTCTCAAAGTGTCCAAACAATCTAAAATTTTTCCGAACATAAGTAAGGCTTCAACCCATTTTTTAGCAAAAACACTTTGCAATTGTTTTTGTTTTCTCACATTAAAGAAATCTTAAATGGATTTGAAATTTCGAATCCTATTCCCATAACTAATCTAAGATAAACATAGCACTTCTTTTTTTTTTTTTCATTAAAAGAAATCATTAATAAAACCCCAGCTTGAGCTCTATTTACTTGTTTATTCTACATATATGCATATATATATTTTCCAAAATAAAAAAAATAAAAAAAATGACGATTATATGTATACACAGATTTGCTGTGGTGGGGAACAAGCCCACCAATTTTTTTTATTTTTTAAATTTTTATACAATTTTTTTGTATTTTGTATTTTGTCAAACTCCAAATATTATATATATATATATAATATAAAAAATGTAAAAAAAAAAGTTAAAAGAAAATGGTGGGCGAGCAAATCTGTATATATATATATATATATATATATATAATTCTGTGTGCCCTATGTGTGTTTTCTTTTTCCAAACTTAGGCATTGAATCTCATGACTAGAAATAAATTAACATGACTCTATATACATTTTTATGTATATATAATATTACATAAATTATATACGCTTTTGCTAATAATTACAGGATGTGTGCGCCATTTGCCTAGTGAAAATGGAAATAGGGCAGGAAGCCATATTCACAGGCGAGTGCTCTCTCTCGTTTCATTTCAATTGCATTGTCTCAAATGTGGAGCATGGAAACAATTTCTGCCCCATCTGCTGCAGCAAAAGGAAGTCTTTACCATTCAAAGCTCCCACCATCGATGACAGCGAGCTCAACGAGGTTCTCTTGGCAGCCTGTCGTCATCCTTCTCCTCCTCTGGCACCAACACCATCAGCTAGTTACTATTCAAGATTTTCACTGAGCTTCCAGCTATTCCTTCGTCCAAATCACCGCGGACATAGGCCACGCTCGTCAGAATCGTTAGATTGATGCTTTTGTGATAATATTAAAAAAAAATTCCTTACTTTAACGAGCATAATATTATTTAAATTTATGAAATATTTGTACCCTCTGGTACTTTTCGTTCATTATGTCAATTGCTACTTCGTCCCTTTCTAGCAACCATCGGATTCAAACAATATTATCCATGCGTGAATAAGGCGCCACTGGAAAAACAACATATATATCTTGAATCACACACATATGTATATGATTTTAAATGCAACCGCATATGTATATGGTTTTAAACCATACTTTTCCAGCTATACATAACAAGGAAAATAATGTTATGAGAATTACTAATTTAACAAGTACTGAGGGTGCAGTTTTTTCCGTTGTTCGTGGCTATGTACTTTTGTAGTGAATCATAAACATGAGCCCTTCAAAACCCATCAGTACAAAACCAATCCAAGCGAACCACACTGAAGCGAGGTTAATTCGACCCATGGTTCCCCGTTTCCTTCTGAGTTTTTTAGGATCTTCACAGCAACAAGTATGCCATTTGAAATCTTCTTGATATCAGAGTTTGTTGACCCTAGGGCTTAAAGCTCTGAAATCCGCCAAAAATTTCTAAACCCCTAAGTTGGTTTTCTCTATCTTTTTTATATTTACAATATATACATGCTAGACTAATGCTAATAGTTCAAGGACTAAGCCAAGAAACCACACCATCTCTTGATTAATTACTAATTGAAAATGTTATTCTTTTTGGTTTTTGATTTTTTTGTTATTGTTTATATATAACATGCTTAGTTTAAATATTGATATAGTTTGTTAATGTTGGTTAGTCTTATTAAACAACAAATAAAATATCATTTCAAACTGTTTTTTATTTAATTTTTTTATTATTATTTTTTCTTCACATTTATATATAGTAAATTGAAATATCTAACTAATACTAATAAATTCTAAGACAGTCAACAAACTTACATGCAACCATTAATTTTTTCAATACTTCTACAAAATATAATTAATTATAAAGTAACCTTTCAATATATATATATTGAGCTTTTTATTATAGAAATAGAAATGACAATTTATCCAATATATTTAGATTCCGTCCCTAATAAGATGGATATGGGGTGGCCTAAATAAGGTTCAGGACAAGGACCACGTTATGGTTCTCCGGCCCAGTATATATAAAATATATTAAAAATATTTAAATGTTAATTACGTTATATAAAATATTTAAATTGAAATCAGAAAATAACCTTTTCATTGAGCTTTCAAATATAGAGATAGGAATGACATTGTCCTGTATGTTTGGATTCTGCCCCCAATGGGATGGATATGGAGCGACCTAAATAGGAATCAGGGCAACGACGGGGTTGTGGGCCCCGGCCCAATATACATAATATATATTAAAAATAAAAATAAAAATAATTAAATATGCTCTAAAATAAATAATTATTAAATGCACATTACTCAAAAGATATTTGGAACTATATTACTTATAGGTTTTTCTAGTATTAAACGTGAAGCCAGTGGTAGGACCTATATTATTGATTTTATTTTTTTATTCTCTCTCCCTCTTTTTGTCTTTCTTTTCTTTGTTTATTGTTTAAGATTATTTCTTCTACAACAAAATGTTAATTATGTAATACTTTTATATCTTAATTAAAATTATTTTTATGTTTAATACTTTTAATAAAAGTTAAAAGTTAATGGGTTTTTTTTTATGTCATAGCTTACAGTGGGGTTTTCAAATTTATTTTAGTCCAGTTTCGTAGAAATTAAAATTTTAGCCCGTTTTATAAATATTTTTACCTAATTACCCCTTCTATCTTCTATCCAAATTAAGCGCATACACCTCTACCATCTACCCAAATTAAATGCATTTATAAATAGTATAGATTTCCTTAAAAAAGAAAAAAGGATTTTCATTAATCTGTATTTTGATATCGAATTACACATTTCTTTTGTCTTCAACAAGCAGACCATTAATGTACATTTAAACTTATATAAGTTAATATTAACACTAATTTTGGAATTTTTTTTTATCTAATCTTAATTGGGTTGTTGATTTGTTAATGATTTTGGATTTAATATGGGTTTTCCCACAGAAAAAGTAAATTGTAAAAAATCTCCTTCGCTGAAAAATTTTGTGATTGTGTATCGAAGAATGTGAACAATGTACAGTGAAAATCGAACGATGGGCTATGGTGGGTTACCACCAGTGCCTAGTGGTTATCTGTAGGCCACCACTAGACCGTTTGTTGGCCCATCAACGGCACACCGATAGAGCCCACCACTAGGCCATTGGTTGGCCACCACTAGTGCCCCAACATCGTTATCTGTTCCTTTCTAAAGTTGTATTTATCAACTGCACGTCCGTCAGGTTTAAACCATAATTTGAAAGCCTAAATCCACACAGAAAATTCTAAAAAAAAATATTCACTGGGATGTCGGTGGGATAAACAACGGGTCGTGGGTGGAGGCATCGACGCCATCAAAGAATTCTGAAAAAATATTCAAATTAAATCTTATCATCTTTGCTTTCCAACATATATCATATGCCTCAATTTGAGTTTGTAAAGGTCTTAAATTTAATTTGTACCAAAACTATACAAATCTATTAAGACAATACTGGGACATTGGTCGGCCCGCCAATGCCATTCAAAAATTCTAAAAAAAATTTAAATTAAAGTTTATCCTCTTAGCTTTTCAAAAATATATCATATGTCTCAATTCGAGTTTGAAAACGTTTTCAAATTTAATTTCTACCAAACCTATATAAATTTACTTAGACAACACTAGGATGTCAGTGGGCCCATCAATAGACCATCGGTGGGGGCACCAAAATCATTAAATAATTCTAAAAAAATATTCAAATTAAAAATTATCTTCCTAGCTTTCCAATCATATATCATATGTCTCAATTCGAGTTCGGAAAGATCTTTAAATATAAATTCTACTAAAACTCTGTAAATTTGCTAAGACAGCCATAATGTTCAAGTTCGACTTTGATTTTCCTTTTATTGGATGGCCATAAAATTGTGAAAAAATTCATGGAAAATATTTCATGTATTAGCTTTCAATTCCAATTAATTTTATAAAAAAATCATCATGAAAGTTGATTTACAAAAAAAAATTAAAAATTATTCATTTTTCCTTTGATGGGTCCTAAAATAGCCTGTGGTGGGCACCACCACCCCACTGATGGAAACTCCGCGAATGATGAATTTTTGCATGAAACCAATTGGAATAGAAAGCTAATACATGAAATATTCTCCATGAATTTTTTTCATAACTTTGTAGGCATCCAATAAAAAGAAAATTAAAGTCGAATTTGGATGTTGTGGCTGTCTCTGTAGATTTGCAAAGTTTAAGTAGAAATTATATTTGAAGATCTTTTTTGGCTTAGATTGAAGCATATGATATATGGTTGGAAAGATAAGAGGATAAGCTTTAATTATAATATTTTTTCAGAATTTTTGGGTGGAGTCAATGCCCCATCGATGTCCTGTCAGTGGGCCCACTGACGTTCTAGTATTGTCTTGGCAGATTTGAACAGTTTTGGTAGAAATTAAATTTGAAGACTTTTCCAAACTCGAATTGAGGTAAATGATATATGTTTAAAAACTAAGAGAATAAGCTTTAGTTTGAACATAATTTTAGAATTTTTGGGTTTCATCGGTGGGCCCACCGACGTCCCAGTTTTGTCTCGACAGATTTACGTAGTTTGGCTAAAAATTAAATTTGAAGATATTCTCGAACTCGGATTGAGACACATGATATTTGATTGGAAAGATAAGAGGATAAGCTTTAATTTGAATATTTTTTTAGAATTTTTGGCTGGTGTCACTAGGCCCACTAACGTTCTAGTTTTGTCTTGACAAATTTGCATAGTTTTACTAGAAATTAAATTTGAAGTCTTTCCCAAACTCAGATTGAGACATATGATATATAGTTGAAAAACTAAGAGGACATTAAAAGGACAACACACACATATGGAAAAATCCTAACTTACTCACCAAGTAAGTGCATGGCCACACCCTCGCACATGCACACACACATATACCAACCCTTATGCCCTTGTGTGATCCAATCTTTTTGGGCCTCTTAATCTAACTAGTTTAATCTCAGCCCAAAGTCGACATTAACCAACTTTGACTTTCCAAAAATAGAAACTTCCTTAAAAAGAAAACTTTCACCAAAACATATAAATTTCATACTTAATATATTGAACAAATAATTTAGAGGCTATTATAACAAAGGTTGTAGATGAGCATGTCCCTTCAACTGTCGTAGGTCATTTGCATGTCCCATCATGATTTTCTTAAGAAATGAAGTGACGATTGGTGTTAAAAGAAGCACTAATTACCATAGGAGCACAGGGTTTTGCCAACGAACCATTCAATCATTGAACCAATATACTCAGTACTATGTTGTTCTGCTCAGTACAGCAATTGTAGGCTAACTGTGTGAGATAAATTTACACCGAGCTGGGTCTAGTATGCCCAAGGTGGATAGTTGGGCAAGCCTATAAGAGCTAACAAGGTGGAGTTGAACTAATGATTTTCGTCCAATACCCTTGGTATGGCTTAGGACCATATTTTGATCCTAAAGTACGAGACAATTTCCTTGGACTTTGTTTAGAAGAAGTCAATTTCATAAAGAACTTAATTAAAAAGGCATAAGCTATCAATTAATGCTAGATACCTATTTCATTCTACTTTCTCTATTTGAAAGTGCCAATTTTAAACTTGCCAATAAATCATGACAATTAGGGTTTGAACCCATTCTATGATTTGGATAATAAACCTACCTCTATAAATATATAACGCCCTTACATATTAAGTTACGCATACACATAAACTCAAATACTCCTTTCATCACTCTCTATTCAATTTTATAATCAAGGAACTAATTTGACTGTTCGAGATTCTTTGACTGATACCACACTAGTGCCTTAACCTTCATGGTATTCCTCTCTTCACAAGATCAAGTGATCCATGGTGGAGATTGATAGTTTATGGAGGAGCAAATTTTGACATAAATAGCCCTTCCCATCCCTCACCTCATCCCCACACTATTCCTCGCCTATGGAGAAGTGGAGTGGGGTCAGGGTTTCCCTAATTGGGCTAGGGAAGCCTTTTTCTTGCCCATTGCCTTGTTATAGTTAAAAAAAAAAAAAAACTTGAAATTTGAATCACCAATCAAAATTAATAATCAAAATCAATATAGTAATCTAAAATTTCAATACTAATTAGAATCAATATAATTGAGGAAAAACGGGAATATAAAATATAGTCAGAGAATTGCATTGTACTTTAAAACCCACAATTGGATCTAAAACATCAAGCTTTCCTACCAATAAAAATCAAATTACAAGAAATATAAAGATAGAAAAATGTTTGATATGGTAGATAAGAGCTGGAATGGAAAGGCTATTTCACTGTTTTGGAGGAAGAAGGGAGCTGGAGAGACTGCCGTGAATCAGGTCGTCATAGCTGGCGTGAAAAGGAGGAGGAAAGCAAGAAGCTTGACTTATCTAGTGCTTTTTGGTACCATCATGCCGTCTAGAGCTAAAGATCAAAAACAAGATATAAAAACGATAAAGTGAGATTATGGGTATAGCAAATTAAGTTTCTTAAAAAATATATAAAATATATAATATATATTAAATATGTAACATATATTAATAATTATATATATAAGAGGTAGATAAGGGGTGGGGATATTATGCCTCGGCCATGTAAACCATACAAAATATTATGTGGCCCATCAATTATATTTTTAATTAGGGCTTTAATAAAATTAAGTGCTAAATTCTAATTGATCAATTTAATTAAAGTCAACTAGAGTTTTATGATTAAAATTCACCATTTGACGAGAACGGTTATTGTTCACATATTTAATAAAAACTAGTCTCCCCTCTCACCCTACACCTTTCTAACGCTTCCTTTATTAGAAAGTAAGAATACTAAAGGGACAAAGGAGAGAAATCAAATTTCTCCATAGATAAAGCTTTTGGAGTTTTCTATATCTAAATCAAATCATCCTCATGGATTGAGATATATAGACTCCATTCTATACTTTATGAAGAATATAGAATTCCAATATCTGTATTAATGAGTTATTGTAGTCATATTTGTGCAACAAATTATGCTAACATGTGGTATTAGAGCAAGGTTAATGAATTCATGTTTTTCCATTAAGGAATATGTATCTTTTCTCTCTATTTGATTTAAGCCCTAAACTACTATATGAAGAACACTTGATTTTCAAATTACAATTCTTGCAAAAATCTATATCGAGACTTATGTTTCCGCTTAATATATATATATATATATTACCTATTGATTTGAGTTGCCATGATTGCCACCATACATGAAATTGTTTAAGATTGTTTACGATTTTCCTTATGTAACTTAATTATTGTTTATGAAAGTTATGCTACCTTTATCAATCTGCCAAAAAAGTTAAAAGCATGTATGGCCCCATATGCATTGAAACATGTTTTAATATTGAATATATCTCATTGTAAAATAGTTCGTGGGTATGTCATCACTGAATACTAAATTTATCTCTTATAGGTATTTTTAAGAATTTATGGATGAAATATATTATGTTATGCATGCTTATGCTTATGATTTATATTTTACTGGGCTTTGATATATATATATTATTTAAAGTGCCTCATGTATGTACATAAAGAATATATATATATATATTAATAATATTAAAGTTTAAGATGGCCATTAAGTTGTAGGCTATGAATGTGTAATTGCTATAATTTGTATATTACTTGTGCAATATTTATATTTATGATAGTTTATTAGTCACCAAAGTGGCCAAACTTTGAAGTTTTATGAATATTAAACTATGCAATATTTTTATTCAATTTTTCATGATTTATGGATGCTCATAGAGAATAATGATATAATAAATTCATGGATATTTGAAGTTCACTAGTTATAAATGGTTAATTAATTAATTTTATAATTTGTGGACATAAAGTCTTATTTTGTATACTTAGAATGAATGTGTTTAGTATATCTAAAGATAACTAACATGTAATACCCCATTTACCCAAGTCCGGACACCCGACCCATCAGCAACTATTATTTTCTACACAGTACACAAACATACTTTTAAGGAAATCCAATACACTTAACCATTTAGAGGAAATGGTGTGAGTGGGGAAGAGACCCACTTGCATCAGCATTATGCAAGTGTCAGGGTTACAACCATCATATACACTAATACGTTCACATGTGTGTTCATGTGAGAATCCAATCTCTCCACTCACTAGTTAGTGGGACCTTTACTAAACGGTTCACATATCTCATCAATATAAGCTCCATTTAATATATAAATATACTTACATATGAATAGACATGATTTTTCTATGTATAACTTTAAAACGTAACTTGTTTGGAAAAATCAGTTTATTTGCATGTGAAAACAAGAAGAATAAGCGGAAAATCACTCAATAGGTTTTCATTATGGACGTGATAATGTAACGCAGTATGTTAGTGAAATGTAATTCTCTTTCAGATACTGATTTTTCCTTCCCTCTTTCTTGTCATAAATCATATGCAAAACTTATCTCTTTCAAAGATCTTATGCAATGATTTTAAAAACGGACATTCGTAGAACTTTTCATTAAACATAAATTCTTAATTACTATGGAGTTAGTTACCTGTCGATAACTGTTATTTCCTAAAGCAGTACAGAGACATACTTTCAAGGGAATCCAATACACTTAACCATTTAGAGGAATCGATTTGACTAGTGAAGAGACCTGCTTGCATCCGTGTTATGCAAGTATCGGGGTTACAACCACCATATACACCAATACACTCACATGTGTATGCATGCGAGAGTACAATCTCTCTACTCACTAGTTAGTGGGACCTCTACTAAACGGTTCACATATCCCATCAATATAAGCTCTATTTAATATATACATATGTCTACATATGCATGGCCATGATTTTTCTATGTATAACTTTAAAACATGACTCGTTTGGAAAATTAGTTTATTTGCATGTGACAAAAGCTTTCATGACATGCATATCGATGTATGTATATGCACATGGGTCACTTGGCAATAGTGTTCCCAAACACAACATGAC
This sequence comes from Rhamnella rubrinervis, assembly GCA_007844105.2. Classification (NCBI taxonomy): domain Eukaryota; kingdom Viridiplantae; phylum Streptophyta; class Magnoliopsida; order Rosales; family Rhamnaceae; genus Rhamnella; species Rhamnella rubrinervis. Next base: position 7,791,835 of record CM017575.2, on the reverse strand, counting down.
AATCACAATCCCATAATCCTAATTACACAATTAAAGTTAAAGGCACAAATTTACAGCATATATCGCCCAAAAATGTACATAACTAACATAAAGATTTGAACTTTAGGCAAAACCATACAATTAAAGCATTCCAATTTATAAAGATTACATTAATAATACGTGAATAATTTAATACTAGAAAATAATAAATAATAAATTAAAATGATATGTAAATTATACCCAACCAGTTTTAGCATGCACATCAAAATTTCAAAACCCTCTCATTATAAGTAGATTCCTATGATTCAAAAACCATAATGACCATGATTTAATTTAGTTTAAGAAAAAAATATTCCATGTAAATAAAAAAATTTACAATCCTTTCAAAAATAGTGAAACCTACGGGTACAAGTGTAGTATTTTTCCAGAACTTTTCAGAAAACAAACAAATTTGTAAAATATATAAAACACTCAATGCAACTCCGATTTAAGATATTTTAAAGCCAAACTAACTATGATATATTTTAGTATAGGAGAAAAATATGGCTCGAAAATAAAAGAAATTAAAAACCCCTCAAACCCAACAAAATCCGTGGGTAAAAGTGCATAATATTTTCAAAATTTTTCAAATAACCAGCAGTTTTATAAAATTCATATTTTGCTCATTACAACTCCAAATCATGTGATTCAAAAGCTAAAGTATTCATAACAAACCTAAATTCTAACAGTAAACTTTTAAAAATTTTGAACAACTGTAATCAAGATTTGTATCCAGCCAAAGTTCACAGATTTCTAGATAATTTTCAAATTAACACAACACATGAATGCATAGTCACGACAAGTCTAGATCAAGCTAGTACTCCGCCAATCCACACTCTCATCATAAAAAATACATTAAATAGTAACTATATGATATTATTTCATAAGGATTAACCACAGAAAAATAAAGAAAGATAGAAGAATTTATAGATCTAGGTTTAAGCATACTCAAAGCTCCAAAATCAACAAGTGGGTATGGAAACCTACTTTTGAAATTTCTTAACCTTGATCTATCTCCAAAACCACTAGATCTAGTGTACTAAATGGCCGACCCCTTTCTCTCCTTGTCTCCATGCTTTTTCTCTTGAAGAATGCTTAATTTTTCTTGAATTTCCTTCACTTTACCTCACTTTCTCCCTTTAGAAAGCACACCCTCTCTTTCTAAAGCATGGATGGCCGGCTACCTTGGTTCAAAATACTGGCTTAGTGTTTTGAAATGGGGCTTTAAATAAAATGGGCCTAGGGTTTTAATGAGATGATACAAGCTAAATCAATTTTTGACCAAGATATGATCAAGTCAAACTTGGTCTCCAAATAACCTTACTGCTCATATCTAACTTTACCAAAACACTCTCCTACACATGCCATGTGTAAAGGAAAGAAAAATCCTAGTCAACCATCTGTCAGTCTAGGTGAAGACATGACAGTGTTAACTTTAACCTCGACTTTGACTTTGACTAATAATAACAAGCATACTTTGAAGATAAAATAAACAATCAAGCCAGTCCCAGACAGCTTAAAACCAATCAAAATCATGACGTGATAATCAAAGATCTGAATGTTGACTTTGATAGAGTTGACTTTAATAAAAAATCAACTGAACATAAAAGAAAGCAAATATTACATAGCATGTTTGTTTGAGGTATATTTAATTAACAATAAAGTAATATAAAATTAGCTTCATTATTATAATTATGGTATGTCTAGAATCATTAAAGGTTTTATGTGGAATAACTGTTTATTTGAATCTGATTTAAGTGTTAAGAAAGTGTATTCAATTTGAATTTTAAAATACTTTAATAAACTTTTTTAGTAAGAGACTTTTAAAGATTTTAATAGATTTTTGTACAGTTTATAAAAGTATGAGTAACTTCTAAGTGATTTTTTATTTTTTGTTTTTATAGATGTTGAAAGACTTTTATAAACTTTTTTATTGCACAAGTTGATATATACATATTTTTATTTTCCTCACAAGGACGACAATAATTTCTTTTTTACAATGATGCCATTAAGAGGAAGTTAATAAATAGTGATGAAAGATTTTTATTTTCCTCACAAAAACACCATTAGTTTTTATTTTTTATTTTTTGACCAATAAATAATAATAGCGGATGACAGGATGATAGAATAATTTCATAGTGAAGAGGAAAAATAGAAAGAGGAAGCAAAATAAATGAAGAAAAGTAAATATTATTGCGTGAATCGGATGTATCATTGAAATTAGAAAGTTTTTAAAAGTTTTTAGAAAAATGAAAAGACAATCTATAAGATTAAATACATATAAAATTCACCAAAAGTCATTAAAAGTCTGCGTAAATTTATTTTTTGTAAAAGTAAACCTCTAAATTTTTATTAACTTTAAAATTAAATATCTCAAAACTTTTAATGACTTTTCGAAAGTTTATAAAATTTAAAATTTAATATCTTATTACTTTTAAAAGTCTTACAAAGTTTTACTTAAATATCTCTTGACCTTTTTAAGTTTTACTTAAATATCTCTTAACTTTTTAAGTTTATAAAAATCTTATAACTTTTTAAAAGTCTATAAACTCTATATGTATTCAATCTTGACTTTACTTTTTAAATAGAATGACTTTTATAGATTTTTATTGACTTTTGGGTAGACATTAAAATTTGTTTCTTATCTTCCTTAGAAACTTTCATAGACTTTTTAGAAGGAAAAAAAATCAAAGGTTAGGAAAGTTGTTTCTCATCCTCCTAGATGACAAAGACAATGTCAGTCCTCCTTTTCTTGTTCTAAATGAAAAGAGGAACACACGATTGTAACACCCTTCATTGGGCTCCCCAGTCTAGCTGTAACACCTCTTTACTCGAGCCCAAAGACCCAAATAAAAAGATGTCATTTCGAAAAGGCGTTACAAAATAATAACTTAAAAAAAATTTCCTTTTTAAACATAATCAGAAAATTGAATAAAAATTTTCTTTACTCTTTAGGATAGAATTAAATCGTTGGTATTAATAGCAAAATCAAAATATTTCTAAATCCCGAAAAACACGGTTCTTTACACAAGACCTACAACGTAAAGAAAATTAACTGTATCTCTATCAGAGTTTTAGTATTATTAAAAAAGAAATAAAATGGCGGAACTAATTTGTACTGTTGCCACCCTCCACTGGTCTGCCACATCATTCCCAAACGATTCGGCTAGGGTTCAGGATTACTTAAATACAAGAAACAAACAGAGTGAGTGACAAACACTCAGTAGGTTCCCAATATGCATGTGATGATGCGGTGCAATATGCTGAAGGAATGTCAACAGTTATGAAAACCTCTTGTTCATTTCTCTTATCAAAAGCAACCATCCATACAATAACTTTTAAAACTCTTATACCTAGGACTTTTCACTTTGCGTAAGTGTAAATTACGCTGGAGCTAGTTATCCGTCGACAACTTTAATTTCCAGAAGCAGCACACAGGCATACTTTCAAGGAAATCCTTACACAATTAATTGATTAGAGGAAACGGCATGAGTGGGAATGAAACCCGCTTGCATCTACATCATGCAAGTGCCGGAGTTACAACCTCCACACGCACCAATACGCTTGCATGTACGTGCATATAAGAATCCAATCTCTCTACTTATTAGTTAGTAAGATCTCTACTAAATAATTCACAGACTTGAACACATATGCTCCATTCATTATTGCTTTAAAAGCCTACGAGTGCATGGTCATGTCTATATAATGCATAACTTTTAAAACGTGAGTTGACAAGAAAATAATTTCTCTTGCGTATAATAAAATTTCTATGATGGATTGCAATGCATGCTTATGCTTATATTATAGTTAGCAAACACCATTCTCATGTCATCAATCTATATAACTTCAAACACAATTAATTCCCATATGCAAGACAACATATGCATTTAAATATTATATATATATAAATATATATATGATTTTATCATGCATAACCATAGGTATAAATTCATCCTAATAACTCAATTTATTAATTACTATATGCAAATCTATACATATACACATCTATATATATATATATAGATTCATACAAATATATCCATAAGAATAGACTCATTTATTTCCAAAGAAACAATTTCAAAATAACAATTTAATTACAAAGAAAAGTAAATATAGCCATACTTAAATCAAATTCCGACAACCATATTTTATAAATAAAATTATAACCTCACTAAATTAACCAACACAAGAAGTATAAAATATCATACTTTATTAGTTTACAAAGCTAAACAAATATCAAAGTTGGTTTTAGACAAAGTAGTCATGGAAATGATTTAAATCTAAGTCCTAAACTAGTCACATTAATGCCTTTACTTAGTTTATTAAAACCAAACAAATAGCTGGTCATGTACAGCTCACTTTAGTCCAAAATTTTCAGTAAGAAATAACATTTAACCTAACTTAAAACGATATACAAAAAAAATCTGGTCACAAGCAGTTATAGTTTCAGAAATTTCCAGCAAAATAGATAAACTTGTAAAAATTATAGAACCCTCAATTTAACTCCAAATGGGGACATTCCAAAACCAAAATAACCACAACTTAATCAATTAAAAAAGAAAAATGTGAATCGAAAATTAGTAAAAATAGAAGGCCCTGAAATATCACCAAACCCGTGGGTTATGGTGCAGAGTTCTCCCAATTCATCTACTCGTCCAGTAATTTTGAAACAATTATTTCTCCCTTATCTGAACTCTGATTGCAGAAATTCAAAAACGAGCATGTTCAAAGACACTCAAGTTTATAAATAAAAATTTTAGAATTTTTGAATAAATACCCAAATGCCAGTTTTAATCCAAAGTCCACAAAAATTTTAGGAATTTCCTAATTCACAGCACACATTTTCAAATCAAAACACTAGATGCAAAAAGGACCTTACCACCATACAAGATTAGGGCTTTGATTAACTTTAAAAAGAAAAACCATTTTAAACAGCTCATCTCACAAATTTCTAAGTGGTCCAAAATAGATCCATGAAGAAAATACATAAAGAGGGTAGATCTAGGTCACAAACACACTAATACACTACCAAACACTTAGCAAACACAAATAGAATTTGGGTCCTTCCTTGGATTAGCTAAAGCCCTATCTTAAACCTTAAAAGTCAAGACTAAAACTCCTCCTCTAGCTGCTGGAAGTGGCCGACCAACAGCACACTCCTTGCTCTTAAAGTTCCCTTTGATTTCCTCTTGAAATGCTTGGAGATCTAGCTCCCTTTCCCTTCTTTTTCTTCTTCTCTCTCAAGAAATTCTCCTCTCTCTCTCTCTCTCTAAGGTGATGGGCAGTAGCCAAGGCTTCAAAATAGGGTTTGAGTTGCACTCATAAGGTGGCTTTTAAAGAGAGCATTAGGGTTTCAAAAGGGTGTCCTAGGGTTTTAATGAGGTGACACTTGATAGACTATTTTTTTACCAATGTTTGACCAATTTCAATCTTGGTCTTACAAATGGTCCCCCCTCACTAAAACAAGACCACTCCTAGCCACACATGCCCCAAGTACAGTCCAGTTATAAGTCACAGTCATCACACTGTCAGTCAAAGTGATGATGTGGCAGGGTGGATTGTTGATTGTTGACCTTGACCAAAACTTTGACTTTACTATAAAAGGAAACAAACACACATAAAGCACAGAAGATCACATACCACTCAGTTCCAGTCAACCAACAACAGACCTTAACCCGATAGTCAGTGATTCATGCATTGACTTTGATCGAAGTTAACTTTAACCAAAAGTCAACTGTGCATAAAGGTAAGCATATATTACACTAGCGCCCCTACTTGATTCTTTGGTGTCCCTAATTTAACCACCTTACGACCAATAGTATAGAGTTTTGTCAGACTTCCCAAGAGGTCAACCATCCTGGAATTGCTCTCACTATAGCACACTTAATTTTGCAGTTCCGATAAACCCCTTAGCCAAACGCTCTGAAAAGGCCTCGGTTTATGAAGGAACCCTCTTTCCTTTTAGACTTTTTCCTTAAGGACCCAAGCAATGTGGGATTGGGACACCAGGTAGTTGCTAGTGCCTCCCACACCCACCTACTCAAGCCGTCACAATCCACCCTCTTAGGGGCCCGACATCCTCGTCGGCACACTTTAGGCTGGGTATAGACTCTAATACCACTTGTAACACCTGCCACTGAACTCCCCAGTCTAGCGCCCCCCACTAGGCTCTCTAATTCATTTCAAATTGATATTGTCCCCAATTTAACCTCCGTACGACCAACGGTATGGAGTTTTATCAGACTTCCCAGGAGGTCAACCATCTTGGAATTGTTCCGATTGGAGCATGCTTAACTTTGGAGTTTCTATGAACCCCTTAGCCAAACGCTCTGAAAATGCCTCAGTTTATGAAGGAACCTTTTTTCCTTTTAGACCTTTTCCTTAAATACCCAGGCGATGTGGGATTGGGACACCAGGTAGTTGCTAGTGCCTCCCGCACCCATCCACTCAGGTCGTCACAACGATAGCTTGACCTATTGATTAAGTTGTGTATATATTCCATCACCACCTGGGTTCGATTAGGTGTGTGGTACCTTAGATGGACCAAGGTTTCCCACCCAAAAAGAAAAAATGAAAAGAGGAAACTTTTATGCTTCTTCCATTGTTCCCTTTACACAATGAAGCATATGATCTTTCCAATAATACACTGTGCAAACTTCCATATGCATCAGTGGAGGCTTAGTTTCCTATAGAAAAATGGGTTCATTTTGGATGTAAGGTATGTAAGTCTACTGATTAGAACATTTCTGGGTTCCTCTCTATTAAAGGTTTTTTTGGAGGGGGGTATTAAGATTGAAAATTTATTTGGTAGTAATTTCTTATGAAGTATTATTACATAATCCCTATTTACAATAATTTGGTATGAGTTATGGTTTACTAAGATGGGGTGTATTCAATTTGGATTTTAAAAGTTTTTTTATAGACTTTTTTAGTTAGAGACTTATATAAATTTTAATAGATTTTTGTTAAGTTTATAAAAGTATTAGTGACTTTTAAATGACTTTTTATTTTTATAGATTTTGAAAGACTTTCATAAACTTTTTCATTGCACAAATTAATATTTTTTTCCATTTTCCTCATAAGGACACCAATAGCTTTTTTTCTTCTTTTCACAATGATGGCATTAAGAGGTCAATAAATAATAATGAATAATTTTTTATTTTCCTCGCAAGATCACCATTAATTTTTTTCTCTATAAAAGGAGGAGGCCAATAAATAAAAGACGGAATGGTTGTACTACTATTGTTGCCCATTGCTCCACACCGTCATCAAGTTTGACTTCCTACACACGTAAACAGAAAGAAATAAGTGACATGCACTTAGTAGGTTCCACAAATACAAATGTAAATATTATGTTGAATGTGTATAAAATATTTATTGTTTATTTAAATATTGATTTTCTCTTTTTTGAAATCTCATATTTCATAACACAGCCTGCCTTTAAAACAACATCCATAGGACTTTTCATTTCATATATGGAGCTAGTTGCCAGTCGGCAATTATCATTTTCTCAGCTGTCCACGAACAAACTGCAAGAAAATCATTTCAATTTTTGTCATTTAGAGGAACAGCGTAAGTGGGGCTAGTCCCACTTGCACCCACGAAATGCAAGCTATGGGATTGTCAATCCACCATATGCACTGATATGCTCGCATGTGCCCATGTGAAAATCCAAACCTCAACTGACTAGCTAGTGAGCCCTCTATTAAATGATGCACATATATCACTTATCAAAAACTTTAAATCATATCTCATATTTGCCTACATATACATGGCCATGGCTTTTTCTTTTCTTTTAAAAAATATTGATTCTTTAAGAAAATCAATTCCATTGCACAAAAACCAAGTTTCTATCTCAAAACTGTTTTTATGCAATGTATGTGTGTATGAACTACCTAGCAGTTCCATGTACAATGTATAAACAATACACTAGTACTATCAAGTTAGTACAATTTCAACAGATTATAAATTACAGCCACAGTAATTATTCAACTCAGTATATTGAACAGAACTCATATTCATTCACAATACAGTATACATAATTAATTAATCATCATCATTCATATTTTGTTATTATAAAACAATAAATTCAATTATACAATCATTGAATTTCAACTTGTCACTATATAAGAAGAACTATTATAATGGAGACTCCATCATTACTTCACACACACACACACATATATATATATATATAATCTACTTATGATTATATTAAATAAACATAAATAATTTAATACTAATAGATTATAGAAATAAAATAAAATAATAATTTAGTCAAACCCATTTTCAGAATGTATAATAATTTTTTAAAAACCATCTCTCTCTCATTTTAACTTGGATTTTTATGATTCAAAGCCATAATTATCACGGCTCAATAAAGTTTAAGGAAAAAATATGATACAAAAATAATTAAATTTTTAAACTTGTTAGAAATAGTAATACCCATAGGTATATGTACAGAGTCTTCCTAGAATTTTTTCAAAAAATCAACAATTTTGTAAAATCCATAAAAACTTCATTATTACTTCACACACACACACACACACACACACACACACACACACACACATATATATATATATATAATCTAGGTACAATTATATTAAATAAACATAAAGAATTTAATATTAATAGATTATATAAATAAAATGAAATAATAATCTAGCCAAACCCGTTTTCAGAATGTATAATAATTTTGTAAAAGTCATATATCTCTCATTTTAACGTAGATTTTTATTATTCAAAGCCACAAATATCACGACTCAATAAAGTTTAAGGGAAAAATATGATAAAAAAATAATTAATTTTTAAACTTGTGAAAAACAGTAAAACCCATATATATGTACAAAGTCTTCTTAGAAAACCAACAATTTTGTAAAATCTATCATTACTTCACACACACACACACACACACACACACACACACATATATATATATATAATCTAGTTATAATTATACTAAATAAACATAAATAATTTAATACTAATAGATTATAGAAATAAAATGAAATAATAATTTAGTCAAACTAGTTTTCAGAATGTATAATAATTTTGTAAAAGCCATATCTCTCTCATTTTAACTTGGATTTTTATGATTCAAAGCCACAATTATCATTACTCAATAAAGTTTAAGGGAAAAATATGATGCAAAAATAATTAAAATGTTAAACTTATCAAAAACATCAAAACCCATAGGTATATGTATAGAGTCTTCTCATAATTTTTCTAAAAAACCAACAATTTCGTAAAATCTATAACTCACTCAATACATCTCCAATTTAGGTGATTCAAAATAAAAAATGACTACGACTCACTTTAGTTTAAGGAAAAAATATGTAACAAAAATATTTAAAATTTAAAACCTTTCAAAAATAGAAAAATCCATGGGTATAGGTTCAGAGTCTTCCCATATTTTTTTTCCAAAAAATTAACAATTTTGTAAAATCTATAACTTATTCAATACAATTCAAATTAAGTAAATCAAATGTTATAGTGCTTCGGACAAACCAAAAGTTCTAGGATAAAATGTTCAAAAAATTTCGGATAAAAGTATCTAAAGTATGCAGACAGCCAAATATGTTAGAAATTTTAAAAACCTTAATCTAAAACAATGTGCTTATCCATATCATTCAACAAGCTAGTACAAGCTACCAATTTCATCAATCCATATGATCATCATCACCATCACAATATCTAACAGGCACATCTTACAATCTCAGCCAATAAACCAAGGAAAACAAAGAAAACCCAGTCATGCATGTTGAAGATTAAAAAAAAAAAGAAAGTTTAAACACCACATGCATCACATTTCAAGAATGAGAATGGAATCCTATCTTATCAAAACAACAAAAGCAAGCACCTATGACCTTGAAAGTAAAGAAAATGAGTGAGAATATGCAGCTACAATGCTCGGCCCTTGCTCTTTTCCTTTCCCCTTGCAATCTATTACTTCTTACTTGGAATCACCTTCTTTCTCACACTTTCTCTCATTAGAAGTTAGAAGACTCCCTATCTCTCTAAAACCTCTCTTGGCCAAAATTTTTGAGCAAAAAAATGGCTGAAGAAATGGTTAGTTGCTTACTTATAGGATAGGTTAACTCTAGTTTAAAAAAAAAACTAACTCAACTTTAAAAATAAAATAATAATAAAGTAATGTGGTTAGAACAAATTTAATATTATTTTTTTTAAAAAAATAATCATCATTTCTCTTGTTTGTAGTTAAACTCATCATGAAAATTCAAAATCCTCTTAAGGATTCTATTGGCAAAATTTTAGGTGATAGGATTAGGGAAATAATTTTATTTTCAAATGTGTTATTAAATATATATATATATATATATATAATAAACCATGCTCTATATAAAATAGGGTAATAAATAATTTTTGACTTATTGATCAAGAATACTCTTAACCACAGTACCCAACAGTCTAATGATACAGTATAAATGCCTAGTCCAACATAGACTGACCTTATCTTGACCAGTGTTAACCACACCAGAAATCAACAACACAAGAAAAATCAATTACATAGGAAAAATTACTAATAAACAATAATAAAATATAGAGTCAAGTATTACAGTAAAAAGAGAACACAATAAAATCAAATACATTTATCTAGTTAGTAAGGCATGCTATTTTTCTACATTAGAGTATTTAGCAAGAAAATCTTTGGAACAAAGATGCACCTTTTTTAAGTTTGTACAAGTCTTGATTAAATAGGCCCCTGTTAATTTTTACAAGCAACATAGTAGAAATTCTACATATAATTTAATTCAGCGTACACCTAGTATGATGTCTCAAGCTAAGTGGGGAGACAAGGATTACATAATCAATATTTATTACTGACTACCACCCCACGAACAATATATAACTTGAATCTAAAAGAAAAATAAAAATGTTAGAAAATCCTAAACATTTAGACAAATTGTAGTAAGCAAAAAAATATAAATCCTAAAATAGAGAAAACAATCTTGCCAATTAATGTATTTGATTCGTTCATCACAAGTCTTCACTATGATTCCGTTACAAATCCTCCATAATCACATATCCACGTTTGCAGAGAAGATTTTTTTTTTTTTTTTTGCAAGAGGGAAACGGGCACAGTGGGAGAAAGAGGTGTGTAAGCACAAGAGATGCGAGGCTTCTCAAGGAAGCTTCATAGAACCAAATGGATTTTCACAGGGCCACAATGTTGTTTTTCTATTCATCCATGTGCTCTGGCAAAAACCAAATTGTAAAATATTAAAATAAATTTAAAATGTTTGTGTGAAAAGATATTGTTAGCCTTTGACTGTTAAAATAAATAGACTTTGAGAAATGAATGGGATGAGTGGGATTAATCCAATGATATATTTCGTACTTTTATATTTTTGAGATTGTGATTTGAGTCACGTTCCTTCCTTTTTAAATTAAAAATTTACAAACATGATACTAAAAAAAAAATGGATGAAATTTAAATGATGGTAAGTGAATGAAATTAAAAAAAACATATGGATGAAAATTGCCTCAAGTCTTAATGGTGTTTATGATATGAAGCCTTTTTTCTTTATCAAAATTAACAAGAATTGAATCTAAATCATATATCACCTTTAACTCAGTGGCATTGTTGCAACAGTCAAATCCTTATTGCCACAGGGTGGTTTTCAAATGTATCACTCCTTCAATTCCCCTTTTGTCTTTCCTAAATCATTACAACATTTTTTTTAAATAAAAGATACTTGCAAGGAAACAACACACAAATGGCATCACATAGAGAGGATTACAAAGTCAGATCCAACTAGTCCTGAACTAACCTAGTAAGAATCTCCTTGGGAAGGGACCCAAGTAAGAATTCATCAATTGAAAGATAATAAGAATTTAAAAAAGTAAATTTTGCAGTGGCATCTGTGATAGCGTTTGAGAGCCTTGGAATACACTTAATCTCCCAATCAAAAGTTGTGAATTTGCACTTACTGGCTAGAATATTTTCAATCAAGTTCCAACTCGTAGGATTCTTTTCAGACAGCACCTCATTCACGACTTCCTTAGCATCAATCTTCACACAACTTTTGCCCAGCGTATTTCTCAGCATACCCAATTGCCTAATAAAAAATTCTTGCTTCTACATCAAAGGGCAATTGTAGCTAGAGACTTCGAACGAAAGGAATAAGTGCTTTCCTTTCTCATCCTTCACCACAAAAGCCATTGCTGAAGATCCTTCCTTATAAGCTACATCTACATTAATTTTAAGCCAACTAGTTGGAGGAGCATCTCAATTAACATTCTTATTACCAATCAAAGATGAGGTGGAAGGAAGCTCTCTGTTCTCCTCTAAGCTCAAGAACTAATCCATAGATTGGTTAAACAAACTAACCATCTTCCTAACATTTGAGTTTCCTTAAAAAAACTTAACATTTTAAAAATTCCAAATACTATAAAACAGCCAAGCTAAGAAACTTGACAAGTTGGTATTCCTTGATTCCAAAGGAGCTGCCTAATTAGTAGAATTAAGACAAATATTCACCCATTAATTAATTGAGCTACAAATTCAATAGTCCAGTCTACAGCTCCAATGGCTAGCAAAAGTGATAGCTCTGATTAAATGATAGTCCTTAAATAAATGTAAGCTAATTTCCTCTGCTTCTCCACAACAAAGACATACAGACTCACCAATATTAAATCTCTTAGCTAGAACATCCCTTGTAGGAATTACATTTGTAAGTAAATGCTATAAATGAATCTTCAATTTTTCATGAAATTTTACCTTCCATAGAGTCCAAATCTAGTCTACCTCTTCATTCAGTCGGTCCTTAAGCACTACAGCATAACACTCCTTGATTGGAAACATACCTCTCCTATTTCCCATCCAAAGTAGTATGTCTTCCACATTTTATTGAGGCCACTAAACTTTTTATATTGCTTCTACAGATTCTAAATCATAAATATCTTGCAACAAGTCTAAATTCCAGCCATCTTCTTCTCTAAGATCTATAATATGTCTCCAATGGTCATCATTAATCCCATTTTTTAGTATAGGTCGAAACCTCGTAATCTAAGGGACCCATAAGTCCCTTTAAAGGTTGATAGTAGTATTTGTGCCTATTACGAAGCAAGTTGACTACAGAATAATGTTCCTTGTACTTATGATACTTCTCCATACTGGAGAGGCTCCTGTCTTAACTTTGTGCTAAAAAAAAAAAGACTCTGACTTGATATATTTACCCATAGAGTTTCAGCCCATAAGCTATTATTTCCTTTAGAAAATGTACTAAGCCAACTTAGCCAACAACAACAAATTCATATCCTGAAATAACCTAAATTCCAACCCTCCTCTTTCTTTTGGAAGACACATATCCTTCAAAGCTTTCAAAGCAAAACATTAGGATTAACTAGGTTTAGGTCCTCATCAGATATTCTGAACCATTGCATTTAGGAAATTACAAGCTTGCATAGGTAATTTAAAAGTAGGCATGTCGTAAACCGGTATAGATTGCATAACCAATTTGATTAAAAGTTGCTTTACCAGCTCTTGAGAGCCAATGTCTTTGCCACCCTTCCAGCTTCCTTTGAACCTTTTTTTTAGTCTGTGAAAATCCTTAGTATGCTTCTTCCCAAACACCAAGGAGTTCCCAAGGTATAGTGAACGAACTCCCTTATCCTTAAAATCCATTATGGTTTTTGTATTCCTAGAAAAATAATTCTATGACTTCTCCTCATTAGCTTCCTGCCCTGACCATAAGTTATACTTCTCTAAGACTTTAGTGAAAGCTCTTGCTTCCTGCTCATTTTCTTTACATACTAAAAGCATGTCATCAGAATATAAGAGATGTGAAATAGCTACTGCTTCATAACTAACTTTGATTCCATGAATATTTCGTCCGAGTTCCTCTTGGTTCACCAACCTCAAGAAAACTTCCACACATAGAATAAAAAGATAATGGGAAAGGGGGTCCCCTTGCCTCAAACCTCAAAAAAGAGAGCATTTTCCTATTCAATTGGACATTATACCTCACCGAACTAACGCAGCTATAAATTATTTATCTAAAAACGCCCAAGTACCCAAAACCATGTCTAAAAAACACCATTCTAGCCTCTTATAAGCCCTTTTAAGATCAACTTTGATAAGCATTAGCCCTCTTTGCCTTTGTGCTTTCTCAATTTTTGAGCCAACTCCTGAGCTAACACTGTATTCTCAGTAATCCATCTTCCACTCATGAAAGCTCCTTGGTTGGGAGCAATCATCTCATTCAAGTCACCTTTTAGTTTAGATAATATAAGTTTGGTAACTATTTTGTAAGTAAAGTTATACAAACTTATAGGTCTGAATTGACTAACAGTTAAAGGCTACCTAACTTTGGGTACTAACACAATAAAAGTTTAATTCAGCACCCTGACATATGCTTTGAATGAAAGCATTCCTGAACCACCTTTACTATTTGCTGACCCACAGTATCATAATAATTTCTGTAGAAGACTCCTAAAAAACCATCTAGGTCGAGGCTTTCAGTGGATTCATGTTCCACACAGTTTCTTTTACTTCCTCGACCGAAAGAATCCTTAATAAATCCATGTTATCACTATCTGAGATACAAGGCCAAATCACATCCTGAAGGTTACTAGGAAGCATAGGAACTTCTGTAGAATACAACTTGAAAAACTCCCGTCGAAAATACTCTCCAATCTATCTCCTCAACATTAGCCAATCATTGTTGTCTTTAATAGCCTCTATATGATTCTTTCACCACCTTATAACAGTACTGGCATGGAATAATCTCGAATTCCTATCCCTCACTGATAGCCATAACTCTCAGGACTTTTGCTTCATAATTTGCTCCTATCTTGCTCTTCGAGTTCTCAGCTCCTCGATAATGCACACTTGCCGTTCACTCTTACCATCCCTTCTTGTACCCTCTAATATTTGAAGCTATTTGAGTTCTACTTCCAAGCTAAAATTTTATTGTGGCCTAGCCCAAAGGAGTCTCTATTCCATTTCCTTAATGCATGAGAGGTAGACATAAGTATGCTGTTCATATTGATGAACTCTTTCTAAGAATTTTTCTTAAGCATCCTTTACAACCTTACTACTTCCTTTGTCTAAAGTCCATACATTAAGAAAATGGAATGGTCTTGGAAGTTTTGGTTCAACTCCACTTGTCCGAATCAGAATAGGCGTATGGTCATACTTTGTAATCTCCAAATTAGTAACCATGGACTCAGGGAAAAGATGCAATCAGGAAGGACTCCCCACAACTTTATCAAGTCGTTCTTTAATAATTTATCTCTGTTTAATTATCCACGTGAACTTCCTTTTGGTAGCCCATAAGTCCACAATACTAGAATTCTGTATGAAATCTTTCAAAAATAGCCTTTTACAATGAATATCCTTGCCTCCCATTTTCTCAGTCCCATCAACAATTTCGTTAAGATCCTCAGAAATTAACCATGAACAGTTTATTTCATTGACAACCTGTTCAATATTTTCCCAGAACCTTCGTTTCTCACTGTATCTTGAAGGGCCATAGTATCCAAATAGATACTAGCTCTCTACTCCTTCATTGTCAAGAATAGAACAATAGATAATGTTGTCATTGATCCAATTAACCAATATATTAGCCTCACTTCTCCAACACATAATCAAACTACTAGCCAGGCTATTTGCTTAAACTATTTCATAATTATCAAATTTCAATTTCTTGCAAATTTTATTCATTTTCTCTGAACTTCCTTTTGTCTCCAAGAGGAATACATAAATAGGACGCCATTTCTTAATTAAGCAAACAAGAAAATTCACTGCTTCCTCCCTAAACCCCTACAGTTCCAAGTCAAAATACTTAAGGAAAGGGGGGCTTGCTTCGACCCGTCTCATCAGTCTTGAGAAAATCCTCTTTCCCATCTGTCAATCTGATTTAAACGCACATCCCATTACTTCTGCCTCTGTCAGTAATAACATCTTCAACCCTTGCAGAATGTAAATTTGAACATCCATTAACCTCTCTAAACCTTAAAGACTAACCTCGAGCTTGCACATCCACTAACTTCTTTAAACCTTAAAGACTAACCTCAAGCTTCTTTTTTCCAAACTCTTCTCTGCTTGTGAGATTATGACATGGTATTGTATCTGTGATTGGACAATCCTGGATTCAACTGAAAAGGCAAGCCAAAAGTCAGCTGCACTTGAATATCAGTAGCTATCACACTTGCAGATAACTCCTCTTTGCTTGCTCTCTCTACAACTTTCCCTTCTGTGACAACCCCTTCTCTAGACCATTCTGGAGAGATCTAGCTTTCCTTTCTGCTTATGATATCAACACCCTGTTCTATAGTTTCCCTCTCTTCTGAGTATTTATCTTCATAAAATTCGGTTGTTCCATATGAACCTTCTAAACACCACAAAGCCTCTATTTTCCTTCCCATAATTGATTTTGGCTCTATCTGATTTTTAGGGCCATGGGCTTATTTTATTGAACTGGCATTGCATAGTAACTCCATGCGCTCCATTTCCAGGCCCAACAAATCAATATTCTTTAGTTTCTCCCTTATATAGGCCTCTACTGATACCAAAACTTCAATTCCTTGTTGGGACCAACTCCTCATTCTAGGCACATCCATGTGAAACCTATGCACTTTGTTAATAATAATGGACTACAAATCTATAACTTCCTCTAATGTATGCCTTTTTAGTGAAAGAAATAGGGTATCCAGCTCTAGACTTCTCGCCCTTAAGCTTTGAATACACTTTTCTGAAACCTCTTTTCCTGACTCTGCACACATAGGCCTCTTTTATGTCTACAATACTTCCATTTGCTCTGACTTCCTTTCATCTATTTGGACAGCCATAGACTGTTAACCTCTGTCAAATAAAAAAGATTTGTCTTTTCAATCAGGTCTTGCTGTACACTATCAGACACCATCGAAATTGAGGACGAAATGCCTCTTGCACTCTTGCCCTCAGCCATGAGCCATATAGCTTAGACAAAATTCAATTCCTTGTTACAATAGTTGCATGCTTAGAATGGTTGCACCTTTTAGTTTTGTGATCCAATCTCCCATAACAATAAAAAAAAATCTAATAGTCTTTCATATTTAAATTGAATCCAAATTTCAAATTCATCAACTTTAAAATGAAAGAGGCCAGTAGGAATTGGGTTATTTATTGATATCTCCACCCAAAAGCGAAGATAACTTTGAGAGACTAAGCAACGATTTAAGGAGTATTCATCGACCTTCTCTATCTTATTGTCAATCTTTGCTGCCACACCCTTGTGTAATAAATTTGGGGGAAGACTGTGAACCTACAAGTAGAAAGTTGCGGTAAGAAAATCAATTTCCTATAGAGCTACCTCTCCTGACCACTCATTGAGAATAAATAGAGCTCCATCCGACGATCATGACCGTTGATGAAAAATATAATCTCTGTCCTCCTTTCTTCCAAAGCTTAGCTTGTAGATGTTCTCAACCACATTTTCAACATCTACTCTTCCCTGTAACTTTTATGATTTTTTCAGAATGTCTACAACAGTAAATATTCTAAAAGTCCTTAAAGAGAAGACTTTTCTTACAAGGATTTTCTCCGTGAACTTAACTACTATAGATTCCTCTGGTTCTAAACTCAAAGAATTCATTGTTTCTTCTAAATTGGTGGATCTCATATGAAACGACACCATTAAAACACTTCAAGAGAAAACTAGTTTCTGGAAAAAAAACACAGAAGCAGAGTACCTTGTAAACCTAGGCCGGAGTCACCTTACATTGTCTTTCATTTAGCAAATTTTTGTAAATCATTACAACATGATCCTTCTTATATTAGTTATACTATGCACTTAAATAAAAATTCGTAATATTAAATTGCATGTGAAAGCAACTTCTTTTCCTTTTTAGGGGGAAAAGAGCATAAATGAGACAAGATATACAACCCAAGGCAATTGATAGCTTTTGGTCATTTTATTAGTTTTTAATCAAAACTCATTTGAGAATATATGAATTGAACTATTTTTTCACTGGTTTTTTAAGAAGATATATAGTCGGCGATGTTACAAACCATGGTGATTGATTTGGTTTTTTCATCGGTTCTGTTTCTTCCATCTTTGATCCATAACTGTATGGTGATTGGCCAAAGGTATTTGTAGATTATGGTAGATATCTCAATTGTTAACCCCCTACCAGCTGCTTTCTTTCACTCTGCAGATGGAAGCTCAGAGATTTGGGTATAGTTCAAGCAAGAATGTCTTTCAAATTTTTGCTTCAAATGTGGACAAATTAACCGTATTGTGAGAAGATGCAAGTTTTCAGAAGCAGTAGTAGTAATCACAATGGTTGAAGTCACTACAAGGCTGTACAGAACGTAGCTTTGCGCAGAAGTTCACAACAACATATTCATAAACAGATCAATCTCTTCTGATGAAGTACAAGAGTCATTAGACACAATTGATCTATTAAATAAAACCCTAGGTCTACCTATTAAAAGGGAAGATACAGTCAATGCACCTGCCTTAATTGACAACCCATCCTTAGGACGTGTAGTCAGGGTGTCAAACTGCAGACCTAATTTGATTAATAAAGACGAGCTTTTCGAAAATGCTCTATTAAAGAATTCTAAGGTAGAATCATTTTTGCTATAATTAAGAACAAAATTTTTAGACGATGTTTCATATATTAATTAAGCAATCTCAAGAAAGACAAGATTTGGAAAAGTATAGATCCCCCAATTTTCGGAATGGACACAGAGAGACTACAAAATATGAGGGCTTCAACAAAAAATAAGGAAAAGGCTAACTATGAAGAGGACCCCATCATAATTAAAGAGTTTACAAAATAGATTAATTGGGCATTGTCTCTCCAACCCAAAACGTTGAAGCCCGAGTTGAATTAAAGGAAATGATACGAAAGAAAAGATAAGCCCATTGCACTTTAGAAAACCTTTTAAAGAAATGAGGCACTTTAAAATTGATTGAAGAGAACCAGGCCACAAATGAGTTGGCAAAAGACCAATCTCAGCCCCTAGATGAGTTAATCGTAGTAAATGATCAAGGCCTTGAAGATTTTCTAATTCCTTTAGCATCTTTTCATCCTAGCATTTTGAACGTTTGTAGTAGATAAACTAACCCATTTACCTTTGTGTTAAGACCGTGAAGTCCTAGGGAGAGAACTTTCTCTTCACTCCTTAAGATATCAAAAAGTTAAGTGTCAAATTTGAATCGAGTGGCGGAAGAAGTATCAATTTCCATCTCCTTTCTATAATAAGCAGGGAAATAACAAGAATTAAGAGGATTTTTATCCAATCAATGCAGCCCCATCCCCATCCCCTACCCCTGAATCTTATTTTCTAGAATTGTAGGGGTTTGGGATGCTTAGAGGCTCGGTCAGTCCTATCTAATAGCATAAAAAAATGGAATCTCCAATATGTATTTCAAAGGCCAAAGGTAAGAGAGACCATATGGAAAAGTACTAAAAAGTTTAAATTTTGATCTTTATTTTATAATGGTTCCGTAAGATTTATCAGGTGGTCTTATTTTACTCTAAAACATTGATGTCGATTTGGATGTGGTCCGGCATAGTAATAATCTAATATAGTTCAATGTCAAAAATAATTTTGGAAGCTTGAACTTGATAGTGTGCTATGGACCAACTATATATAAAGAGAAAAGATAATTCTAGAAAGAGTTGACAAAACTTCTTGAGGATGCAAGGACTTTTGGCTTTTAGTTGGAGACTAATGAAGTATTTCATAGAACAGAGAAGCTTAAAAGGAGGTCATTACATACAAGAAGGGTTTTTCTAAAGTAATTCATTCTGGATGTGGGAGGAGGGAATCTAAGGTATACAGACAACATATTTACATGGTAGACGTAAAAAAGAGGTCAGATCGTGTTGTTGCAAGCACTAATTGGATTGATAATTTTTTAGAAGCTCATGTTCATCATTTGGTAGAGATCAATTAGATTATGCACCAATCTTGATTAATACAAAGATGGTTGATAGACCCTATCGAAAGCCTTTTAGGTTTTTGAGTACTTGGACTACAGATAATAGCTAGAAGGAAGTGATAAATAAAGCTTGGGCTTCTACTCAATATGGAAAGGAAAGTTACAAACTTTTAAAAAGATTAAATTCCACAACAAAGGCCTTCAAACTTTATAACAAAGAGGTTTTTGGGTACACTCACAACTATATAAAATTGCTCAAAGAAGAACTTTTATAACTTAAAAAATAAGAGAAACAAGATGAAAATTCAAGCCTAAGGAAAACAGAAGACGTGAAAGAATTGATAATTCAATGAAGTAGATAGGAACTAATGGCAAAATGAAAATCCCGTAAAGTTTGGCTGACTCATAGGGACAAGAATACAAAATTTTTCCATGCAAATACAATGATTAAAAATGTAATATCAACTATCTTTTCTATGGAGTTGACTCTTGGTCAAAGTTAACTTTGGTCAAAATTAACTCTGGTCAGAGTCAACGTTTAGACCGATAATTACCACATTATGGCTTTGATTGATATTAAGCTGGCTAGAACTGGTTTGGTTGTTTATTATCTCCTAAGTGTGCTTATGACTGCTGGTTAAAGTCAAAGTCATAGTCAACACTGCTATGTCATCACCTTGAATTATAGGGGCTAACTGGACTTTCTTTTGTGTACACATGACATGTGTAGAAGATGTCTTGTCAAGGTCTAATGAGAGCAGTTAGGTTACTTGGAGACCAAGTTTGACTTGGTCAAACTTTGATAAAAAAGTAGTCTTGCTTACATCATCCTCTTTAAAATGCAATGACCTCACTATTTAAACACATTTTTTAAGAAGCTAAACCCCCATTTGGACACCCTAGTAGCTGACCACTAAAGTTTAAGAGAGGAAAAATGTTTTCAAGTGAGAGAAAAGTGAGGAAAAATAAGAAAATCGAACATTTTCAAGGGAAAAGTAAGAAAACTCAAGGAAAGAAAGAAGGCAAGGAGGGCCGGCCACTTGGAAGCTTGGATCTTGAAGTTTTGTGATAGATCAAGGTGCATGGGAAGAGTTTTAAACTTTTTCAAAGATAGGTTCCAAGACCTACATTTATTTGTGTTGATTTTGGTGTTTTGGGCATGTGTTAGTTTAGATCTCCTAAATTATTCCCTTATTCTTTATAATGCCTTATTGATCTAGGTTGATCTTGTTGGTTTTTAATAGATTCCACTTAATTTAGACTTGATTTGGTGTTTTTAGTAAAAACCCCCAATTACTTAGTTTATGATTTGGTGAATTTTGGAATTTCTCTACACTAATTGCTTGATTAGTGCCTCAAACTAAATACCTATGACATGCTTGTGTTTTTCCCCAAATTATTGCTATTATTTGATGGAAAAGTTGAAGAAATTTGGGTGATCCAAATTCGGCTATAAAGGGGTTTATGGGTTTATAGCGCTTTTGTTAATTTCTTCAAATCCTTGAGTAATTTCCTTGTTATTTATGTTGGAAATGGGGGAAATTTGCTAGAAATTGTGTTGGTTTGGGCTTGATTGGTGACCGGCCATGTGTGGTTCATTTTGGTTAATTAAAGTTTGAATCTTGTGTTTAATATAGTGTATTATGGCTAAATTCAATACTATGCTTGTTTTATTATGTTTGACTTGGCTTAATTTGACATTAAGATTGTTAAAGCATGTGCTTTTCTTGGTAAATTGATTAAAGTTGGGATTTTTATGTTAATCTTGTGATTAAATTAATTAACTTGATAATTTAGGTGTAATTGATGAGTATAATTAGTAAAAGTAGCATCTTTGGGATTAATTCAAACTTTAGTTGTTAAAGTTAGCACCTTTAAATTTATTTATGCATAATGAGCTTGGTTAATTAATTAAGTTGGTAGTTTATACTCATGCTTAATTAATTAGGCTAACTGGATATTTAAAATTGGCACCTTTATGCATAATGGATCTCCTTTTTGCTAATAATTAGCAAAGTTGATACCTTTAGGTTTAATTCTATTTAACTTGCTTATTTAAGTTCAATGAAGTTAATTAATAAACAAATGTGTTGATTTTGTATTTAATAATGCTTTATTTAAGAGTTTAATTTGTAAAGGTTTAGTCTTTATATTCATTTATGCTTTAATTACTTAATTAATACTTGAAGTTTGTAACTTTATATTATGTATGTGCATTTTGGATTATGTATGTAATAATATGTGATACTTTCCTATGAATATGTAATGCGTGAATGAGTACTATATCTAAATGAGATCTTGCTTAGTTTTTTACTTCTCTGGACTCTATGTTGGCATGAGATACTACAATAGTGCCTAATATTGCAAAGAAGATAAGCATTCACATACATCGAAATATGTCATGAAAGCTTTTGTCTTCAGACAAATCAACTGATTTTCTGAAAGAGTCATGTTTTGAAAATTGTGCATTGAAAAGTCATGGCCATGTATACGTAGGCACATATATACTTTGGATGGAGCTTATATAGAATTGGTATGTGAATTGTTCAGTTGAGGTCCCACTAACTAGTGAGTGGAGAGATTGGATTCTCACATGCACGCACATACGAGCATATTGGTGTATGTAGTGGTTGTAACCTGACACTTGCATAACATAGATGCAAGCAGGACCTCTCTTTCCCTACTTACATTGTTTCCTCTAAATGGTTAAGGGTCCGTTTGATAACATGGTTGTTTTTTGTTTTTGCTTTCTATTTTTTCCTCTTGAACGATGTGTGATTTGGCTAGTGATGAACACTTAAAAATGTATATTTATTAAAATTTAAATTATCATTGTACACTTAAGAGTATCTTTAATTCCTCTAATTTATTCAATTTCTTTAAATTTAAATTTAAAAATAAAAATAAATTAAAATGTATATTTTTGACACAGGTTTAATAAAATACGTGTATCTCTTAATCCACAAGGCCTATTAAGATGATTCTTAATGTATGGATAGAAGACTTAATGCAACACAATATTGTAGTTAACAGTAATGTCAAATTCAAAGGTTTAGTGGGTCATATTTGGGTCACAATGGAACTGTTCTGCACCTGAAAACCAACCCAACATGTTTTAGTATTTGGGTTATATCTCACTCAATACTGACCCAAATATGATATTTCTTGATGTTCTAGAAAGTTAAGAGTGGTGCCTACAATGCTGATTTTTAAACAAAAGACTAAATCCACCAAATTCAATACGATATGGTCAGTACAACTGGGGAGACAAGCATGATATATATTTTCAACTCAACCTAACCTTATCTCCACCTTCATACAAGTTCTTTGGCATTTATTACCCTTAATGTTCTATAAATACCTACATTAGCTACTCATTTGAGGCATCTTGGGGTAGAAATCAATACTATACTTTTCTATCTTTTGTTATAAATGAAAGTTATATTCATCTCCTTATTTTTTTTCTTTCTTCTTTCTTTAATATAAGTAACTAAACTTTATTTTGCTAAGGTAAAAGGGTGAAGCTCTTGGCAATGAAATAAGGTTATATTAATCTTCTTTCTGAGCTTTAATGTTGACATTATAAATTTGTTATTATACGTGCTATATTTGTTTTCAATCAACTTAAAAACCTTCCTTGTAAAGTAGGAATTTTAATTCAATGTAGACAATATATTACCACATTGAATGCTTGAACCCATTTACATATGTTGGTATTATTTGGTAATAAAAATTAAATATAATACAAAATATATATAATCACAAATGAACTTTGAATGTTATATTTTCCACTTGGAACTTTTATTATGTGTGGATTCCAATTGAGTTATAAACAAAATTAATCATATACTTAATTTATATGCTAAGAGTGGATCCCTTAACCCTAACAAATCTTTTTTTCATCTTAATTTGTATAATAATACCTTCATCATCAATTCCTTGTTGATTTACCTCAAACTCCCGAGAAATTATTATTTGAGATAACCTACATTTGGGATTGCAATCTTTTAGTTGTAGCAAGTTTTTGGCGTCGTTGCTGAGGAGTTGGTTTGAAGAACAAATTTGTGAAGTTTTCTTTCTCTAATTAAACTTCACAAATATGGTATATTTTTTCCTTTCTCTTCAGTCTTTTATTATTTTATTTGCATAATATATTGAATGACTGGTTTTATTATACCGCCTACTTGCTTATTATCTTTAAATGTCATGGAAGGCCAAGCCTCATAATCTTTGTTAATTTCTATTTCTAGTTTTTTTCTTTCTTCTTTTTCATAAATATCAAGGAAGGTTAATCCTCCTAACTCTTGTTAGTTCCTTTTCATATTTTAATTTTCATTTTCATGCTCAATTGGTATTCTAATTCAAATTCTAGTCGCTTAATTAAAACTAATCCTGGTACTTTTCATGTTGATTTGTTTGGACCACCTCCACAATCCCACACAATGGCTGAAAATGAAAGTGTGCATGATGAGCATGAAAATCAACCATTATGAACTATATGTCAATATTTACAACCTTCTAGAAATTGTAGTCCATCCTGTTTTATCTTTCCACTTAATGCCAACAATTTCAAATTTAAGTCGGGTATGATTTCATTACATCCTAATTTTCATGGCTTAGAATCTAAGAGCTCATATTGGCATCTTAAAGAATTTGAGGAAGTGTCTACCACATTTAATGATCAAAATTGCATTGAAGAGATTGTTAAGTTTAAATTATTTTTAAAATTATTTCTTTTTTCTTTGAAAGATAAAGCAAAAACTTGGTTTAATCCAATATCAATTGGTTCATGGTAAGAAATGCAAGGTGAGTTTTTAAAGAAATTTTCTCCAATACACAAAACCAATGCTTTGAAAAGACAAATCTAAAATTTTTCTCAAAATTCTAATGAAATATATTTTCAATGTTGGAAAAGTTTTAAAGATTTATTAAATTTTTGCCCACATCATGGTTTTGAAAAATGGCGAACTATAAGTTTTTTATAAAAATGGTTAACACCTGAAACTAAATAATCTTTGAAAACAATGTGTAATGGTGAGTTCTTCGATAAAGAACTCAAAGAAACCTTAGAATATTTGGATCACATGGCTAAGAATTATCAATCTTGGCATAGTATTAATCCGTCTGAAAAATCAATTAGATCGAATCTTACAAGTGCTAATAAAGGAAAATATCATCTTAGTCAAGAAGATGATCTAAATGCTAGGTTGCCAGTTTAGCTAGAAAGATTGAAGCCATGGAATTAGCGAAAGTAAAAGAAATCAAATCAGTGTAAAATGAAGAAATTTGTGGTGTTTGTAATGATTTTGGACATCTAACCAATGAATGTCCAAAAATTTCTATTTTTAAAGAAGTTGTACATGAATAAGTAAATATTACGATTTATTTTGAAAAAGTCAATTACATCTTCTTTTTCAGATTTATACAATCCGGGATGGAGGAACCACCCAACCTTCAGTTGGAGGAATGACAATAATGCTCACACAATGCCCTCTCAAGGTACATCAAATATTCCTCCATATGCATCATCATGATCAAAAAATCTTGAGGAAACAATGCAAGTATTTATTCAAGGCCAAACAAACATCAACTGTCAAACTTCACAAGCTATCAATTAGATTAAGAACACACTTTCTGCCTTGACTTCATCTTTGCAAACTCAAGAAAAAGGTAAATTTAACTTTCCACCTCAGTCTAACCCTGCTAACCAATGTCAAGTTTCTACATCGAATGAGAGTCAATATGAAAATGTTAATTTTGTCACAACTCTTCGAAGTAGAAAAGTAATAGACAAAACCATTCCATCCAAAGACCACGAGAAGAATGTGCTCCAGAGCCAAAATATAATGGTAAGGATGACCGTAAGCATGATAAACTTGAACCTGTTCTTAAGGATAAGAGCTTATTTTTTGTACTTTTTCTTCAAAGATTACAGCCAATTAAAAATTTAGATAAAAATTCTGAAATATTTGAAGTTTTGAAACAAGTAAAGGTTAATATTCTTTTATTGGATGCAACAAAACGAATTTCATCTTATGCTAAATTTTTGAAAGATTTATGCACTCTCAAAAGGAAGCTGCATGTACAAAAGAAAGTATTTTTAACTAAAAATGTGAGTTTCATCATCCAACAAAACACTCCACCTAAGTATAAAGATCCTAATTGTCCAACAATTATATGTATTATTGGAACTATTAAGGTTGAGCGTGTTTTACTTGATCTCAGTGCAAGTATTAATCTTTTATCTTTTTTTGTTTATGAGCAGTTAAGATTGGGAGAATTTAAATCTACAGCAACAACACTTCAACTTGATGATCGTTCAGTTAAAATTCCAAAAGGAATTATAGAGGATGTTCTCATTCAAATTTATAAATTCTACTATCCTGTGGATTTTATAGTTTTATATACATATTCGGTTTTATATTCTAAAGCTCAAACACATGTTATTTTAGGACATCCATTTATTGCTACTTTAAATGCTATAATCAATTGTAGGAATGAAATTCTAAAACTTTCTTTTGATAATGTGACTTTGGAAATGAATATGTTTAATATTTGCAAACAATCTAGAGATAACAGCGATGTGGATGAAGTGGATTTTATTGATGAAGTTGTGCATGAACAATTTATCTCTACTTTTCCATCTAATCCCTCAAAAGCATGTGTAAACATCTTTAATGAATTTGCCTTCAATACCAATTCTGAAATTTTACATATGCTTTCTTTATTGAATGCATTTTAGGAACCAAAGTCAAATGGTTGGAGACCGAAATTCGAAGAGCTGCCATTGTAATATAATATTTCCATACCTTCAAGTGTTCAACCGACAAAGCTTGATTTGAAATCATTGCCGTCTGATCTAAAATACTCTTTCTTGGGTGAAAATGAATTCTTTCCGATAATAATTTCTTCCAAAATTGACACACTCCAAGAAGTTAAGCTTATACAAACTTTGAAAATTCATAAAAATGCATTAGGATGAACAATAGCTGATTTAAAAGGAATTAATCTTCTCATTTGTACACACAAGATTTATTTAGAAGAGAATGTTAAACCCTTTAGAGAAATGTAGTGAAGACTTAATCCAAATATGAAAGAGGTAGTGAGAAATGAAGTCATTAAACTTTTGGATAATAGAATTATTTATTCTACACAAGTTGTTCCTAAGAAATGGGCAAGTCCTACATAAGTTCTTAAGAAATCTGGAGTCACTATAGTAAAAAATAAAAATAATGAATTAATTCCAATTAAGACTCTTACTGGTTGGAGCATGTGCATTGACTATAAAAAACTTAACTCAATGACTAGGAAAGATCATTTTCCTTTACCTTTCATGGATCAAATTTTAAAAAGGGTTGTGGGACATGACTTTTACTGTTTCTTAGATGGGTATTTTAGATATAACAAAATTGCAATTGCACCTGAGGATCAATAAAAAACTACATTCACATATCCATTTGGGACTTTTGCATATCATATAATGGCTTTTGGATTGTGTAATGTACTTGCCACATTTCAAATATGCATGCTCAATATTTTTAGTGATATGGTTGAACGTTTTCTTAAAGTTTTGATGGATGATTTTTCTATGTTTGGTGACTCATTTGATGATTGCTTATCTAACTTGAAAAATATTTTGATTAGGTGTGAAGAGAAGAATCTCATGCTTAATTGAAAAAATATCACTTCATGGTGAGAACTGGTATTGTCCTTTGACACATTGTTTCATTAAAAGGAATTTAGGTAGACAAATCTAAACTTGAATTAATTTCTAGCTTGCCAACACCAAAATCCGCTGAAGATGTTAGATCATTTTTGGGACATACTGGTTTTGATAGAATGTTTATTAAAGATTTCAGTACAATATCTAAACCCTAAAGTAACCTTCTATCAAAAGATACTGTTTTTGAATGAATAGAAAATTATGAAAAGGCTTTTGTTAAGCTTAAAAGCATGCTTACTTCTGATCTTATTATGCAACCTCCTAATTGGTCTTTACCTTTAAAAAT
Organism: Rhamnella rubrinervis; assembly: GCA_007844105.2. Classification (NCBI taxonomy): domain Eukaryota; kingdom Viridiplantae; phylum Streptophyta; class Magnoliopsida; order Rosales; family Rhamnaceae; genus Rhamnella; species Rhamnella rubrinervis. The sequence goes on along the minus strand of CM017575.2, from coordinate 7,763,904 downwards.
AATATGTGATGCAAGTGATTATGCTGTTGGAGCTGTGCTAGAACAAAAAAAAGATAAGAAAGCTTATGTCATCCGCTATGCAAGTGAAACCCCAAATAGTACTCAATTAAATTATTCCACCACTGAAAATGAATTGCTTTTTGTAGTATTTGTATTGGATAAATTTAGATCTTATCTTGTTGGCCCACTAATTATTGTCTTTAGTGATCATGCAACTTTGAAATATCTTTTCTTCAAGAAAGATGTCAAACATAGATTGATTAGGTGGATTCTTTTACTTCAAGAGTTTTCTATCACTATTCGAGATAAAAAGGGAGTTGAAAATGTTGTGGCTGATAATTTATCAAGACTTATTTGTGATGAAACCTTTGACTCTGTACCAATTAATAATACTTTTTCCAATGAGCAACTTTTTAGTATTTCAAACTTACCATGGTTTACTGACATTGCCAATTTTCTTGCCACAGGTTAAATCCTAAAATTTTGAACTTCACAAGATAAAAAGAAGTTTTTAACTGAGGTGAAAAACTTTTACTGGGATGAAAACTATCTGTTTAAATACTATTCTAATCAGATATTTTATAGATGCGTAGTTGACCATGAGGTAAGTAGCATTATCAATTTTTGTCATTCAGAAGCATGCGGAGGTCATTTTTTTTCAAAGAAAACGGCTACAAAAATCTTGTAGTGTGGATTTTATTGGCCTACATTATTCAAAGACATGCATGCATTTTGTAAAACATGTGACGGTTGTCAAAGATTGGGATCTGTTTCAAAAAGAGAAACGATGCTATGAAATCTCATTCTTGTGATTGAATTTTTTTATTGTTGACGTATAGATTCCATAGGACCATTTTCACCGTCCTTTGATTTTGTGTATATATTGATAGCAGTAGATTATGTCTCAAAATGAATAAAGGTGATTCCATCTCGAAATAATGATAAAAAAGCAGCAATCAAATTTTTAAAAGAACATATTTTGAGTTGATTTGGAATCCCTCAAGCCATCTGAAGTGATGGGGGAACATATTTTTGTAATAAACCCTTTAAATCTTTAATGAAAAAATATGGAATCACACACAAAGTTGCAACCCCTTATCTCCCCCAATCAAATAGAAAAGTAAAACTTCCAAATAAGGAGATAAAGTAAATTTTAGAAAAATGTAGGTCCACCAATCAAACAACTTTTAAAACTTCATTAGGCATGTCTCTCTATAGGCTAGTCTATGGAAAACTATTTCATTTACATGTGGAACTTGAACATAAAGTTTACTGGGCCATTAAAGTCTTCATTTCAAACATTGATGATGCATGCAAATTGCAAAAGTTACAAATAAGTGAACTTGAAGAATTGAGAAATGATACATATGAGAATTAAAAAATTCAAAAAGCTAGATTCAAAGTTATTCATGACAAAGTAATTTTGAGAAAAACATTTAATGTTGGTAAAAAAGTTCTGCTTTATAATTCTTGAGTTCATATATTTTCTAGAAAATTAAGATCAAGGTGGAATGGTTCATTCATTGTTAAACATGTCTATTCATATGAGACTGTTGATGTTGAGAATCCTAAAAGTAGTACTACATTTAAAATAAATGGATAAAGACTCAAACCATTTTTAGAAATTATATTTTTGATAAGAAATTGTTTATCTTTCCGACCCTTGTTATAAAAAATAATAATGATCAATTGATGTAAATATTTGTATTTCATTTTAATTTCATTTATTATTTTAATTGTAGGATATTTATGGTTTGATCATTTTCTTCCCCAGTTAAGTGGCGGATAATGGTACTTTGCGCTTTTCAAATTGGTTTAGTTTTAGTTCCCCATAATAACTGATCCATTTTCTCCTTACAATGGATGTCACTCTTAAAAATTGCAGAAAATATTTTTCTTTCCTTCCTTTCAACGCTCTAATAAAAATTTATAAAGTTAGGTGTGCAAGATTGATAATATTAATGGACAAGGGGATTCCTGGAGATATATGCTGGATCATTTAGGCCAAGGTCCGATTACCTAGTGAATTTTCAAATTCGTTTGCCTCATACATGCCAAAGATGGGTAAGAGTTCATATTATGAAAGGAGAAGAGCAAAAAGGATGCAAGTTTGTCATCAATGTGCACGATGGACTTGTAACTAGCGATGTCATTCTTTAGAAATGGTTTCCATTAATCGAGAAGATAAAATGGACTTTATTAAAGATGGGCTGAGTAAGGAGGTTATTGGATGATATCTTATTGACTCTTGAGACACATCCTTGTGGAGTTGTACATCGAGAATTTCTTAATTTATGGCATCTTGTTAAGGATGAACAATAACGCTACAATCTTAGAAATCTGATTCTAAAAGATTATGTTTGTCAATTTATAAGAAAATAGAATAGGAAGCATATCCTCGATTCATGGAAGGAATTTAAGCCGTTACTGGACGTAAAACCAGAGAAAGATGTGAGCCACAATCACAACAACATACAGTCATTATTTTTGTTTAAAAAAAAATACTTTTGTGTCTTAACGTTAACATTGTCTGCACATTGCTGGCCTACTCATGTATGTATCATTATTATATTTTTCATTTTTACAAGATCTTTTTGCCCTATTTAAACACCTCATTTTCTTCATCACCACTCAAGTCTTAGTCATTGAAAGGTCGAAATGGAGGGAGCTTATATTTGTCGATTCACAAATATTTGTGTACTTTGTGGATCAAGTCCTAGGAAAGATAGAGAGTTTCTAAAAGCAGCAAACACCCTTGATCAAGTGCTTACTGAGAAAAAAATTCATTTAGTATTTAGGGGAGATAGTCTTGGTTTAATGGAGGCTATATCATTAGCTGCATATGTGGGAGGAAGCAATGTTGCAGGATCATTCCTAGAGCTTTAACTACAATAAATATCACTAGATGACAATTGGGAGGAAAATACAAGTTTCAACCATGCATGAACGAATATCTAAAATGCTTGAGAAATCTGATGCATTCATTACTTTACCTGGTGTCTATGGTATTTTGGAAGAAATTTTTCAACTAGTCTCTTGGCCCCAACTGAACATCCATCATAAACCTATAGGTTTGTTGAATGTCAATAATTTCTTTAATGGTTTGTTATCTTTTCTTGATCATGCTATGGAACAAAATTTCACCTCTTATTCGGCACGACAAATCCTTATTTCTATCTCGATTGCTGATAAATTAATTGATAAACTATAATATTTTGCATATGAACCTGATCCAATAATGACTCTGCTATATTAATCGGAACGAAGTAGTAAAAAGCGAAGGTTTGATTTGACACTTAGTTTATAACTTCCTTATCCTTTGGTTTTACTTATTGCATTTTATTTTTGCTTAAGTTCTTATTAGGTTTCTCTTATCAAAAAATATTGCATTAGGTAACATCTTCTTGCTCTTTTTCTATCTATATTTAAACATTAAGGACAATGTTGAAATCTGGTTGGGGGTGATGAATTCTTAAAAATTAAAAACAAAAAGAAAATTTAGATAGCTAACTAACTAACTTACTATAACTAAAACCAATTAAGTATGGTTGAGTAAGGAGTAATTTTACTCTTGAGACGTATCTAAGGAGGGAGGTTACTATTTTATCTTGATTTGTAGAAGTAACAAAGTTTTATCATTTGATTCTCTTTGAAAGATTCAAGTCTATAACCTCTCATATTTTTATTTATCTAGCTATTTTTAGTAAATATTGATAAGTTTTCTTTCACACACACTTATACATATTTGTGTGGGGTACAAAAGAAAATTTGCAATAACTTTATTTATTTACTTTGCCAAAAGAGAACAATTAAGGAAAAGGGTAGTTTAATTATAATATAAAAAAATATTTGGATAAAGTTTGATTTCGTAACCTCTTTAGTCTGAGCAATTAAACCCAAAAGAGTGTCTTAACACCTAATACCCTATTACCAACTAGTTTGGGAGTTATTGGTCTAAAACTCGATATAAAGGTTAAGGAGAAAGTTTAAGGGAATTAGACATTACACTTGTCTATGAAAATAAATTTGAATGAGAATTTGCAACCTGAGTCTTAAGCTCATAGAAGTGTCTTAACACCTAATGCTCTAAGACCAACTGGTCTAGGAGTTATTAGCCCAAATCTCATTACATGAGTTAAGAATGTATTTTATATATTTATATTTATAAATTGAAAAAAAAAAGAAAAAAAAAGTTGATAGACAACCTTTGCCCAATGAAGTAACTTTAACAAAGTATTGAAATTGATTTTTACTTTTTTGTAAAACAGCTCCATATATATGTGATAATAAACACCAAAAGAAGGTTTAACAATATTTTAAAAATAACTAGATAAATGAGAGTTTGTTTAATTGAAAAATGGTGATTAATTTTGTGAATTCTACTAATCAGTGACGCTTGTATTACTAAGGACTAGTAATAAATTGGTTGGAGGTTATAATGAGCACTTAAAAGTGCATATTTATTAACATTTAAATCATCATTATATACTTAAGAGTATTATTAATTCCCCTAATTTATTCAATTTCTTCAAGTTTAAATTTAAAACTAGAAATAAATTAAAATTTGTATTGAAATGTGTATTTTTTATACATCTTTAATAAAATAGGTGTATCTCTCAATCTACAAGGCTAATTAAGATGATTCTTAATATTATGGACAAATAACTTATTGTAGTTAACAGTAATATCCAATTCAGAGGTTTAGTGGGCCATATTTGGGCCACAATGGAATTATTCTGCACCCAAAGACAAACCCAACATATTTTAGTATTTGACTTATATTTCACTCAATACTGATTCAAATACAGTATTTCTTGATATTCTGAAAAGCTAAGAGCGGCGCCTACAATGTTGATTTTTAGACAAAAGCTAAATTTACTAAATTCAATGCGATATGGCAGACGCAACTGGGGAGACAAGCATGATTTGTATTTTCAACTCAACCTAACCTTATCTCCACCTTCACACAAGTCCTTTGGTATTTACCACCCTTAATATTCAATAAATACTTGCATTGGCTACTCATTTGAGGCATATTGGGGTAAAGATTAAGACCATACTCTTGTATCGTTTGTTTCTCTCTTGTTATAATTCTCTTTTCTTCTAAATGAAAGATATGTTTATCTCCTTCTTCTTTCTTTCTCCTTTCTTTAGTATATGTAACTAAACTTTATTTTGCTAGGGTAAAAGAGTGAAGCACTTGGTAATGAAATAAGGTTAGATTAATTTTCTTGTTGAACTTTAATGTTTATATTATAAAGTTGTTATTATACGTGTTATATTTGTTTCAATCAACTTAAAAACCCTCCTTGTAAAGTTGTGATCTTGATTCATTGTAGATAAGATATTGGCACAATGAATGGTTGAACTCATTTACATGTATTTGTGTTATTTGGTAATGAAAAGTAAACATAATACAAAATATATATAACTACAAATGAACTTTAAATATTATATTTTTTATTGGAACTTCTATTATGTGTGCATTTCAATTGAGTTATAAAAAAAATTAATCTTGTACTTACTTCATATGTCAAGAGTGAATCCCCTAACCCTAGCAAATCCTTTTATCATCTTAATTTGTGTAATAATACATTCTTCATCAATTCTTTATGGATTGACCTCGCACTCTCAAGAAATTATTACTTGAGACAACTTGCAATTGGGATTACAATCTTATTAAAAAAACTAAAAACAAAAAATAACCATTTTATTAAACAAGCCCTAAATAAATTGAAATTTTTTAAAAGCATATATGTGTGCTGCTTTAGAAAATAACAGTTGCCGACGGGTAACTAGCTCAGCATAACTAAAGGATTCCTGACGTTACACTAAATGAAAAATCATACGAATATCTATTTTTAAAAATCATTTTATAAGACTCTTAAAAGAATTATATTTTGCATATGATTTATGATAAGAAAGAAAAGAAAAGAAAGGAAAATCAATGTTTGAAAGAGAATGACATTTCGATAGCATATTGCATTGCATAATAACGTACATGTTAGGAACCTAATGAGTGATTTTCCACTCAATCTTGTTTGTTTTCTATGTTTAGGTAAACCTGAAACCTTAGCTTGAAAGGTTTGACAGCGTTGTGATGAATCAGGGGAGGAATGACAGTAGTACAAATAATTTTCTACATTTCTTATATTCTTTTGGACATTGTAAAACTCTAATAAACTGGATAATTTCCTTTACGTTGTAGGTCTTTTGTAAACATCTATATTTTTTTTATTTAAAATACTAAGGTTTCCATTTAGAATTAAGAAATTGAATGTGCCTTAAAGAGTAAATACAATTTTTAATTGTACTTTAGCTTTGTCCAAAGGAACTGCCTTTAATAATTTATTTCAAATGTATTCTATTGTGGTATTCTTTAGTCGGGTCTCCAAACTCGGAAAAAGAGGCATTATAGTTTTTGATATTAGAGCTAAGGTTTGTTAAAAATTTATACTAACTGCATGCTTCTGTGTCTAACCGCACACCAAGGTAAATTGTTTTATTTTTATTTAGTTTTGTGTTGTTTTTTGACTTTGTGCTTTTGTTTGAACTGTTGTGTTAAGATGGGTCATTTAGTTAGTATGATTCTGCATGTATTGCATAAGAGGATTCATGATCCAGTGGAGGGACCTAGCTCCAAAAGACTGAGGACGAGTTTGGAGCCGACATCAATTCAGACTGACATAGTGACTGAGCTTTACCAGGCTAAGGTGGATACTAAGAGTCCATTTAGTGGGTCACGCCAATGCATTGGAAAAGGAGTTATGATGGAGAGAGAGCTACCTCATTGTATGACAGTGCCTACCCCAACATCATTTTTCGGGGTTGAGTGTTGAGATATCAGAGTGTCTGAGGATTCAAAGCACTAGGAGAGCTGTGTTTATTAGCTGTTTCCTTTGTTCATCTATTGTATGACAAAGGCTTTTTTATAATTGAAGTATTATTTATGCGTAATTTTAGTTTGTTTCTCTTATCTAGCTATCTTGTTTATCTTGCATGGGATTCTTCTAGTTTAAGACGCCATATATAGCATGAGATACTAACAATGCTCACGAGAACAACACGACAGATATGGCCAGCCGACTGCTTAAGACTCTGGCAAGTATTGTGGGCCAAGTATCCCAGCAGTCTGGTTGAATTAGTAGGGTTGTAAAGCAGTTCAAACGATTTCATTCCTCTGTGTTCGAAAGCTCAACCAATCCATTAGTAGCCAAAGATTGGATTTGAGAACTGGAGAAGATTTTCACACTAGTGGATTACACTGAGTTTCAGAAGGTTGCATGCGCCTCTTTTATGCTCAAAATTGGAGCCAGCCACTGGTGGGATATGGTTAAGCAGGCTTATAATCTTGAAAGAAATCTTATAATTTGGCCCTAGTTAAAGGGGTTATTTTTGGAGAAGTATTTCTCTATTATGAAATATGACAAAAAAGAGACTGAATTCCTAAGGTTGATTGAAGGAAACATTTCTTTGGTCGAATATGAGTGGAAGTTTGATGAGCTTTTTAGCTATGCACCACATCTAGTGGACATTGAGGAACGTAAAACAAGATGCTTAAAGAAAGGGATGAGACCAGAACTTTATAATGCCATAACAGTGTTGTGACTACCTACTTATGCTGATGTTCTGTAGCAAGTTTAACTAATCGTGAAGGATCATACTCTAAATGTGACCAAGGCTACAGGGCAAAGCTCCACTACTCAAAGAATGATTTAGAGAGGAAGTAACCAGCACAAGAGAAAGGTTGAAGGAAGAAAGTGGAACAACAACCGTAACAACAATAACGATAACAAGAAGCCTAAGAGAAATGGAAACCAACCTAACATTCCCCAGTGCCAATCATGCAGCAAGAATCATACCAGAGAGTGCTGGAGGAAGACCGAATCATGCTTCAAGTGCGGCAAGACTGGTCGCTTGATGTGAGATTGCCCTGAACTTGGAAGATGGAGACAACAACCCACTCAAGGTGGGGTGTTTGAGATGACAAAAGTAGAAGTGGAAAATGATGATGTTGTTATGATGGCGGGTATGGTTTTTTTACAAGGACTAAATGCATATGCTTTGTTTGATTAGGGCGCTACGCACTCGTTTGCATCTAAGTTAGCTCTAAAACCAGTTCAACTTGATGGTGACTTATGTGTTGCTACACCATTTGTTGTTAGCATGCATACCTCGTTAGTATTGAATTCCTTTGAAGTGTGCTCGGAAATGTGAAGTTGCATGCCAACTTGATCATATTGGATATGTACGATTTTGATGTGATCTTCGGTATAAATTGGTTGTTTAAGAGTAGACCTTGCATCTACTACAAGGAGAAGAGAATATTGTTGAGCCCCAGACAGCTAGTATTTTAAGTTTAAAGGGTCAAAGTTGGGACTGCGACCAAGATAGTTGACTGCATAACAAGCGTTCAAAGATTCCTTGTTAGTGTCCACAATAATGAACCGACAGCTCTGAGACCTCTAGGCGTCAAGGTAGTTCATGACTTTTTGGAAGTGTTTCCAGAATAGCTATTAAAGTTACTACCAAATCGAAAAGTAGAGTTCACCATTAACTTGGTATCGGGATCTACGCCCATTTAAAAGGCACCTACAAGACCTTTTGGACAAGAGTTTCATCAAACTCGGTGTTTCACCTTAGAGAGCGCAAGTTTTATTCGTTAAAAAGAAGGGTGATTCAATGCGGTTGTGCAATGATTACCGAGAGCTTAACAAGATAACAATCAAGATTAAGTACCCGTTGCCAAAGATTGACAATCTGTTCGATTAACTACGAGGAGGGAGCATTTTCTCGATGATCGATCTACATTCAGGATATCACTAACTAAAGATCAAGGAAGAGAACAGATTGAAAAGTGCATTTTGAACGAGATATTGCCATTACAAGTTTGTAGTAATACCATTTGGGCTAACAAATGTACCGGCAGCATTCATGAATTTGATAAACCAAGTTTTTCATGACTACCGAAATAAGTTTATTATGGTGTTCATCGATGACATTCTTATATACTCGAAGACGGCTGTTGACCATGAAGAGCACCTAAAGGTAGTATTGCAAAGGTTACTAGAGAAGCAGTTGTACAATAAGTTCAAAAAATGAGAGTTTGGGTTGGGAAGCATCACTTTCCTTAGACATTTGATATCAGATAAGGGTTTCAGCACCTGTACTCACTTTACCAAATAGCGAGGATGACTTTGTGATCTACAACGATGCTTTGGGTAAAGGACTAGCTTGTGTGCTCATGCAAAATGGCAAAGTGATCCCTTACCCTTGGTGCTAGTTGAAGCCATATGAATGCAACTACCTTACGCATGACTTAAAGCTAATAGCAGTGGTGTTTGCTCTAAAGATTTGGCACCATTACATTTATGGAGTAAAGTGCAACATCTATATCGACCATAAGAGCCTCAAGTATTTCTTCCCTTAGAAGAAATTGAATATGAGGCAAAGAAATTGGCTGAAACAAGTAAAAGACTAAGATTGCTTAATCAACTACTATCCCGACAAGGCAAATGTAGTGGTATATACACTGAGTAGGAAGTGCGAAGGGTTTCCGCAAAATCTTGATTACCACCCAACCATATGTTTTGGAGGACTTGAGAAGAATGGATATTGAATTAGTTCCTAATCAATATTCATCCATGTTGGCTATGCTCACGATTCAACCCTCAATCCTAGATAAGATAAAGGAAGGTCAAACTAATTATACGACTCTTATGAAGATCAAAGATAAAGTGATTCAAGGGAAGAGATTGGAGTTTAATTGCTCTAGAGATGGAACGTGGAGATTTGATACTTGCCTGTGTGTGCTAAATATTGAAGAAATCAAGAAAGAAATCTTGGGGGAAGTCCATTGTACATCTTACACTGTTCATTCGAGAGCTACCAAGATATACAAAGATGTCTCCAAAATATTCTAGTGGTTTGGCTTGAAGCAAGACATAGCTAAGTTTGTGGAGCAGTGCTTAACATGTCATAGAGACCATATGGTTTGCTAAGGCAATTGTTGATTCCAGAGTGAAGTGGGAGCACATCGCCATAGATTTAATTGTGGGTTTACAAATGTCTCAGCGAGGCAACGATGCTATTTATGTGATTGTGGATTGACTTACGAAATTGGCTCATTTTCTACCCATGTGAATGACTCACTTAATAGAGAAGTTGACTCAACTATTCATTGATGAGATCGTCCAACTTCATAGTGCACCAATGTCGATTGTTTCAGACCGAGACCCAAGGTTTACATTATCATTATGGAAAGGTTTACATAAAGTAATGAAGACAAATTTGAACTTCAGTACTGCCTTTCATCCTCAGACCAATGGCCAATTAGAGCGAACTATTCAGATATTGGAAGATATGTTGAAAGTGTGCATGTTGGATTTCTAAGGAAGTTGGGAAAAGCACATCCCATTAATGAAGTTCGCTTACAATAATAGTTGTCATTCAACCATTGGGATGGCTCCTTATAAAGCTCTTTATAGAAGGAATTGTAGATCTCTGTCGTATTGGGATGAAGTCGATGAGCGGAGGCTGCTTGGTCCAGAAATTTTACAACAGATCAATGACATCATCAACAAAATAAGATAGAATATGAAGGTTGCTTAGGATCGACAGAAGAGTTACACCAATAATTGACGAAAAGACCTGGAGTTCAAGCTAGAGGAGAAGGTATTTCTCAAAGTTGCACCACCGAAAGGTGTAATGGGGTTCGGAAAAAAAGGAAAATTAAGTCCTCGTTACGTCGAACATTTTAAGATACTAAAAAGAGTTGGAGCTTTAGTTTATCGTTTAGCGTTGCCTCCTAAATTGTCTAACGTTCATGATGCCTTTCATATGTCAATGCTACAGAAGTATGTGCATGATTCCTCACACGTCATCGAATATGAACTGCTGGAAGTCTACGAGAACCTGATGTATGAAGAGAAGCTAGTAAAGATTTTGGACAAAAAGTACCAAGTACTTCGAAACCGAGTGATTCCACTAGTGAAGATTCTCTAGAGGAACCATACAATAGAATAAGCAACTTAGGAGTGGAAAGATGAGATGAAAGTCAAGTACCCAACTCTATTCAAGTAAGTACTATAACTTCTTAAATTTAACTTCAAGGATGAAATTTCTTTTTAAGAATGCTAAGTTGTAATATCTGCTTTCTTTTCTATGCAGTTGACTCTTTGTCAAAGTCAACTCTGGTCAAAGTCAACCTTTACACTGGTGACTACCACATCATGGCTTTGATTGATATTAAGCTTGCTAAGACTAGCTTGATTGTTTATTATCACCTAAGTGTGCTTGTGACTGCTGATTAAAGTCAACATTATTACCTTAATTGGCAGGGGGCTGACTGAGACTTTCTTTCCTTTACACATGACATGTGTAGGAAAGGTCTTGTCAAGGTCTGATGAAAGCAATAGGGTTATTTGGAGACTAAGTTTGACTTGGTCAAACTTTGGTAAAAAAATAGTCTTGCTTACATCATTCTTTTTAAAACACTATGACGTTACTATTTAAACACATTTTTCAAGAAGCTAAGCCCCCATTTGGACACTCTAGTAGCCAACCACCATAGTTCAAGAGAGAAAAATTTTTTTTTAGTGAGAGAAAAGTAAAGAAAAATGAGAAAAAATAAAAACAAATCCAGCATTTTCAAAGGAAAAGAAAGAAAACATAATGAAAGGAAGCATGTAGGGAGGGCCAACCACTTGAAAGCTTAGATCTTGAAGTTTTATAGTAAATCAAGTGCTTGAGAAGGGTTTTAAGCTTTTTCAAAGGTACGTTCCAGGACCTACATGTATTTGTGTTGATTTTGGTGTTTTGGGCATGTGTTAGCTTAAATCTCCTAAATTATTCTCATTTTCTTCTCAATGTCTTCTTAATCTAGGTTGATCTTGTTGGTTTTTAGTAGATTTTACTTAATTTAGACTTGATTTCGTGTTTTTAGCAAAAACCCTCAATTACTTGGTATGGTGGATTTTGGAATTTCTCTACACTATTTGCTTGATTAGCGCCTTAAACTACATGCGCATGACATGGCTATGTTTGTCCCCAAATTATTGCTATTATTTGATGGAAAATTTGAAAAAAATTGGTGTTCCAAATTCTGCTATAAAGGGGTTTATGGTGCTTTTGTTAATTTCTTCAAATCCTTGAGTAATTTCCTTGTTATTTATGTTGGAAATGATGGAAATTTGATGGAAATTGTGTTGGTTTGGGCTTGATTGGTGACCAGCCATGTGTGGTTCATTTTGGTTAATTGAAGTTTGAATTTTGTGTTTAATTTGGTGCATTGTGGCTAAATTGAATACTATACTTGTTTTATTATGTTTGACTTGGCTTAATTTGGCATTAGAGTTGTTAAAGCATGTGCTTTTCTTGGTAAATTGATTAAAGTTATGATTTTTATATTAATCATATGATTAGATTAATTAACAGGATAATTTAGGTGTAGTCGATGAGTATAATTGGTAAAGGTTGCACCTTTGGGATTAATTCAAACCTTAGTTGTTAAAATTTTAGTTGGTGGCTTTAAATTTATTTATGCATAATGAGCTTGGTTAATTAATTAAGTTGGTTGTTTATACTCATGCTTAATTAATTAAGCTAATTGGATATTTAAAATTGGCACCTTTATGCATAATTGATCCATTTTTTGCTAATAATTAGTAAAGTTGACCCCTTTAGGTTTAATTATGTTTAACTTGCTTATTTAAGTTTAACAAAGTTAATTAATTAATAAATGTGTTGCTTTTGTATTTAATAATGCTTTATTTAAAAGTTTAATTTGTAAGGGTTTAGTCTTTATATTCATTTATGCTTTAATTACTAAGTTAATGCTTGAAGTTCATACTTTTATATTATTTATGTACATTTTTTATTATGTATGTGGTAATGTGTGATACTTTCCTACGAATATGTAATACCAGAATGGCTATTGTATATAAATGAGATTTTGTTTGGTTTTTTATTGCTTTGGACTCTACGTTTGCATGAGATACTATAATAGCGCCTAATATTGCTAAGAAGATCATGAGCATTCACATGCATTAAAACATGTCATGAAAGCTTTTGTCTTCATATGAATCAACTAATTTTTCAAAAGAGTTATGTTTTGAAAATTGTGCATTGAAGAGTCATGGCCATGCATACTTAGGCACTTATATACTTTGAATGGAGCTTATATAGAATTGGTATGTGAACTGTTCAGTTGATGTCCCACTAACTAGTGAGTGGAGACATTGGATTCTCCTATGTGCACACATGTGAGTGTATTGGTGCATGTGGTGGTTGTAACTTCGATACTTGCATAATGGGGATGCAAACGGGTCTCTTCTCCACTTACATTGTTTTCTCTAAACGGTTAAGTGAATTGGATTTCCCTGAAAGCATATCTGTGTGCTGCTTTTGAAAATAACAATTGTCGTCAGATAACTAGCTCCAGCGTAACTAAAGGATTCAAAACATTACGCTAAATGAAAAGTCCCACGAATGTCTTTTATTTTTTTTTTTCCTTTTTAAATCATTGCATAAGACCTTTGAAAGAATTATATTTTGCATATGATTTATGACAAGAAAGAAAAGAAAAGAAGGGAAAATCAGTGCTTGAAAGAGAATGGATTTTCGCTAGCATGCTCCATTGTATTAGCACACACACGTTGGGAACCCACTAATTGATTTTCCACTCACTCTTGTTTGTTTTTTATGTTTAGGTAACCCTGAAACCTTAGTTTGAAAGGCTTGGTAGTATTGTGGCGAACCAGTGGAGGAATGACAATAGTACAAATAATTTTCCGTATTTTTTATTTTCTTTTAGACATTGTAAAACTCTGATTAACTGAATAATTTTTTTTACGTTGTGGTCTTTTGTAAACACTTATTTTTTGTTTTTATTCATAATACTAAGGTTTCCTTTTAGTATTAAGAGGTTGAATGTGTCTTAAAGAGTAAAAAAAAAATTTAATCGTACTATAACTTTGTCTAAAGAAACCGCCTTTAATAATTTATTTCGAATGTATTCCGTTGTGACATTCCTTTAATAGAGGTGTAAAAAAAGGGGTGTTACAAGAAGAAGGAAAAATCACATTCTCTTTGTGAAGAATCATTCGGGTTGGATACATGGCGAGGATAAAATAGGAAAGTACATTAAAGTGGAATTTGACAATCTATTCCAAGATTGCCTACTGATCTTCAGACTTTTATTGATCCGTGCATTACAAGTGAAGAGAACACATAGTTTATAAAAATTCCAACAATGGAGAAAATAAAAGATGCAATTTAGAAGCGTCACCCTTTGAAATCCCCTAGACCAGATGGGTATCCTGGTATTTTTTATAGAAAATACTGGAATGTCATCAGAGGACAAGTCACAACTTTTATTCAAGAATGTTTTCAACTTTGAAAAATCACACATAGTATAAACAGAACGATGGTTGTTTTAATTCCAAAAACAAAGCAAGCAACTTCTTTCCAGCACTTCAGACCGATAAGTTTGTGTAATTTTTCTTATAAAATAATAGCAAGAATTCTTAGGGAGAGGTTAATAAAAGTAATGGATCGATTGGTGTCACCAAAGCAAGGAGCGTTTATCCAAGGACATTGGATAGCCGAACATTGTTTTGGTCCATGAACTAGTTCGTACAATTAGAAAACACAGAGGCAAAAAAGGCTTAATGATGATGAAGATTGACCTTAGCAAGGCTTGTGATAGAATAGAGTGAAGCTTTCTCTATTTGGTCCTAAATACGTGGGGATTTTCAGGTGCTTTCTATTCACTTATTATGAGTTGTGTCAATACAATTATTTTTACTCTACTGCTAAATGCAAAATTATCACCCCTCAACATGCTTAAGGTAGGGCGATCCCCTTTCATCTTACCTTCTTATTTTATGTGCTGAAATTCTTACTAGGATCTTTGGCATAGAAGAAAGTGAGGAAAGGATCTAAGGTATCAAAATTTGTAGGAATGCTTTTCCAATTTCGCATCTTTTATATGCGGATGATATCCTAATTGCATGCCAAGAAAATATAGAAAATGCAGAGATAGTGAAAGAACTCTGAATAAGTTTGGTAGCTGGCCGGGGCAAGAGATAAATATTGGAAAGTCTAACATTTTTTTTCTAAAAGAACACAAGGAGGGAAACCAAAAATCAAGACAAACTTTTGATGAGTTTTAAAAAGATGGGCCTCGAGTCTATCTACCTTGGACATAGTTTGATATTTGGAAGGAAAAGGGTGAAAGAATTTGGAATGCTAAAATATAGATTACAAGCTCATTTAGATGGTTGACAAAGTGAGCTTCTTTTGAAGGCCGAC
Source organism: Rhamnella rubrinervis (assembly GCA_007844105.2). NCBI lineage: Eukaryota > Viridiplantae > Streptophyta > Magnoliopsida > Rosales > Rhamnaceae > Rhamnella > Rhamnella rubrinervis. Next base: position 7,748,592 of record CM017575.2, on the reverse strand, counting down.
AAAGCTACCATAATTAGAGATATTGCTCAAGCAATTCCCTCTTACTCCATGATCACTTTCATATTTCTTCAGGATTATGCAATCAAATGGACTCAATCGTTAGACAATTCTAGAAGGGAGAAAATCTAGATTCAAATTATCTTGTGCTGAAGTCCTAGATTTCTCTATGTCAACCAAAGAAGTATTGGGTTTTAGACTTTTTAAAGATACAAACACTTCTTTTCTAGTTAAGCTTGGCTACAAGTTGTCTCAAGACAACAGTGTATGTGGGTTGATTTTTTAAAATTTAAATACTTAAAAGATGACACCTTTTTTAATCACAAGGTTATGGCTCATGCCTCTATGGTTTGGAAAAGAATAGTTAGTTTGAGAAATGCTATCAAAAAAGGGGTTTGTTACAAATTGGGTGCTGGATGTTCAGTACACCAATAGAGAGACCCCTAGATACCTTGGATAGAGGACTTCGAATCAAAATTAATGGATGGAATTAAAGGAGAACAGTGGAAGTAAGAGATAGACATTCGAACAGAAGACGAGGTAGAATAGAACAGGGAACTTCTCTATGAAATCTATATGGAGGAGAGTTTTCACAATACTTAAATTGAAATGGACCCTTTATGGAAGTCAAGATGCACTAGTTTGGATTGGTAGTAAGAAAGGTGGGTTTTTAGTGAAGGACTGTTACATAATAACAAACAAACACAGTTTCAACTTAAATACTGGAAACCTTTGGAAGAAAATTTGAAAAAGTATGATTCATGAGCGGGTAAAGATGCATTTATGGAGAATGTTAACTAACGTGCTACCTACAAGAGTTCAATTATACAATAGAACCCATTTTGGGGAGCTATCTTTTTTGTTATGTAATAGTTTTGAAGAGTCAAGCTTACACTTATTTGCACACTGCACTTTTGTTAGAGCTTTAGTTTTGGCAACATATACGGTTGTAAGTTGGATGAATTATATGTTCCAAGCATCTACCAGCTAGTGGAGCTAAGTATCGAGCCTATGAAAGGTAACAACAAGCAAGAGAACCTACTCCTAACTAATTTTTTTGCTTGTCTGTTTTACTTCATTTGGTCTTCCAGGAATGAATCTCTCTCCAGAGGCCCTTTAAAGTTTCAGGAACTTGTTAAGAGATTCAATTATTTTATTTTGGATTACTGCTCTTCATTGGTGTATTCAGATAGTATTTTAGTTACGCTGAGCTTACATAAATGATTTATGGACCCCACCTCTAAACTGATTGAAAATTAATGTTAATGCATCAATCAGAGAGAAGGGAGCCACAACACTAGTAAGAGACAATAGAGCAAATCTACTCCTTATGGCTTCTCATCTTTTCACTTGTCTATCCCCCTAGATGCTAAAATAAAAGCTTTAGATTAGGCAACCAACTTTCAGATTCCACGCAATTGGAAAAATATTTTGTTGAACTTTGATGCTAAAGAAGTTGTTTATATAGTTCTGAATTCTTCATCTCCTTCTACTTGGAACTCGTGGTATGAGATATAGAATTTAAAGACAAGCTTTGAATGCACTGATCGGATTATTAGCTAGAACAAAAGAAAAACAAATATGGTGGCTGATTAAGCAGCCAAATTTGCTCTTTCTAGAAATTGCACTTTTTTATTCGATTATTTTTTCTTAAGGTCAATCCCTCCTTATATTTCCGATTCTCGTTTGGTAGATAAATTAGGCTAATGCTGGTAATCCCCTGTTTTTCTTTTCAGGAGGTTTCTATGTATTTTCTTTTCAATTAGTTAAATATAATGTTATCTCTCACCTAAAAAAATTCATAAAATTATGTTAGACAAACGTTAAATTACATAAAATATAATAGTTTAAAAAGTTATAGGAAAGTATTTTAATTAAAAATAAATATATTTTAGTAATACAAATATTATTAGTAACTCACCACTCACCAATAAAATTATAAGCCGATTAAAATATTAGGCAGTGAGCCAGTAACATATATAATGTTAACCTAAACATTGATTTTAAAACTCGACTCAAATTTAACAGTAAAATAAAAATTACAGTAAATTTTATAACTTTTAATCTCAATAAATTATAATTTATTCAATTTGTTTAGTTTAATGGGTATAATATGTGACAAGAAAATAAATTTACATAATAAAATTATCTTAAAGTTTTCCATGCACGCCAATATCTCCTTCCTTTTCTTTCCCTATATATAAGTAATAGTAAAATAACTAATAAAATAAAAAATTTTTGCTTCACTTTTAGTCTGTAATTTTGACTAAACTTGGGGTCAAGGTACTCATATTATAATATCTGCTTACTTTTATATGCAGTTAATTTTTGGTCAAAGTCAACTCTAGTAAAAGTCAACTTTTGAACTTGTGACTGCCACGTTATGTTTTTTAGGTTGGTTTTATGTTGACTAAAACTAATTTGTTTGTTTGTTTTTAATTATTTATTTTATGCTTGTTTCTATTGGTGGAAAAGTCCAAGTCAAAGTCTAAATCAAAGTCAAGTCAATGGTCAACCCTGTCACGTCTTCCCTTTAGTTGGCAGTGTGGTGACTGGGATTCTTTCTTACTGTATTTGTGGCTTAGGTTTTGTGAGGTGTAACCTTGGTTAGATGAGGTAGAGCCACTTGGAAGACCAAGTTTGAATTTGGTCAAACTTAAGTAAAAAAAGTGACTACTAACATCATGTCTTTAGAAAACCCTAGCCTCCCCTTTTTAAAAGCCCATTTTGTTGAAACCAAACCCAAAAACACTTCTTGGCTACCAACCACCCACCTTAGAGAGAGAAATAGGAGTTTTCTTGGAAGGAAAAGAGAGAAAGTGGATACAAATGAAGGATCTTCAAGTTTTTCAAGTGGGAATCAAAGAAGATTCAAGGAGAGGGAAGGACCTAGGTGGCCGGCCATATTCTAGCAACTGTATTGGAGTTTTTGTCTTACTTTTCAAGGGTTTAAGCTAGCTAAAGGTAGAATCCCAAACCCCTATATGTGTTTGTTAGTGTTTTGATAATTTTTGTTGTGTTTTGGTATGGATCTACTCTTTCTACCAAATTTTCTTCTTGAAACATCTCCTGATCTACTTGCTAAGTGTATAAAAAAGCTTGCATTGGCTTGATCTAAGTGTGTTTTGAGGAGATTAGTAAAAGCCCCAAATTTGTGCATGTTAGGGTTTTGATGTGTTGGAAAATTTCTACACTTTTTAGTGATTTTATAAATTTCAGTTTGATATCCTTATACTTGGCTGTTTCACTGTTAAACTTTCATTGTTTTTACTGGAAAATGGGTGGCACCTATGAATTTCGGCTATGATAGGTTAGCAGAATCTTAGAGAATTTTCTTCAAAATCATGACTATTTTCCTTGCTATTTATGTAGTTTATTGATGGTTTTTAGTTGGAAATTCTGGAACCCGTGGGCTGTTTGTGCAACTAGCCATATGTATAAGGTATTGAATTATATAGTTACTGGAAAATAAAGTGAATTGGGCTGTTTTGACCAGCCATGTGTGATGTCTCTATAAATTTAGTGAAAGTATGATTTTTGGGTCTAGTATAATGCTTTGTAGTTAAACTTAACTTTCATGTATATAATAGCATGGCCAATCTTGTTTTATTTGGTACCTAGAATATTAAAATTTGAATCTTTATGCTTATTGTGCAATGAATTTAATAAATTTATTATTATTATTAGTATAATTTTATCATGGCTTCTAAAATTCTGAAAATTTGTTTGGTTATGAGTGTATTTTCTCTTTCCTTTTGCAATTGTGTATTTTTATATTTATTTTAAAATGGTTTTGAAATAAGTCAATTTTCTTATTATTGAACTTATTAATAAATATTCTTATATATATATATATATATATTATAAAGTATTTGTAGTATAAGAACTAATTTTTATATTTACACTTATATAGAAACATAGATGCACATGTATATAAATGTATATCTAAGAATAGTCTTTAACTGGAATACATATTATAACCTGTTAGCAGTGTAAATGTTGTGTTTGGATTCATTTCTTACATGGGATTGAATTGAATACTGTGGTTATTCATACTCTAAGTATGAGAATGAAATTTCTTGTTAAAGTATGGACATACATATGCATCATAACATGTCATGAAAGTTTTGATTACATGCAAGAAACTAGTCTCTCAGTCAAATCATATTTTAAAAGTTATGCATCGAGAAGTCATGCAATGCATATGTAGGCATTTATGAGTACAGTGATTGGAGTTTACATGACTGTGTATGTGGATCGTTTAGTTTAGGTCCCACTAACTAGTGAGTGGTGAGATTGGATTCTCGTATGTGCGCACATGCGAGCATATTGGTGTATGTGGTGGTCGCAATCCCAGCATTTGCATGACGCGGATGCAAGCGGGTCTCTTCCCCAGTTACACTGTTTCCTCTAAACGATTAAGTGTATGAGAATTTCCTTGAAAGTATGCATGTGTGCTACTTTAGTCCTACGAAGTTGAATATTTTGTGAAAAAAAAGGTCATTGCACGAATGCTTTTGGAAAAGACTATGTATTGGATATGCACTATATCTGCACAAGAATGTTTCTGTTAAAAGAAGTCAAAGTTCTACAAATACTGACATTCCATCAGCATATTGTATTATGCCATTGCATGCATATTGGGAACCTACTGAGTGATTTTTCACTCACTCATATTTGCTTTCTTGTGTTTAGGTAACTCCGAAAGTTTAGCTCGAGCAGTTTGGCATTAATATGGCGAACCAGTGGAGGAAGGCATTAGTACAAATTAGTTTTGTAATTTCATTTTCTTTTAAATAATTTGCAATTCTAATTGAAGATACAATTACTTTTTCTTTACACTGTGGGTCTTTTATAAAGAATCGTACTTATTTAAGTTTTAAAAATACTATGCTTTATTCTTTTATATAAATGGTTTGAATGCATCCTAAAGAGTAAGGAAAAAGTTTAGTCGGATTACAATTTTGTTCAAAAGGAACCATTCTTTATTAATCATTTCAAATGTTTTTCGAAGTGACATTCCTTTAGTGGGGTCTCCAAGCTTGGATAGAGGATTGTTACAATTTTTGGAATCAAGCCTAGTTTTATTGAAAATTTGTACTGATTGCCTACTCTAGTGTCCACTCGCTCGCCAAATGTAGATTACTTTAATTGTATGTGGTTTTACTCTATTGTTGACTCTATACTTCTTTTTGGTTTATTGCTCTAAGATAGGTCAGCAAGTTAGTACTTTTTCACATACTTTGCATAAGCGAAGTTATGACAGTTGGAGATCTCTATTCCTAAGAGACCAAGGTTAAGTCCGGAGCTGACATTCTCTCAGAGTGACATAGTGGCTGAGCTTCACCAAGCCAAGGTGGAGACTGACAGTTCTTTTGGCAAGTCACTCCAACGTTCGGGAAAAGAAGTCATAGTGCAGGGAGAGCCATCTGGTTGCATGGCAGCACCAACCCCCGCATCATCCTCTAGGGTTGAGTGTAAAGAGATTGGAGCGTCTAAGGAATCACTGCATCAAGAGTTGGAATGGAAGAAGCTTGATGTAGCTAAGTTCCTGAGTGGGTTTACTACAGCTATACCTCTACCTGATAAACGAGTGTGGTATGTGATTCACGAGAGCTAGATCAGTTCCAGAAGGACCATAAGTACTTAATGTATCGCTGGTACATGGATCAACATCAGAATGACCCTGGTGAACAAGAATTTCTTAACGATCATTTGGATCATATTGGCATTAAAATTCCACGCACGATAGAGGAAAGCTTGGAAGAAGAAGACCCTGAAGAAGAGGAGGATCTTGAAGAAGATGAGGACCTTGAGGAGTTTCCCACTAAAGTTTAGATGGGTTCAGTCATTTTCTATTGTAGTAGTATTAGTAGTAGTCTAGTTAGGAGCTATTGACTGTGATTGTGAACTATCGACTGTGATTTATGTTTGTTAACTTTTAACCTTGTTCGCCTTTTATATGACTGATTTCTTTTATAATTGAAATGTTATCTCCGTGTTATTTTAGTTTGTTTATCTTTTATAGCTATCTTAATTATCTTGTATGGTATTCTTTTTGTTTCAAAGATGCCACGTAGAAGACCAAGAGCTAACTACACAAATGAGAACAACATAGAAAATTTGGTCAGCCAACTGCTTGAGGCTTTGGCAAGTATTGCGAGCCAAGGATCATAGTAATCCAGCGGAATCAGTGGAGTCATGGAGTAGTTCAAACGATTCCACCCTCTGGTGTTTGAAGGCTTAACCAACGTATTGGTAACTGAGGATTGGATTCACGATTTGGAGATGATCTTCACACTAATGGATTGCACTGAGTCTCAGAAGGTTGTATGTGCTTCATTCATGCTCAAAATGGATGCTAGCCATTGGTGGGATATGGTCAAGCGGACCTATAATCTAGAAGAAAGCCCTATATTGTGGACCCAGTTCAAGGAGTTGTTCTTGGAAAAGTACTTTTCCATCGTGAAACGGGATGAAAAGGAAGCTGAATTCTTGCGATTGACTCAAGGGAACCTTCCTCTGGTCGAATACGAGCAAAAGTTTGATGAACTTTCTTGCTATGTGCCACATTTGGTGAATACTAAAGAGCGTAAAGTGAGGCGCTTCGAGAAAGGACTAAAGCCAGAACTTTACAATGCTATAGCAGTGTTGCATCTATCCACGTACGCTGATATGTTGCAATGAGTTCAACTGATCACGAAGGATCATAACCCATAAATGACTAAGACTGCGGGACAAAGCTCCACTAACTAAAGGAAGGCTTGGGATGGAAGTAAACAACACAAGAGGAAGGCTGAGGGAAGGAAGTGGATCTACAATCGTAATAGCAATGACAACAAGAAACCTAAAGGGAACGACAACTGACCTAGCATTCTTTAGTGCCAATCATATGGTAAGAATCATAATGGAGAGTGCTGAAGGAAGACAGGAGCAAGCTTTAAATGCTGCAAGACTGGCCACATGATACAAGACTGCCCTAAACTGGGAGGAAGAAGGCAGCAACCCACTCAAGGTCAGGTGTTTGCATTGTCAAGGGAAGAAGCTGAGAAAGATAATGTTATCATGGTGGCAAGTACGCTTTCATTACATGGATTGGATGCTTATGTTTTGTTTGATTCAGGTGCCATGCACCCATTTGTATTTAAATAATTTGCGTCCAAGTTGGCACAAGAACCAACTCGTCTTAACAGCAATTTGTATGTTGCCACACCATCTGGTGTTGGTACGTGTGTCTCGTTTGTGTTAAACTACTGTGAGGTGTGCCTCGAAAATAAAAATTTCATGTCAATTTGATCATACTAGACATGTTTAATTTCGATTTGATCTTTGGCATAGAGTGGTTGTCTAAGAATAGAGCTTGCACCGACTAAAAGGAGAAGAGAATACTATTTAACCCCGTTGGTAACCAGTATTTCGAGTTTGAAGGATCAAAGCTGAGAATGCACCCAAGGTTGTTGTCTGCCTTGCAAGCGCTAAGGTGTTTATGTAAAGGCTATCAAGGATTCCTTGTTAGTGTCTACGACAAGGAACCATCAGCTCTGAAACCAAAGTAGTTTGTGATTTCTTAGATGTGTTTCCTGAAGAGTTACTTAAGTTGCCATCGGATAGAGAAGTAGAGTTTACCATTGACTTGGTACCGGAATCTGCACCCATTTCGAAGGCACCCTATAGAACCAGCTGAGCTGAAGGAGCAATTACAAGACCTTTTGGATAAGGGTTTCATCAAACCCAGTGTTTCATCTTGGGAGCACCAATGCTGTTCGTCAAAGGGAAGAACAGATCAATGCAGCTGTACATTGATTACCATAAGCTCAACAAAGTAATAATCAAGAATAAGTACCCATTACCGAGGATTGATGACCTGCTCGACCAACTTCAAGGAGCAAGTATCTTTTTAAAAATCAATCTGTGTTCAGATATCACCAACTGAAGATCAAGGAGGAGGACAGACCGAAGAGTGCTTTTTGAACGAGATATAGCCATTATGAGTTTGTGGTGATGTCATTTAGACTGACAAATGCACTAACGACATTCATGGACTTGATGAATCAGGTATTCCATGACTACCTGGATAAGTTTGTCATGGTGTTTATCGATGACATTCTAATCCACTCAAAGTCTGTTGGGGAGCATGAAGAGCATCTGAAGGCAGCATTACAAAGGTTACGAGGGAACCATTTCTATGCCAAGTTCAAGAAATGTGAATTTTGGCTAGAGAGTATCACCTTCCTTGGGCATGTGATTTTGAGCAAAAGAATCCAAGTAGATCCTAGTAAAGTTGTAGTGGTTCAATAGTGGAAGCGTCTAACCAACATTAAAGAAGTTAGAAGTTTTTTGGGTTTAGCTGGATACTATCGTATATTTGTGTAAGGATTCTCAAATATTACAATGCCGATGACACAACTGTTGAAGAAGGAAAGCAAGTTTGTTTGGTCTAAAGAGTGTGAAGAAAGTTTCTTGGAACACAAGAAGAAGCTGGTTTCAATACATATTCTCACACTACCAAATGGCAAGGACAGTTTTGTGATCTACAGCGATGCTTCGAGTAAGGGTCTGGGTTGCATACTCATGCAGAATGGCAAAATGATTGCTTACGCGTCACGCCAATTGAAGCTGTATGAACACAATTATCCTATGCGTGACCTAGAACTTGCGGCGGTGGTGTTTACTCTGAAGATTTGGCGTCATTACTTGTATTGAGCAAGGTGCAAAATCTACACCGACTATAAGAGTCTTAAGTACTTCTTTACTAAGAAAGAGTTGAATATGAGGCAAAGAAGGTGGCTGGACTGGTAAAGGACTACAATTGTTCAATCAACTATCACCCAGGCAAGGCAAACAAAGTAGCGGATGTATTGAGTAGAAAGTACACAGGCTTCAATGAAAGCTTGGTTACCTACCTAACCACACATTTTGGAGGATCCAAGAAAAATGGATATTGAATTAGATCCTAATCAATATTCATCCTTGTTGACTGCACTCTCTATTTAACCATCGATCTTGAAAAAGATAAAGGATAATCAAGCTAAGGATTCGACCCTTATGAAAATCAAAGATTAAGTGGTTTAAGGGAAGAAACCGGAGTTTAATAACGTGGGATATAGGACGTTGAGATTTTTTTTTGGTGAAATAGGACGTTGAGATTTGGTGCTCACTTGTGTGTACCAAATGTTGAAGAAATTAAGAAGAAAATCTTGATGGAAGCTCATTGTACACCCTACATTGTTTATCTGGGAGCTACCAAGATGTATATGGATGTTTCCAAAACTTTCTCTTAGTTTGGCTTGAAGTGAGACATAGTAAAGTTCATGGAGCAGTGCTTGACTTGTCAATAGGTGACAATTGAGTATCAGAGACCATCTGGTATGGTAAGACTACTGTTGATTTCGGAATGGAAGTGGGCGCACATCGCCATGGATTTCGTTGTCGGGTTATCCTTATCCCAGTAGGGCAATGATGCTATTTGGGTGATCGTGGACCGACTTACAAAATCGGCTCATTTTCTGCCCATCCACATGACTTACTCGATGGAGAAGTTAGCACAACTGTATGTGGGTGAGATTGTATGACTTCATGGCGTACTAGTGTTAATTGTATCTGACCAAGACCCAAGGTTTACATCAATGTTCTAGAAAAGCTTACACAAAGCAATGGGGACAAAGTTGAACTTCAGTACCACCTTCCATCCTCTGACTGATGGCCAATCAGAGCGGATTATCCAAACGTTGGAAGATATGTTGAGAGCGTGCATGCATGATTTCCATGGAAAATGGGAAAAGCACATTCCATTAGTGGAGTTCGCCTACAACAACAATTACCATTCTACCATTAGAATGGCTCCGTATGAAGTTTTCTACAGAAGAAAATGCAGATTTCCTTCGCATTGGGATGAAGTTGGTGAGAAAAAGCTACTCGGACCTGAAATCCTATAACAGACCAATGACATAATCAATAAGATAAGACAGAGTATGAAGGTTGTGCAAGATCAACAGAAGAGTTACACTGATAATCGATGAAAAGAACTGGAGTTCGAAGTTGGGGAGAAAGTGTTTCTCAAAGTTACACCATTGAGGGTGTAATGAGGTTTGATAAAAAGGAGAAGTTAAACCCTCGCTACATTGAACCTTTTGAGATACTGGAAGGAGTCAAAATTTTGGCTTATCATTTGGCGCTGCCTCCCATGTTATTTGGCAATCATGATGTTTTTCATGTGTCTATGCTACCGACGTATGTGCATGATCCCTCTCACGTCATTGAGTATGAACCGCTGGAGGTATATGATATCCTGACGTATGAAGAGAAACTAGTGAAGATCTTGGATTGGAAAGAACAAGTATTATGAAGTTAGGAAATTCCACTCGTGAAGGTATTCTGGCATAACTATGCAGTCAAAGAAGCAACTTGGGAACGGGAAGATGAAATGAAAGTCAAATACCCAAATCTATTCGAGTAAATGCTCTAACTTCTTAAATTTAATTTTGAGAATGAAATTTTTTTTAGGAGTGGTGAGTTGTAATATCTGCTTACTTTTATATGCAGTTGACTTTTGGTCAAAGTCAACTCTAGTGAAAATCAACTTTTGGACCTGTAACTGCCACGTTATATTTTTTAGGTTTGTTTTATGTTGTCTAAAATTAACTTGTTTATTTGCTTTTAGTTATTTATTTTATAATATTGATTCTATTAGTGGAAAAGTCCAAGTCAAAGTCAAATCAAGGGTCAACCTTGCCACATCATCCCTTTGACTGGCAGTGTGGTGACTGAGATTCTTTCTTACTGTATTTGTGGCTTGGGTTTTGTGAGGTGTGGCCTTGGTTAGGTGAGGTAGGGCCATTAGAAGACCAAGTTTGAACTTGGTCAAACTTGAGTAAAAAAGCTGACTGCTAACATCATGCCTTTAGGAAACCATAGTCTCCCCTTTTTAAAAGCCCCTTTTGCTAAAACCAAACCCAAAAACACTTCTTGGATACCGACCACCCACCTTAGAGAGAGAGAGAGAAGAGTTTTCTTGGAAGGAAAAAAGAGAGAGAAAGTGGGTGCGAGTGAAGGATCTTCAAGTTTTTCAAATGAGAATCAAGGAAAATTCAAGGAGAGGGAAAGACCTAGGTGGTCGGCCATATTCCAGCTGCTGCATTGGAGTTTTTGTCTTGCTTTTCAAAGGTTTAAGAAGCCTTTAAGCTAGCTAAAGGTAGGATCCCAAACCCCTATATGTGTTTGTTAGTGTTTTGGTAATTTTTGTTGTGTTTTGGTTTGGATGTACTCCTTCTCCCAAATTTTCTTCTTGAAACCACTCTTGATCTACTTGATAAGTGTATAAAAATGTTTGCTTTGGCTTGATCTAAGTGTGTCTTGAGGAGATTAATAAAAGCCCCAAATTTGTGCATATTAGGGGTTTTCATGTGTTGGAAAATTTCTGCACTTTTTAGTGATTTTATAAATTTTTAGTTTGATATCCTTATACTTGGCTATTTCACTGTTAAACTTTCATTGGTTTTGCTGGAAAATTTCATTGGGTGGCACCTATGAGTTTCGGCTATGAGAGGTTGAAGGAACCTTTGAGAATTTTATTCAAAATCATGGCTATTTTCCTTGCTATTTATGTAGTTTATTGATGGTTTTTGGCTGGAAATTCTGGAACCCATGGGCTGTTTGTGCAACCAGCAATATGTATGAGGTTTTGAATTAAATATATTTGCTGGAAAAAAAAGTGAATTAGGCTATTTCGACCAGTCATGTGTGATGTCTCTATAAATTGCATGAAAGTATGATTTTTGGGTTTAGTATAATGCTTTGCAATTAAAATTAACTTTCATGTCCACAATGGCATGGCCAATCTTGTTTTACTTGGTACATAGAATATTAGAGTTTGAATCTTTATGCTTATTGTGACAATGAATTTAATAAAATTATTATAATTATTATTATTATTAGTATCATTTTATCATGGTTTCTAAAATTCTAATTTTTTTTTTGATTATGAGTGTATTATCTCTTTCCTTTTGCAATTGTATATTTATATATATTTTTTCAAATGGTTTTGAAATAAGTTGATTTTCTTATTATTGACCTTATTAATAAATATTCTTATCTATATATGTATGTGTACTTATATATATATATATATATTAGAAAGCATTTGTAATATAAGAACTAATTTTATATTTACACTTATATACAAACATAGATGCACATGAATATAAATGTATATTTGAGAATAGTCTTTAGCTGGAGTACATGTCATAACCTGTGAGCAGTGTAAATGTTGTGTTTGGATTCATTTCTTACATGGGATTGAATTGAATACTATGGTTATTCATACTCTAGGTATGAGAATGGAATTTCTTGTTAAAGCATGGACATACATATGCATCATAACATGTCATGAAAGTTTTTATTACTTGCAAGAAACTATGCTCTTAGCCAAATCATATTTTAAAAGTTATGCATCGAGAAGTCATGGCCATGCATATGTAGGCATTTATGAGTACAGTGATTGGAGCTTATATGACTGTGTATGTGGATCATTTAGTTGAGGTCTCACTAACTAGTGAGTGGTGAGATTGGATTCTCGTATGCGTGCACATGCGAGCGTATTGGTGTATATGGTGGTCGCAATCCCAGCACTTGCATGACGCGGATGCAAGTGGGTCTCTTTCCCAGTTACACCATTTCCTCTAAACGATTAAGTGTACGAGAATTTTCTTGAAAGTATGCATGTGTGTTACTTTAGTCCTACGAAGCTGAGTTTTTTTTTTTTTTTTTGTTTTTTAAAAAAGTCATTGTATCAGCTTTTGGAAAAGACTATGTATTGCATATGCACTATATCTGAACAAGAATGTTTCTGTTAAAAGAAGTCAAAGTTCTACAAATACTGACATCCTATCAGCATACTGCATTATGCTATTGCATGCATGTTGGGAACCTACTAAGTGATTTTCCACTCACTCATGTTTGCTTTCTTGTATTTAGGTAACTCTGAAAGTTTAGCTTGAGGAGTTTGGCATTACCGTGGCAGACCAATGGAGGAAGGCATTAGTACAAATTAGTTCTGTAATTTCATTTTCTTTTGAATAATTTACAACTCTAATTGGAGATACAGTTACTTTTTTTTTACGTTGTGAGTCTTTTATAAAGAATCATATTTATTTATGTTTTAAAAGTACTATGCTTTATTCTTTTATATAAATGGTTTGAATGCATCCTAAAGAGTAAGGAAAAAGTTTAGTCAGATTACAATTTTGTTCAAAAGGAACCATTCTTTTATTAATCAGATACTTTTCGAAATGACATTCTTTTAGTCAGATTTCCGAACTTAGATAGAGGGTTGTTACACGTATACATCCATTAACTTTTTCTAAATGCATTAAAAAAAATCCGAAATATTTATTTTTGATAAAATTTGTATAAAATAAAATAAAATATTTTAACCATGTAAACAATAGCTGCTCAAGTCCAGGCACTACAATACAAATACAAATATCATATATTCCCACTTACACTTTCACATGCAAAATAATCCCTCAAATTGTTGGCAACAAGTATAAGTGATTCATCAAGCCTTGATCAATCTCCCAAAACTTACTCAAAATACTAAGAAAGCTATACATTGCACTATAGATTTATTATATAATTTGAACTGACCAAAACAATTACATGTGTATTGCACACACGTAATTCATGCATGCATATGCATATAGTAGTAGTACGTTATATAGGTAGATGATGTCCATGCACTACGAGAAAATGAACCTTTAACAACATTCCTAACTGGAGTGTTGCCAAAAGTAATATTTAACAACATTCTTCATGTGCATGTCGTCTAGATTTAAGTGATTATTTTTCACAACATTTACCATAATCCAAATCACCTATTCCTCCAATTAGAATTTGATATCTCATCCAAATGAAAGAAAATTAATCTGAGGTATCAAATTGTAACTGAAAGATAGGAAAATAAACAGGCTATCTGGGCTCCACTGAGGAAGTATTGTATGCTGTTAAAATTAATGACAACAAGCATAGCATGATGTCAAAAGTCACGACCTTTAACTGCATGTTGATAGACAATATGCCTATGTATGCTGTCCAAGGACTTTCATAATACTCGTTGCATGTTCAAAGAGATTGACTTTTTTGTAGTGATGACCGATATTCAGAGCTCCAGCTCCTTCTTACTTAGACATTGGTACTGCGATGATCTACTCGTATGATCATCCTTTCTCTTCTTGTACACAAACCCTCCCAACCCAACCAAACACACCGAAAATATAACAAATCCCACCACCGTTCTCTTCTTCATTTCCCCGAATTCATCCTCGCCTTTGGTTTCATCAAATTCAGGAACCTGGTCGTCAGCTTGGTAAGTGAACGGCGACACCATATTAGATCCAGGAATTGGAGCAACATCACCGTCGGAAGCCGGAGTGGTACTCACTGGTGTAGGAAACATTGGAGCTTCAAGTGGAGAGTAAAACTCGTCGTTATTGTGAGCAAACTCAGGAGCCATGACATCGTCATACGGAGGAGGAGAAGAGTATTCCGGCGAGAGATCGTAGTCGTCAGCAGGCTCCGGAGCCAAAGCTTCGTAGGAAGGAGCCGAAGAAGCAGGATATTGAGGGGAGAGAATCTCGTCAAGTTCAGGAGCAAAAGCTTCATCGTAATAAGGTGGAGGAGAAGCATAGTTTAAAGAGAGGGGATCATCACCGGCAGCGGGAGGGGAAGAAGAAGCAAAGTAGTGTGAAGCCAACGGCTGTTGAATTTTGGGATTATCGACGGCAAGTACGGTAAGAAGTTGCTCATCATCTTGATCTGTAGACGTAAGATTGTAGCTTGACTTTGAGGGTTCTGATTGGTTTTCAGGTGGACTGGTGGTGGTGTTGGATAATAGAAGCTTGAGAGGAGTTTCAGATGTAGAGTGGACTACTAGCGCCAATGAAAGGATCACCATTATCATGCAGAGACAGAGCTCGGCTGACATGGTCGATATTGATCTGAACGCTTAGTATAAGAAAATTTGTATATTTGAGCCCCCAAATACGATCAATATGGTTCAGAAAATTGAATATTGTTTGGGAAAATTCAAATGAAAAATAATGAAGGACTCTATGGGATCTAGAAGAGCTTGTATAATCCTATTTATATTAACACATGGGTTTGGCAGAAAGAATTAAAAGAATGGAGGGATTTAATTATGTGGTTAATTAATTTAATTAAAATGGAGAATTGGGATAAAGAAAGCAATGGTTGGGGGATAATAAATGTGAATGAGACATCTTTTAATTCCTATACTAATATTAACCAAATTCATCACGTCGTACATATTTGGTTCTTCCCTTGTCTTAGTGACAAAAAAAAAAAAAAGAAAAAAAAAGAGAAGTTGCTTTCCAAGTTTAATATATTGAAAAGAAAGGAAGTTAATTCAAATTAAATGTCATTAATTGAAAGAAAATTTTCCAAGAAATATAAGGAAATAAAATCATAAGATGCTACAAATTAAGTTTCAACTCTTTGAAATCTTATTTTCTTAAAAAATAAAATAAAATCTCTATTTCTTTGGCATGTAATGGCCAAAATGAATAACACATGGGGTTAGATTACTGATAGCATATGGTTGTGGGCGTAAACTCAAGGGAATGGACAAGAGAGATCAGCCTCTATAATCAAGGTGAGAAAGAAACATGGATGCTAGCAACTTAACCCAAAATCGTTTTGAAGGCACAAATATTAATTAATAAGAACGCACAACTTTTACAATTCTCCTCTACCGTATTGGATTTGCAAGAAGGGTCCAAATAATTAATTTTTTAACCTAATGTCCTATTAATGAGTTTAAAAGGGACTGAATGATAGACTCCGATGGATGAGGACCATCTGTTCCCTCCCTGTCCCACAAATCAAATAATGATATATGATTCTAAAAAAGATAATAACTATAATAAATGGCAACTAACACATTTTTTTGATGGTATATCATTATTTTATTGGTAGGATCTGGACAGGACAAACAAATGGGGACAAAAGATTTTCATCTCGCTACAACAATTACGATAGGGATGACAAAAACCTCTCAATCTCCTTGTTGGGTCCCAATCCGAATGGGGCGGGTTGACGGGGTGGAATGGGAATGAGAAAAATAAATTGCTTCAGAGTGGGGCCTATTAGTATGATTTATTGCACAAACGTGATTACAATAATTCCTTAGTATAGATCTTATAATTCTATATTTTTTGCAAAGTATATAATAGAATCTACATACCTTGATCCATAAGATTGATTTGGTTTAGATATAGAAAACCCCAAAAACTTTATCTATGCAGAAATTTGATTTATTTTTTCTGTCCTTTTAATAATCATACTTTTTGATGTTGGAAGCGTTAGAGAGACGTAGAGCAAGTGGGAAGACCAATTTCTATTAAAAAGGCGAATAATAATTGTTCCCATCAAACAATAAGTTTTATATTATAAAACCCTAATTGGCTTTAATTAAACTGATCAATTATAATTTAGCACGCAATTTTATTAAAACTATAATTAAAATATAATTAATGGACCACATAATATCTTATGTGGTTTCCATTCTCCCAATTGGCTCACTAATTGAAAATATTATATCATGGTTTAATAAATAAACATTATATGCATACATTTACTAAATTTTTTTACTGTTGATCACATCATATATCATAATCAAATAAAAGATAATAATATGAGTGATCGCAGTTTCATGTCTTTATAAACGACATAATTCCTTCCATAAACTACAATACTAGTAGTTCATTTAACATGATCCATAAATGAGAAACACAATAATGATCTAATAATAATGTATTGTTTAAAGACAAACCCTATTTAACATAATCTATTTTATAAATGTAAACTACATAGAAAATAGAATTAACAAAAATATAAACATAAGTGAGCTCATAGTGTCAAAATATAAACATCATAATCTCAATAACAGTATCCCATAACACCCATTCTTTCAACATGTTCATTAAAGACTTTTGGTACCAATCCTTTCATCAAAAGATCTGCAACCATGTGAAGTTCAAGTCCCGAAATAAATTTTCAGTAGCTTGGCAATGTTGTCGACAACTCCAAATTCCAAAATAAAGTTCTGTAATCATAAGGCTTGAATTGTAACCTCAAAGCATGCTACAAATTCAGCTTCCATAAAGGACACAATAATAATAGAATGCTTCGCACTTTTCTATGAAATAGTCTCTCCAACTAATATAAAAAGATAGTGATAAATGGACTTTCTATTATAAATACGGCTGGCATAATCTGAATATCCAATCACTTTCAATTGATCAGATCTCCTATAAGTGAGCATGTGACCTTTAGTACCTTGTAAGTATCTCAAAACTTTCTTTGCAACTTTCCAGTGATCCAATCCAAGATTACTTTGATACCTACCCAGTATACTGATAATAAAGCTAATGTCTGATCTGGTGCAAGTTTAAGCATACATTAAGGCTTCCAACAATTGATGCATAAGGAATATTTTCTATTTACTTATATTCAAATTAATTTTTTGGACATTGATTAAGACAAAACTTGTCTTCCTTCTGAATTGGAACTACACTTGCAAAATATTTTTTCATACCAAATCTTTCTAAGACCTTCTTAATATAAGCTTTTTTGAGATAAGCCTAATTGTCCTTGTGACCTATTACAGAATATTTCAATTCCTATCACATAACTAGTTTCTCTCATATCTTTCATTTCAAAATTCTTAAAGAGAAATTTCTTGGTATCATGCATTAAACCAAGATCATTAGTAGCTAACAAGATATCACCAACATAAAGTACTAAAAATATGAATTTAATCGTACTGATGTTTAAATATATACATCAATCAGTGATGCTTTTCTTAAATCCAAATGCGGTAATGGTATCATTAAATTTAAGATACCATTACTTAAGTCCATATATTGATCTCTTAAGTTTACACACTACATCTTCCTTCCCTTTATCACAAAAGCCTTCAGGTTGGTCTATATAGACTTCTTCATCTAAATTACCATTAGAAAAATAGTCTTCACATTCATTTGATGTTACTTTAAATCATAATGAGCCACTAATGCCATAATAATTTTAAAGGATTCTTTCTTTGAAGCAGGTGAAAGTCTCCTTATAATCAATGCCATCTTTCTGAGTATAACCTTTAGCACTAAGCCAGGCTTTATACCTTTTAATATTGCTATTAGAGTCACATTTGTTCTTAAAGACCCACTTACATCTGACTCTTTTACAACATTCAAGCATTTAACTAAATCTTCGACTTCATTATGCTCTATAGATTTCAAATTCTCTTTCATAGCATCAATCCATTTAGTAGAATTAACATTTTCAATGGCTTGTGGAAATGAAACTAAATCGTCCTTAATTCCCAAGTCAAAATTTAACTCTTATAGATATACCACATAATCATTAGAAATAGCTGGCTTTAAAAGTCTTTGAGACCTTTTTATGTTGTTTTTTGTGGCTATTCTATAAATGGAACATTAATTGCAAGTTCAATAAATTCATTAACTACAAGTTCTTCATGAAGTGTTTGATCATTTATTTATTGTTCCTATAAATTGTTAAAATGTTCTACAATTGCATGAATAACAGGTTTTGAAGAAGTTGGACATAAAGGAATTTGAACTTTTATTTCTTTAATAACCACACTGTGTGGTTTTTCAACACTCCCACTGGTTTCGCCATCCTCAATGAACCTAACATTTTCAGTTTCAATAATTCTTATACTATGATTAGGACAATAAAAGTAGTACCCTTTAGACTTTTTCTGGATAACCAATGAAAAAGCCACTAATTGTTCTTGCATCCAATTTCCTTTAATGTGGATTATAAATTCTTATTTCCGCTAGGCAACCCCAAATATGTATGTGCCTTAAACTAGGTTTCCTTCCTGTTCACAATTCAAATGGAGTCTTTGGAATTGCCTTACTAAGAACCCTATTTAACAAATAAGCGGCATTTCTCAACACATGCATCCACAGTGATAATGGTAAAGGCGAATTACTTAACATACTCCTAACCATATCCATTAATGTACAATTGCATTTTTCAGCATTTGTTATGGTGTACCTAACATAGTGTATTGAGCACATATATCATGCTTTTCAAGAAATTTGGCAAAAAGATCTAGACATTGTCCTAATTCATTATATTTTCCATAAAATTCACCACCTTGATTAGATTTGACTACTTTCATCTTTCTATCTAATTGTCTTTCCACCTCATGAATAAACAACTCTAAGGCATTTATTATTTGAGTCTTTTTATACAGTAAATAAACATATCCATAATGTGAAAAGTTATCGATAAATATAATGAAATACTTTTCTCCACTAAAAGATGGAACATTAAAAGGTCCACATATATTAGTGTGTATAATTTTAAGAAGTTGGGTGTTCTTATGGCTCATTTCTTTGTGTATTTGGTTTGTTTTCCCTTAATGCAATCCACACATACACCAAAATCAGTAAAGTTCAAGTATGATAAAATTTCATTCTTTACCAATCTTTGTAGCCTTTCTTTAGAAACATGACTTAAATATTTATGCCACAAGAAAGCTGAACTTTTATTAACTAAACCACTTTTAGTACCAATATTATGATGCATGGTTAATAAGGTTTCAACAAAAAGATTATCAAGATTGAACATAAACAAGCCATATTAAAGAACACCAAAACCAATAAGGCAATTACTTTTTAACAAACTGAAAAATGTATCAAATGATATCAAGTATAAATAAGAAAACTAAATTATAGAAAATATAAGGTAAATAAAGTGTCTGAAACAAATTCAAATGATGCTCGGTATTTAAAATTAAACAGTAAGTTCCAATAGCTTCAATGACACGATTCCCCATCAAAATAAATTTTTCATTTAGGTTTGTGGTTTGGGTTGAAAGGAATCCCTGCAAGATAAATGAAACATGAGTGGTACATATAGAATCAATCCACCAAGTTTTATAAAGAACTTCATTTAAATTATATTCGAAACATACTAAAGCACTAGGCTTACCTTTCTTTTCAAACCATTCTTTATATTTTAGGTAATCTTTTTTATAATGCCTAAGTTTCTTATAGAAAAGGCATCTATCACGTTTATATTTCTTCTTTTGAACTTGATTAGAAGATTCATTGACTTTAAGTGGTCATTGCTTGCCCTTGCCAAAATTCTTTTTTGGTTTCTTTCTAGCTCCTTGATGACCTACCAAGTTAATGGTATAAGTCCCTTAATTCTTAAGTTTTGTCTTCTAATAACCAAGTTTTTATTTCCGAAATTATCAATTTCTGAACGTGTTTTTAGTTTTATCATCGTTTTGCCTTTTTCGTTGAAACAAGCAGTTATTGAATTCCCCGGGCATTTTGTGAGGGCTGATAGTATCCCATGAGGAGTCGGTGCACTTTTTCTATCCATTTTATCTTTGGTTAAAGTTTGCCAAGTTTGACTTTTACTATTCATTATTTGTATATTTTAGTAAATTTCTTTTTACTTTATTATACTAATATTTAAAGTTGTCAATTGGGACTTTTTCTTGTGTTAACTGACCCTCCTTCATCTTTTCCAATTGTGTTTGTGCCATTTTCAATTCTAGAGAGAGAGAAACTGAGAGAAATTGGAAAATACAAAGAATTTTCAAGTGATTTTCTAAGGTTATTAGCCGATTATCAAGGGCAATTTATTAGCTTAGCTTGTATGGATTTTCAAGGTTTGAAAGAAGTGTTTTCTTACTTGGAAGAGAGGTAGGCAACTATATCTCTTTGAAGTCATGTGTTTTACTTGATTAATTGATGAAATCATGCTTTGTATTGATGATTTGATGATCGTTAATGCTTAATTATAAATATAATTATATTTTACAAAATGCATGTATATTATATATATATTTATTAAATATGCATAAGTATATTTTTGTATAGGTGTATGTATATAAATAATTATTTATGTATAAAAATGAGTATTAATTTATTATATATATAGGTTTATTATGTATTGGTGTATGTATAAGTTGTATTTGTGTGCATGTATATATGTATAAAATATGTGTATACATATATGGATGTGTATATGTGTATTTGTGTATATATATATATATATATGTGCATATGAATGTATATTTATATATGTGTATTCTTATATATATATTTATATTATATATATATATGTGTATGTGTTTATAATTGTGTGTATAAATATGTATATAGATGGATATGTATATATATACCAGAGTAGTTGTATATATGCATCTGGTTGGAGAATTATTATTAACTGTTATTTAACCGTGGGTAAGATAGTAATTAGCATTTGGAGATTATCATATTCATCCATAATACTCTCAAAACAATGGATTCAAACACAAATCAAGCATGGGGAATGTTCAAAATACATAGATTCAAAAGAAATCATACTAAAAAATCAAATCGAAAATCAACTTAGTTTGGAAAATCTACCTCTTTTCTTGCTAACTTGCTTGAAACACACTTGAAAATACTTCAATCACCCAAACCAAGATTCCTACGATGATCTACGGTGTCGAAAACCCTTTCTCTCCTGGCTTTTCCTTGAATTTCCTTTGTTTTCTCTCATTTTTTTCACTTTCCCTCACTTTTTTCTCACTTTCTCTCTCTAGAATGTGGAAGAAGCTTCAAATGGGAGTGGGGTGAGCAACCATACACCTAAATAATGCTACGTGTCTTCTAAAAAAAAATAATGACTTTTTAAAAAAAATTTAAAAGGCGGTATAATTACACTGCGTTTTGGACTACTTTTTGAACTGTTTTTCGCACTACAGTCAAAATACAAGCTAAGCACTTTAAACATTTTCCAAGTGTACAAATAAACCATCACCAATCCAAGTGATGATGTGGCGATGACATGGCATGATGCCGTGGCACAATGATGTGGCGGTCAAACTTTGACTTTGACCAAAGTTGATTTTTAACTTTAACTAGTTGTCAACTATGCTGGAAATGCAAATAAACATTTCTGGTGGTGCCGAAAATGCATTTGGGTAGTGAAATTTAAGCCGAAAGTAAAAATAAACAATACCGATAAAATAAAATAAAAATAAATATTTAAATATAAAATCAAAGTAAAATGGGTATTGTTATTATATTTACTAAGTGATGTGGCATTTGAAGTGTCACAATATAACTTTGTTTCTCGTTCTTATTTTCTGTTAGCTTTTTTTTTTTTTTTTTTATAAACATCATATATATATATATATATATATTTTTAATCGAAAATTTTTATTTTCATATTTTGATAATTTATTTACTTATATATTAATCATTATAATTTATTTGTTAATATATTAATAATTATTATATCAAAGTTAGTTTTTATTTTTTCCCCTATTTTGATCAAGTAAGCATGTTTATGCTCATATAGCCAAAATAGAGGAGTAATAGGGTATCATTTAGGACATTTAAATAATAATTATAATTGAAAAGAGAGAAATGTATAAAGTACTTATGAATGTGATAAGTAAAAATAAAAAATTTATACATATTTGTTCAAAATTTATGAAAGTCAATAAAAAAAACTTCTAAAAGTTACTCAAAATTATTCATACTTTTATAAAATCAGCAAAAATTAATAAAAATTTATAAAAATCTATCATTAAAAAAAATCTATAAAAGTCTTTTAAAGTTTAATTGAATATAATCCAAATTAAATTAAATGCTAAGGTTCCTTTTTTATGTTTAGAATCTCTTATATGATATTATCTACTCGAAGTATCATTCCACATTGCTCTTTCTCTACTATATATTTTTTAGTTTGGATTTAGTTTAGAGAATTGGTTATTTGAATGTAAATGCATGATTTTAGTGGGTGTTCCAAAGCCCGCCAAGTAATAGTATGCATCCACATTGTGTGAGGACCAAAAGAGGATTGATTTATAAAAATGGTAGATGCTATTTTCAGTTTTTCCTTTGGTTTGATGTCGAAGCACCATTAAAATATAAGAGCACCCGTTAACTTGTTTGTCCTGAATCAAAAAATCATTTATTGGAACTTGTTTTTTTTTTTTGGTAAAATAAAACTTGTATTCAAAGGAACAGAACACACAAAAGAACTCCCGAAGAAGAATTACAATCTACCAACAACCTTGTCCACATTCAAACAATTAGAAATAGAAAAAGGGAGTTCATTTACAAAGAACTCATTAATAAAAAGAGAAACATTATTCGACAGAGAATATTTAGCAGCTGTGTCTGCAATCGAATTTGCTTCACGAGGCTTCTAAGACAACTTCAATGAAGGGTTTGGGAATCTCTTCCAAATGGCCATCAAATTATCAAAAGAGAACCAATTCCCTGGATCCTCTGCCAACCAGACTACTCTCACTACCTCTTTAGCATCCATTTCAAAAGAGATATTTCTCCATCCATAAGAATATGCATAAGCAGACGCCCAAACTAAAGCTTCCACCTCCGTATCAAAGGAAGACAACCAATCACTTCCTAGCACTTTTGACGCAAGAAAAACTAGGTCCCTTAACTCGTTGCGAACCATCATAGATATAGCACATCCAGAAAGTTTAGTGGCAACATCTAAGTTTATTTTCAACCAGCTAGGGTCTGGAGGCTCCCACTATGCTGCTGCTTTGTCAAAATGAGAAATATCGGAACTACTTCCCAAACGTGATCGATAATCTTTAAATTCCCTAATAGCCATATTAAACTCCATCACTGCCCGACCTGGATTATAGATCCCTTCATGAAACCTTTTATTCCTGAAACACCAAACTTTATAAAACATAGTTGCAAAAAAAAAATAAGCTAATCATTTTTCTCCCACTCCAATGGCATAAGCCTCTGAAGAGGATTCAAACACATCTCGACCATATGATAAAGAGATGAGCATTCCAGCTCATCCAACCTATGACCCTAAGCACTACTAAAAGCTAAACTATACACCAAAGGGCATTCCTTAAAAATATGGAAAGCAGTCCCAAAATCTGCTCCACAACAAACACACCCCTTGCCTCCCAATCCCACTCATTGTCAAATAATCTGCCTAGTCGGAATTACATTCACAATCATATGCCAAAGATGTAATTTTAGCCTCTCATGTAATATACTTGTTCATAGTTTTTTCCATATAAGATCAGCACTAATAATTAGTCTTGATCACATCTTCGTTAAATAGCATTCCTTAACAGCGAAAAGACCTCTATCACTCCCAAGCCAGCATAATTTATCTTCAATAACTTCCATCGAACAAATCACCATTTGTAATAACTAAGTTATTATTTCCGAAATTATCGATTTCCGAATGCATTTTTTATTTTATCGCAGTTTTGAATTTTTCTCCAAAATAAGCGGTTCTGAATTCCTCGGGCATTTTGTGAGGACCGAAAGTATCCTGTGAGGAATCAAGGGACTCTTTCTACCCATTTTTCCCTTGGTCAAAGTTTGACTACATTTGACTTTTACTATTTATTATTTTAATATTTTAATAAATATCCTTTTACTTTATTTTTATTATTTTATGTTGCTAATTAAGTTTTTTCTTCTTGTTAACCGACCCTCCTTCACCATTTTAATTCATTTGTGCTTCCAGTTTTGTTATAGAGAGAGAAATACCAAATTTTAAGGAGAGAAAATGAGAATTTCAAAGAATTGGCAAGTAAAAATAAGAGTTAGTGGCCGGCCATCAAGGGCAATTCATTGGCAAAGCTTGTTTTGATTTTCATAGCTTGGAAGGAAGTGTTTCTTTCTTAGAAGAGAGGTAGACAACTATTTCTCTATGGATTTTTCATGTAATTGGTTGTTTTTACTTCATTAATTGATGGATTCATGCTTGGAATTGATGAATTGATGATTAGTTATGCTTCATTGGATGTGTATTGAGCATATGACAAAACCTCCAATTGTTAGGGTTTAAGATTTTGTGAAAGTGTGGAATTGGCGGATTAAAAGCATGATTTGGTGAAATTGATTGATGGACTTGGTGTTATGCTTAATAAATATGATGATTTGATGGAGAAATTATTGAGTTTAATCTTGTATAAGGGGTCAGTCATGTATAGGGCAACTATGTCAAAATTGTACATATGAGGGACATTTTGGTCTTTTCACATGTAAAGGATATTTTAGATATTTTTGAAAATTTCAAAGATAAATTGGTCATTTTGCATGCAAGGGGCACAAATGGGATTTTTGAAAATGGTTAAGGATAATTTGGTCATTTGTATGTAATATTTTAGTCATTTTCTATATGAAGGGTAAAATCGAAAATATTGGAAATTGGAGGTGTATTGTGGTCTTTTCTAATTTTTAAGTTATTTTATTATATATTTTAAATTACTATTTATCTATTAATTAATATATCCATATATATATTCAATTATAATTATTTATATTTTTTTATTATTATATTTATTTATACACTTATTTACATAGTTATAAATATAATTATATTTTAAAAATGCATGTAAATATGCATAAGTGTATTTTGTATAAGTACATGTATATAAATAATTATTTATATATAAAAATGAGTATTAATTTACTATATACCTATTGGTATATTTGTACATAGGTGTATGTGTATTGTAGCATTGGCATATGGTTACCTATTGAGTGTTTATCAATCACAGTTATTTATCCTGTGTGGCAGATAAGTCCAAAACTTCACAGTAAGACGTGGTGGGGTGCGGACTGGAGGGCGCAGTGTAGTACTATGTTCTTCCACATTTGATTTGGTATTTTAGGGCAAAGATATTATGTATTTCAAATACTATTTACTTTACGGTGTGGGTATGTATACTTTGATTTATTTTAAAGTATTATTGTATATGGTGTGGTTTGCAAAACGATTTCAAAGAATACAGGAAAGTTTTTAGTTTTATTGTGGCTTTGTCCAAAGATGTTTTAAGCATATCAAATTTAAAAGAAAAAAAAAATACGGTTAACACACCTTACTCGGAAACCTAGGCTTAGGTGATGGGATGTTACAGTTTTGATATCAGAGCACTAGGTTTTTGAACATGTACATTGCTAATGCTCCAGTGTCCACCTGCACGCCAAGGTTTTGGATTTATTTTTAGTATTGCATATTTGTTTATTTGCTTTACGTTAGTGTGCGGCTTAGATGGGCCAGTTGTTTAGTCGTATGTCCTACATGGTTCGTGGGAAGCAAGATTCACTGGTGGAGGAGCCTGTGGCAATACGTGTGGTGGCCTCAGTGAGGTAGTCATCGTCGAGATCTTACACTATGAGAATGTCCCATAGAGGTGATATTCCGTCAACACTTGGTGGAGGGTATTAGGATGTTAGACTTGATGAGGACTCCATTCGACGAAAGTTGGAGAGGAGGAGACAGGATGTCTTTATATTCCAATGCGGTAAGGCTACCATGATACCTATTCGGGGAAGAGGTCACTACTACATGCCCACTGGGAGATTTTAGCAGCTTCAGTCTGATCATTATCATGACATGTACATGTGGTACTTATATCAATTTAGTGAGTATCCTGTTGAGCAGCAGGCTGTGATGGCACATGTACAGGCATAAGGGTATGGAGGACCACCTGTCGTGGCTACTAAGCCAGAGGAGGAAGATACTGAGGAGGACCCGGAGGAGGACTGCATGGGTTCCGAAGACTACGTATCTTTTGGTTATTCGCCTCAGCTGGTCGACCTAGAGGTTTTGATCCCTGAAATGACCCTGCTAGCGATTAAGGTTCCAACGTCTTGGTGACTTAGTTGTTTATATATATGTATTATATTTTATACATATGGTATATATATATAAGTATGCATATTATATATACTGTATAATGTATGTATTATACATGGTGGTTGTGTAATGCTTTGTTGTGAAAATGAAGTGTTGTGGTTGTGTATCTTATCAAATTATTTTCAAATGATTTGTTTAAGATTTTTTTTTATTGCAAATGCCATGTCCTCTGAGAGTTGTTCACTTCGATCCTGAAAGTGGCTCAGGAAATACCACAGGTCAGCTTCTAGAAGCCATTGAAAGACTTGTGGCGCAGAATGTATAGCAACAACAACAGCAACCCCAGCAACCACATCAATCTACTGGGATTAATGTGGTGATGAAGTAGTTAAGAGATTTTCATCCCCTGAGTTTGAGAGTTCAGTTAATCCTTTGGTTGTTGAGAGTTGAATCTGCGAGATGGAGAAAATATTTGCACTAATTGGCTGCACAGAAGATCAAAAGGTGATATGTGCTTCCTTCATGCTGAAGGAGGGAGTCAATCATTGGTGGTATATGATCAAGAAAGCCTACTGTGTTGATGAAAGCCTAATGCTGTGGACGCAGTTTAAAACTTTGTTCTATGCAAAGTATTTTCTTCAGGTTAAGCTGGAGGAAAAGGAAGCTGAGTTTCTAAGTTTAAAGCAAGGAAATCTTTCCCTAGTGGAGTATGAGAGGAGGTTTGATGAACTTTCTTATTATTAGCCACATCTAGTGGACTTAGAGGAGAGCAAAGCTCGTCATTTTGAGAAGGGGCTTTAACCCAAGCTTTACAATGTTGTTGCAGTGTTTCAGTTTTTTATGAACAAAGATATTATGTATTTTAAATACTGTTTTCTTTTACGGTGTGAGTGCATATACTTTTATTTATTTTAAAGTATTACTGTATATGGTGTGGTTTGCAAAACAATCTCAAAGAGTAAAGGAAAGTTTTTGGTTTTATTGTGACTTTGTCTAAAGACGTTTTAAGCAAATCAAATTTAAAAGAAAAAAATACAGTTAACACACATTGCTTAGGAACCTAGGCTTGGGTAAGGGGGTGTTACACCCTTTCAATAGCTTCTACCGAGTCCTGATCGCAAAGCTCATGTAAAATTGTAGATTCCACCTGGAACCACTACTTAGTTTCAAAGAAGCCACGGTGTTCCACGCCGAGCCATTAACTCCTTCTTTTAATTTTGGCTTGAAACCTGGGAGCCATGGGACCCAAGAATCCCTCTATGGGTGTATAGAGTCTCCGTTTCCAACCTTGAAGCAAGCTCCTCTTGATAGTATATCTCGGGCCTTGATAATACTGCTCCAGGCCTCTGATTCCCCACCTTTCAAGTTATATTCAAAGAAAGAAATATTGTTCAAATATTTTGTTTACATTAACTCAATCCATAGATTCTTCTCTCATTTAGCCAAAGACCAAGCCAATTTAGCCAAAATAGCATTTTTCATGTCTTGCAACTTTCGAAAGCCCAGTCCACTAAACTCTTTTGGGGTACATATGGAATCCTAAAATTTTAACATCAAATATCGATTCTTCTCTGGTTTTGTACCCTACCAGAAATGCCTCACAAGATATTATAGATGATTATAGACTTTAACTGGGAGCTTGAAGGTTGAAATCGTGTATAAAGGAATTGTCTGAGCTATCGAACAAATGAGAGTAGCCTTCCTCGCTTTAGATAAATGTTGACTATGCCAGCTTTCTAGGTGATTTCGAACTCTATCCTTGAGTTTGTCAAACTTAGATTTTTTCCTTCCAAAAATCAAGAAATTTCCTAAATAAATTGTATTGACTCCCATTTCCTTAAAACCCAAAGTGAATTTCACCTCCCTCTTCTGTCTCTTGTCAGTCTTAAGGGAAAACATAATAATAGACTTCTCAGCATTTGGGAGTTGATCAAACCAACAGCCATAGGCATCAAGCACCTGTTTAATTGTTTCCGCCTCCTTCCCATTTGAATGACATGCTAGAAGCAGATCGTCTGTGAAGAGGAGGTGAGATATAGCTGGAGCCTCTCTACTTATTCGAATACCATGAATCTGCCCTGCTTCCTCTTTTTAGAATATCGATCTTGAAAAAACCTTTGCATACAAGATAAATAGAAAAGAAGATAGCGGTTCTGCTTGACGAAGCCCTCTAGAAGGAACAAACTCACCATACACACTTCCATTAAGAAGAAGGCTATAATTGACCATGGTTACACAACTCAAAATCATGTTTCTGAACTTATTGGAAAAACCCCAAGCACCAAGTCTAGGAAGCCCCACTTTAAGTGATCATAGGCTTTCTTTAAGTCAATCTTCATAACCATCAAACATTTCTTCTCTTTATGCACCAACTCTTACGCTACTACTGTATTCTCAGTTATCCATCTCCCTTCCACAAAGGCACCTTAATTGGGACTTATCATACTACTCAAATGTTTTCTCAATCTTGACACCAGAATATATGACACCACCTTGTATGTAAAATTACATAACCTAGTTGGTCTGAAATGGTTAAAATTTGAAGCATGTGGCACTTTCAAAATAAAGACAATCATTAATTTATTTACCAGAGCCGACATTTTTCCTTGGTGGAAACATTCCTGCACAAACAAAACAATCTGTTCTCCCACTATATTCTAAGAAACTCTGTTGAAAATCCCAGAGAATCCATCCAGACTTGGGCTCTTTAAAGGATGGATATTCCAAACTGCCTCTTTCACCTATTTTACTGTAAGAATACTCATTAAGACCCTATTGTTGTCTTCTGTAATACAAGGCTCAATTATCTAGAGATTGAAAGCTGGGAGAGTAGGGATCTCTGTACCATATAGGCTCTTGAACTCTTTGATAAAGTAGTCTGCTATTATTTTCCTTCCAGTAAACCACTTCGAGCCTTCTTTTATAGCCTCTATCCTATTTTGCCTTCTTCTTATGAGAGTATTAGCATGAAAGAAACTAGTATTTTTATCCCCTTCCGCAAGCCAAGTTTCACGAGATTTTTGTTTCATTATCATTTCGTGACGTTCCCACTGCCCAAGTTCTTCATTTATCATCTTTTGGCGATTACCTGACTGAAGAAACTTCAACTCTTCCTCCAAATTGTTAATAAATGTCTTAGTCCAACCAAAATGATCATTATTCCAGCACCTCAAGGCTCTCAAAGTAATTTGAAGTTGATTAACCTATTCAAGTGTTCATTCCTTCCCAGCCCTCTACTGTTCCAGGCTACATAGACCACTTTATGACTGGTCCCATTTGTAGTCCACGCCTTAAGAAATCTGAAAGTTTTAATAAGCTTCTCCTCTTTGCCTTCTGAAAATAATAAAATTGGAGCTTGATCAGACACCGTAAATTCTAAATTCCTAACCTTAGCACTAGGGGAAATCTAAAGCATTTCCTCTATAAGTTGTTTTTGCTTATTGGCCCAAGTAAACCTCCCCCTATAAAAACCAATATCAACCCCTCCTTAATTTAAAGGAGTTTTTTAAAAAAAACAGCCGTCAATCAATTAAGTTCCTGCCTCCAAGTTTATCAGAATGCTCCACTACTTTATTTAGATCTCCAATAAACATCCACAGACTATCCTCTCCCCCAACAACAGCTGTCAAATCATTCCAGAGCACTCTTTTCTCATTAAACCGAGTCGGGCCATAACAATTGAATAGTTTACAAAACATCCCTATTTCTCCATTATAAACCTTACAAGCAATTAAGGACTCATTCATCCATGAGACTTCTAACTAAAACTCCTTTTACCATAATAGAATTAAACTACCTACCTTACCAACGTAGTCCACTACCTTGAACTTGTCAAAATTTAGCCTTCGACATAGCTTTTGTAACCTACAAAGTGTTCCTTTCATTTATGAAAAAACATCATAGCTTGGTCTCAATTTCTTAACCAAGTCGGAAAGAGCAAATCTTGCCTCCTTTCGTCCAAGTTCCCTATAATTTCACGACAAAACTTTCATGGAAAGGGGAGGGGCATGTGTTGGTCTGCCTCATCGACCTCTTGAAAATCCTCTAGCCTTAAAGATAAGTAGCCAATTTTGGTTCCAGAGCTACCAGCACTAACCTCCTTGCTCACTCATCATTGATCTTTACGACCACTATCATTAACATAGATATTTCGAGTTCTTCTTTTCCTCTACGTTTGCGATCTTGTACAATATCAAATTGATATTGTGCCTGGGTTGAAAAAAGAAGGGGATTTGAGCAAGAAATGGACTTTTATAGCAACATCCTGCAAACTCGAGTTTAGTGTCTCCAAATCTGCATTCTCCTTACCTTCTCCTTTTGATGTAAAATCCTCCCCATACTTAGGGCACTCCTTGTTTCTTTCCTGCCCTCTAATGATCTGACTTAAATCAAACTCTTTCTCTAACCTTGTCTATCTCCTGTATATTATTGTTGGCCCTCCCAAATAAAAGCAAGTTTCTCTTTTTCTCTGCAATACATTTTCTACCCTAATAGTAGACTTGCATAACTGGGTGGGGCTCACATAATATGAGCCCACTCCAAGCCACTCTAAAATGTCCTTCTCAAGATCTCCTAAATCTAGGTTTCTCAACTTAGCTATTTTTTAGGCCTCCCAGTCTGCTAATAATTGTATACCCATTCTGGACCAAAACCTAAATTGGGTAACGTCCAATTGTTGTCTACGTAGCTTGTCTATCACTATTGCTCTGAGGTCTTCTACAGTCTTCGAAGATTGCCTTTTTAGCGAGAAAAAACTAGGGTTTCCAGTTTTGGACACATAGAAAGGAGGCTTTGAAATTGCTCATTACTGACATCTTTTGAAATGCCTTGCTCCAATTAAGAATTGACAGCATGTATTTGTCCACGACTTTCTGAGTTGGCACAAATAAAGGAACTAACAGAACTGTCTTTCGATGTAGCAGAATCCTCAATTTTCTTACCCTTCTCTAACTGGAGTTTGACAGGAGGACTGACGAAAGAAATACTTTCGGCAACACCTTCCCTCAACCAAGTCCCATAGATTCTAGCCACTATCTCGTTTTTTGTTGTTATCATGGCTGGTTTCACATATTTACATTGTCTAGAAACATGATTAATCAGACCACATTTAAAGTAAAAATTTGACAATTACTCATACTTAAATTGTACCCAGAACTTTGTTCCATCTTCTCTAGTTTGAAGAAAACCAGTTGGAAATGGGTTCTCCACTGTAATCTCAATTTTGAACCTAAGGAATCAATGTGAAACAATCGACCTTACATTAATAGTGGAATGATGCACTCCTCCCAGCTACTCCCTATCCGTAAAGTTGCTCTTGGCGCAATAGTTTGGGAGGAAGCCCGTTGACCTGAAGGAAGAAGGTGGATGTTGAAAAATCTATGTCCTAAAGTGGTACATCATCTGGCCATTCTTTGACTATTAAATGAGTGCCATCAATTAACCAAGGTCTTCTGGTAAAGACTAGATCTTTGTTTTCCTTACTTGTGAAATAGAGTTTAAAGACATTTTCAACCACCTTCTCTATCTGTAACTTTCCTTTAAGTGACCAAGCTTTTTTTCAAAATTTCCATCACAGTGTACGTTGAAAACTTCTCGTAGATAAGACCTTGCGAACTAAGATCTTTTCCGTTAGTCTTGATGCCTCTGTCTCCACCAGATCTAAAGTAAGAGAGCTTAAAGCTTCCTGAAGACTTTTCGATTTTACACGAAACACCTCTATTACGGAGAGAGCAAGCACAAGAACGAAACTCAGCCACAACTAGGTAGAGAGAACGGAAACACCAACCCAGTCAAACACCTAGAGAAAAACCTTTTAAAAAATTTCTTACTCATGAATAAGCTAGTACATGATCTGGCCTATTTTGCTTTGAAATGTGCATAGACAAATGGATGTGGATTATTAAAATTTCTTACTCATGAGACAGAAGCTCTCTTTTGTTATGGTATATTTGACAATGTTATTTTTGGTTATTTACTCTTAGACTGGAGTTAACTATGAAACTATTTCAATTTTACTTATGTCCATGTCTATGTTAAATTATATTATAATGATTATCTATTACTTAAATTTTGCAATTGTACATGACTAACATGGTTTAAGTTTTTGAATTAATGGACTATATTTTACCTACAGTGATATATAATGTCATTAGTGAGCACGCATTCCAAATTATAAGCTAGGACCTTACTGATGGGACTGTTAACATGGTTGATATGTAGTATTCTCTCACAAATTAGGATTTAGTTCATATAGTTTGAGTTAAGGTTTATACAAAAGTATGTTTTAATTATGAATCTGAATAAGTAATGCTTTACTTCAATTTTACAATATGATGGTAATTACATGATAGTTTTTAAACTTTAATTATTAATGAATCTAATCTATAAATTTATATGTGTTGGATAAGTGAGGGTAAAATAGTAATTTTATAAAATTTGACTTTTTAAGAGGGATAGAATGAATATTTAAATAGTCCAACTTGGTCAACGTTTAATTTTTTTTTTGACTTTTTAACACGTTTGGTATGTTTGTGATAGTTTTTAAAAGTCATATGGTAATTATGTGTAATTATTTCAAATCTTATAGAGTTCAAGAGAGTTTTTCTATAAAAAATGAGAAAAAAGAAAAAAAAAACTTAATCTATTAATATTAAAAATATGATAATATTACGAATAAATAAGATTTTTGAGTTACAATCGGGACTAGAACCTATAAATCAACGATTCATTGAAAACAGAAAATATTTACAAAAATTTATCAGCGAAAGTAAAAGATGCAAGAAGGGAAGGCTATGGATGACATAGAGAAAAATATTACATTTAGTTGCGATTCAAAGAAGACTCCGAGAAACACACACGAAGCTCCAGAAGTAGAGTAGACAAACTGATATTTCCATGTAAGCTAGCAATTTTCATCGTTGAAGCTTACAGAACAAACTGGCTGACCCCACCAATTTCTGAAACCGATTCAAGAGTTAAACTTTAATAAAATCCTTGTTTGGGAAAATCTGTTACTTTTGCTTCCGTTCTTATTTATTTGTAATATTATCATATTTTTAATATTAATATATTAACTTTTTTATATATAGAAAAACTCTCTTGAACTCCATAAGATTTGAAATAATTACACATAATTACCCTATGACTTTTAGGCCACGTTTGGTATGCAGAATATGTAAGGATGAGAGAGGATGAGATAAGATAGAAAAGGATGAGATGTGAATAGTGATATCATATTGCCATATGATTTGAAATAATTACACATAATTACCATGTAATTTTTTGGCCACGCTTGGTATGCAGGATATGTAAGGTTGAAAAAGGATGAGATATGAGAGGATGGGATGAGAGAGGAAAGGATGAGATGTGTTATCTTATGTTTGATGTTGATGGGATTAGAAGTAGGATTACATATCCTATGTTTGGTACACAGGGGATAGGATGGGATGGATATTACTACCCTTGACAAGTTGGCTGTATGAAATTCCAGCAAGATTTGTGGTTGGCTGGGGTTGCACTCTGCCAACCGCCGAGGCCCCCTAATAAGATAAAAACCTCATAATAAGATGAAGAAATTAATATAATAGAAAATATCTATTATATAATAGAAAGTAAGCACATAAATTATTTTGAACAATCAAATTACAAAAAATATATATTTTATTTTATTTTGCACTGAAAGAAAAAATATATATAAAAACAATCAGATTTATCACACACTGTATAGGTTTCTTTTGCTTTTTGAATAGGCTGAGTGCAATCCCACCCTAGCATGTTGGCCGAGTGTAACCCTAGCCAGCTATAAGCTTGCTAGAAATTCACTCAGCTAACCTGTCGAGGGTAGTAATCCTTATCCCATCTAATCCCCTTTGCACCAAACATATGATATATAATCTTACTTCTAATCCCGTCAACACCAAACATAAGATAGTACTATTCTTATCCCATTATTTTCTCTTCCATTCCATCTTCTCTCATCATTACATATTCTACGTACCAAACGTGGTCTAAAAGGAATGTGGTAATTATGTGTAATTATTTCAAATCATATAGTAATATAATAATACTATTCATCTCATCCTTTTCTCTTTCATTCTATCTCCCATTTTTATATATTTTGCATACCAAACATGGCCTAAAAGTCATATGGTAATTATTTACAGTTATTTCAAATCTTATGGGGCTCAAGAGAGTTTTTAATATAAAAATATGATAATATTACGAATAAATAAGAACGGAAGCAAAAGTAACAGATTAAAAACCCCAAACAGGGCGGGTTTGACTCTGAATCGGTTTGAAGTGCAGAGAAAGTGGTTTTTGAGGCTTCCTACCTTTGTGAAATCTTGTATAATCTTGATGTTTTGTTTGATTTAATGG
The DNA here is from genome assembly GCA_007844105.2 of Rhamnella rubrinervis. Classification (NCBI taxonomy): domain Eukaryota; kingdom Viridiplantae; phylum Streptophyta; class Magnoliopsida; order Rosales; family Rhamnaceae; genus Rhamnella; species Rhamnella rubrinervis. The sequence goes on along the minus strand of CM017575.2, from coordinate 7,713,504 downwards.
TAGATTCATGTGTTTTATTGGTGGATTGATGTTTATATGTGATTAATTTGATGTGGATTGGTTGTATGACAAAACCCCCAATTGGTTAGGGTTTACACTTTGTGAAAATTGTGTTTTAAGCTTGATTAATGTGATTTAATGCATGTATTGTGTAATTGGTGGTTGAATCTTACAAAACCCTAAGAAAATTTAATGATTTGATAATAAATTGGTTGAGATTTGATGCATAGAGGGGCCGACCATGTATGGGATATGTTTGAAATTTTTAGGTTTGTGAAGGGCATTTTGGTCTTTTCACATGCTGTAGAGATATATTCAGTATTTTGGAAATTATTGAGTGTATTTTTGTCATTTTGCATGTAAGGGACAAATGGTATTTTAAATATGGTTAAAGGCATTTTGGTCTTTTACATATAAAGGACACAAATAATATTTTGATGTAAGGGACATATTTGGTATTTTTGGAATTGTGAAGGGCATAATGGTCATTTCATATTCCCTAGTTTATTATTATTATATGCATATGTTAAATTGTATATATATATATATACACGTATATATATAAGTATTTATAAATGTATTTGCAAAATATATATATATATGTGTGTATATATATATATATTTCCGTGAGGGCTATTATATATATGTGTGTGTGTGTGTGTGTAGGCATGTGTGTATGCATTCATGTGCATGTGTATTATGCATGTATCTTTGTATATATATGTATGTATGAGGTGCATGTATATTTATATGTATAATTATATTTGTAATTGTATTTGAGGAATGCACGTGTATATATTTATGTGTGTGTGAAGTTGTATTTATATATATATATATGTGTGTGTGTGTGTGTGTGTGGGTGGGTGTGTGTATATATATATATATATGCATTATGTATTTTATATATATGTGTGTATGTATATATACTTTTCTTATATATGTATTTATTCATATCTATAATATATATATAAAGGAGGGTTGCGACACAGTTTTTTTGTTGTTAGTCGTCATCGGTGTAGTTACCTTTTTGCTCTTCTCATCAGTTTTTATTTTTGGCTACCTTTGTTGATTCCAACATGCATCATCAAAACAACACCGTTTTGTTTATTACTTATACCAGTACAATGTTTTATTATCTTTGTGAGTTGATCTTAAATGTTACCTACTCTATGTCAACTTTGCAATAAATGATACATGTTTCACTACCTACTCCAAGTTTGTTTGAGTGGTTTTGTTACTTTCTTCTTTGTAAAAAGCTTTTTTTACTTGCTTCAAGATTGTATCCGAGTTAATGCTTTGGTAGCTTTCTTCTCTGTGTGAACTTTCCATATTTCTTTTTCGCTTTCTTTCTGTATTTAACAGGATTAGGTATTAGGAACCACATCAAAAACTTATTCATGCATCTTGACTTCATGGTTTGCTGGGTTCTAGGGATTGCATATTAGCAGGTACACTACACTTTGTGGTTTGTTGTATTTTCGGTGAAATTTTACAATTTTTTACATGGTAAGGTTTATCATTTTGTTGTTATTTTATTTTATTTTTGTTATTATTATTTTATTTTTGTATTGAGATTGGGGTATTTTTGCTAAATACTCTCAAGTTGAATGGTATTTTGTTTTTGTCTTTTTTTTTGCTTAAATTATGGGAATGGTTATGTTTGAATGTATGAGACAATAGAGAAGGCTCTGGAGTATGAGCTAGGAAGACATTCCCTTAAACCGCCATGGACGAGGAAGAGGGAAACACAACATGTGAGAGGAAAACAGAGAGCGTAGGCAAGTGATAGGGAAGAGGGTTAAGATTGTGAGACCGTCAATGCCCTACCACCACACCGTTGGTGGGGCACCAACAGTTCATGTTTTTTTTTCCTCATTTCAACCACACTCCATCACTACCCCTTAACCATTGGTGCCCCACCACTACACCGTCGGTGAGGCACCACCACCTACAACTGTTGGTGCCCCACCACCATAGCGTCAGTAAGGCATCAACAACTCTCAACTTTTCTTTTTTTAGTCTTAATATGAAAAACAACAAAACCATTTTTAGTAATTTAAAATTTATGTGGAGACATATATTGAGATACTAGATAATAAGATTTTCTTTTTGTTGTTTTGATTTTTTAATTTTAGTTGTATATTTATGTATTTGTGTTTTTTATTTTTTTTGAAAAGTTGTAATTTATGTGTAGGGTGTGGTTGATATTTTGTTTCCTGTTGGTTGGACAATTTTAAGTAGAAGGATAAGAGGTATTATTATTATTATATATTTATGCATGGATTTTATAGTTTTGTTATATCTATTTTATAATTTTGTTTTGTTTTTTTAAATGTTTATATGATTATTTGTTAATATTTTTTTCCCTGTTGGTCGCACGATTTTAAATAGAAGGATAAGAGATATTTTTATATTTTATGTTATAAACTTATTTAGAATGTTGGTTAGGTTTGTGTTTATTAAATGTGTATTTATGTATATGTAGTGTGATTGTTAGGCTAAAATTTATGTTAAGAGAAGTATCGAGATATTAGAAAATATAGTTTTTTTCTATGATTTTAATTTTTAAATTTTAGTTATATGCATGATATGGTTGGCATTTATGAGTTTGACTATTATGGATGGAATTTTGTATTGTTTGTTTGTAATTTATTTTTAATTTTTAAGTTTTATTTTGATCATTTCTTTGTAAAAATTTTCTAAAATGGTTTTTAAATATCCAATATGTTGGATGTACGATAATGAAACTTCTATGTAATTGGTATTTCTTTATAATTAATAGTAGAAGAGAAGACGGAGAGATAGTGGGTTGAGGAAGAAGAAGGAAACAGAAAGTTTAGTTTAAATTTAATATGTTGCAGACTTTGTTGAGGAACTAGAGGACGACACTAAAATATTTTATAAAAGATCTAATTATTGTTGAAGTGAGTAACTATACTTTGTGAAGTATATATTGATAACGTAACTATAAATGTATTTTATTGAGGTTTGGGATGATTTTTTTATCCTAAACCATTGGTACCTTACCACTAGATTATTGGTAGGGCATCAAAAGTTTCATTTTCAATTTTTTTTTATTTCCCTTGCATCGAAGCCCTACCACCACCTTCAACGGTTAGTGCCCTACCACAATCAGTACTTCTAAACCATTTGTGCCCCACCACTAGACTATTGGTGGGGCACCGACACTAATCCTAAACTCCATCACTACGTCTAAACCTCATCACTACTTCTAAACCATTGGTGGAGCACCAACAATTTTGTTTTATTTTTTTTCCCTTACAATGAAGCCCCACCACTACTTTCAACCGTTGGTACCCTACGACCATCACTATTCCTAAACTGTTGGTGCCCCACCATTAGACCGTTGGTAGGTCATCAACATTTTCATTTTCATTTTTTTTATTTCCCTTGCATCAAAGCCCCACCATTACCCTTCAACCGTTGGTGCCCCACGACCATCGCTACTCCTAAACCATTGGTCCCCACCATTAGACCGTTGGTGGAGCACCAACACTACCTCAACTCCATCACTATGCCTAAATTGTTGGTGCCCCACCACTATACCATTGGTTGGGCACCAACAGTTTTATTTTATTTCATTTTTTTTATTTCCCTTACATCAAAGCCCCATCATCACCTTCAACAGTTGGTACCCCACTACCATACCATCGGTGGGGCACCTACGGTTAACTCTTTTTTTCTCCAGTTATTACTTTATGAAATTTTTTTTTTTTTGTTTTTCAATTAGTGCTTTATGCTGCTATATCATTAGTATCTTTTATAATTAGTTTATTTAATGAAGTTTTCTTTGTAATTTAATTAGTGGTTTAATTAGTACTTTGAACTTTAATTATTTTTTTATTTATTATGTAATTAGTTTTTTATAATTTAATAATAAGATGAAAGAACTCTTTTTTAATTAAGAGTTACGAATTGCTCTTGAATTAAATAGTAGAAGTTTAATAATATGCTTCATGTTAGTGTTAAATTTGATTACATTTTTACATTTTTATTTTGATTGGGAGAGCATAATTATTTGGTTACTTTTTATTGTTCGTTGTTTTGTATAGTTTTGTAGATTTTGGTTATTTCTATTATATATATTTGTTAAAAAAAATTAAAAATATTATTTTTTTAAATGTGTAAAAATTTAAATTGTAAATATTGTGTCATATGGTAGTTATAAGTATTATTTTATAAATTATTTTGCTAATCTGCTACGCATTTGTGTTTTTTTATTTTTTCAAAAATTTTTATTTGTGTATGCGGGTTGTGGTTGATTTTTTTTTTTTTATATTCGTTGGATGATTTTAAGTACAAGGATAAGAGGTATTTTTATAAGTTATATATATATATATATATAATTGCATACTACAAGTTTAATAATATGTTTGATGGTAGTATTAAATCTAATTATATTTTAATTTTGATTTGGGACGTATAATTATTTTGTTATTTTTTATTCTTTGTTGCTTTGTGTTGGTCTATAGAATTTATTTATTTTTGTTATATATATTAATAAGAAAAATTAGAGGTTTGATTTTAATGAATAGATGAATATTAGTTGTATAAAAGTGTGTGAATTGAAATTTTTAATATTGTGTTAAGTAGTAATTGTAAGTATTAAATTTTTATAAATTATTTGGATGATTTAATATGAATTTTTATTGTTTATTTTTTAAAACAACAATTAGTGCTTTGTGCTGCTATGTTATTAGTATCTTCTATAATCAGTGCATCCAATGAATTTTTTAATAGTAGTTTTAAAATAATAAAATAAAATAAATTGAACCATCGATACCCCACCGACGGTCTAGCCACCAATCCAGTGGTGCCCTATTATTATTATTATTATTATTATTATTATTATTATTGTTATTGTTATTGTTATTTTCTTTTGTTAATTATGATTTATCCATAAAACTATAAGTTATTTTAATTGAGTAGAAAATTTACACGGTATTTTTATTGAAAAAAATTACTCAATTAATTTATTGTTATTATTATAAGCAAATAATAAATGTAGACAGTGTCATTATAAATATGTGTATAACTCTTTTTAGCTGTAGTTTTAAAATAGAAAAATAAAATAAATAAATAAATAAATTGAACCGTTGGTGCTCCACTGATAGTCTGGAGGTGCTTTATTATTAGTATTATTATTAGTATTATTATTATTATTATTATTATTATTATTATTATTATTGGATTGATCTCTCTACAACGCTCCCTCTCTCACTAAGCGAAAATGGCGATTTGCATCTATGAGTTCGTTGTACGTTCGCCGTAAGGTTACAGGGTCGTCGTGGGTGGTTTAGGCTTGGGATCGCCAGCTGATTTGCTCTCTGTTGAAGTGAAGTCGCGAACTGATGACTTGCTAGTTGTTGAAGTCAAGTAGCGATCTGATGGTGCTGGGTTCATGAGCTCGAGTCAGCTACGGAATCCGTGAGTTGAGAAGAGGCGTTTACGGTTCGAGTGAGCTGCGATCGGTTAGCGGAAGCCTTGGATCGTTCGTGAACGACTCGTCGAGCTCCTATGGTTCAAGCGGTGTGTTCGTTCGGGTTTGTGCTGTTAGTGGATTGGGAACCAACTTGGCCGTGGGTTTTTTGATCGAGCTGAACACACGTTGGTCTTTTGTGTTCGTAGCATCTGTTTGTCGGTTTAGTTTTTGATAGCCTGTTAATCTGAATTGGAACCGATTGTGTACTGATTTTTCGGAACCGTTTGAAATCAAACAGAGTTTGCATTAATATTCTAAATTGCTTTACTTCTCTGTTATTTGCTGTGGACTTTGGCTCTGATTGACAATGGCATTTGATCCGTCATGGGAAATAGGGGGTACTCTACCCTTATCTTATTCAAATTTGAGTGCATATGGTATTTATGGTGCGAACAATTCTATTGAGAACAAATTTGCAGAGCATTATGGTTTGGATGCTGTTATCACAGCACGCTGGGAGTTGCTGAAAATCCACCAAGAATGGGGAATACGGGACTCAAAGTGACAGAAAGGAATGTTACGGCTATTCCTTCTTATATCAGTGAGCTACCTACAGAACACGTCAACGAGAAAGACCTTGCTGCGTCCTCTTTCGTAGCAGTTGTCAGTGAAAATGCAAGAGGAATGGGCATCCAACAAACTAGCGGTGCTGCTATGCACTCCTTTACAGCAGTGGTTCGTAGAAATGACAGTAAGAATGGACATTCTTTTGCAGCTATTTTAAATGGTACTTCTATTCCTGCAACTGTGACTAGTGATAATCAGAATGTGCCTATAAGGAAAGGAAATTTTATTTCAGTAAGAGTAAATAATGCTGCTTATAAAGAACGTATTGCTCTTTATCAATTCTCTTTAATAGCAAGAGTTGTTCACTCGAGAGGAGAGAAACCATGGAAGTATGATGATCTATTTTTAAAACTGCAAAGCATTTGGAAATTGAATAAATGGAAACTAATCTCCTTAGGAAGAGGGTATTTTCATGTTCTGCTGCATTCCGAGGAGGATAGGAAGAAAGTGTGGTCTCAGGGTTCATTAAATTTAAAACCTGGTATTGTTCGCCTACAAGCTTGGGTAAGGAATTTTAACCCAGCTGTACAAAAATCTACGAATGTACAGGTTTGGATAAAATTTCACAATCTAAGTTGGGAATACCGGCATCATGAGATTCTTTTTGATCTTGTGAGAGGTATTGGAGTTCCTTTGAGAATTGCTTATGCAACATTATCTGGCAACTTTGGCTACTTTGCTCGGTATCTAGTGGATGTAGATTTGGCAGGCTTCATTCCTGAAAAATTATTATTGAAAACGGAAGACACATGTATCGAGATTCAGTTAGAATATGAAAATTGTCCAGATTTTTGCTCTTCTTACCGCAGTATAGGACATTCAGTGAGTCGATGTCGTATGATTCAAAGGCGGGTACCTCCTATGGCAAAGCCTTCAGACAAGAGTAAGGATGAGTCTAAACCAACTACTCAAATTCATATGCCCAAGCCTCCTATTTCATCACATCAGTTGGATACAAGTCAGGGGCAATCTTCGGGTCTACATGCTGAAAATCCTCATGAGCCTCCACAGAAAGAAGTACCCACTAAGGGGTTAAATGCTTCGGGTTCTCAGACTCCTAATTCAGCGAAAGTTGCTACCGCGATAGTTGCTATGGATTCAGATGAGGAGCATTCAGTGCAAGAAAATATTATGGGAACGAGTGTTCATGATGTGCCTTCAGATTTGGGTGATACCTTTGACTATTTAGAAGATGAGTTGCTGCAAGTAGGAGGCGGGGCGAGACAGGTTAGTACAGCTATGATTCTTTATGAACCAGATATTGCTCTCAACGCAGCTCAACAAAATCTGGAATTAGTCGCCTCGGACCCTTCAGTTTCAGAAACTAAGGATCCAAATGCATGGACCACGGTCAAGAAAAAGCCGGGTCGACCGACAAAACTAGAACAGGCTAGAATGTGTCAGGAGAAACCAACAGTAGGACCGACCAAGCCCGCGACTTGGGCCTCAAAGTACAAAAACCAATGATTTTTCTTTATTGGAACTGCGGGGGTTTCGGTAACCCCAATACTCAGAGGGTCTTATATGATTTTTGTCATCGCTATAACCCCACTCTATTATGCTTGGTGGAGCCTATGGTCACTTTTGATACGATTCCGAACTCCTTTTGGTCTTCGTTAAATATGGAGTTCATTTCTGCCAATAGATCAGTTGTTTTGCCCACCATATGGGTCTTTGGTTCTCGTTCTTTGGAGGATGCTAGGATTTTACTCAGTGAGGAGCAAATCGTTTCTGTGGATATTCTGAGAGTCAGAGGTCGGCAGGTGATTTCTTTTGTGTATAGGAGTGTTTTTCCAGGACGTCAGAAAAATCTTTGGGCGTTTTGGAAATTAGGTTACATTGATCATCCGGTGCTTATCGGGACTTTAATGCCGCTTACGGTGCGCATGAGAGGTTCGGTGGCGGTCCTCCTATCCACTCTTCTTGTACTGACTTTCAGGCCGTGGTGGAGGCTGCAGGTATGTTACCTATTGATACTCACGGAGCTTTCTTCACTTAGGGTCGGCGTGGGACCCGCGGATATGTTCAAAGTAAATTGGATAGGTCTTTCTGCTCTGATTCTTGTTTGGAGGTTTGGGATTCCATTGCTTGTTATACTTTAGCCAGGCAGAAATCCGATCATCATCCGTTGCTGTTATGTCTTTCAAAGCTTAGTAATGTAAGCCCGTGTTTGTTTCAGTTTAAATCTATGTGGCTGCTCAATAAGGATTTCAAACCCTTCGTTCAAGGTATTTGGGATGAGGTGGTTCCGGGGAGTCCTTTCCATCGGGTAATTGCTAAATTAAAAAAGGTGAAGCATGCTCTTCGCGGTTGGAACAGGGAAGTCTTTGGTGATATTCATGAGAAAATCACTTTGGCTCAGCAAAATCTTCTTTTGGTGCAAAACATTATTGGAACGGAGGGCTTCTCTGAGGGGAGATTGGCCAAGGAGGCTCCTGCTCAGGTTTTGCTCAATGAGGCTCTGCTCTTCAAAGAAACTATGCTTCGCGAACAATGTCGTATTAAATGGCTGAAGGATAGCGATCGTAACTCAAAATTCTTTCATTCGCTTCTTCGGGTTCACAAATCTCAGCGCCCTTTGTCTTCGCTTTCGATTCAGGGGGTTAATATTTTAGATGAGGCTACCATCAAAAGTCATATAATAGATTACTACAGGTCTTTATTTTCAGCCGATGAGACTCTCGGTACGGATTTCTCCAGTTTAGATGGGATCATTCCGAGCTCTGTGACTGCAGATGATAATTTGCTCTTAACCAGTTTGCCCGATTCTGAGGAAGTTAAACAGGCAGTGTTTAACTTGGACCCGACTAGCGCCCCTGGCTCTGATGGTTTTCCAGGTTCTTTTTTTCAGACTTGCTGGGATCTTATTCATTCTGATGTGGTGGATGCGGTGAGATCCTTTTTTCTTTCAGGAGCTATTCACCCGGGCCTCAATTTAAATTTTATGGTGCTTCTCCCGAAAGTGCAAGGTGCAGACTCAGTGGATAAGTTTCGTCCTATCATGTTGGGAAACTTCCTTTTCAAGGTGGTTACAAAGATTTTAACTGATCAGTTTGCGGGGGTCGCTTCTAGAATTATTTCTGATAATCAGTTTGGTTTTATCAGATGCAGAAATGTAGAGCACTGCACTGCGATTGCTTCGGATTGTGTCAATCACCTAGATAGTAGAATTTTTGGCAGCAATGTGGCTTTGAAGATAGACATCCGTAAGGCTTTTGACTCCATAAGTTAGGACTTTCTGTTGGCAGTTTTAGACAGGTTTGGTTTCTGCACTAAATTTTACTCGTGGATCAGATCGATTCTAACCTCAACAAAGATTTCGATCCTAATTAATGGGGTTCCGGAGGGTTATTTTGGTTGCTCCCGAGGGGTTCGACAATGTGATCTGCTATCTCCTTTGTTATTTGGCATTGCTGAAGATTTTTTGGGCAGATTTTTATCTCGGATGGTCTCTTAGGGTTCTCTCCTGCCGATTTCCTCTCCGAGGGATTTCTCTTCTCCGACCCACCTTCTTTATGTAGATGATGTGCTTATGTTTGGCAGAGGGATTTATCAGAATTTGACCAATGTTTTTGATGCTCTACGGCTCTACAGTTCTTTATCAAGTGAGGATGTCAACTTGGACAAATCCCACATCTATTTTGGTTCCGGTGTCTCTCACCAGCGTCGAGTCAAGATTTTGACGGACTTTGGTATCAAGGCTGGGTCATTTCCTTTTATATATCTCGGGGTTCCCCTTTTTAAAGGATGTCCTACTCAGGTTATTCTTCGCCCCATAGCAGATTGGATTTTGGAACAGTTAGCCTCATGGAAAGGCCGCACTCTTTCGATGGCAGGTCGATTGTGTTTGATAAACTCGGTGGTTACCTCGAAGTTTGTCCACACATTTATGGTCTACAAATGGCCTGTGAGTTTGCTTAAGTCTCTTAACAGGGCTATTCGGAACTTCCTATGGACCGGATCTTTATTGGTTCGGAAATCAGTCTCGGTTGCTTGAACTGTCTGTTGTCGGCCTACTAAACAGGGGGGTTTAGGTTTGAAAAATTTGGTCACTTTCAATAAAACTTTGCTGAGCAAGCTGGCTTGGAAGTTGATAAACAAGGACTCCTTCATTTTTTGTTTTCTCCGGGCGCGTTTTTTAGGGAAGCTGAAGACAGTTCTTTCTTACTCTTTCGAGGGAGGCAATTTGGATTATCGGGGTTCACTCTAGGGTTCGTTTCTGGGTTGACAACTGGTTGGGAATGCCCATTATTGAGCTGTTACAGAACTCTGGAAATTTAGGTGATCCGGGCATTTTGGTTGGTGATCTGGTTGATTCTGATGGAGTTTGAAATCTTCCGTCTAGTTTTCGTACGGCTTTTCTACAGTTGTCTATGTGCATTAAGCAGGTGGCGATTTTCATGGACAGGCCGGATGAGAGAGTTTGGCCTCATTCAGTCTCGGGCACTATTTCTTATCGAGACATTTATCTTCATTTTTCTAGAATGGCTTTGCCTCCAGTATGGGTTAGATATGTTTGGAAGACTTTCATTCCTCCGGCCCGCTCGGTTTTCGCTTAGCATTTTCTCCTGGGCCGTCTTCCTACCGATGATGTCTTAATTAGGAGGGGTTTCTTCATGGCCTCCAAATGTAGAATTTGTGGTAAGGATTCAGAAACCGTCTCTCATCTTTTCTTAACTTGCACCTATGCAGCTGCCATTTGGGATTGTCTGGGGTTGCCTTCGGGATCAGTTTGGATGCATCAGGTTCGATGGTATCTATGTTTGAGAAGGCTATGGAGGCTTCCTTAAGCACCCACATTTTCAATTTGTGGACTACGGCCATTGTGAGTGCACTCTTTGCTATCTGGTTTGTTCAAAATCAGGACCATTTTGGCAATGTCTTCATACCATTAGCGTGCTCTTTGGCTTTTATTTGGGCTTCGACTAGGGAGGCAAATATCATTCAGAAGGGTACAATGCATAACTCGGTTAATGATCTTCTGGTCTTCAGGAGTCTAGGGGTTGTAGGTGCTGTGCCTCGGGCTCCTCAGATTATTCCTGTGGTTTAGTCTCCACCGCTGATGGGCTGGTTGAAGGTTAAAACTGATGGTGCAGCTGACGGTTGTCCATGACCAAATGGATGCAGTGGGTATTTTGTTACTAGCAGGGGATTCATTAAAGGTAGCTTTGTTGTCCCGTTGGATTCTTGTTATGCCTTTGAGAGTGAGCTTTTGGAGGCTATTATTGCCATAGAGTATGCTAGAGACTTCGGATGGGATCATCTATGGTTGGAGTGTGACTCCACTTACGTCGCCAACTTGCTCATCCGTCGAGAGGAGGTAGTCCCTTGGGTCTACAAATCAAGATGGGTAAACTGCCTTCATTATGTTTCCAGCATTCAGTTCCGGGTTTCACACATTTTTAGGGAGGGAAATACGATTGCGGATACTCTGTCGAAGATTGTTGTTTCTTCACCTGGAGTCCAGTGGTGGTGGGGTCTCCCAGATTCTTGCACTTCTGTGTTATAGGAATGTCAATGGGTTTGAAAACTATAGGTTTGGAAAGTAGCTTGTTTGTACTTTTGTTATCCCGACACTTTTTTTCCTGAATTGAGATTTTTCTCATTTGAGGTTTTTTCTCCTTTTAGGTTTTAATGAGGCCGGCGATGGTCATTGTTTCACTTTCGATATTTTCTTCAGATGTTTTCTGTTTTTGTGTTTGTTTATTTCAGGTTTTTATACCTGCTATAACTTCTGTAATGGATGTAAACCTTTTTAATTTAAAAATATTTTATTGCTTGTTTGGTGTGGGTTTGGAAGGGTGCCAACATTTGGGATGCCTCTACTCGTCTATCCGGCAAGTAACCTCTTCTGATTATTGTTATTATTATTATTTTCTTTTTTTAATTGTTATTTGTCTGTAAAAGTATAAAGTTACTTTAATTGAGTAGAAAATTTACACAGTATTTTTGTTAAAAAATAGTCAATTAATTTATTGTTATTATTATAAGCAAATAATAAATTTAGACAATGTCATTATAAATATATGTATAATTCTTTTTAACAATAGTTTTAAAGTAATAAAATAAATTAAACCATCGATGCCCCACCATCAGGGCATTGGTGCCCTAATACCAGGCTGTTAAGGTTACTATATATCTTATGCTTATTTTGTTATTATGTTTAGACTATATTCATTGTCTAGATATTTAATACAAGATTTTGGATTGATTAGAAAATAATTAAATAATTATTACCAATAAAGTCATCTTATATAAATTTGCATCATTGGTGCCCCACCGACGGTGTGGTGGTAGGGCACCGACAAAAGGTTAACTTTCACAAATGTGTACATCACCAATAATCATCGTCAAAAGAGAAGTAGAATTATCATTTTCTTCTTTAAATTAAATTTTTTTTTCTTAAAATTTAAAATATTAAATAAAGAATATCAAAAAATGAATCAAAATTTCAATTAATATTTTTGAAAACCACATGCAAAGCACATGGCATGATCTAGTATATATATATATGGTTGGAGAAGCTTTATTTATTTATGTTAGACAGGGGTAGGTTGGTAATTTACTAATTATCTTTAGGGGCATTTTGATAATTATTGAAAAGACCAAAGGCCTTTCAGTAATTATATTGGATTGATTGGTATTTATTAATTATTGGGTTAAGTAGTGGTATCTTGGTAATTGTCACTACCAGGAAGAATAGTTCGATAATTGTGCATAATTATACTTTGTTTGGCTGCATTTATGCATTAAGCCATGTGTATACATTTACATAGAACATTTTGTGGGTTTTGATATTTTAGGTAAAGAGATTGATTTTTCCCTGAGGGTTTATATTTTGAAGTGGGTGCATCGAAGAGTGCTGGTTTTAAACCCTGTTTATTATTAGTTCGTAGATCATGACCGCCACGGGTAGGTGTGTTTTTTATAAAATATGATTCAACCGCAGACCAGAAACAGGCATGTAGGTTTCGTGAGGGTGTAGGATAGACGGCATGTGGACCCCACTTGAATGCAGAAGAGATGAACTAGTTGGTTTATGAAATAAAAAGGAAAAAATGGTGATTTCACATTTATGACACTATGCCACATTGCATTGCATTGACATATGCATTTGGAATGCCTACTGAGTGTTTATTGTTTGCTTACTAATATTTGTTTGTGTGTGGTAAGTAAATCCAAAATCCGATAGTAAGGCTTAAATAAGGTGCAGAACTAGAGGGCACGGCGCAGTACATGTTGTCCGTATTTCATAATTTTTGGGTTAGGTTACTTTGTATATTAAAATACTTTTCTACTATGGTGTGAGTGTGAGTATTTTGAATAATATATTTCAATTGGTTTGGGTTTGGTGAAATGATCCCAAAGAGTATGGAAAAGTTTTAATATTAGTTTTGGCATCGCCCAAAATTATTTTAATTATAAATTGATTTTTATATTTGAAGAGAAAAAAAATTTATTTGGTAACCACTCCTTAATCGAAAATTTTATGTGATAACTACTCCTTACTTAGGAACCTAGACTTGGATAAGGGGGTGTTACAATTTTTGGTATCAGACCCTAGGTTTTTGAACATGTACTTACTGTTGGTCCAATAACCACCTATGTGCCAAGATAGATTGTTCTATTTGGATTTGTTTTAGAATTGTTTATTTATTTTGTATTTCATTACTTTACTTGCTTAGATGGGGCAATTGATGAGTAGTTTGCTACGTGGTTTACGCAAAAGGCGTGGTGTTCCGGTTGAGGAACAGATAGCAGAGCTAGTTTCACAATTGGTTAGGGAACTGGTTGAACAACGTGAGGTGGAGCCCAGTCCTAAGAGGTTTTGGACGAACCTTGATATTGCTTCTTCTTCAGGAGACGTGTGTTTGGATATTGGTGTGGTCCATGACTCAATTCAGAAAGAGACTAAGCATAGAAGGATGGAGGTAGCTCTATTTTTAAATGGGCTAACCACCTACATACCATCATTAGAGGGGGGACTTTTTTACGTAGATATGTATAAATTGGAGCAGTTTCAGATTGATCATCGCTCTGAGATGTATCACTGGTAATTGAAGCAGTTAAGAGAATTTCATCCATCGGAATTTAAGGGATCAACAAATCCACCAGTAGCGAAAAGCCAAATCCGCAAGCTAGAAAAGATCTTTTCTTTGATTGACGGTATTGAAGCTTAGAAAGTTACTTGTGCTTCCTTTATGTTGTAGGAGGGAGCTAGTCACTTGTGGGACATGATTTAGAACCGTACGGAAGAGAATCCAATCACTTGGACTCAGTTCAAGTCTTTATTTTATGAGAAGTACTATACTCGAGTGAAGCGAGAGGAAAAAGATGCAGAGTTCTTGAGCTTGAAGTAATAGAATCTTTCCCTAGTGGAGTACAAAAGGAAGTTCGGTAAACTATCCTATTATGCACCACACTTGGTGGACACTGAGGAGTGCAAGGTGCGATGCTTTGAAAAAGGGCTACAACTAGAGCTCTACAACGTTATTGCTCTTTTTCAACTCCCCACCTACTTCGACATCCTACAATGAGATCAATTGATCGCTAAGGATCCTACACTGGAGATAGTTAAGCCTGCAGAGAAAAGTTTTACTCTTGGGAAGAAACCTTGGAAGGGAGGTTTTTCAGCAGAAGAGGAAGTTTGAAGGGAAGTCATGGACTAGCAATTCCCATAACAACAATAATAACAAGAAGTTTAAGGGAGTTGACAATTGACCTAGTATTAAACCATTATAATGAATGTTAGGGAAAGCCTGGAGTATGCTTTGGGTGTGGCAAGCTTGGCCAGTTGAGGAAAGATTGCCCAGAAGCGGAGAGGGTGCAGCAGCCTACCCAAGGCTGTGTGTTCACGTGACTAAGGAGGAAGTAGAAAAGGATGACGCTGCGGTGGTGGCAGGTACCGTTTATCTTCATAGTTTGAATGGTTATGTATTGTTTGACTCGGGTGCTATACACTCATTTGTGTCTAACCAGTTTGCTTCTAAATTGGCTAGGGAACCTATTAGATTTGATTGTCATTTGTGTATTGCTACACCTTGTAGTGTGTGTATGTGTGCTTCATAAATGCTTGATGCATGTGAAGTGTGTCTTGGTAATAAGACATTGCATATTGGAAATGTCGAATTTCAATGTGATCTTCGGTATGGACTGATTATCTAAGAGTAGGGCCTGTATTGACTGAAAGGAGAAAAAAATCCGGTTTATCCCCATAGACAGTTAGGGTTTTGAATTTGTAGGATCAAAGTTAAGGTCGTGGCCATAATTGCTAATGGTAATGCAATTTCTAAAGTATTTGCATCAAGGGTGATTGGTATTCCTTGTTAGTGTCTTTGACAAGGAAGCGGAAGCCCTAAAATTGCAATGTGCCAAAGTACTTCGAAACTTTTTGGATGTCTTTTTGAAAGAGCTAGCAGAGCTACCACTAGACCGAGAGGTGGAATTCATGATTGACTTAGTACCGAGGACTACACCTATTTCAAAGGCATCTTACATAATGGCACCGGCAGAATTGAAGGAGTTAAAAGAGCAATTGTAGGATTTGTTAGACAAGAGTTTTATTAAACCCAGTGTTTCACCTTAGGGAGTGCTAGATCTGTTTGTGAAAAAGAATGACAGATGGCTTTGCATTGATTATTAGGAGCTCAATAAGATGATGATAAAGAACAAGTACCATTTGCCAAGGATTGACGACTTGTTCGATTAGTTGCAAGGAGTGAGTATCTTTTCAAAGACCAACCTTCATTCTAGTTATCACCAATTAAAGATCAAATAGGAGGACATGCCAAAAAGTGCTTTTCGAACAAGATATGGCTTATACAAGTTCATGTGATACATTTGGATTGACGAATGCACCAGCAGCATTCATGTACCTGATGAATCGCGTTTTTCATAATTACTTGGATAAGTTTGCGGTGGTGTTCATCGATGACATCCACATTTACTTCAAGTCAGCAGTCGAGCATGAAGAGCATCTGAAGTTAATACTTCAGTACTTGTGTGAAAAGTAACTATACGCCAAGTTCAAGAAGTATGAGTTTTGGCTAGGGAGCATAGCTTTTCTAGGACACGTGATATCCACTAGGGTATCCAAATGGACCCTAGTAAGGCTATAGCAGTTTAGGACTGGAAGAAACCAACAAATATGAAAGAGATTTGAAATTTTCTGGGTTTACGGGATACTATTATCGGTTGGTGCAAGGATTTTCCAAGACTGCGTTACCGCTGATGAAGTTGTTAAGGAAGAAAATCAAGTTCATCTGGTTAGAGGAGTGCAAGGAAAGTTTCCAAGAACTCAAAAAGAAGCTAGTCTTTGCACTTATTCTTGTCTTCTCGAAAGGGAGGACAACTTCATAATCTACAGTGATGCTTTAGAGAAAGGTATAGGTTGTGTTCTCATGCAAAACGAGAAAGAAATTGCTTATGCATCGAGCTAGTTGAAGTTGTACGAGCGGAACTACCTTAAGCATGATTTGGAGTGAGCAACAATGGTGTTTGTACTAAAGATCTAACATCATTACCTGTATGGAGAAAAGTGTGACATCTACACCGACCATAAAAGTCTCAAGTACTTTTTCACTCAGAAAGAGCTGAATATGAGGTAGAGGAGATGATTGGAGTTAGTCAAGGATTATGACTGTACCATTAACTATCACCTAGGCAAGGCGAATGTGATGGAAGATGCTCTAAGCAGGAAGTATGCAGGTTTCTGTAGTTGTCTGATAACTTCTAAACCTTGTATCTTGAATGATTTGTGGAGCATGGACATTGAGTTAGTTACTAATCCAAGTTCATCAATGTTGGCGTCGCTCACGATTCAACCTTTGATCAGAGACAGGTTAAAGGAAGGTCAACCTAGATCAAAGTGATTTAGGTATACATATATATATATATATATATATTTAATGCATGTATTGTGTAAATAGTGGTTGAATCTTGTAAAACCCTAAGGAAATTTAATGATTTGATGACAAATTGGTTGAGATTCGATCCATAGTGGGGCTGACCATATTTGGGATATGGTTGGAATTTTTAGGATTGTGAAGGACATTTTGGTGTTTCCACATGTTGGGGCATATTTGGTATTTTGGAAATTATTGAGGGTATTTTTATCATTTTACATGTAAGAGACAAATAATATTTTGAAAATCATCAAGAGCATTTTGGTCTTTTGACGTGGAAGGACATATTTGGTATTTTTGGAATTTATGAAGGACATAATGGTCATTTCACATTTCCTAGTTTATTATTATTATATGCGTATGTTAAATTGTGTATATATATATTTATAAATGTATTTGCAAAATGTATATCTATGTGTGTAGGTGTGTGTGTATGTATTCATGTGCATGTGTATTATGCATGTATCTATGTATATATATGTATATATGTATGAGGTGCATGTATATTTATATTTAGAATTGTGTTTGAGGAATGCATGTCTATATATTTGTATGTGTGTGAAGTTGTGTTTATATATATATATATATATATATATCTGTGTGTGTGTGTGGTCTACATTATGTATTTATATATATTTGTGTATGTATATATATATATTTTACATATGTATTTATGAAATAAAAAGAGAAAAATAGTGATTTCACATTTATGACATTATACCACGTTGTATTGCATTGACATGTGCATTTGGAATGTCTACTGAATGTTTATTACTCACCGTTGTTTGTTTGTGTGTGGTAGACAAATTCAAAACCCAGCAGTAAGGCTTGGATAAGATGTGGAACTGGAGGGCACTGTAACACCCCATTATCCAAGCAAGGTGTATTAACTTTATCAATTTTTTTTTCTTTTTAAATAAGTATTCAAAACCATTTGAAAATTAACGCAATTTCAGGCAACTAAAACCGGTATTAAAACCCCTCGTTACTCTTTAAAACCATTTTAACAATCCATAACTACTATTGATAAAATAAATAAGTTTAGCAGTAGTACAAAATCCACAACGTAACAAAGAGTATTTAATAAAAGACAGGGTATCTTGCCCAAATACAATAAAAAGAAAAACGGAAGAACTCTGTAGAAGAACTCTGTACACTGTCGTGCCTAGGAATTTTGAATTTACCTGCCACATAGGGCAAACAACTGTGAGTGAAAAACACTCAGTAAACAACCATATGCATATGCCAATGTTATATCATGAAGTGTAACACTATACACCTAAAATCAATATTTTTTCCCTATTTATTTTAAATCGAACATGCCACTCTCTTTCCGAGTTTCGTGCACAAAACATCACACCTCTATGGTATGCGGATGAACCACCGTTCTGGGCAACCTATCACTATGTATGGTCAGTGATTCACAGAGCGACTAAAAATTAGGATTTGAAACCATGCACCACGTCATGCAAATCATTTTGAAAACACAAATCCCTTAAAGAAAAATCCTTTATTTCACATAAAATAATAAATCTTATGAACTGCTTTATGTAAATGAATCCTCATGCCACAATGCGTAAGTAATAATAAACCATGCAATAAAATACGTAATTACCAAACCGCCATATTCCGACAACTGTAATTACCGAATTGTCCTTACTCAAACCAACGATTGTACATCGCCAATCACCCCGATGTAATTACCAAAACGTCATTGGTCACTTCGATAATTACCAAGATATCCTCGAGTACATGGATAACTATCAAAATACCCATCAGTAGGTAATTGGGTAATTACCATCCTACCCTCGGTTAATTAACAGTCAGTACAATTATACAAACTCGACATGTATATACAACCACTCCAGTGCACTTATACACATCCATCAATGTACATATTTATAAATATAATTATAAACATATACACGTAAATACATATATAAAAATACACACATATAAATAAATACTCACATACACATATATATACACAAACACATATATAAACATCCATATATGTACACACATATTTTATACACATCATGCGCACAAATATAATTTATATATATACATGATTATATATCTACATACCCCCATGTATAAATATACTCAAAAATATAGATGTTAATTTAATACTCAATTTAATACATAAATAATTATTTTTATATATAACCTTTACAAAACACACATAGGTATATTTAATAAATACGTATATTTATTAGTACACAAACACATGTATAATTAATTGTATTTATAAAAATATAAATAATAGTAATTGAAAATACTTATATATATATATATTATTTAATAAATAGTAATTTAATATATATATATATATTTATATTAAAATAATTTGCAAATTAGAAAAGACCACAATACTCTTTCAATTTTAAATATTTTTAATTTTACCCTTCGTGTGAAAATAACTAAAATACCCTCAATAATTTTCAAAATTACATTTACATCCCTACATCTCAAATTACCAAAATACCCTTGACCTTTTTGAAAATTTTATTTATGTCCTTTATGCAAATGACCAAAATACCCTTCAACATTTTTAAAAATCCCATTCGAGTCCCTTACATGCAAAATGACTTAAATACCCTTAAACTTTTCGAAAATTTCCAAAATACCTTTTACATGTGAAATGATTAAAATACCCCCACATATAACAATTTTCACATAGTTGCCCAACAATGATCAGCCCCATATACATGCAAAATTTTATTGATTTCTTCACCAAATCATCAGATTAAGCATGCCAAATATCAAATCCACTAACTAATTTCAACAAATCAAGCTTAAATCCAACAAATCCATGCTTTAATAAATACTTTCACCAAAACCTAAACCCACACAATTAGGGGTTCTAACACATGCTCAATACACACTAAATTAAGCACAACAACCATTAATTTATTGATTCGTAGCATGAATTCATCAAATACTCAACCAAAAACACATGATTTATAAGAAAAATAAAAAAGTTTAGTTGCCTACCTCACTTCCAAGTAAATAAGCAATCCAAGTTTTGAAAACCTTCAAGACAAAGCCAAAAACTTCCCCCAAGTGGCCGGCCCTAACCTCCAAGTTTCAATGGAAATTGTTTTGAATTTTGTAATTTTTCCACACTTTCTCTCTCTAGAATTTTGCTTCTCTCTCTAAGATGTAATTGAAGCAATTGAAAAGGTGGAAAGTAAGAGAAAGAGTCAGCCATGAGGAGTTAAATTGGCAATTGACAACCTAATTTAATAGTAATAAAATAAACTTAAAGTAAAAAGATATTTACTTTTATTAATAAAATAGTGAATAGTAAAACGGGTATAAAAAGTTCCTCGACTCCTTACGGAGTACTCTCAGCCCTCACAAAATTCTCAAGGAACTCAGAAATTGTTTGTTTCAGTGAAAAAAGCGAAACCGCTATAAAACCAAAAATGCGTTCCGAAATTGATAATTTTGGAAAAATAGCTTGTTTATTATAGGCACAGCGCAATACATGTTCTCTGCATTTTATAATTTTTGGGCTAAGTTACCTTGTATATTAAAATACTTTTCTACTGTGGTATGAGTGTGAGTACTTTAAATATATTTTAAGTAATATATTTCAATTGGTTTGGTTTTGGTGAAATGACCCTAAAGAGTAGGGAAAAGTTCTAATATTAGTTTTGGCATCGCTCAGAATCGTTTTAATTATAAATTAATTTTTATATTTGGAGAGAATAAAATTTTTACTTGATAACTACTCCTTGCTCAGGAACTTAGACTTGGATAAGGGCGTGTTATAAGACCTTTTCCTGAAGCATCACTGTTCGACAAGACAAGAACAGGTGAAGAGACTAGCTTCCTTTTTAGCTTTTGGAAACTTTCCTTGCACTTCTCTAACTAGATGAACTTGGTCTCCTTTCTTAAAACGCCGTTAGTGGCAAAGTAATTATGAAAAACTCCTACACGAACCGATGATAGTACCTCGCCGAACCTAGAAAACTTTCGATCTCTTTGATATTAGTTGGCCTTTTCCGCTCTTAAAATGCTGCAACCTTGCTAGGATCTATTTGGATACCTCCAACGAATATCACGTGTGCTAGAAAAGCGATGTTCTCCAACCAAAACTCGCACTGGGCCTACATTTACTTCTCATGTAATTGTTATAGCACTAACTTCAAATGCTCTTCATATTTGGCTGCTGACTTAGAGTAAATGAGAATGTTGTCGATGAACACCACCACAAACTTATCCAAGTAATCTTGAAAAACACGATACATTAAATCCATAAATGCTGCTGGTGCATTTGTCACTTATAGTTTTAAAGCTTTCAATTCCTTGTCATAGACACTAAGAAGGAATCCATGTCACCTTTGATACATACACTTTAAAGTTTGCATCACTGATAGCAATTTTGGCCACGGCCTTAACTTTAACCCTGCAAACTCAAAACTCTAACTGTTTACAAGGCTAAATAGGATTTTCTTTTCCTTGCAATCAATGCAGGCCTTACTTTTAGACATTTCTAATTGAAGATCACATCGAAATCTAACATTTCTATATGATCTAATTGGCACGCAGTGTCTCATTACCAAGGCAAACATCACAAACATCAAGCATAAATGAAGCACACATGCTAACACTAGATGGTGTAGCAACACACAAATCGTAGATCAAACGAACAGGTTCCTTAGCCAATTTAGAAGCAAACCAACTAGAAATAAACAAGTATGTAGTACCCAAGGCAAACAATGCATACGCATTAAGACCATGAAGAGAGATTGTACTTACCACCACCGCAGTGTTATCCTTCTCCACTTCCTCCTTAATTAGTGTGAACACACAACCTTGTGTAAGCTCTGCACCCTTTCAACCTTTGGGCAACCTTTCCTCATGTGGCCAGGCTTGCCACACCCGAAGCACACTCTTGGCTTTCCTCAGCATTCACCATAGTGGTTTATGCCATATTTCTTACACTGCGAAATACCAAGTCTGCTCTCGACTCCTTTGTACTTTTTATTGTTGTTATCATTGCGGACAATACTCGTCCACAATTTCCCCTTAAATATCCTCTTTATAGAAACCTCCCTTTCAAGGTTTTTTCTATTGAAAACCTCCCTTTCAAGGTCTCCACCAGATGTAGCTCATAACGAGATTGTTCATCAAACTTCTTTTCATACTTCATTAGGGAAAGATTTCCTTACTTCAAGCTTAAGAACTCAGCTTCTTTTTGTTTTTGCTTCACCCGAGGAAAGTACTTCTCATAAAACAAAGACTTCAACTGAGTCCAAATCATTGGATTATATTCTGTACAGTACGCCTTCTTTGTCATGTCCCATCAATGCCTGGCTCCCTCCTTCAGCATAAAGGAAGCACAAATCAGTTTTTCAGCTTCAATTTTGTCAATCAAAGAAAAGATATTTTCCAGCTTGCGGATCTAGCTTTCAACTACTAGATAATTTGTGGATCCTTCAAACTTTAAGGGATGGAATTCTCTGAACGATTTCATCATGGTATTAATCCCAGTAGATTACTGTGGTTATTGTTGTTGTTGTTGCTGCTACTGCTATTGTTGTTGTAAATTCTAGCCCATGAGTTTTTCTAAGAATTCCAATAACCGACTCATCTTTTCCCCCAAACTACTCTTTTTGCTTAGGGTGAACATTTCTAGTTGGACACGATATCTACAGCAAAAGAGAAATAAATCTTATGGAGATTATATATAATAATTTGATAAGATACACAAAAAAACAACACTTCATTTATAAGATAAAGTGTTATACAACCCAATATATAATATATATAATATATATCATATATACAAAATATACAATCATCAAAACTGTAAAGACCTTAAACAAAATGAAAACCGAAACCCTAATTATTATCAGGGAAATCTCATGGGTCTTCCTCTTTCAGGTCTACAGGCTCTAAAGAGTCCTCAGACACCACGAAGTCCTCAGACTCCTCGGGGTCCTCATCCTCCTCAAGATCGTCCTCGAGGTCCTTATCTTCCTCAGAACCCATAGTTGCTACAGGTGGCACCTCCAGCCCTCGTGCAGCCAGCTAAATGGCCATCGCCTGCTGCTCCCCAGGGTCTTCTCGAAATTGGTCCATGTACCAGTGGTACATTTCATAGTAGTGGCCAATCTGGAACTACTCCAAGATTTATGTTGGACACAAAAGTGTTGTCCACCTGATGATGGTACTGTGGTGGCCAGCGCATTCAAAAACATGGTTACCTTCAGCCTATTTCGCTCTAACTCCCACTGAACGTAATCCTCATCTATGCCAATATCCCGATAGCCTATGCCTAAGGAAGACGGGAGATCATTGTTGAACCTTACCCTTAAGGAGCGTGGCTCTGCCACTGGTTCTTCAACCGGAGTACCATGCCTTTTGCGCAATACACGCAATAAGCTACTTACCAATTGACTCATCTGAACAAGTAAAGTCATGAAATACAAAAATAAACAAACAATACTAAACAAAAATCCAAATAGAACAGGCTACCTTGGCACGTAGGTAAGCACTGGAGCAACAACAAGTACATGTTCGAAAACCTAGGGTTTTGATACCAAAACTGTAACACCCCTTATCCAAACCCGAGTTTTCGAGCAAGGAGTGGTTACCATATAAAATTTTTCAAATGTAAATTCATATTATATTTAAAACATTTGTGGACAATGCCAAAAGAATATTATTAAATCTTTTCTTTACTCTTTGCGACCATTTCACAAAACCAAATCATATAAAACTATATTACTCAAAATATTTCAAAAGTACTCACAACCTCTTTGAAATAGGAAAGTATTTAATTATATAGAGTATCATTGCCCAAAAATTGTAAAATGTGAAAAACATGTACTTTGTTGCACCCTCCAGTCTCGTACCTCAACTAAGCCCTACTGTAGGGTTTTGGATTTACCTACCACACACAAACAAACTATGGTGAGTGACAAACACTCAGTAGGCATTCTAAGCGCACATGATAATCCAATACAATGTGGTAAAGTACCATACGTGTAAAATCTTCATTTTCCCTTTTTATTTTGTAAACAAATTAGCTCAGCTATCCCCGTTTGTGGTCGGCGGATGAATCATAAGTTTAAAAAAGACCAACCTACCCTTGGTGGTTAGTGAACTAAGAACTTTTCAAAATAGGGTTTAAAACTAGCACTCTCCAATGTATCCACTTTAAAATATAAACCCTTGGGGAAAAATTCATTTCTTTACATAAAAACATCAAAACCCATGACATGGTCTTATGTAAATGTATGCACATGCCTTAATGCATAATTACCACCAAATAGAGCATACCACACAATAACCAAACTACCCTTTCTGGTAGTGATAATTACCTCAATGCCCCTATTTAACCTAATACTTAAAAAACACCCTTTAATCCAATATAATTACTGAAATGCTCTGTCCTTTTTAATAATTATCAAAATACTTCTCGTGTACATAATAATTACCAAATTACCTCTAAAGGCAAATGACAAATTATCAAACTATCCTAGTCTAAATAATAAGTAACTTATATATACAAACATCATACACATAACCACATACTTATATATATAGATTTGCTATGGTGGGTGACAAGCCCACAAACTTTTTTTTTGCATTTTGTATTTTTTATTTTTAAAAGTTTTTTTTTCAATTTTTGATATTTTTATACAATTTTTTTGTATTTTGCATTTCGTCAAACTCCAAATATTATATATATATATATATAATATAAAATGTAAAAAAAAATAAATTGGTGGGCTTGTCGCCCACCATAGCAAATCTACTTATATATATATAGATATAATATAATAAATATATTAACATTCACATATACATATATACACATACACATATATAAATGTATATACATACACACACACATATATATATACATATATGATAATAAAAGGGCCTAACCGTGGGGATCATCAACCCAAAATTCTATTATCAGATAGAGTCTTATTGCTGCTCTAACTTTGTAAGAGTCTAAAACAACAAACTCACTCCCCTAACAGATTCCCTTCCACTCAGAGCTTAGCAAGGCTAAGTACATCTGGAGTCTTAACGGAGACTTGTTAAGACTCAAACTACAACTCTCACAAGCTAGTGTGAGAGGTCAGTCGACTTCCTTACCACTAGGCCACACACACACACACACACACACATATATATAATGCACACACATATTCACTCATTCACACAAAAAAAAAGCACACACACACACACACACACATATATATAAATACATATAAATTTTCAAAAAATTATAAATATATATACATATATACACACAAAATCACATATATATATTTTTTAAACATATGCAAATAAATGTTAATAATAAACTAGGAAATATGAAATGATCAATGTGCCCTTCATAATTTCAAAAATACCAATTATGTCCCTTACAAGCAAAAAGACATGCTAATTTCCAAAATACCAATTCTGTGCCTAACATGCGAAAAGGCCAAAATACCTCCACCATGGCCAAATTCTCCTTACTTTATTTTCCACAATTTTGCATCCAAAACACACAATTAACCAAAAGAAAAAACAAGGGGCTTTGCAAGGTCTAACCATTAATTGCATAATGCTTTCAATTTTCATGAGAAAAATCCAATATAACACCCAAAATTCCAAAACTATAAATCTATCAATTTGGGGGTTTTACCATACAAACAAACCCTAACAAATTAACCACATATAAACACAATCCACCTAGAAAACACATGTATGTACTAATAAATCAACTAAAACAAAGTTATGCAAAATTTCCCAAAGGTAGGAAACCTACCTCTCTTTCAAGCTTTACAATCAATCTTTCACCACTAGAAATCCACCACATGCACTTGCTTTGGAGTTTCCTTGATGGTCGATTTAAAACTCTTGAGTTTTCCTTGAATTTTCCTTAATTATTGCTTAGTTTCTCTCTATAGAATAGTAATGGAGGCTTGAAGAAGACAAGGGGGTTGGCCAAGGGTTAAAAGAAAGGGGTAAAATCAAAAAGCAGAAGTAAAGAGTAAAGAATAAAAAAATTAAAAGGAAAGGTCAAAGTCAAGTCAATTTGGTTAAAGTCAATTTTGACTAAGGGTAAAATGAAAAGAAAAATAATCCCTCGACCTCGAACTGGATACTTTAGACCCTTACCAAATGCCCGAAAACTCTTAAATAGCTTGTTGCTGCTGGAATGGAATTGATTGGAGTGAAATTGATTGGCCAATCCAAACAGGGGTAAATTAGTAAATTTGGCTAATGATTTAGCAGGATGGATGAAATAATTGGCCAAGTATGTTTTATAATAACGATTGGCATGAACTTTTTAGTTTAACTGGAATGACCAAGGGTATTTTAGTAATTTATTAGAATGGCCAAGGACATTTTAGTAATTTGCTCAGGCTTAATAGATTTTAAGAGACTATTGCGTTCAAAATAAATTATGACGGCTAGGATTGTAAAGGATAATTTCAGAAATTGGATTAAACCTGTTTGAGTCCATCCTAGTTATGATATATGCTATCAGTTCTTGTTTTTATCTCACCAACTACAATGATTATGGAGTACATCACATTAACCTTACCAATCTCGAACCTCTAGATTGTTTATTCTCTACAATCTAGTAAAGTTGTCTGCTTAGAGTCAGATTTTTCAATAATAAAATTTTCCTTTTCTCTATATAAATTCTATTTATATTTAGAGTGGCACGCTTGCGCAATCAGAGAATACAATATATTTATTTTTCAAACAAACAACCTGCATTAATCATCTATAAATACTTATTACTATTATCAAGTTCCAAACTCAATTGTGCCAATTTTTCTTTTTTCTAAGCAACTTGATCTTTCAACTTAAAAGATTGTTTTCCTTAATTCTTTTTATATTTTAACAAGTTTGTAACTTGTTCATTCAATGATTTGTTAACATTAGACATTTTTAGACATTTTTAATACATCTCATGATGTAATTTTGTAGGTTTCTCATTTAAACTCTCATCATTTTCACTGTAATATTCTTCAGATTCGTGATCTATTGCATAGTGTTGTAACATTCATTAGATGATGTCACTACAACAATCCTGACATATAGTTACGAAGATCTTGCTATAGTTTTAAGATTCGTGGCTAAAGGATAAGTGTTTAGCTGCGAAATAATATTTCATAATTAAAATCTCAAATGTTGTTCAATTAGATAGGACATAAATATTGAACCAAGATTTTGTAGCAAAATCTCTAAAAAAATTTTAATTTCACCCTCTCACAAAAAAAAATGATGTGGTATACTATTTAAAATTGCTACAAAATTATTTTATCACTAATTAATATGAAATAAAAATATGAATTTTTAAATAATACTAAGCTACAAAATCATAGCATCCTACTTTCAAGCTAAATCAACAGATACTCTTATCGAGACCATAAACACATCACATAAATAGGTCTTAAGACCCCCCCCCCCATCTGAAAATTTAACCTAAATACAGTCTGATACGGATCGCATAGCTCTTATACTTTCTAATGCACAAGATCCTTATAGAAGGCGAGTGCAAAGTATACTTGTACGCAAGAACAATATGAAACAAATATGAGAAATTGATTTTCAAAAAGGGAGAAAGTTTAGAACATCATTGAAAAAGGAAACAACTTGGATACTATTGATATTCAAAGAGGTCTGCCTTACAACTGAAAACTCATTTCTATTTATAGAGGATGAAAGGAGAAGAGGACAAACAAGGGAGCCTCTACCTTAACACAAGCAGACGAACAAGGAAGCTTATGCTTTATAAAAAGTAGATGCCTTTACTACTCAGACAAAAGTGATTAAGACAACACATCAAAGCAAACAGGACATAGCGGATGGAACATGCCTTCTTTATTTCATACATTAGTTTGAACTGTTGAACATGCTTCTCCCGGGCCCTACTTTTTTTAGGGCTGTTCTGATTAGGAAAGAGGTTAAAGTCGTCATACTCCATATCATTTGATCCAATATCAAAACCACACATGTGTTTATACTAGGACTGGGTGGGCGGATCAATAATAAGGACCATCCCTTGAACTTCATCTTCAATTTGATAAGGATCTTGAGAATCTTGAAAGAAAGGATCTTCATAAAATGGTTCACTTATCTTAGGAAAGAAATTTTCATCAACAAACCAATATGAAGGTGGAGGTTCTTTGTTGATGTTGAGTAATGTCATAATGGGAGAAGGTGGGGTATACCTATGAGAAGTTGGTTGAATTTAAGTGGCTGAGGGAAAGTTTTTCAATGTGTAAAAAACTTTTCCTTTTGGAGGGTTACAATCATTAATTTAAGGTCCATAAGACCGAATTGGCATTGGCTTGATCATAAAGATAATCTAAAACCCTAGAGATATAGAAATATATACAAATACCATGAAAAGTAGTAAGAAACTAGTAGAACTAGAGATCATCTATGGGTTTACTTAAAAAGGAATAGTGAAAACAAAATCTTGATTAAATAGTTTACATGGATCTTTGTTACTATTGGACCCTGGTAGAGCAAAGAGCTTAGCCATGTAATAGAAGATATGAGGTTTGGCAAATAGTTAGATTTAGGTCACATCAGTAGGTTTTTCTAAACCTAGAGGATAAACCTATTTAGGAGGAAGTGAAGAGCAAGGGTTAGAGGAACTGGCTAAGAGAACAAATGGAAAGGAGCTGGTTGAGAAGATAACCTGGATAACTTTTGGATGAGAAAGTATATCTGCTATGATGTTGTCTTTTCCTTTTATATGCTTGACCTAAAAATTATATTTTGCAAATCAGTCATTGAGCCTCAAGATCTGAGGGTTTGGTAGGAGCTTGCCTTTTAAGTTTAGTGCTCTGAGAAAGAATGAATTGTCCATTACAATGGTAAAATGATGACCAATGAGGTGGAATTCAAACTTTTGTATTCCCCTTTTTACTGCTAAGATATCCTTGTAAGCAGCATGATAATGCTACTCAACAGGTTTAAATTGTCCACTAACATATCCACAATACCATATTTCTTGTTGTCATCTTCTTCAATAAGGACAGCTCCCTAAAATTCATAACTAGCATCTTTCTGTAGTATTCGTTTATCTTTTCTAGGAATCCGTAGAGCAAGAGGATCCTGAACCAATCTCTTCAAAGTCTTCACTGCTTCAGTCTACTTATTTGTCCACATATGAGGGTATTTCTTTTTTAGAAATTTGGACAACTGGTCAGTGTAGATGGAAACCCTTGGAATAAAATCAATGACAAAATTGATTGTCACAAAGAATTGTTGGATTTGCTTAGTTGTAAGATTTTTATTAGGGAATCGCAGCAACTCTTAGGTGATATGGGGCCCAGGGTTATATTTCCCCTTATCAAAATACATACCTAAAATGTCAATTTGGGTTTGGGCCAACTGACTCTTTTTCTCTACAAGCATAATCCCATGAGCTTAAGTAATCTGTAAGAATTAGGCCTATAGAATCTGATGGGTTTACCCATCTTTGGCAAAAAGGAGGATATCATCAACGTAAATAAGGGCTGAATGTAGTATAGGTTCAAAGATTTTAGTCATGGCCTTTTGGAATAATAAGGGGGCAACCTTGAGTCTAAAAGGAAGGATGATCCATTGATATTGGGCATTAAGTATGTCGAAGGTTGTTTATCTCTTTCTTTAAGATGACTACCCAATTACCAGAAGCTTGCTTTCAGATTAAACTTTAAGAAAATCTTTGCCTCCTGAAAGTGAGTGAACAAAGTATTGATCCTAGGAAGAGGAAACTTATCATCCTTAAGAAATAGGTTGAGAGGCATATAATCAATTACTAGCTTTTTTCCCCCAAATCCAGCTGTTCTCATGGTTCCATCATCTGGTTATCTATTCATGTGTTGAATTCATGCATTTTGGAATGCCACGTGTAGGGCTTCATATTATCAAAGGTAAACCACGGGCCTGAAGAGGTGTTTTTATACTCTCTTGTAAATTGATCAACAAAGGAGGGAGAGAAAGTGGCATGTTCTTCATTAGGCTCATTTACTATAGGTTTTGTGTAGCAGCCTGAGAGCAAGCAATGTCTTCCATGAGAAGGATTGTAATTCCAGCCATATACTCTTGGGAAAAATTACTATTGTCAGTATTACTATCACTGGTATAATCATCAAATGTAGTAGCAGCAAGAGAAGACTTTAATGATGATGATGTTGAATGATGTGGGTTAATAGCTTTAGGGAAAACTACTAAGGACTTTGGTGGTTTGAATTCTTTAGGTTCTTTATCTTTCCTTTTTGGAGAGGAAGAGGATGCAAGAGTGTCTAATTTGAAGATGTTGGTAATCTCGTCTTAGAAAAAAGAGTACGAGTCTTGCCAAAATTTTGAGATTGATTAGTGGCGGTAGGATAATAAGGAGTAGAAACAAAGCTGGATAGAAAGATTCTTCCTTAGGCTTATCTAGATCATCATCAATCTAATGTAGCTGCTTCTTCAACCTTTGAATTTCATCTTATTTGGTATAGAACTTTAGACTGAAGGCTTTTTGATGATTATCAAATCTCGAAGTGCTGTATCTAGTCTTGAAATGTTATGGCTCAATCTTGTGTAGAGTTGTGCCACTTAAGTTGAGAGAGAATCTTGGCGAGAATCTATTAAGGAAGTTTGTGTGGCTACTCTGTCTAGTTTCGTATCAATTCTTTTAAGAAGTTGATTTTGAGCTCTAAAATTTAGAGTTTGCCAAATCTTCCTCTACTTAAAGCTTGTGGCTTAGGAGTGCTATCAGCTGAGACTTCTCTTGGCTAGATAAAAGGCCTTGATTGGGCCTTCATAGTTAGATGATCTTGCCTTTCTTATGTAGGAAAATCTTCATCATAAGAAGGGAATGACAAGGAAAACATGTGACAAAGTTGAATAGCTTTTTCTTTTTGCTGAAGGAATTGAAAGGCCTTGTTGTACATAGGCAATGGAGATCTCTTTTTTATGGCTGTCCATGAACTGTCAGAATCATGGGGGTTGTACCTTCTCTGAGTTAAGAAAGAAGGGGAGAGCTTCTTCTTTCTAACTTTTCTTTTTTTCTGACTGTAGTCTTCATCATTGTCACTTTGTATGTGACAATCATAATCTAAATTACACATGGAGGAATCACAATTCCAAATGAAGTGTCCATCTATCTTTCCAACATAGGTCACCGATTCATCAGTATTGAATTCGTGAATTGGAATATCTTTATCTCGATTATGAATGGAAGAGGTACGTATGATCATCATAGTATGAAAGACTTGAGAACATGAGCTGTAATTTCCATAATCAGATTCAAGTTTAGAAAATGAGGTTTTCATCTATCCATCTGACATAGTCTGGAAAGTAGGATCTGAGGCCACTAGCGGTTTACTCCTTTTATGAATATTTTCATAATTGGTAAACCAATGAAGGAGGATCAGCTTTCTTAATTCCTCTCTTGCCATCTACTTAGAAATCTCGATGATGATTGAAATATCATCTCGTTCAGTATCAATCAAGAGGAGATCTCCAGAAACGCCTTCATGGGGAAGAGTAAGAGCATGATTTTAGAGTTGATAAACCAGTTAATGATGGAGAGTCCTTACATAGGCTGAGGATACTTGCTCTGCTCCTACTATTTAGATCTAGATCTTCAAGAGCGTTGGAAGATTAGGTCAGGCTAGCGATGCTACCCTTCAGAAGATTAGAGAAGAAGTAATTTAAGGGAAGAGACCGGGATTCAATCTCAATGGAGATGGGACGTTGAGGTTTGGTACTCGTCTGTATATACCAAATATTGAGGAGATAAAAAAAAAATTTTGGTAAAGCCTCACTATACATCTTACTCAATGCCCCCTGGGTCTACCAAGATGTACATGGACATCTCCAAAACTTTTCGGTAGGCTAACTTGAAGCGAGACATAGCAAAGTTCATGGAGTAATGATTGACTTGCAAGTAGGTCAAGATTGAGCGCCATAGACTTTCTGGTTTGTTAAAGTCGTTGATGATTCCATAATGGAAGTGAAAACGTATAACAATGGATTTCATTGTGGGATTATTGCAATCCCAGCAAGGCAATGATGTGATTTGGATAATAATAGATAGACTTACAATATCAGCTCATTTTTTTACCCATGTAGAGAGCTCGTTTGATGGAGAGGTTAGCTCAACTGTGCCTTGATGAGATGGTATGACTCCATGGTATGCCAGTGTGGATTGTTTCAAATCAAGATCCAAGGTTCACTTAGTCGTTCTGGAAGAGCCTACACAAAGCAGTGGGGATGAAGTTGACTTTTAATACAATTTTTCATCCCTAAATATATGGCCAGTCAGAACGGACGATTCAGATATTGGAGGATATACTGAGGGCATGTATGTTAGATTTAGATGGGAGTTGGGAAAAGCATATTCCACATGTGGAGTTTTCTTACAACAACAACTTTCATGTTTCCATCAAGATGGTTTCGTATGAGGCTTTCAGGGAAAGAAGTTCCTAATCCCCATCACCTTGGGATGAAGTTGATGAGTAAAATTGGCTTGGGCCAAAAGTTTTACAACAGACTAGCAACATCATTAACAAAATACGACAGATGATGAAAGTTGCTCAAGATTGACAAAAGAGCTATACAGATACTCGACGAAAGGATCTGGAGTTCGAGGTTGGGGAAAAGGTATTTCTTAAAGTTGCACTTTTGAAGGTTGTATTGAGGTTTGGGAAAAAGGGTAAGTTAAGTCCTCTTTTCATTGGACCTTTTGAAATACAGGAGAGAGTTGAGGTTTTGGCTTACGGTTAGCTTTACCTCCCAAGCTGTTTGGTGTGCATGATGTGTTTCATGTATTGATGTTGAGGAAGTATGTTTATGATCATTCACACGTCATCGAGTATGAGCCATTGGAGGTCCATGACAACTTGATATATAAGGAGAAGCGAGTAAGAATTTTATATCATAAGGATTAAGTTCTTCGTAACCACACAATTCTACTGGTGAAAATTCTCTAGAGGAATCATGTGGTAGAGGAAGCAACTTGGGAACGGGAGGGCAGGATGAAAACCAAGTACCTGACTCTATTCAAGTAGTACTCTAACCACTTAAATTTAATTTTGTGGACGAAATTTCTTTTTAGGTTGAGAGTGTTGTAATAACCTAAGTTTTCTGAAATTATCAACATTTGGTCACAGTTACGGTTTGATCACCACAACACAACTTACACCGCAACATGCTGCTTGAGAGTTCCCTGGGCTTTTGGCAAGTGCCTAAAGTATCCAGTTAAGGGTCGATGGATTATTTTTCTTCCTATTTTATCCTTGGTCAAACGTTAACTTTAACCAAGATTGACTGTTGACTTTAACCACTTTTAATTTTTAATTATTTTCTTAACTTTCTATTATTTTATTAATTTTTTTAGATATTTCTTTAAAAATGGCCGACCACCCCCCTTTGTTTTCTTTTCTTGTGTTCTTGCTTCCATGATTATTTTTAGAGAGAGAAAGTGAAAAGAAGAGAGAGAAAGTGAAAAAACTAATAGAAATTCAAGAAAAATTCCAAGGAACTTTAGGGTTTTGAATATGCCATCAAGGACAATTCAAAACCTGTGTTTGAGGTGGTTTTCAAATGGAGAAAGTGTTGATTTCATGACTTAGAAGAGAGGTAGGCTTCCTACCTTTGTGAAATTTCTTGTAATCTTGATTTTTTTTTTTACAAAATTAAATGGTGTATTCATGTATTTTATAGATTAATTGATGTTTACATGGAATTAATTTGATGTGGATTAATTGTATGACAAAACCCCCCATTGGTTAGGGTTTATACTTTGTGAAAATGTGATTTTAAGCTTGATTTGTGTGATTTGAAGGTTGATTAATGAAATTGGATTTTGGTTATTGCAAAACCCCTTATTAATTTCATGATTTGATAATAAATTGATAGAGTTTGGAGGCATCAAGGGGCCGGCCATGTTGGGGACTCATTTGGAATTTTAGAATTTGTGAAGGGCATTTTGGTCATTTTGCATATAAAGGACACATATGGTATTGTCAAAATTTTCAAGGGCATTTTGGTCTTTTAACCTGTAAGGGATATATATGATATTTTTGAAATTGTGAAGGGCATATTGATCATTTTACATTTCCTAATTTATTAATATTATATGCATATGTTAAATTATATATATATATATATATGTATTTATGTATATATGTATAAGTATATATATATTTATAAATGTATAAATATGTATATATATATATATACTTATATATTGTTGTGTGAGGGGTATTGATATATATATATATATATATATGTGCATGTGTTTTATGCATGTATATATGTATATATGTATGAGGTGCATGTATATTTATATGTATTATTATATTTTATAAATGTGTATGAGGAATGCATATATATATATATATATATATGTGTGTGTGAAGTTATATATATATATATATGTATGAGGTGGATGTATATTTATATGTATGCATTGTGTATATATGTATATGTGTGTATGTATATATATTTTTACATATGTATTTATTCATATAAATATATGTGTATGTTAATATATTTATTATTAATATATATATATATGTATTTAGGTGTATATGTATATATATATGGTTGGAGGAGTTTTATTTTTTTGTATTAGATAAGGGTAGGTTGGTAATTTGCCATTTTCCTTTGGGAGTATTTTGGTAATTATTATATACTTGAGAGTTATTTTGGTAATTATCAAAAGGATCAGGGATATTTCAATAATTATATTGGTTTGATTGGTATTTGTTAATCATCAGGTTAAGCAGGGGCATTTTTATAATTATGGCTACCAGGAAGGATAGTTCTGTAATTATGCGTATTTATGCTTTGCTTGATTGTATTTTTACGTTAAACCATGTGCATATATTTACATAGAACAATTCATGGGTTTTGGTGTTTTATGTAAAATGTGAGTTTTTCACTGAGAGTTTATTTTTTAAAGTGGTTGTACCGGAGTGTGCTGGTTTTTAAACCTTGTTATTATTAGCTCTTGGATCACTGACTACCACAAGTAAGGGGTCTTTTCTAAGATCTAACCGCCGACCATAAATGGGTATGTGGGTTACGTGAGGGCGTGGAAACCCTTCTCTTCAAATTCTCCTACAAATTACAACCCTTGTACAAAGGAGGAAATCAGACTTGGAAAAACAAAAAGGGAGTTCCCGAAATGGTAGCTGCCCAACCTGAGGCTATCTCTGTCTAACTTGATCCTACACAAAAAGAGAAAGTTAACTATGCAAGTCAAATGGGAAAGATAAGGCTACAATCAACATGGTCAAACTCCATCTTTGATGTTGGAAAGCTAATCCATACCACCAAGTGGCACTCTAAGAGAGGTCGATGGTATAAGGTCTCACATCCACCTAGCCTAACATAGGTTCTCCAATCCCCTACGGCCATCTCAATTAGGTTCCTAAATTCTAATTGAAGAACACATAGTTAAAACCTAATAGGGAAATTTTCCATGAGTCACTCGTCCAACGCACTACTACCACCTTATATAAGAAACTACATTCCATTTTTCAAGGGATCCTTTTTTCTTTGAGATGTTTTGTGGTTGGTCTTTGAACTCTCATCCTTGAGAGAAAAGCTTATTGGCTACACTCTACACTCTTAGAGAGAGAAAGATAGCCTCCCAAGTGCTTCCAAAGACAATCACTTACCCTTAGAAAGAAGCATACCCCTAACCCTTCACCATATACTATTCTCATTTGCCTCCTATGCAAAATGGTAACTTGGATGTCAAAGGGTGCGTATTGGAAACTATACCGGCACTCCACTAACATGTTCTCTATGGTTGCAGGTCAGCTTAGACAAATGAGACTCAGATCGAACATGCAACCTCAAATTGGATGCACTCTCAGCAAGATTCCCAACTTCC
Organism: Rhamnella rubrinervis; assembly: GCA_007844105.2. Classification (NCBI taxonomy): domain Eukaryota; kingdom Viridiplantae; phylum Streptophyta; class Magnoliopsida; order Rosales; family Rhamnaceae; genus Rhamnella; species Rhamnella rubrinervis. The sequence goes on along the minus strand of CM017575.2, from coordinate 7,677,656 downwards.
TAGTTCTTTGGATTTGATCTAAAATTTACTTAGAAGGTCTAGCTCTCTCCTGATCTAGGTCCATGTCAGTATAGTATGAAATTTTGATGACAACAATCAATAAACGTTTTATTTTAACACGCGTCAAATTTTTAAGGAGGACTGTGCGGTTATAGTAGATTTTTTGTCAATGTAAATAGTAGAACACCCAACCTACGCGAGGGACATTCTAGGCTGTGGGATAGTTTTGGAGGAGTGAACGTGCAAAATTTAAATGGCGTTGTAAATAGAATTCTCCATAGCAGAAATGAGATTTGAGTCAGATTAAACAAGCCCATAAATTACACAAATATTAGTTGTCATATACTTTAATTGTATTTTCCTCCAACTACAACATTTCGTTTTGGAATAGATTAATTTTGGATGATTTTTCTCCTACATATACCCCACCGCCATAGTTGCCAAACTAAATTTTGACATCTTGAGCACCTATAAGTAATTAAAAAAAAATTTCGACATTTTCTAATGAGTTGAATGTATATGTGACTCTGATCTGGATCCGTAATGAATTACCCAAAAGTCGTTCGCAAGCATCAGTAATTGAAAGAGTGACAATTGTTAACAACAACTATAGGATGCTTATAAGATAATAAGATCATAAATTAAATGGGTCTCAATCTCAATCAAATCCTTTAAAATTAACCATTCTCTGCTTAAAAACTGGTGAAGCTACGCTACACCAATTATCGGCTGAACATGAGCCTGATTTGCAGTAAACATGAACATATTTTTCCTCTCTTCTTTTTCCGGGTGTTTAGGAAATGAAAGAAATAGTCAAAAGCAATGAATATATTTGGTTCCTTTTTTATTTTAGTAAAGAAATAATTGGCCCAGATAGTTAGATGAAGAAAATTAATATATTTTTTGATCAATTGGGTCATTCTCAAATAATCTTGAATTACGGTCACAGATATATACCGTAAACGTAGGATCTTAATTATATTTTAGCAATTTGATGCAAACTATGGATAATTACCAGAGGCCAAAAGAAAACTATGGTTGACCCATAAAAGATTAAAGTATGCTATAGAGACAGCTCCACTTATCGTAATTTTCTATTTTAGACTATGGTGCCATATATTAATTTCTCTCTTCTTCTTCTTCCCTTTTTTTCTTTTTCATCAAATATCATATATCTCAACCCTCAATTTTCTTCCTCGGATGATCCTACAAGAAACTTACTCAAATCCTTAGTTGTAATTTGTTCAAGCTCCATGGATTTTTTTTTTCTTTTTGTTAATTTTAGTGCTTCACCCTGTAAAATTGTTTTGTATAATTTTATATAGACAAAAGGATGTGTTTGGCAAAGCATACGGTGTATATGTAGGAAAAAAGTATTGCTATCCATCACGCTGTAATGGATACAAAATAATATAGCATTTAGCTGTAACAATATCTTTTTATATTTTGGACCAGCTATAAACTGTCACATGCTTGTGAAAATTAGTAACTTATAATAAAAAATATTATATATTGTACTAAAAATGCCCCTTTCCCAGTTTTTTGTACCCTGGCCGTCCTGGGTTCAGGCCATGTGCTAGAAAAAGTAGTAATTGAATGAATACTGAAAATACAAAAGAGGGAACAAAATAATTAATCAATCTCTCATGGTCTTCATTCATCCAAAAAAAAAAAATCTCTCATGGTCTTTAATTTAGGTGTGACGTACATCTGTTTCTATATACATTAATTTTTTTCTGACATTAATTATTTCGGTTTCTTATTTTTTACCAACCATCCATATATATATATATATATATATATTTCCCTATAGAGATAAAAAAGCCCAATCCCTCTCTCATTTCTAACATTGAAATACAAAAATTAAATGATCATAATCAAAATCTTTAAAATATCTATAACAAAAGACAGATTCTCATATGCATAGAAAGTAGATAAATTCCATATATTTCATCAACTCAAATACATATTATATAGAAGTCCTTAATACGGACGTTGTCCTTCAATGTTACCAGGAGGATAATAGCTACAAATCACAAACATCCAACCATTGTGACACTTAACCCTAGCACAACCAAGGTGAACCGACTTTCGCCAAACAACCTGAGTGTAGTGCAGGCACTCATCTCCTACACAGGAATTGGAATGGTAGTCATAGTGTTGTTTCTCGGTCAGCCAAAACTTCACAGCCTCTTCCCCGGTCATCGAGCCGTAGCCCTCCGCCAAGTTCTCGCCATAAGGCCCGCCAGAGTGTTCCATTTCGCAGTTTTTCGTGACTTGCTGGTTGGCGTACTTCAGAGCATAGGCTGCAAGCGTGTGGTTCCAAGATAACGGACCAACACCGACCTGGGCTCGAGCAGCATTGTGGGCGTCGACGAAGTCTTGGTTGGGGTTTCTTACAGGAAAGGCATAGACATGTGTCAGGACTAGTCCTGTGAAGCAGAATAAAGATAGGGGAAAGTAGAGCCTTGTGAATCCCATTTGTTTTTGTAGTTGTGTGAAAAATGGGATATGGTTGGGGAGTATTTATAGAGAAATAGGAGAATTAGAAATTAGTTGCCGTTTTTTCGTTAAGTTTGAGAGGGTATAATAAAAGACATACTAAAAAAGAAACTAAATAATGTGGTATGGACACATCCTTGCTTAATTAGAAATTAGTTGCCGTTTGTTGGTTAAGGTTGAGAGGGTATAATTTAAGGCAAATTAAAAAGGAAACTAAATTAGTGTCGTATGGAAATATCCTTATATAATTATTAAATGTAGTATCTGACAAAGGAATTAGGATCCTTCTTAGCATTTTTATAATGTTTTTACATATGGTAAATTAAATATTAATTTTAATGCCGTGACATGTATAAAATTAATAGGCATTAGCCTCGAAATTTATTTTTCCCAACTAAGATTTTAGAATTAAAAAATCCTATCAACTCATGTTATAATTAGAGGCTATTTAGTTTTTTTAAAACTAAAAGCAAAGCTAAAAATGATAAAGAGAACTTTTTATCCATTTTGTTGAGGTGGGACAGTCGAACTTGGGTTGTTTTCGCTAATGCCTTTAGAACTTTTCTGAAAGCTGTATTTTTCTTCCGAATTTTTTTTAACGCATTATAACTTTATGAACTTCAAAATTGGTGCAGTAATTGTCCAAATTTTTAACGTGATTAATATTTAACGTTTTAACTGCATATGCTTCACACATGCAGAGTAGCGATCGAGTGAAAAGAAAAAAAATTTAAAAATATATTTTTATTTAGAAAATTAATTTATTTGTACCTGCAGCATTAATAATACTTATGATGCACATAATTAAGTTGGATGAAATTAATTTATTAACCGTAAGATTCAAACTAAACAAAGGATCTTAATATAGATTATTCCATAGTTATTTAGACATATAGGCCGTCCAAAATTTAGGTTTAAATTATTAATTAGCTTGCCCGTAGTCTCATACTTTGCGATTGTAGAAAATTCAATAAGAAAAATTAAAAGAATTTGAAAGATTTGAGATAAGGTATAGTAAAATAGCTACTAAAGTCATGCTTCTAACAGTAAAGACATGTGAATGCATATGTCATTATCCTTCTATATTTAATAGCCAATAAGCTATATATAAGAAATATTAAAATTCATTTACGTACCGGATACATATAATCTGCTTAAACGACATACATATGTGTCCAGATAGATATATATATTGTAAACACTGATGTTATGTGTCTCCGTTCACAGATCCGGCAAATGATTTTTAGCACTGAATTTCTCCTTATTTACTACCTTCTTTGAGCAAATTATACAAATAAATTTCATTAATTATTAAAAAAAAGGCAAAAATTTAAATTAAGAAATGAAAGATGGAAATATTTCATTCACACGGTGCTCCATGCTTGTAGACAAACTGTCTAAGTTTTGCATCTAAATTAGTTCCCAAATATAAACATTTCGACATTTTATGGAGTTTTGATGATATATAATTTTGAGAGAAAGCGATGTTTAAATATGAGAACTATACGGCATCAGCGGGCGATTTTGTCGCAAGGCAAATTGAGCGAAAGACCAGGCACTGATTATGTGTTGCCCAAAAGGTTTAATTAATAGATTTTTTTAGACTTGTTTACTTAGCTTTTTACCTTTCAATATATATATATATATATATATATTAATTTATATATGGAATGCATATATTAATTTACAGAAAACTCAAATGGTTATTATAGTTTGGTTTGTTGAAGAAGACAAAATATCTTAGATCAAATTGCAAATTCTATACATAACTTTTCTAAATCGTGTTTCTTTTTTATGTGTGAAAGAGATGTTTGTGATTCAATACATATTGTACGTATTATTTGCATTTAATATGGGAAGGGTAGTTAGGTAGGTAAAAACATTAATCATAAAAGAGAAAAAACGACTAAAATTTTAATTTCTACAGAATGTGAGTAAAAATATTTAAGAGACTCTACCATTGGTTGTGGCATCAAAAAGCCAAAATATATTTGGTTGCTGTTTTTTTGTTTTTGAGGGTTCTTTATTTTTAAAATAAGGTATAGATCAGAGATGGTTGGTATTATTAAGTTTGATTAAATTATTAACCACTACAATGTTCAATTGCAGACTGTGTCTCTGTTGGTAGACGAATTACACTTGTATATTTTGACATGGCCGTCCCAAGCTTAGTTTTGAATAATTATTAGGTTCGGCCACCATTTTCAAACTTTACTGTTGTAATGTTGCATTAAAAATATCATTGAGAGAAAAAAGAAATTAGAAGATTTAAGAAAAGGTACGATTAATTAGTAAGTAAATTAGTATGTCATGTTTTACAAAAAGAAAAAAAAGGAAAACTAGGATGTCATGCTTCTAACAGTACTGAAGTCATGTGAATGCATTTGTCACATCGTTCCTGCCACCTAAAAAAATGCCAAAAGGGAATAAATTAAAAACTTTTGAGTATATATGCGAGTAGTGCTAGCCATGCCACTCTATTAATCAAAGCAATTAAAAGAAAAATATTGCTATAGAAAATTAACTAAAACTATAAACTACAGAACGCTATGCTAAAATAAGGTTAAGATAGATTAATTCCTGGCTATTTTTGTCTATCCTCATCTTGACTCTGGCTGTATTTATAAGCTGACATATGATATAAAGACGTTCTAGTCCAATCTAATCAGAATTAGTATTTGTACTTCAATTAAACTTGGGTTCGTGTAGCACTCTTCTTAGATACCTTATCTTCATAATTATTGATGCACGTTTGTCGGTAGTTCATCACTAAGTAATGAAAGAACTTCTACAAATAATTATCACAAAAAATATATATATATGGACGTCGATCAATCTATCACAGGCCGCTCTATCATTGTCTGATTTCTGGTTGTCTGATCACAGTCGAAATTATGTATCTACTTATAGTTTTTTTGCCCCTTCTCGGTAGTTCCGTAGCAGGTTTTTTCGGACGTTTTCTAGGATCAGAAGGAACCGCTATAATTACCACTACGTGCGTTTCATTCTCTTCGATCTTATCTCTGATTGCTTTTTATGAAGTCGCACTGGGAGCTAGTGCTTGCTATCTAAGAATTGCTCCATGGATCTCATTGGAGCCTAAAGAGGATGGCCGATAGAGTCCCTTGCTATCGCAGCCGCAGCAGCCTCTATTGCTACTGAACCGTCTGTGTTCACTTTTCTTTCCGGAGGGTTCGAAGAAGAGTAACATTCCGCCATTTATGGCTGAACAGGGTGACCATGCACTCCCCAAAACTGAGTGCAAAAATAGTTCATAACTCTCAGTTTAATCTGAGAGGGAACCAAATGCGATCTCAGTTTGACTTCCCTTAAATTTTTCCAAAACGACGTTCTACTTACTGCTTGGATTGAGATAGCACTTGAGTCAGATTTGGAGTATGATTTGAAGGCCTAAATCAACATAGAAAATTTTGAAAAAAATATTCAAGAAAAAGATTATTCTCTTAACTTTTCAACCATATGTCATTTGCCTCAATCTGATATCGGAAAGATATTCAAATATAGTTTCAAAAAAATATATGCAAATCCACCGAGGCGGATTCGAAAATGGGCTGGTGGTGGGTGATGGTGGCCACGACCAACTCATTGTGCCCATCAGTGGGCCCACTACCAGGCCGTCGGTGGAGCTACCACTAGGCCGTCGGTGGGCCCACCACTAGGTGGTTTAATTTTTTATGGATACTATTCACCTTCTTTTTCGATACGATATGAAATTTTTTCAGCGAATGTAATTTTTCACAGTTTACAGTTTCTGTTTGAAAAAACTCATATCAAACCCAAAATCATTAACAAATCAACAACCCAATCAATAATAGAGAAAAAAAAATCAACAATTACTATTAATATTAACTTACATAAGCTTAAATATACATTAATGGTCAGTTTGATGATGACGAAGGAAATGTGTAATTCGATCGAAATACAGATTAATAAAAATGTATTTTTGTTAATTAAGAAATTTTTTACTACTTTATATGCATTTAATTTGAGAATATAACAGGAGATGTGTGCATTAAATGGGAAGAAAAAAATAAAAAGGGTAATTAAGTAAAAGTATTTATGAAATCAATTAAAATTTTAATTCCTATAAAATATGACCTCACCGTAGATTATGACATCAAAAAACTTATTTTCACAATTCTTTAATGCAAACCTCCATAGAACACGGTAAGTCGGCTTTATGTTTGTATTCTAAATTTACTTATTTTATTAATATTTTAAATTTTTGTCAGTTAACAGCTAAGCCTATACATTTGTACTTTTAAACAATTCGGTCTTCTTTATTCATCAATTTTATATTCTACTTAAAAACTTTAAATATAATTTATTTTTTAACATATTAAATTTTAATATCCCAAAGGAAGGCCTCAACGCCTGGGGTCTTACGTCTTGCCTTATAAGGGGAAAAACGCCTGCCTGCCTTAGGCTTTAATTAACTTTTATAAACATTGATTTCATCACCATCATTGCGGTCCTCATCATGACTCGCGACCACATTCAATAATATTTCAGAATTTAAAGAAAATAAGAAGTCTATAAAATCATTAACTTTTGGAGAAACACAAAATCAAAGCCTGGTCTTTCGCATAATTTGCATTATGAAAAGTGGCCCGCTGATGCCGTTGTGTAGCTCTGTCGGAAACATTGCTCCAAAAGTTATTTTTTAGTTGCGAAAACTGGGCAGTTTGTCACTTTGTCTACAAATCAATGCCTCGCTCTTCTATTTCATTTTATCTTTCCATTCTTTAAGGCATTCATTAAAAGTGAGAAAATCTATTATTGCATATATTATTTGCTCCACATAAGGCCCTGATATATAGGGACAAATTAATTCGGTGCCAAAATCAACATTGTTTACTATATATAGTATTAATTTGGACACATATATTACTTATATGTTTAATTAATCATGTGATCTGGGTTTTGTTTGAGATATAAAATACTATGAATAAATAAAGTGCCTTTTGGAGTATATATATTTTGTTAAGTATATATATATAACAATTTGAATATCCCCAAGCAAAGTATTCTCACCTGGATGGCCCTCAACTCTGAGCTTCTTATAGCAGATCGAGTTAGCAGATTTTATCCCAACATCGTGACTCTTTGTGGCCTGCACATGCTTGAAGATGAAAGTGCCGAACATCTCTGTTTTCAGTGCAGCTATGCAGGGTGGATTTGGGCTCAGCTCTGTTCTAAATGTGGATATGATCAGCCTGCAACCAACCTTCATGATGTTTGCCGATGGATTATTTAAGATCAAAACTCAGAATTCGGCCTTTACTAGCCTGATCCTAAAGCTCTACTTTACTGCAGTCATATACTATGTTTGGCGTGAGAGAAATTCCAGGCGCCATGAAGGGATTTGCAAATGAGTCAGATTTGGAGCACAATTTGAAGGCATAAATCAACCCATAAATTTCTAAAATAATATTAAAAAAAAAAAGCTTATCCTCTTAGATTTACATCCGTATATCATTTGTCTCAATTCGATACCGGAAAGGTCTTCAAATAGTTTCAAAACCAAGTATGCAAATCTGCCTAGGCGGATTTGAAAATGGCCTGATGGTGGGTAGTGGCGGCCACCACCAGTCCCTTGTGTCCGTCAGTGGGGCCACCCACTGCACTATTGGTAGACTTACCAACGGGCATAATGGGCTAGTGGTGGCCACCACCACCCACCACCAAGTCATTTTCAAATCCGCTAGGTAGATTTGTATACTTTTTTTTGAAACTATATTTGAAGATCTTTTCGGTATCGGATTGAGCTAAATGATATATGATTGGAAACTTAAGAGTATAAGATCTTTTTTGAATATTTTTTAGAATTTTGTGAGTTAATTTATGCCTTCAAATTGTGCTTCAAGCCTGACTCACGTACAAATCTACCGAGACAACACTTAAGTCAGGTTTGGAGCATGATTTGAAGGCCTAAATCAACTCAAAAAATTCTGAAAAAATATTCGAGAAAAAACTTATTCTCTTTGTTTTGCAACAATATATCATTTGCCTCAATCCGATACCGGAAAGGTCTTCAAATATAGTTTCAAAAACACATATGCAAAATTATCGAGGTGGATTTGAAAATGTCCTGATGGTGGGTGGTGGTGGCCACTACCAGCCCATTGTACTCGTCAGTGGGCCCTCCACCAGGCCATTCAAGGTGGCCACGGGACACTAGGGGTGCCCACCACCAGGCCATCAGTGGGCCCACCACCAGCGCATCGAAGGTGGTCACGGCACACTGGTGGTGTACACCACCAGGCCATCGGTGGTTTGACCACCAGGGTAGCTGCCGTCGGTGGGACCACCACCAGGACGTCGATGAGCCCACCGATGACACACTGGTGGTGCCTACCTCCAAGCCGTTTGCTTTTTTAATATTCAATATTTGTTTATCTTTTTTTTGTTAATTCTATTTTTTTATACATTTTACTACATTTTATGTTTATTGTCTGTTTTCTCATTTGGTGTTTTTTTTTTTGTTATAGGTACCTATGAATTCTGAGAGCACTATTATAATTATTGTATTTTATGATGACAGATGATTTAAGGGTGATGATGGTCGTTATCAATTTAAGGATTATCAGTCGAAAGTGATTGAAATACCTAGAAACTATACTTATGCTAAGTTGATAGATGAGGTCTACAAAATTGTAAAAGTTGATCGGGAAAGGTACAATGTGAAGATGAAATATCAATATATTGTTAGTTATAAACCATGTGCTCCACAGGAAATAAATTCAAAACGGTGGTTCTACCACCAGGGTAGCTGCCGTCGGTGGGACCACCACCAGGACGTCGGTGAGCCCACCAATGACACACTGGTGGTGCCTACCTCCAAGCCGTTTGTATTTTTAATATTCAATATTTGTTTATCTTTTTTTTGTTAATCCTATTTTTTTATACATTTTACTACATTTTATGTTTATTGTCTGTTTTCTCATTTGGTGTATTTTTTTTTGTTATAGGTACCTATGAATTCTGAGAGCACTGTTATAATTATTGTATTTTATGATGGCAGATGATTTAAGGGTGATGATGGTCGTTATCAAGTTAAGGATTATCAGTCGAAAGTGATTGAAATACCTAGAAACTATACTTCTGCTCAGTTGATAGATGAGGTCTACAAAATTGTAAAAGTTGATCGGGAAAGGTACAATGTGAAGATGAAATATCAATATATTGTTAGTTATAAACCATGTGCTCCACAGGAAATAAATTCAGATCAAGATGTTAAAATATTCATCCATGTTGTGAAAGCAATTATGCCGGTGACTCCTTTATATGTAGAGATAATTTCAAATTTTGTTGAAGTTTATTCCACAGATGAAAGAAACAATGATACATATGCTAAATTTAATGCGGGAAGCGGAAGCACGTATATCTCAACTTGCGCTACCACAAGAATTGAAGAAAGGGAAAAAATATATATATGTTAATGTGTCCGATGTTGAGAAAGCTTAATTACGGGAAAGTCAAATCTCTCAAAATCCTATTCAGGAGACTCAAACACATGTGGAAAAATATATCAGATTGGCAAAGTGAAGCACAATGGCAAAGTGAAGTCCCAAAAACATGCACACCTTGGGAAACATGTGTAGAGGAAACTCAATTGCCAACAACTCAACATGAAGAAGAAACTGCTCCAAGTGATTGTAGATGAAGTAAGGTTGGTACTAAGTTTTTTCCAATACTGAATGTTCCATTCGTAGGTGGTTCGGATTCACGTACAACATCATCATTGTCAAGTGGTTCATCCCGTTACATGGACATAGAATCAGGTTCTTGTAATGGTGATGAGTTTAGTGTTGGTCAAGTATATGATGAGAAACAAGATTTGAAGCGAAAGCTATATTTGTATGCTATTCAAAACAACTTTTTGTTTAAGGTTGTATGATCATCTACTATGCGTTATGAGGTTCAATGCTTCCATGATACTTGTGATTGGAAACTTCGAGCTAAAAAGATCCTACATTCAGAGAAGTTATGGATTGTAAAGGCATATTCCCATGAGCATGTTTGTCTTCAATATTCACAAGCTATCAATGAACCTCATAGGCAAGCTACTAACAGAGTTATTGGAGATGATATAAAGGAGAAATATGATGGGATAACACGTGTATACAAGCCAAATGAGATAAAATTTGATATGAAGTTGAAATATGGTGTAGATATAACTTATGATAAAGCTTGGTAGGCAAGAGAACATGCATTAAATAGTATTAGAGGCACAGTTGAAGAGTTTTTCTCAATTCTACCATCATATTTTGCAATGTTAGAAGCTAAGAATCGAGGAACAATAACACACATTACTATTGATAATGGAAAGTGCTTCCAATATTATTTCATGGCATTGGGGGTAAGCATCGGGGCTGCCCACCGACCCCCTTAGCGCCCCAGCGCACTCACGGGGTTGCCCTCCAACCCCCCAGTGCCCCTGGCATGCCATGGACGTCGGTTCCCACCCACCACCACCCCTATGGTGGGGGCACCGACGCCATATACCCATATACATTATAATTATTTGTAAAATTTTAAGTTATACACTTAAAACATAATTTTAAACTAAATACTCAAATAAACACATGTATTTGAAAAAAAAATACTTCACTAAGTCATTTATTCAAACACCTAATATGCATTTTTCTCAAACATTTTTAAAAAATAAAACTTGCAAATCAATAACCTCAACATGAGAAAAATTGAAAAACCCATTAACCAACAACAATAATAGAAAGTAGTTCATAAACAATGGAATATAACATTGAAAAAAAAAACAAACTATTTCATTGTACACCAATTTAATCCACAATACCCACAAAACCCTCAATGAATTTATGTGTTCCAACCTTAGTAGGAGTACAAAAGATGGTAGGACGGCGATGGTGATTGAGATGAAAATGCAATGCGGCGACGACAAGAAGAAGAAGAGAAGGAAGAGAAAGAGTAATTGGTAAGCCAAGAAGAAAAAATGAAGGAAAGTCCAAAAAGTACAAAAAGGAGTTGAGGGGTGCAGTTGGGTGCGATTGCATACGGTAAAACAAATAATTTGAACGATGGGCTAAAATTTTAATTATGATTAAACTGTATGTTAAGAGTATAATAGTCATTTTTGGCTAATATTTTAATTTTAAAAAAATATAACTACTTTTTATTATTTGTATTGGATCAGGCTATGACATCAAAAAACCCCACTACGAGCTGAGTAATGACCATTAAAATTAAATGACAAGTACAAAAAGGAGTTGAGGGATGCGATTGCATACAGCGGAACGAAGAGTTTGAACGATGAGCTAAAATTTTAATTATGATTAAACTGTATATTAAGGGTATAATAGTCATTTTTTGCTAACATTTTAATTTTTAAAAAATATGGCTATTTTTTATTATCTTATATTGAGTCAAGCTATAACATCAAAAAACTCCACTACAAGCTGAGTAATGACCATTAAAATTAAAAGACCAATAAAGCCTGTCAAGTCATAAAGCCCCATCAATTGGCATTGCAAAATTGTCTCTACCTTAAGACTAATAAAAGATTCTTTATCAAATCAATATTCCAATGGCCCGAAAGAGTAATAAGTTGTGAAACTCACAATAAAAAAAATAGAATTCAGTAATCAATTATATAGTTGAATGTCTTTTTTCGTAACTATAACATAATAAGTTACCAAAAATATTTGTGACTCACATGACTAAATGACTTTAGTAAAAGATCAAGAGTGCGAAAAAAAATTTCATAACTAAACAGTAATAAAAAGTCATATTTTATTACGAGTGACCTGTCGTAGTTAATATTATGACGTTTAATTACAAAGTAATACATAGCAAATTATATATTTTTTTCATGACAAAATAACATGTTCATAACTAATACGTATTAATTGTTTTTCGGTTTAGTCACAAAACCTAATCACTCACAAATATATTTTATAGCTGAAACTCTACTACAAATATAAAATTCATAGCTAAAATTTAGCAACAAATGTAAATTTCATAGCTAAAATTTAACTACAATTGTATTTTCACTTTAGCATAAATAGCTATAAAAATTAAGTACATATCATCCCTACAACTCAAATTTTTTATCACTAGTGCCACATAGCTACAAACATTTTTGTGGCTACAATTGTTTTATTATTATTATTATTATTATTATTATTATTATTATTATTATTATTATTATTTTGTCTTATCAATTGATCAATACATCTGTATTATAAATAATTCAAATACCTATAATAAGTTAAATATTGTAAAAAATATATATATATAATTAATATAAATTATATTACCATAAGTCATTAACAATACATAAGTGCACTTCATGAAGTTCATAAAACCAAAAAACGTCAACAAAGACAGAGTAAGAGTACTATATAGTCAAAGACGTATAGTATTCAATAAGTTACTACAATCACTTTGACTTATTGAAGTACTTGGAATATAGACAGAGACACAGAAAGAAGAATATGGGATAAATAGTTTATTAAATACTCTGGCCAAGTTCAAGACACCACTATAGTAAGGAACAACGGCGGAGTGATACCTCCCAATACTCTAGATGCGTTAGAGTTGCCCTATCCAAATCCAAATCCATCTTGAAGTCATCATGAAGTGTTCAACAGATAAGTGTTCTACAGTTACCTACACCATTTGATTGAACAAACTCAAATATCATGAAATGTGCTCGTACACAGTAAGTCAGTAATTCATGTGACACGTGCAGAACATTACCCTCAAGTAACATATACGATGGGATCTCATAAATTCATAAGTTTATGAGTGCCGCTATTTTCAAGATCTTTGAGTGTCGCTAGTCTTTTAAGCAAAGAAGATGTTTCCTGAAATACAACAATAAACATTGAACTAACGCATGTTCAGGAAACAAGTTTTTTTAGGTACGGAAAAAAAGAAGGAAGAGCCAGCTATTTACCACACAACATGTTAAGTCATCATTACAAGGATCTGCTGCAGCTGCTGTGGTGCGCAAAGCAAGGTCTAGTAGAGACTATTTAACCAAAAGTCGTTTGTAATCTTAGTTAGCTATGACTCTATGACATAGAGAAATGTTTAGAGTGTAAGGAACCAAGTTAAAGTAAAAGACCAAACCTGCAGCTTCTCCACAGATATGTCATCAAGCTTTTTTGTAAGCTCATCCCGAGCTATATGCATAAAATGAACCAAGAAATCACCCTATAGCAAATACCATAATTTTGTGCTTTAGAATTTGGAATAACATGATCAGCTTAAATAAATGAAGAACAAAAAAAAAAAAAAAGCTTCCACCATGTAAATTGAACTACATTCAGGGGAGGTACAATCCCTATCCCTTCCCTCTTGAGAAGAGGGAAAAAGAAAGGAAAAAAAGAAAGAATAAAAAAAGGAGAACAAAAGGAACTGTTTTATACTACATGATCACTTGAGACAGCCGCTTTGCTCCAATTATGATGATGAAATTGGAAAGAATTGATTTTATAAATCTCACTAAATTGGTTAGTAATTAAATTAAACAGAAACCATTTGGTTACACATGTCGAACCTCGCCTTTTCATTTATGAGATTTAAAAGTCCATGACTGGAGACTATAAAGTAGCCTCAAATACTTAGCATCATAATCTTGCGTGAGGCTCTCCTGCAGAATTAACTCCGAACAGTGAACACCAAAATCCCCAATTTAGTGTTCTCATTATTGTGAAAGAAAACATACCTTTTGAAGAGATTTATTCTCAACAATGAAAAATTCACCGTAAGGATCATCAATCACTCCTTCACAGACCCACCTAAGTTGATCAATCAAGAAACAAAAAAAACCAGCTTAAAAACATGGAAAAAGATGACAGATGAGGTTCATAAGGATAAACGACATCAATACATCATATGTCTTCTACTTAGATTTAACATCATTGATCTTTAAATCATTGTAATATTAGGTTTGCTTCTAAAACGACATAAACAAAAGATATGAATATACACCCCTGCAACAGTAATAGCAGGCCATGAAAAGATATAGTGTAGGTTCTCCTCTCTGTTGTGCAAATTTTGCATATGTATCTCTTCATTTTTTTAGAACTTACACATACCTCCCTTTAATTTATGGAAAGTATTGAGACTTCCCTTTTAATTTCTTTTCCGTGGCACTGTCCTTCCCTGTTCAATTTATATGTGAAGATATAAATATAATACAGAACAATGGTGTAACAGGAACAAAATTCGGTGAGAAGTCTGTGTAATTTCTAGGGGGGGGGGGAGGGGGGGAAGATAACATTAGTAGAAATTTCAAAGCAGAGAGGATGTTTATGTAATTTATGCAAAAATAAATGACAGACTGAAAGAGCATGCATGCACCCAGGACATATATTGTGTCTGTTTCAAAAAAATGTCTCAGTTCTTTCTTTAACCCAAAGTACCCCATTTCCTGGAGTTATGATTTCTGTACTATTTTTGAATGAAAAGGACAAATGAATTTAGCATATCCTCTTCTTGTTCTGCATGAGATAAAATTATTAATCCTGATAAAAAATGATTGCGAGATTAGACACTGTTTCATGTCTACTTCTATGGTTTATAACTATAAGACTGATAACCCACCCTTTCCAATAATTCAACCTTCCATGATTAACTGAAAAGTTTATGTCCAATCTAGAGCACAAGTGTTTGTTTGGCTAGGAAAAATAATACTTGTCACACTGAACTTTTTGCTAAAACAAATAAATAATTTGATGGGGTTTGAAAATCAAAGGCCTTCTTTCTACATAAATGTACAAACTACCATCAAGTCCGAATAGGTCAACAAATGGTTAATTAATTAGGTATAGTGGAACTCAACATCTATAGAAAAGCTAAAAGACTCAAACATGCATCTTTTTCTACATTTTCTCAGCGACCAAACAGCATCAAACACTGGCATAATTAACTTACAGTTTTGGCAATCACAGCACCCCACCCTTCATCAAAAGCCCTCTTCATCATGTAGTTAGTCCCAGGTGGACCCAACCCTATAACAAACGGGTTAGGCATGTGCAACCCATTAACAGTCACACTAAGATCAGGCTCTGCTTAAGTCTCAGAAGCAAATACACTGAACCCAACTCTGGTAGACTGAGCCAATATCAATGTCAAACACTAAATAAAAAAAAAAAAAGTATAAATAATCTGAAATATTATTAGAAAAAATAAACCAGAATACAAATGGCTACAGACAAGATGCTACCGTAATCATATCCATTAAGAACAGTAAAATTACAAATTACAATGGAGGAACAAAAACTAGAAAAACATTTTTTTAAAAAAAAAACACTTACAAATTATAATAAAGGAACAAAAAACTGAAAAAGCTGAAAATCATTATAAAAACAAACCTAAAAGTCATTTAAAAAAAAAAAAACCTAAAAATTAAGTTTGAAAAACTGAAATTTCGTTTGAAAATTGCCATACCCAGTAGAAAAGGAAGAAGAAATGACCGAAGAGCAGCGGTGCCGTGGATGGTGGCAAATCTGAGAATGGGCGGCGTTGCAGAACTAAGAGAGGGAGTTGCAGAGAGAGAATAGCGGGCGGCATCAGTTAGGTAAGAAGAAGAAAAGAAAAGAGATGCGGCGTAGGAGAGAAAACAAAAAAAAAAAAAGAAAAAAAAACCTAGAATTGCTTCCAAACAAGGAGAGGAAAAAAACTCTCTCCCGGAATATATACTCTCTACCGTTGAGATTGTATGTATAAGTATAAATATTTATAAATTATTATATAGTATAATTTTAATAGTATAAAAGTACGTATTTCGAAAATATTAAAGTTTTTTCCCAAGAAGAGGATACACTGCTAAGATCATTCCGAAAAGAGAGGGACAACAAGAGATTGCGAGGTATGAGTTAGGGTTGAAAACAAATTAAATGACGTAGTTTTGTTTCCAAAAAATTTAATTTTTTTGTTTAAAAAATCATACCATACATCAAATTAAGTTTTCCTCTAAGTTTTTTTGTTTTTGGTAAATAGTTTTCATCCAAGTTGCTAAATAAAAATTGTTTAAACCCAATATATTTTTTCTGCAACATCATAATGGTATTTGATAAAAATCTATTTTAAAAATCAAAACACATGTTCAAAAGCTTTTTGTCACCCAAGACTTGATAAATATGATATCAAAAGGATTTTAAAAAAATTATTTTGAAAAGAAATAAATTGAGCCATAAAACCTAATTATCTAATTAAGTTAGATAAGGAAGAAATCTTATTAGCCTAGTCAAATAATTAAATAATGAAACTAGTTAAAATCAGTTAATTTTACCTTTTCTAAATTTTTTGCCCAAAAAACAATCCCTTCAAAAGCTGCTTCTCACGTGAAAATGCTCTAATATGGAACTCTTCACCTAACACAAATTCTAGCAAAATCTCACAAAAGAACATAAATCTAAAGAACTTTAAATCAAACAGGTAGGTCTTTTATAATGTCTAAAATCAAGTATAATTGTTCAAATTATTGACTTTTTGACTAACTTATCTTGCCATAAAATGTCAATAATAAAAATCTAATAATCTGTCTCTTCGGCATTCTTTTGGCAAACCATCTATACATACCGTAGACACCAACTTACAAAGTTATAATTGCTTGAAACACAACATAAACAATCAAAATTAGTAGAACTAAATGTAAGCCATTATATAGCAAACCCTCAAGTATAAAAAGTCAAACCAACATCAACAAAACTCATCATCATTAAGAATCAAAACAATTCATTTTGTTTTGATTCATCTCCCCTTTTATTGTGCATCATCATCATCTCCCCCTTTTTATGCATCATCTCTCCATCTCTCCATTTTTGACAAAATTAAGATCCAAAAAGCACTAGCCAAATCTTAGAAACAAACAAAAAAACGCATTAAAAATAAACAAAAATGAAAGAAAGTTAAGCATAATAGCATCTGGAAATTTATTGATGTTGCAATGTCATTCGAATTATGTTGTAACATCACCAAATATACAAGCAAAATTTTTTCATCTCGTGATGGATCAATTTATTCTCCCTCTGAATTTGATCATTGTAGGGGACTTTGGTGAAGACGGTTGGCCTACGGTTCTTGGATCGAGTAGGTTTTGTTATGAAAGGGGGTCTTAGACAAGATACACTAAGTGCGGCCTAACCTTTGATTCGGCAACTCCATCTAGCTACCTTAGATCCAACAACTCAATCTAGTAGTGTGGGCCTATAGGCATACAATGTGCTGTGGCCCAATCTTTGATCCTGTAACACCCCTTTACCCAAGTATGAAGACGTGGCTAAAGGAATACCACAACATAATATATTCGAAATAATCTAATGAAGAGGTTCATTTGGACAAAGCTAATATACAAATAATTTTTTTTTTATTCTTTAAGACACATTCAAACCCTTAATATTAAAAAAAAAAAACCATAGTAATTAAAGATTTAAAACAAAACATTGTTGTTTACAAAAGACCCACAACGTAAAAAAAATTGTCTAGTTAATCAAAGTACTACAAAGTCCAAAAGGAAATAAGAAAGTGTAGAAAAAAATTATTTATAGCCCTTCTCCTCACTCAATAGGTTCTCAATATGCATACGCTAATGGGTTGTTAATATCTATTCAATATCGATTTCCCTTTAATTTATTTCCTTTCTTATATAAATAATATGTAAAATATAATCTTTTCCAAAAGACTTATGCAATGATTTTAAAAAATGGACGTTTGTAGGACTTTCCATTAAGCGTAAATTATTAATTACGCTGGAGCTAGTTACCTATCGGCAACTGTTATTTTCTAAAGCAATACACAAATATACTTTTAAGGAAACCCAATACACTTAACCATTTAGAGGAAATGGTGTTAGTGGAGAAGAAACTTACTTGCATCCACATTATGCAAGTGTCGAGATTACAACCACCATATACACCAATACATTCACATGTGCGTGCATGCGAGAATCTAATTTTATCACTCACTAGTTTGTGGAACCTCTACTAAACGGTTCATATATCTCATCTATATAAGCTCCTTTCAATAAATACATATGCCTACGTATGCACGGTCATGACTTTTCAATGCACAATTTTCGAAAACATGATTCTCTTGGGAAATTTGGTTGACCTATACAAAATTCAAAACTTCTATAGCATACTTCAATGCATATGAATGCTCATGATTTTTTTAACAATGTTGAGTATTATCTCAGTATCTCAAGCAAACGCAAAGTCCAAAGTATTTAATAACCAAGCCCAAGCTCATTCATAAACAAGCGATTATTCAAAGAAAAGTATCACATATTATCACATATATAATCCAAAATGTGTATAAATTATATAATAGTACGAACTTCAAGTTTTAAATAAGTAATTAAAGTATAAAAGAACATAGAAATTAAATATTGAAGAATCAAATTGTTACATAAAGCATTACTAAATGAAAAGTAACACGTTTATTAAATAATTAGTTAACTTTATTAAACTTAACTAAACAAAATATAAACATAATTAAACATAAAGATGTTAACTTTACTAATTATTGGCAAAAAGAGAGTTAATTATGCTAAAAAAAAAGTACCAACTTTAATACTAGAAAATACTGTAAATATTATGATATGTTAATTTAACCAAACCAATTTCAAAACTAATTTACAAAAACCATAACTCACTCATTTTGACTTGGATTTCTATGTATCACTAGCCAAAACATCCATGACTTAACATAATGTAAGGGAAAAATATGCCACAAAAATAATAAAATTAAAGCCTTGTAAAAAATAATGAAACCCATGAGTGCAAGTATAGTATTTTGTTCCAGAATTTTCTAGAAAATGAACAAATTTGTAAAATGTATAACACACTCATTTCAACTCCGATTTAAAAAATTTAAAAGCTAAACTAACCGTGACTCACTGTATTGTAAGGAAAAAATAAGGTTCAAAAAAAAAATTAAAAACCCATCAATCCCAACAAAACCCATGGTAAAAAGTGTAGAATTTTTTCAAAAATATCCAAATAACCAGCAATTTTGTAAAATTCGGATCTGACTTATTAAAATTCCAAATCTAGTGATTTAAAAGCTAACATGTTTCAAACAAATACAAATTCTTACAGTAAAATTTTTAAAAATTTCGGATAACTATAAACAAGGTTTGTACCTAGCCAAAATACACAGATGTCCAGAAATTTCTAGATTAACATAACTCATGCATTCATAGCTATCTACAAGTCTAGATCAAGCCATTTTTCCACTAATCCACACTCTCATCATCACAAATACATCAAACAACAACCTAATGACATTATTCTAGAAGGATTAACCACAAAAAAATAAGAAAAGGTAAAAAAAAAAACTAGATCTAGGTTCAATCATACATAAAACTCCAAAATCAAGCAATGGGTAGGGAAACCTACCTTTATAATTTTTGTAAACTATTCAAATCTATCTTGGTCTACCTCCAAAACCACTAGATCTGAAGCACCAAATGGCCA
Organism: Rhamnella rubrinervis; assembly: GCA_007844105.2. NCBI lineage: Eukaryota > Viridiplantae > Streptophyta > Magnoliopsida > Rosales > Rhamnaceae > Rhamnella > Rhamnella rubrinervis. The sequence goes on along the minus strand of CM017575.2, from coordinate 7,657,662 downwards.
GCCCCCCTTTCTTCTTGCCTCCTAGCTTTTTCTCTTTAAAAATGCTTGATTTTCCTCCGTTTTCCTCCTCTTTCTCTCTCTTTCTTTCACTTTCTCTCTCTAGAAAGCACACACTCTCTCTCTAGAACATGAATGGCCGGCTGTCTTGGTTCAAAATGGGGGCTTGGTGTCTCAAAAAGAGCTTTAAATAAAATGGTCATAGGATTTTAATGAGGTGGCACAAGTAAGACCATATTTTTTACCAAGGTTTGACAAAGTCATACTTGGTCTCCAAATAATATTACTGCTCACATCTAACCTTATCAAAAAACTCTCCTACACATGCCATGTGTACAAAAAAGAAAAAATCCCAATCAACCTCCTTCCAATAATGGCGATCACGTGATAGTGTTGACTTTAACTTTGACCAACAATCACAAACATACTTAAGCAATGAAAATAAACAACCGTGTTAGTCCTAGTCAACTTAGTGCCATCGGTCTAATTGTTGACTTTGATAATAGATGACTTTGACCAAAAATCAACTACACAGAAGAAAAAGCAAATATTATAGATCCAGTAGATTGGTCTCGACAAGGTGAACTTCAAGCATAGATCGCATTAAATATAGTACATTTTTTTTTCTACCTAGGTGCTTGCAGAAGGTATTTAACAATAAAGACTTTGGCTTAAACATCCGATTTAATGCGGCTTTGATCTGGTAGCTTTCTCTATGAAGTTTGTCCCTAGGCACATGATATGTTGTGACCAAGTCTTCAATTCAACGACTTACTTCAGGAAGATGGTCTTTAGGCACTTGATGCACTATGACCTAATATTCACTCCGGTAGCTTTCTTAAGGAAGATGGACCTTAGGCACATGGTGCACTAAGTGTCACCAAATTTTCATTCTGACTATTTGCATTAGGAAGGTGCACTTAGGCATGAAATATGGTAAGTGTGACCTAATCTCCGCTCTGACAACTTGCTTTAGGAATATGGTCCTTAGGCATGTGGTGCATCAAATGAAGAGCAAGTCTTTGATATGGCAGTTGCTACCAAGCCTGTTAGGTGACTGTCTCTAAAACAAGGATCCACCTGAATACCTTTAACAGATATCACGTGTCCTAGAAAGCGATTCCCAGCCAAAACTCGCACTTTTTGAACTTGGTGTACAACTGCTGCTCAGGTAACCTCTGCAATATTAATTTCAAATGCTCTTCATGCTCGGCTGCCGAGTTGGAGTAAATTTTGATGACATTGATGAATACCATCATAAATTTATCTAAGTAAATGTTAAAGACACGATTAATCAGGTCCATGAATGCTGCTGGTGCATTTGTCAGTCCAAATGGAATTACTATGAACTCGTAATGGTCATACCTCATTTGAAATGCACTTTTTGGCCTATCCTCCTCCTTGATCTTCAGCTGATGATAACAGGAATGAAGGTCGATCTTAGAAAAGATACTCGCTCTTTGCAATTGATTGAACAAGTTATCAATCCTTGGCAACAGATACTTATTCTTGATCATTGGCTAAACAGTCATTTAGTTATGTCATTCCTTCTTTCTTCTATCTTCCCTGGATTGACTATTTTTATGTCTCTTAGCAGACAGAAGACGCATGCCTTTCCATCCATCAATGGGAATCTGAAACAGGATTTGATCTCTTTTCCTCCTCAATCGTCACCTTGTTGAGTTTTCGGTAATCAATGCACAAATGCTTTAAGGCGTCGATCTTCTCCACAAACAGAACTGATACTCTCTAAGGCGAAACACTGGGTTTAATAAAACCTTTGTCTAACAAATCCTGTAGCTGTTCCTTTAACTCTGCCAGTACCATTTTGTATGGTGCCTTTAAGATGGGTGCAGTCCTCGGTACCAAATCGATCGTAAACTCCATCTTTCAATCCGATTGTAAACCAGCCAGTTCTTCTGGAAATACATAAAAAAATTCACAAACTACTTCAACGTCTTATAGTTTCAGAGCTTCTGTTTCCTTGTTAACGATACTAATAAAGAATACCTGGCACCCTTGACGTAAACACTTTAGATTTTGTATCGCCGTTGGCAATTTCAGCCATGACCTAAACTTCAAATCTGCAAGCTCAAACCTCTGACTGTCTACTGGGCTAAATAAGTATTTCTTCTCCTTGCATTCAATGCAAGCCCCATACTTAGAAAGCTAGTCCATACCGAAAATCACATTGAAATCTGACAATTCCAATATGTTTAAATCAGCATGCAGTGTCTCGTCACCGAGGCACACAACACAATCATCAATCATAAATGAAGCACACATACACACACTCGAAGGCGTAGCAACACATAAATCGTAATCAAGTCTAATAGGTTTTCTAGCCAATTTAGAAGCGAACTAACTAGATACAAACAAGTATGTACCTCTCAAGCCAAACAATGCATAAGCGTTTAAACCATTTAAAATAATGGTACCTACCACCGCTACGGCGTCATCCTTTTCCGCTTCCTTCGTAGTAATCGTGAACATACGACCTTGGGTAGGCTGCTGCACCATTTCTGCTCCTGGGCAGTTTCTCTTCATGTTGCTAGGCTTGCCATATCTGAAGTACACTCTGAATTTTCCCTAGGATTCACTAGAATGGTTTTTGCCACACTTCTTATACTGTGGAATACCAGGATGGTTGTCAGTTCCCTTGAACTTCTTGTTGTTGTTGTTGTTACGGTTATTACTCGTCCTCGACTTCCCATCGAACTTCCACTTCTGCTAGAAGCCTCATTTCCACAATTTCCTCGCAGGAGTATAACTTACACTCCTTCATGTCCACGAGGTGTGGTGCATAATGAGAAAGTTCATCGAACTTCCTTTTATATTCTATAAAGGAAAGATTCATTTACTTCAAACTCAAGAACTCTGCTTCCTTTTCCTCTCGCTTCACTTGAAGGAAGTACTTCTCAAAGAACAAAGTCTTGAATAGGGTCCACATCATTGGATACTTATCTGTGTGGTACGCTTGCTTAATCATATCCCACCAGTGACTGGCTCCCTCCTTCAACATGAAGGAAACATAGATCATTTTCTGAGTTTATGTGACATCAATCAGCAAAAGGATCTTCTCTAACTCATGAATCCAACTCTCCGCTTCTAATGGATTTGTTGATCCCTCGAACTCTAGGGGATGAAAATCTCGGAACTGTTTCATCGCAACATTAATCCTCGCAATTGGTTGAGGTTATTGTTTTTGTTGTTGCTCAATATTTTGTCCTACGAGTCTTACAATGGCCTCCAATAGCCGACTCATTATGTTCCCTGAGTAAATCGTGGCATCTACAACAAAAAAGTGAAATAAATCTCATTCAAATTATCATAATAATTTGATAAGATACATATCCAAAACAACACTTCATTTACGAGATAAAGTGTTACACAATCACTATATACAATACATATAATACACACCATATACACAATACATATATATATATATATATCACGTATACAGTAAATACCACATATATATAACAACAAAACCTACAGAAAAACCAAAACCTTAGTCACTATCGTGGTCATCCCAATGATCAAAATCCTCTGGATTCACAAGCTCTAGAGAGTCCTTATGTGTCAAGAAATCCTCAGGATCCTCCTCCTCCTCGGGATCCTCCTCTAGATCCTCATCCTCCTCGTGACCCATAGTTGCAACAGGTGGCACCTCTAAACCCTATGCCGCCACTTGGAGGGCCAAAGCCTACTACTCTACCATATCGTCTCGATATTGATCCATGTACCACTTGTATATCTCGTAGCTAAGATCGGCATATGGATATAAGAGAGTCCTCCAATAGGTGATGGTATGGCAGTGGTCAACCCGCTTAAAAATATGGCTACCTTGTGCCTCTTCTGCTCCAACTCCTGCTGAGTCGAAGCCTTATCCAAGCCAAAGTCCTGATAGCTCACGCCTAACGAGTATGGAGGATCGTCGTTGAATTGTAACCATAGAGTGCGTGGCTTTGACACAGGCACCACCATTGGCGCCGCCACCAGTTCTGCAATCGGGGCATCACGCCTCAAGCATAGAACACGTAATAAGCTACTAACCAACTGGTCCATAGAAGCAAGCACAGTCACATAATACAAAATAAATAAACAGCCAATAGTAAACAAAATCGAAACAGAACAGTCTACCTTAGCACGGATATGGTAACTGAAGCAACAGCAAGTATATGTTCAAAAACCTAGAGCTCTAATACCAAAACTATAACACCCCTTGCTCAAGCCTAGGTTCTCGAGTAAGGTGTAATTACCATTAATTTTTTTTTTCTTTTCAAATATAAAAACTTGATTCATAATTGAATAATTTCAAGTGATGCCAAATAATACTAAGACTTTTCCCTACTCTTTGACATTATTTTATAAAAACCACACCAACCAAAAGATAGTACTTTAAAATATATTTAAAATACTCATACCCACATCGTAGTAGAAAAGTATTTATTACATAGAGTAACCTAACTCAAAAATTATAAAATGTGGAAGAACATAATATTATGCCGTGCTCTCCAGTTCCACACCTTCGCCAAACCCTACTGCTGGGTTTTGGATTTACCTATCATATAAAACAAACAATAGTGAGTGATAAATATTAAGTAGGCAACCTAAATTCACATGAAAATGCAATGTAGTATAGTGTACAACCATATACATAAATCTCCATTTTTTCACCCTTTATCTTATAAACTGACTAGCTCAACTACTTCGCATTTTGTGGGACTCATATGCTCATTTGTTGTTGGTGGATCTATCCCACGCCTACATGGAACCAACATGCTATTTGTGGTATACGGTTAAATCACTGTTCCGAAAAGACCCACCTACTCGTGGTGGTTAGTGATTCAAAGAGATGTTAAAAATATAGTTTAAAACCACATACACAATGTTGCAACCTTTTTAAAAACATAAACTCTGACAACGTTAATTACCAAAATGCCTCTACTCTACTCGAAGATTAACCAAAACCAATCAAACCAATATAATTACAGAAATGCCACTGGCTCTTTCGATAATTATTAAAATAACCCTCAAGTATGTGAAAAATTACCAAAATACCCTTTAAGGGAAATGACCAATTTATCGCATTACCTTTAGTTATACAATAAATAAAATCACATTCTTCATCCATATATATGTATTTAAGCACTCTATATAAGACATAATAAAAATATTAACTTTTATATATATATATATATATATATATGTTTATACACAAATATAAACACATATAAAATTGTAGATATATATATTTTCACATACATACACACACACACACACACACACACACATATATATATATATACATATACACACCTATATATGTACATATATATTTCATACACATATACATGCACACATCCATTAATTTATACATACATATAAATATATACAACATACATATATTATATACATAAATACTTCCTCACATAATTATATAGATATAAATATAAATATAAATATATATATATATATATATATATATAACACCTTCACAAAATAATACAAATATATATATACATTCACACCTTAACTTATAAATACACACAAATACATTAATATAGATAAGTACACACACACAAGCCTATATATATACTTACTTAAATACATATTTTTATACCCTTGGCAAATACATATAAATTATATAAATAAATATATATAATTAAATATAATTGAATATATATATTTATAAATAAATATATTAATATAAAATAACTAAGAAATGTGAAATGACCCTAATACCCCTCATAATTTTAAAATTTATATTTTTATCCCTTCCCTTTGGAAAAACTAAAACACCCTCAACAATTTAAAAAATTCCAATTATGTTTCAACGTATCAAAAGACCAAAATGCCCTTAATAATTTTCAAAATACCATTTATGTCCCTCACATACAAAAGACCAAAATGTCCTTCATTATTTTTAAAAATTCTGATTGTACCCCTCTACATGTAAAATGACCATATCACCCTCAATAAATTTAGAAATATAAAAAATACCCCTAACATATGAAACGACAAAAATGCCCTTCACAAACTTAAAATTTGACAAATTCATCCTATACATGGTCAACCCCTCTACATGTCAAATTTAATCAATTTCCTCACCAAAACATGAAATCAACAAGGGAATTTGTCATAATCACCAATCAATTTCAATTAAGCAAGCTTTAATTCACATAAATCAAGCTTAAACCATTAATTTCACCATGTAACAACCCTAACACAAAGGGGGTTTTGTCATACACTCACTCCGCATCAAATTAAGCATATAAAATCATCACATCATCAAAACCATATATGATTCCAACAATTAATTACATAAAAACACATAATTATATGAAAAATTAACAAAGGAAGATTGCGTGCCTCTCTTCCAAGCTAGAAAACCACATTTCCTCCATTTAAAAATCACCACAAACAATACCCTTGAGTCCCCTTTGATGGCCAGCTCACAACCCTAATTTTTCCTTGAAAAATTCTTTGAATTTTCATATTTTCTCTCATTTTCTCTTTCCACTTTTTTACTTTCTCTCACTAGAATACCATGAAAGCAAAACCAAATGAAGAAGATGCAAGGGATGGTCGGTTATTACCCAAAAATATCAACCAAAAGTGAAAAAAAATATAGTAAAAAGTAAAATAAATATAAAAAATTAGAAATTGTCAAAGCCAATGGTCAAAGTCAAACTTTGACTAAGGGTAAAATGGGAAGCAAAAATCCCTCAACCTTTTACTAGGTACTCTCGGCCCTTATAAAATATCCGGGGAGCTCATAAGTTGCTCGTTACAGTGTCAGTGACGATGTGACGAACGAATTGAAACTGCAAGCGACGCATTCGGAAGTCGAAAATTTCAAAAATAAAAACGTGGTTATTACAAACCAGCTTAGGAAGGCTTTTTTTATTCTTTTTTTTTTGCTTTCATAAAAATGTTAAATAAGATACAATAGAAGTTGGAAAACAAGCAAACTATATAACTAATATTTTTTGTATTTATAGTTGTGATTCGGCCTGATGAAGAGTTTGAGATGGATGACGAAGGAAATTGGGTTTATATGGATGGGAGGACGAAAGTAATGCTCATACACACAAAATTTACATATAATGAGTTACTAGAAATTGCGCATGAAGCAGGGATCATAAATCCTAACCACTTTCGCATCAAAATAAAGTTTATAATTCAATCATGTTATAAATTGGATCCCATTGAGATTGAAAATGATGGAGACGTGAACTGTTTCTTTAAGGAGCATTTTCATGTGGATGCAATGCATAATTTATTGACGTTGAGACATTACAATATATGCCAGTGTTACAAGAGATGCTATCAATGGGAGAAATAGATTCCGATCATGTGATTCCATTTCCATCTCGAAGTAGGAGCAATAGACTTTCATCGTCGAGACCTATAGTGGATGTTAATAGCAATGGAATCAGAAATGAAGAATATTCAATCCCATATAATGAAATTGAGTAAAATACTGCATTGAATTTGTACGACGGGAATGACATTACAATGGTTGATCATGTGTTGCCTATAATAGATAAATATGACAGGTTGCATAACCATTACAATTATGATGTAGACTATGATGATGATACGAATATAGGAATGCAGGAAGATGATATTGCGCTTGACGATGATATCGAATTGAACCATGATAGGATGACACATTAATTACAATCAATTTCTCTTGCTATTATTGTATGTAAATATTGACACTTTTATGGAGTAGCAAATTGATGAGTTTAGAGCGAAATGGTATACATATTTAATCGGCCATATTATGTAATTTGCATCAATTAGCATAATTTAATTTCTTAGCAAAATTTACAATGGACATTATTTCATGTAGTTATGACAGGACTTTACTTGGGATGGGTCCCGGTCCCACCATGAGAAAATTCTACTTAAATTCCTATAGAAATTTTGACAAAACCTTCCTAAAACTTATATTAATCTTATTTGTACCTGCATAGAAAACTTATTTCAAAATATTTAGAGGCCACAGGAAATACCATTGGAGTTGCCACAACAAACATAATTGAAATACAAATAATTATCAAAAGAGGTATAATAATTTAAAATAAATACAAGTTAGTACTGACTTAAGTTAATTCCCAAAATAGTCTAAATAGACAAAAGAAACATCAAGAATCTAAATACATAAGTAAAGTGACAAGGAAATAAATTACATATGTAATAGTATTTTGACAAAACTTGAAGGATTGAGGCTATAGGTAATGCTGAGCATGGAAACCAACCACTAGTAGTTAGGACCTAGGATCTTTAAAAAGGAAAAAGAAAATAAAACTAGTGAGACAAGGGGAGGATAAATCTTAACAATGCAGGAATATAAACAAAACACGTTCATCCAAACACTTGCAAATGCCTATATAGGATGGTGCTGCCCAGTAAAAATTTAGTGAGGTCATAAACTAAAATATGAAAACAAATCACACAATTTAATACAATTTTCTCTAAAATATATATAAATATATTATATTCAAATCATATTAACTCATACATCCCACAATTATGAAATCATGTATGCCAAATCTCACCCAAAATTATAGGGGGAGGGGGATTGTCATACTACCCTAAACATTCCAAGGCATAGTAGGGAGTGGATAAGGGAGGAGGACTATCATACTATCTTTAGTGTCCCAAAGAGTAGTAGAGAAGGGATCATCATCCAATCTCATATCACACGTGAAGAAGGATGAAACAAATATCATCAATACATAAATATCTATGTCGGGGTGACATATGGCTTTCCTAATAGAAAATAAATCTCATGATCTCATCACCACAGTTTCTATAATTTCATACTTAATAATCCAAAAGCATTTAAAACATCTTTCTTGAAATCAAATTTACATATGAAAATATATTTATATATATTTTGAAATATTAAAATAAAAAATTAATAATCATATAAACTTATTAGAATTTCACATTCAAGGTAAAAATTGTATATATACTAATATAACTTGCAATTATATACCCCAAATAATATAACAATTTTAAAAGAAGCATATTAAAATACAAATAAAAATATATCCACTCACAATTAGGGTCACTTTTGATCCTCAAGCGTGCCTATTGTAGTATTTGCACAAGCTATTGAACCTAAATAGATCCAAAATAAAACATTAAATTTTTTAAACAGTTATACACCACACTTGAGTAGTCCCAAACAATTCTATTGTGCATAATTTAACCAAAATTCACATCAAATTTGGGGGTTTTCCCTAAAGTGCCAAACCACATTCATTCCATATCTCCCATTGGCCTTCTCCCTACTCTGAGAGGAGGTGGTAATCTTCATCTTATCCCAATTATTGGGTTTATGTGGACTATTTCCTATTGATTGTTATCGTTGATGTTTCTTTCTTTATGATTGCTATTTTGTTAGTTGTGACAAGTTAGGCTTCAGTTTATTTTCATTATTATATATATATATATATGTATATATACCTTTGATAGTATGCATCTGGTTCTGATTTTTTCCCAGGTTAGATGAATTCTTTTGATATCTTACTAGAACCTATTTAGGTTATTCTTTTAGTTTTCTAACTTGTTGGGGCTTCCTCTGTGTTTCTTCATATCGAGATATAGATGCCTACTAAATACTTATGGATACTCATCCTATTGGTCTTTTTTGGTTTTGTGGACTTTTGAGTTGACACTATTTTCATATTTATGTTAGGAGTTTTTGTATAACATCCCCTTATCCAAGCCTAGATTCTCGAGCAAAATGTGATTACCACGTAATTTTTTTTATTTTCTTTTATAAATTTAACTGGCTTAAAATAATTTTGGAAAATTCAACAATAATATTAAAACTCTCCTCTACTCTTTGAGATCGTTTTGGAAACCACACTATAAAACAATAATACTTTAAAATAGATGAAAGTATAGATATTCACACCGTAAAGGAAAAAGAGTATTTAAAATACATAGAGTATCTTTGCCCAAAATACCAAAACAAATGCAGAATAATATAGTACTACGGTGTACTCTCCAGTCCGTACTCCCGCCAAGCCCTACGGGGAAGTTTTGGATTTACCTATCACATGCAACAAACAACGGTGAGTGAAAATCATTGAGTAGGTAACCCAAATGCATATACCAAAGCCATGTCATGTAGTGTAGGACCATACACATAAAATCACCATTTTTTCCTCTTTATTTTATAAACCGAATAGCTCACTCTCTCAATCCACATTTTGTACATCCACATGAAACCCTCACAACCACCTATAGTATAAGGTTGAACCAATATTCTGGCACAACCCACCTACCCATGATGGTCATTGATTTAAAAAGCTATTAAAATAAAGTTTAAAATCATGCACACACACTAGTGCAACCATTATCTTTTTTAAAAAATATAAACCTTCAAGAAAAAATCCTTTATTTCACATAAATAATAAAACTCTTGAATTGCTCTATGTAAATGGATGCACATTCTATAACTTACAAATACAACCAAGCAAAACAATACAACACATAATTTCCATAGTTTGAGTTTCTCTCTCTAACTTGAATATAGGAGCAAGACAAAGTGAAAATGGTGAAGGAGCTGGCCGGCCCTTTAGTTAAAAATGTCCCCAATTGTTAATTAAAATAATAGTAAATTAAAGTAAAAATAAAATATTTACTTAAAATAATAAATAGTAGTCAAACTTGCTCAAGCTTTGACCAAGGATAAAATGGGTAGAAAAAAGTCTCTCGACTCCCCCTTGGGTACTCTCGACTCTCACAAAATACCTGGGGAACTAAGAAACTGCTTGTTTCAGTGAAAAAGGCGAAACGATGATCGAACCGAAAATGCATCCAGAAATCGACAAATTCAAAAATAAAATATAGTTATTACAAATCCCCCCTTAAAAAGAAATTTCATCCCTAAAATTAAATTTAAGGAGTTAGAGTTCTACTCAAACAAAGTTAGGTACTTGACTCTCATTTTGTCCTCGCGCTCCCAAGTCGCTTGCTCTACTACATAATTCCTCAAAAGGACCTTCACCAATTTAATCACCTAATTCCTAAAAACTTAGTCCTTACGGTCCAAAATTCTTACTGGTTTCTCCCTGTACGTCAGGTTCTCGTGGACTTCTAAAGGCTCGTATTCAATGATGTGAGAAGGATCATGCATGTACTTTTGCAGCATCGAGATATGAAAGATATCATGCACGCCAAATAAATTGGGAGGCAAAGCCAACCAATATGCCAAAACCCCAACCTTCTCCAGTATTTCAAAAGGTCCAATGAAATGAGGACTCAACTTCTCCTTTTTCCCAAACCACAACACACCTTTTAGAGGAATACCTTCTCACCGACCTCGAACTCAAGATCCTTTCTCCGAATATCTACATAGTTTTTTTGTTGATCCTAAGCTACCTTGAACCTCTATTGAATCTTGTTGATGATGTCGCTAATCTGTTGCAAAATCTCTAGCCTTTGTAACTTTTATTGACCAACTTCATCCCAATGCGATGGAGACCTAAACTTTCTTCCATATAAAGCTTTATACGAAGCCATCCTAATGGATGAATGAAAGCTATTGTTGTAAGAAAACTCCACAAATTATAAATACACTTCCCAGCTCCTTTCGAAATCCAGTATAAATGCTCTTAGCATGTCCTGTAAAGTCTGAATCGTCTACTTCTATTGGCCACCTGTCTGGGGATGGAAAGCTATACTGAAAGTCAATTTTGATCCTAATGCTTTATGTAGACTCTTCCAGAATGACAATGTGAACCTTAGATCTCGATCTTAAACAATTAAAGCAGGTACACCATGGAGTTGTACAATCTCATCCACGTACAGTTGAGCTAACCTCTCCATCGAGTAAGTCTGCCGCATAGGTAGAAAGTGAGCCAATTTGGTCTATCAATCCATTATTATCTAGATTGCATCGTTGCCACACTGGGATCGCGGTAATCCTATAATGAAATCCATCGCTATAAGCTCCCACTTCCACTCTAAAATTGTCAATGACTTTAGCAAACTAGAAAGTCTTTAGTGCTCAATCTTCACCTGCTGACAAGTTAAACACTGTTCCACGAACGTCGCAATGTCTCACTTCATGCCAACCCATTAGAAAGTTTTGGAGATGTCCCTATACATTTTAGTAGACCTAAGGTGAACTGAGTAAGGTGTACAGTAAGCTTCTACCAAAATTTCCTTCTTGATTTCCTCCACATTTGGTACACATAGGTGAGTACTAAACCTCAAAGTTCCATCTTCGGCGAGATTGAACTATGGTTTTTTTCCTTCGATGACTTCAACTTTTATCTTTTAAGGATCTACATTACTAGCTTGTCCTTCCTTTATCTTGTCCACAATCAAAAGTTAAATCATGAGCGATGCTATCAAATGAACACTAGTTAGTAACTAACTTAATGTTCATGCTTCGCAAATCCTCCAATATATGGGGTTGAGAAGTGATCAGACAACCGTTGAAACTTGCATACTTTCTACTTAAACATCACCCACGATGTTTGCCTTGCCTTGATGATAGTTGATAGTTCAATCATAGTCCTTGACTAACCCTAACCATCTTCTCTACCACATGTTCAACTCTTTCTGAGTGAAAATGTACTTGAGACTTTTATGATCGGTGTAGATGTTGCACTTTAACCCATACAGGTAATTATGTCAGATCTTCAGGCTAAACATTACCGCTGCTAACTTTAAACCATGTGTAGGGTAGTTTCACTCATATGGCTTCAACTAGAGCAAAGCATAAACGATTACTTTGTCGTTCTGCATGAGAACACAACCCTGTCCTTTCCTTGAAACGTCACTATACATCACGAAGTTGTCCTCGTTGTTCGGCAAAACCATAATAGGTGTAGAGATTAACTTCCCTTTTAGTTCCTAGAAACTTTCCTTGCACTCCTTCAACCATATGAACTTGGTTTCCTTTTTTAACAACTGCGTCAACAACAACGCAATCTTAGAAAACTTTTCTACTAACCTTCGATAATAGCCCACCAATCCAAGAAAACTTAAGACTTCTTCGGTGTTTGTTGGCCTTTTCCAATCCTAAACTGCTGTAACTTAATTAAGGTTCACCTAAATACCTTCAGTAGATATCACATGTCCTACAAAAGCGAACTTTTGAGCTAAAACTTGCATTTCTTGAACTTGGCATACGAAAAGCATTCTCACACAAACACTACAACACTAACATCAAATGCTCTTCGTGCTTGATGCCAACTTGGAATAAATGGGATGTCGTCGATGAACACTACCATAAATTTATTTAAGTAATCATGAAAAACATAATTCATCAAATCCATGAACACCACTGGTGCATTTGTCAGTCTAAATAGCATTATAACAAAATTGTAATGGCCATACCTCCTGCGAAATGTACTCTTCAGCCTATTTTCCTCCTTGATCTTAAGCTGATGATAACTTAAACGAAGGTCAATCTTTGTAAAGATAATTGTGCTTTGCAACTGATAGAATAAGTCATCGATCTTTGGCAACGGTTACTTATTCTTGGTCGTCACCTTATTGAGCTCTCAATAATCAATGTACAAATGCATTGTACTGTCCTTCTTCTTCACGAATAGAACTGATGCTCCCTAAGACTAAACTCTAGGTTTAAAAAAACCATAGTCTAGCAGATCCTATAACTGCTCTTTCAATTCCTTTAACTCCGTTGATGACATTCGGTATGGTGCGTTAGAAATAGGTGTAGTCCCCGGTACCAAGTCAATCGTGAACTTCACCTCTCAATCCGGTGGTAACTCTAGCAGGTCCTCTGGAAAATCGTCTAGAAAGTCTCAAATGACTCCAATATTTTGTGGTTGAAGAGTATCTGATTCCTTATCAACAACGCTAACAAGGAATATCTGACACCCTTGATACAAACACTTAAGAGTTTGCATCGCCATCAACAATTTGGGCCATGACTTAAATGTCAAACTTGCAAACTCAAAACTCTAATCGTCCACAGAGCTAAACTAAACTTTCTTCTCTTTACAAACAAAACCAGTCGCACACCTAGACAGCCAGTCCATACCGATGATCACTTCAAAATCTGACTTTTCCAATATGATCAAATCGGCACGTAGTGTCTCGTTACTGAGGTACACAACATAATCATCAAGTATGAAGGAAGCAAACATACTCACACCCAAAGGTGTACCAACACATAAATCACAATCAAGTCTAACAAGTTTTCTAGCTAATTTAGAAGCACACTGATTAGATACAAACGAGTGCATAGCACCCAATTCAAACAATGCAAAAGTATTCAAACCATTCAAAATAATGGTATCTGCCACCACTACAGCATCATGCTTCTCCACTTCCTCTTTGGTAAGCGTGAACATGCAGCTTTGAGCAAGCTACTGCACCTTTTTTGCCTTTGGGCAGTTTCTCCTCATATGACCAGACTTGCCAAACACATAGTATACTCCGCGTTTTCCCCGGCACTCACCAAAATGATGTCTACTATAATTTTTACATTGTGGAACACTAGGCCAATTGTCGGCTCTTATAAACTTCTAGTTGTTATTGTCGTTGCGATAATACTGGTCCATTACTTCCCCTTAAACTTCCGCTTCTGCTAAAAACCTCCCTTCCAAGGCTTCTTTATAGGAGTAGAGCTTTGCCCAACAGGCTTAGCCACCTCCTAAGCAGAATCCTTAGCAAATAACTAAACTCCGCATGTAATCTCTAAGTAGTAGGATGAAGAGGAGAGGAGATTGTCAGTGCAACCTTTTCTAGAAAATTCGGGCCTTGCACTCTTTTGTGTCCACCAAGTATGGTGCGTAATGAGAAAGTTCATTGAACTTCCTCTCGTACTCTACCAGGGAAAGATTCTCCTGCTTCAAGCTTAGGAACTCAGCTTCCTTGTCTTCTCGCTTAACTCGGCGAAAGACCTTTGCATAAAACAAAGTCTTGAACTGCGCCCACAACATCAGACTTTCGTCAATGCAGTACATTCATTGGATCATATCCCATCAATGATTAGCTCTATCTTTCAATGTAAAGGAAGCACAAGTCACTTTTTGATTCTCGGTATAGTCAGTAGTAGCGAAGATCTTCTCCAACTCATTGATCCAACTATCCACTGCGAAGGGATTTGTCGATCTTTCAAACTCAGAGTGATGAAAATCTCAAAACTGCTTCATCACCACATTAATCCAAGTAGATTAATGTGGTTGCTAATGTTTCTACCATTGTTGTTGTTGTTCTTATTGTTGCTGCTGTTGCAAATTCTATGCCACAATTCTCTCAAGAGCTCCTAAAAGTCGACTCATGGAATCTCTGAACCACTCTTCGATTCGAGGTGCACATTTCCCTCAAGGTATGACATTTACAACTAAAGAAAGAATAAATCCTATTAAATTATTCACAATAATTTGATAAGATACGTAATCCTCTGAGCCCATGAAGTCCTCCTTCGGGTGCTCTTCTAAGTACTCCTCAGGATCCTCCTTCTACGAACTCGTAGCCGTAACAGGTGGTACTCCAAATCCTTATGCCTCCAGTTGTCCTATCATCACCTGCTGCACCTCAGGGTCCTCATCAAACTAATCCGAATACCACATGTACATATCCTCATGATGGTCAATCTAAAGCTGCTCAAATCTCTTAGTACGAACATAAAAGTCTCCTCCGCTCAGAAACATAGCGACGCTAATTCTCAATGGTCTGCTTACTCAGAAACATAGCGACGCTAATTCTCCTCCGCTCTAGCTCTCGCTGAGTAGAGTCCTCACCAAGGCCGATATCACGATAACCTTCACCTAAAAAAGATGGGACATCCTCTCTGAATGTCACTCCCATAGAGTGTGGCCCTATCACTTGCTCTCTTGCTGATGTCGCCACCGATTCCACAATCGGGGTGTCACGCATCCTGCATAACAAGCGAGACACCCGGTAAACCATTGGTCCATCTAAACAATACAGTCACGTAAAGCAAAATAAATTAACATGCAATACTAAATAAAATCCAAAAGACAGTTTACCTTGGTGAGCAAGTGGCCACTGGAGTAATAGCAAGTACATGTTAAAAAACCTAAGGCTCTAATACCAAAACTGTAACACCCCTTGCTCAATACTAAGTTCCAGAGCAAGGTGTGATTACCATGTAAATTTTTTTTCATTTTCTTTTATAAATTTTACTGGTTTAAAAATAATTTTGAACAATACCACAATAATATTAAAACTTTCTTTTAATTTTTGAGATCGTTTTGCAAACGACACCATAAAACAGTAATACTTTAAGGTTTGATTTGTTTTAAAGTATTACTATTTTATGGTATGGATTGCAAAACGATCTCAAAGAGTGAATGAAAGTTTTAGTATTACTGTGATGTTATCCAAAATTATTTTTAAGCAAATCAAATTTATAAAAGAAAAAAAATTATATGGTAATCACATCTTACTCAGGAACCTAGGCTTGGATAATGGAGTGTTATTATTTTGGTATCAGAGCCTTAGGTTTTTGAATATGTACTTACTGTTGCTCTAGTGACCACCTATATGCCAAGGTAGGTCGTCTTTGGATTTTATTTAGTACTGGATGTTTATTTATTTTTGCTTTCTGTGAATGTGCTACTTAAATTGGTTAGTGGTTTAGCTTTGTGTCTCGCTTGTTGCGCGGAAGGCATGATGCCTTAGTTATGGAGCCAATGACGACACCGATGTTGACATCAGTGGGAAAGCTAGTTTCAGGGCCACACTCTTTGGGAGTGACATGTAGAGAGGATGTTCCATCATCTTCTGGTAAGGGCTATCGTGATCTTGACCTTGATGAGGAGTCAGTTTGGGAAAAGCTAGAACGGAGGATACATGATGTTGCCATGTTCCTGAATAGGCAAACCACTATTATACCTCCACTGAGTGGAGGTCATTTCTACTTCTGTATTGAGATATTTGAACAGCTTCAGATCGACCATCATCAAGACATGTACATGTAGTATTTGGATCAGTTTGATGAGGACCCTGAAGAGCAGCAGGTAAAGATGGGACAGCTAGAGGTACAGAGGTTTAGAGTACAACCTGTTGCGGTTACGAGTTTGGAGGAGGATTTAGAAGAGGATCCAGATGAGGACTCATAGGAGCACTCCATGGGTTCAAAGGATTACATTGCATACGGTTATTCTCCTAAGCTGGTAGGCCTGAAGGATTTTGATCCATGGAATGATCCCTCTAGTGATTAGAGTTCCGACATTTCTGGAAGATTTATTGTTGTATATATATAATATATGTGATATATATATATATATATGTATAATATAGATGTATGTATTGTTTATGTGATGTGTATTATATGTATTGTACGTACTGGTTGTATGACACTTTGTTATGTGAATAGAGTTTGTTATGTTGTGTATCTTATCAAATTACCGTGGATAATTTGAATAGGATTTATTTTTTCTTTGGTTGTAGATGCGAGAAATGTGCACCCCAAACCAGAGAGTTGTTCAAGGGATACCACGAGTAAGCTTTTAGGAGCTCTAGAGAGACTTGTGGCATAGAATTGCAGTAGTAAGAACAACAACAACAGTAGTAGCAACATCAGTAACCACATCAATCTACTGGGATTGATATGGTGATGAAGTAGTTTTCAGATTTTCATCCCCCTGAATTCGAGAGATCGACAAAGCCCTTGGTAGTGGAGAGTTAGATCAGCGAGTTGGAGAAAATCTTCACTACGGTTGACTACGCCGATGATCAGAAAGTGACTTGTGCTTTCTTGATGCTGAAGGAAGGAGCCATTCATTGGTGGGATATGATTAAACAAGAGTACTGCACTGAAGAAAGTCCAATGTTGTGGGCGTAGTTCAAGACTTTATTCTAAAAAAAGTACTTTCCTCGAGTTAAGCGGGAGGAAAAGGAAGCTGAGTTCCTAAGTTTGAAGTAGAGAATCTTTCCTTGGTAGAGTACAAGAGGAAGTTCGATGAACTTTCACGTTATACGCCATACTTCGTGGACACGGAGGAGTACAAGGCCTAGTATTTTGAGAAAGGGCTGCGACCTGAGCTCTGTAATGCTATCGCCCTATTTTAGTTCCCTACATACTCGGAGATCCTACAATAAGTGCAGTTGATAGTTAGGGATCCTGCATAGAAGGTAGCTAAGCCTATAGGGCAAAGCTCTACTCCTGCAAAAAAGCCTGAAAGGAAGGTTTTCAATAGAAGCAGAAGTTTAAGGGGAAGTAATGGACAAGTACTAACTGCAACAACAGTAACAATAATAAGAAGAAGAAGTTTAAGGGAGCTGACAACCGGCCTAGTGTTCCGTAGTGTGAAAATTACGGTGAACATCATTCGGGTGAATGTTGGGAAAACCTGGAGTATGCTACAGGTGTGGCAAGTCTGGCCACATGAGGAGAAACTGGCTGGAGGCAGGAAAGAGGCAGTAACCTACTTAAGGCTGCGTGTTCATGCTTATAAAAGTGGAAACGGAGAAGCACGATGTTGCAATGGTGGTAGGTATCATTACTCTGAATGGTTTGAATGCTTTTGCATTGTTTGACTCGAGTGCTACACACTTGTATGTATCTAGTCAATTTACTTCTAAATTGGCTAGAAAACCTGTTAGACTTGATTGTGATTTGTGTGTTGCTACACCTTCGGGTGTGAGTATGTTTGCTTCTTGCATGCTTAATGATTGTGTTGTGTACCTCGATAATGAGACACTGCGTGCCGATTTGATGGTATTGGAAATGTCAGATTTTGATGTGATCTTTAGTATGGATTGATTGTCTAGGTGTGGGGCTTGTATTGTTTGTAAAGAGAAAAAAGTTCGATTTAGCCCTGTAGATGGTAATAGTATTGAGTTTGTAGGTTCGTTATTTAAGTCGTGGCCTAAATTGCCAACGACGATGCAAACTCTTAAGTGTTTGCATCAAAGGTGTCAGATATTCCTTGTTAATGTGGTTGACAAGGAATCTGATACTCTTCAACCACAAGATGTCGAAGTCATTTGAGACTTTTTGGACTTTTTTTTGGAGAAGCTGCCAAAGTTGTTGCAGGATCGAGAAATGGAGTTCACGACTGACTTTGTATCGAGGACTGCACCTATTTCTAAGACACCGTACGGAATGGTACCGGTGGAGTTGAAAGAGATGAAAGAGCAGTTACAGGATCTGCTAAATAAAGGTTTATTAAATCTAATGTTTCACTTTGGGGAGTGCCAACTTTGTTCATGAAGAAGAAGGACGGTTCAATGCGTTTGTGCATTGATTACCGAGAGCTCAACAAGGTGATGATAAAAAATAAGTACCCATTACTAATGATTGATGACTTGTTTGATCAACTATAAGGCATGAGCATCTTTTTAAAAATTGATCTTCGTTTTGGTTATCATCAACTGAAGATCAAGGAGGAAGACACCTCGAAGAGTGCATTTCACACGAGGTATGGCCATTACGAGTACATTGTAATGTCATTTAGACTAAAGAACATACCAGCAGCATTCATGGATTTGACAAATCGTGTTTTTCATGATTACTTAAATAAATTTATGGTGATGTTCATTAACAAGATTTATTCCAAGTCGGTAATCAAGCACGAAGAGCATTTGAAGTTAATACTGTAGCGTTTGTGAGAGAAGTAGTCATACGCTAAGTTCAAGAAGTATTAGATTTGGCTTGAAGGTATCGCTTTTCTAAGACACGTGATATTTACTGGACCTTAGTAAAGTTACAGCAGTTTAGGATTGGAAAAGGTCAACAAACATCAGAGAAGTCTGAAGTTTTCTTAGTTTTGTGGGCTATTACCGAAGGTTTGTATAAGGGTTTTCCAAGATTACATTGCCATTGACACAGTTGTTGAGGAAGGAAACCAAGTTTGTCTAGTCGGAGGAGTGCAAGAAAAGTTTTCAGGAGCTGAGGATGAAACTAGTTTCTACTCCTGTGCTGGTTTTTACTAAACAGTAAGGATAACTTCATGATCTACAGTGACGCTTTAGGAAAGGGATTGCACTCTCATCCAGAAGGTGACCGCGTACATTTCGTATCAGTTGAAGACGTATGAGTAAAACTATCCTACGCATAATTTGAAGTTACCGGTAATAGTGTTTGTGCTAAAGATTTGGTGTCGTTACCTATATGGGGTAAGGTACGACATTTACACCAATTACAAAAGTCTCAAGTACTTTTTTACTCAGATGGAGTTGAATATGAGGCAGAGAAGATGGTTAGAATTAGTAAAAGACTATGACTGTACTATCAATTATCATCTAGATAAGGTAAACATTGTGGCAGGTGCGTTGAGTAGAAAGTATGTAGGTTTCAGCAGTTGTCTGATTGCTTCTCATCCCTGTATTCTGGAAGATTTATGGAACATGAACATTAAGTTAGTTAGTAACTAGTGTTCATTTATGATAACGACACTCACGATTAAACTTTCGATCGTGGAAATGATAAAGGAAGGACAAGTTACCGAAGCAGATCTTCAGAAGATTAGTGTTGAAATCATCAAAGAAAAGAAACCTGAGTTCAATCTCACCGAAAATGGAACTTTGAGGTTTGGTACTCGCTTGTACTTACCAAAT
Organism: Rhamnella rubrinervis; assembly: GCA_007844105.2. NCBI lineage: Eukaryota > Viridiplantae > Streptophyta > Magnoliopsida > Rosales > Rhamnaceae > Rhamnella > Rhamnella rubrinervis. Next base: position 7,637,115 of record CM017575.2, on the reverse strand, counting down.
GTGGAGGAAATCAAGAAGAAAATTTTGGTAGAGGCTCACTGTACACCTTACTCAGTTCAACTTGGGTCTATTAAAATGTATAAGGATGTCTCCAAAACTTTTTGGTAGGCTGGCAAGAAAAGCGACATTGCAAAGTTCGTGGAGCAGTGTTTGACTTGTTAACAGGTGAAGATCAAGCACCAGAGACCTTCTGGTTTGCTAAAGTTGTTGACGATTTTAGAGTGGAAGTGGGAGTGCATAGCGATGGATTTCGTTGTGGGATTACCGCTATCCCAGCATGACAATGATGTGATTTGGGTAATTATGGATCGATTAACTAAGTCAGCTCACTTTTTACCTGTACAGCGGACTCACTTATTGGAGAGGCTAGCTCAACTATACGTGGACACGAGAGCTTACAACTCCATGGTGTACCTGTTTCGATTGTTTTAGATTGAGATTCGAGGTTCACTTCATCGATTTAGAAGATTTTATATAAAGTGTTGGGGACGAAGTTAACTTTCAGTACAGCTTTTCATTCCCAAACAATTGGCTAATCGGAGCAGACGATTCAGACTCTTGAGGACATGTTGAGCTCATGTATATTAGATTTCGAAGGGAGATGGGAAAATCATTTACCACTTATGGAGTTTTCTTACAACAATAGCTTGCATGCATCCATCGGGATGGCTTCGTATAAAGCTTTGTATAGAAGAAAGTGCAGGTCTCTATTGCATTGAGATGAAGTCTAGTAATGTTGCCTCTTTGTTTGTTAAATTTTCGCTTTCCTGTATAAAATCTGTTACAACTTGTGCCTTGATTATGGTTTAAGACTGATATCTTACGTTATAACATCCAAGTTCTACCGCCTAGCGTATTAACCTGCTTGAAACCTCAGGCCTATGGAGAACCTGTCTAAGAGGGTAATTGGTGGGTATTATGATGACGTGAGCCTCAAAATACAGCTTCAACTTCTTAGAGGATATGATTAATGCCAATGCCAATTTATCCATGTTAGGGTACCCAGTCTCAACTGGGACCATGGAGTAACTTGCATAGTATACTGGTAACTGACTCCCTGCCTCCTCCCTGAGTAGGATTGAGCTAACAACGGAGTTGGAGATAGTCAGGTAAAGGTAAAGCTACTCACTACATATTGGTTTTGATAATAGTGGTGGAGTAGTCAAATATTCTTTCGACTTTGTAAAAGCCTCATCGTATTCCTTGGTCCATTCAAACTTCTTGTTTTCTTTTAGGATCTTGAAGAATGGAAAATGTCAATCTGTAGCCCTTAATATGAAGCTGCTTAAAGCTGCCAGCCTACCTTAGCCTCTGGACTTCCTTTAATATCCTTTGAGGGGCCATCTTTAATATGACTCGAATCTTATTGGGATTCGCTTTAATTCCCCATTGGTTCACCATATAACTAAGAAATTTACTAGACGTTACACCATAAGCACATTTGTTAGGGGTAAGTTTCATATGGTATTTAAGCAGGACATTGAACATCTTAGCCAGATGAGCAAGGTGGTTTTCAGATTTCAAGCTCTTCACTAACATGTCATCTACGTAAACCTTTATCATCTTGCCTATCTGTGCTACTAACATTTTGTTTATCAGCCTTTGATAGGTTGCCTCTACACTCTTAAGCCTGAATGGCATCATCTTGTAACAATATAGCCCTTGATTAGTAATGAAGGTCGTTTTCTCTTGATTTGGCTCAAACATACCAATCTGGTTATAACCCGAATAGATGTCCATAAAGCTGAATAATTGTCGCCTGGCTGTAGCATCTACTAATTTATTAATGCAAGGTAGAAGGAAGCTGTTCTTAGGACATGCTTGTTTAAGTTAACAAAATCCACACAGAGCCTCCACTGGCCATTAGCTTTCTTCACAAGTACAACGTTCACTAACCAGCTTAGATAGTCTATGTTTTAAATGGAGCCAGCCCGTAGCAGTTTGTCAACTTCCTGCCTAATTGTCTCGTACTTTTTTTGCATGAAAATTCCCTCTTCTGCTGCACTATTTTGTGACTAGGATCCACATTTAGCTTATGAACTATGAATTTTGAGTCTACACCCGGCATCTCTTCATGAGACCATACGAAAACGTCCGCATTGTCTTTTAAGAATTTCTAAAAAATAATTTTCTATTGAGGGGGTAGCATAGCTCCAATCTGGGTTATTTTTGTGATGTCGGTGGGGGTATACTTGAACTCATATTAGCTTTTTGACAAGCTCTCCCATTGATTCTTGGTCTTTTATGAATTCTTTTTCATCACAAACTTTTCTAGGAAAATGTGAGCTTGTATCAATTTCACCATCTTCTCTCTCACCAGACTTGGTGGGACCATGGACCAAGTCAACATGGTCGCATTGAGTCTGCACTTGCTTAAACTCTAATATGTCTTTCTTCATAGCTGAGTAAGGGGTCAAGTCCTCTAAACTTTGTTCAATGGTTTTCTACTTTTTTGCTAATGATAGTTGATGCTTTTCAACTATTTTCTGCTTTTTTTTTTTTTTCAAATGCCCTTCGGGCTAAGTCCTCAAATTCTCCTTCCAATACATTCCAAGTGTAGTAATATTTGTCATAAAAGATTATCCTCCTCGGGAGGGAAGGAGATCGTCTCCTAACTCACACTAACTATTTCTTCAAGCGTAGGGTTCTCGATAGGCTGGTCTTTTATATTGGTACTGGGCTTCTAGCATTGGGCAGGTCTGCATTTGGCTCCTCATCACAATTGATCATGTCAAAGCTTACTGCAGGACTCTTATCCACTTTCAATTACAAGGTAATAGCATAATACCTCCTCGACTAGAATAACCGCCTCCAAAAGTGCATGTTGGTGTGCTTATTTGTGAATTTTATTTGTGTGCTTGTGCACGAGTGTGTACGTATAAGTTTTGTGAAACATTGCGAGGACACGAAGTCAGAGGATGTCAGGTGCAATGACAGGTTCTATGTTAGGCGCCTTACATAATTCAAGGTTTAATGAGCCCCATACCAGAGCATGTTGGCACAATAACAGACGTCTGACATAGTTCAAAGTTCAGTAATTTCATTCTCAAATCCTGTGTGTATTAGGCGCAATGATAGGCACCTAATATTTTACCGAATTGTGTAATACTTTCAAATCTCTATGTGTACATGATTGTGTGTACGATTCATCTTATGCCAAGACATATGCGTATATGTGTGTGTTTATGGATGATACTCATTTGTGTGGGTTTGTTATTTGAATTTTTTATTTTTGATTGACATTATTTGACAATTATGAGATTGATACTTTCTTTATTCGAAATAAGGAAAGTAAGAACTATGAAATAAGGCAAGTTTTGACTAGAGTTTGTATTTAAATTAAGACACTGTAAAGAGGAAAATTTTCTACATTCTCCTTTCCTGTTAGTACTGTAATTTCTTAGAGAATTATTGCGAGAAATTTTTTGTGATCAAGCAAGGATTTTTCAAGGTTTTCGAATATTCAAGGAAAGTCTCACAACTATTTTTTGTTTGCTCTTATTTGTTTTGAATCTCTCTTCTTCTCTAATATTTCTGTGGATTGAATTGATGAATATATGCATGATAATATGGATTGGTGTGTACTGGAAATTTTGATCTGCGTAAGGGTTTTATCGTTTTACCGAAAATCACATGGATTTACATGAAAAATGTTGATTTTTACAAAAAAAAAAAAAAAACCCATTGAGCCCTAATCCTCTTTATGGCCGATCCTTTTATGCATAACAAGATTGAATTTTGATTCATATTAGACATTAAATCAAGGTTGATCATATGTAGTAATGAACAATTTTTGATAGTTGTAAATTGGTTTGAAAAAGAGCAACAATTTTCTTTACGTTACATGTGTTTTAAATTAAATTTTGAAGGGATATTGTTTGTTGGAAAATTTTGGGCATTATAGCTTTTGTTAATCCATTGACTATTCATATTGCAATTAAGTTTGAATCTATATTATGTTGCTAGAATTTGGGCACTTATATACTTGTATTATGTTAAAATCATGTTATAATTATGTTTGGATTAAGTTATGCTTACTGGAAATTTTGGTACTACATTACATGAGGTCATATATGGCAAGTTTGATAAATTATGGTTGAAAATTTCTTGTAATGCATGTACTTATGAATTTATCTGCGAAAATCGCTTGTTGGAATTTACAAAAATAAATAAAAATATAAATGTATACATGGTATGGATTGTATTACTTGTGATTGAAGATAGCTAAAATCTAAATAAGCATTTATTATAATAATTTGCCATGAAATATAAGTTTTGGATATGATGGGTTGATGAATGCATGTACACTTGGTTTCTTAGTTGTGAAATAAGGTATGCATGATCACATGTAAGCATGAGCATGTGCATCTAAACATGAATGTAAAATTTGGTTTTACAATAAAAGCACATCATCAAGATTTATTGAAAAGTAAAGTATATTTTCAAAAAAAACACTTTATTGTCAAATATGGGCAAATTATTATGGAGGTTTTGTGTGTATGTGTGGAACCGCATAAGCGAAAGCTTGGTTTTTATGGATCCGACCAAGTTTGTAGGGTTTATATGGGCACATGTAGATGGAATTGTATATGTAGGAGTATTCATTAAGGATCACAATGAAGGTATGGCTAATGCTCTTTGGCTGGAGTTATTGGCATCGGTTTGTACTTGCATGGCTAGGATGCAAGTCGTCCCTTTTACCCTACTTACGCACATATGTCTCTTTGTGGTTTGAAGTCTCTTGGGATATGCTGCTCACCGATTCAAAGGATATTTTAATGGATTACTGATAGGTAATAGCTCCTATGTATATGTGTATGGAAGTCCTACAATGGTGGTTTTGTTTTCAAATTAAATGAAAAAGTTTTAGTTTGAACTGTGCAAGAGCTATTTGAAAGTAAGCAAGTATGCATCGATTCATGAATAAACATAAGCATTCCACGTTGTGTGTGTGTGCATTGTGGAACTTGCTGAGTGATTTTGTCACTCACCCTTGTTTGCTTATGTGTATATGTTATGACATTGAAAACGTATTAAGTGGATTGTGGACTTAGGGTACCTGCGATGTGGTGTTTGGCTATGTCGTTCTGCATGATTGAAGCTAATAAGATGCTTCTGCTATACTATAAATTAATTTCACTTTTTATGTTTAAAAGCGTTGTAAGACCAAGATATTTGTTAAGTTTTTCTTTACATATAGGTTGTAATTTGAGATACTATTAATAATATTGTTACAGGTATTTAGATAAATTTTAATGTAGTACTATTATTTTATGGATCCGAAATTAACAGGAAAAGAAAAAAAAATAGTCTTATTTTACATCATACTCAATGCAAAGTAGCATCTCATAGATTGGATTTGTGAGTTTCGATTAGGGAGGTGTTATATTATTTTGGTATTAGAGCCCCGTTTCTTTCAAACTCTATTTTTCTAAAACACTTATGGCTAATTTAAAGTGTATTTGGATCACGCACGTCGAGAACCCCTTCGCAATCCTAAGGTACATGCTTTTTGTTTGTTTTATGTGATTATCTTTATATAAATATGTTTTGAAACTATGTGTTTTAGTTGTAAAGATGGTAGGAAAGATTGTTCGCTATTGTGGTAAGGCAAGTGATGCTGAGTCACATTATGAAACTCCTAAGAAAAGTTCGAAGGATGATCCTATCATAGTAAGTGATTCGGAGGATGTTGACCAAGAGGATGAATTAGAGGATAGCAAGCACAAATGGGATGATGCATTTGATGCGATGGTTGACGAAGAATAATAGGTTCTAGTATGAGAGTACGTGTTCGGGTTTAAAAATGCGCTTCCATTTGAGGAAGGAGAATCTCTACCGGCTTAGTTTACTAGTGAAGAAGACTATAAGAAGGAACGAGAAGAGATGTTTAGGTGTGATGAAGCAGTGAGGAGAAAGATCATGAAGAAATTGGAAAAAGAAGACTTAGATCTTTTTCGATACTCATCTTTTGATACTAAGCTGTAAACTACCAAGAAAAGGCTTAAAGGAGAATCCATTGCATGCTGAAGAATGGATAAGGGAGATAGAGAAGATTTTCACATTGATGACGTGCTCCAAGATGCAGAAGGTTACTTATGCTACGTTTATGCTTAAGAAAGACAGAAGTCATTGGTGGGATTTAATAAAGAGGACCTATGACATTGCTGAAAACCCAATGGCTTGAGCTAGGTTCAAGGAGTTATTTTTGAAAAACTATTTTCCATTTGTGAAGAGAAATAAGAAGGAAGCGAAGTTTATTTGTTTCACTTAAGGAACTCTGTCACTTGTAGAGTACAAGCAAAAATTTAATGAGTTGTCAATGTATGCACCGCACTTGGTGGACACAGAAGAACGTAAGGCGAGATGATTTGAAGCGGGTTTACAACCTGTTTTCTACAAAGCTATAGTTACGCTACTACTCGATACCTATACTGAGGTGTCAGAATGGACATAGGTTATAGCCAAGGATAATTCCATGACTGAGACTAAGTTGGTGAACAATGAAAAAAAATCTTAGAATAATAGCAAGAGGAAACAACATTGACGCAAGGGTGGAGAGAAGAAGCATAAATATAATGGTGAAAGGAAGGATTTCCTATTATGTGCTATATGCAAGAAGTATCATTCTGGAGAGTGTTTCAAGAAGACTGGCACATGCTTTAGGTACAGAAAGATTGGACACATGGCTTGTGATTGTTCGGAGGCTCCTAAGGAGTAGAAACCAACTCAAGGACGAGTGGATGTACTGACTCGTGATGAAGCAGAGAAAGACCATTCTATAGTAGCAGGTATGGTTCAATTGGTTAATCTCAAGGCCTACACTTTATTTCATTCAGGATATATGCATTCATTTGTATCAAGCCAAGACGTATCTAAGATGATGGTGAAACCGTCAAGATTAGACTCTTTAATTTATATGGCAACACCATCGGGTGTTAGTATGTTTGCTAATTTGGTGTTTAAGTCTTATGAAGTTTTTCTTGAAAGCAACAAAATACTTGTGGATTTGATTGTACTCGATATGTATGATTTTGATATTATCTTTGGTATGGATTGCTTGTCTGAAAATAGAGCTCAAATTGTGTGTCAATAGAAGCGAGTTCTCTTTAGTCTACTTGATGGACACTATTTTGAATTCAAAGGTACATTATTAACCCTTTGCCACGATTGATCTCTACAATGCAAGCACAAAAGAGTTTACAAAAAGACTGTCAAGGTTTTATGGTTCATGTATTCAATATGAATACGGATGCTGAAGATCCTCAACGTGTTCAAATTATGAATGAATTTCTAGATGTGTTTCATCAACTACCACAGTTGTCTCCTAATCGAGAGGTGGAGTTTGCTATTGATGTTTTACTGGAAACTGGACCGATATCTAAGGCATTGTATCGGATGGCACCTGCAGAGTTGAAAGAGTTGAAGGAACAACTGTAAGAACTTCTGGAATGAGACTTCATTCCACTAAGTGTTTCCCCATAGGGAGCACTTGTTTTGTTTGTGAAGAAGGATGGATCAATGTGACTGTACATTGATTAAAGAGAATTAAATCTTGTGACGATTAAGAACAAGTACCTGTTATCGAGGATTGAAGATTTATTCGATCAATTGCAAGGAGCTAGCCTATTCTCAAAGATTGATCTTCGATCTGGTTATCACGAATTGAAGATAAAAGAGGCGGATATACTGAAGAATGCTTTTAGAATAAAATATGGACACTATGAGTTTTTGGTTATGCCGTTTGGACTAACCAATGCACATGCTACCTTCATAGACTTGAAGAATTGAGTGTTCAATAACTACTTAGATAAATTTTTTATTGTCTTCATTAATGATATACTAGTTTATTCCAAGAATGCTGAGGAGCATGAAGAACATCTAAGAGCTGTGCTACGATGGTTACGTGAGAAGCAACTTTATGCCAAATTCAAGAAGTGTGAATTCTGACTTGAGAAGATTTTTTTCTTATGTCACGTTGTATCTAAGGAAGGGATACAAGTTGATCCAAACAAAGTTACGGTGGAGCAAGAGTGGAAAAGGCCAAAAAATGCAGGAGAAATTTGAAGTTTCCTAGGTTTGGCTGGTTACTACGAAGGTTTGATGAATGTTTTTCAAAGATTGCTATCCCATTGATGCAATTGATGAAAAAGGATGTGAAGCTCATCTGGACTAAAGTTTTCAAAAAAAGTTTCTTGGAGCTTAATTAAATACTGATTACAGCCCCTATATTCACTATACCTAACGAAAAAGACAAGTTCGTGATCTATAATGATGCTTCTAGTAAAGGATTGGGCTGCGTGCTTATGTAAAATGAGAAGGTAATTGCTTACGCATCATGACAGTTAAAGTCGTATGAACGTAACTATCCGACACACGATCTGGAGTTAGTTGCTATTGTCTTTACACTGAAGATTTGGAGACATTACCTTTATGGTGTGAAGTGTGATATTTACACTGACCATAAAAGTTTGAAGTATTTCTTTACTCAAAAGGAGCTGAACATGAGACAACGGAGATGGTTGGAACTGGTTAAGGATTATGATTGTTCTATTAGTTATCATCTTGGAAAAGCCAATGTAGTATTCGATGCTTTGAGTTGAAAATATGCTGGTTTTAGTGGTAAGCTAATTACTACGCAACCACATATTTTGGAAGACTTAAGAAAAATGGATATTGGGTTGGTTCCTAACCAATATTTAGACATGTTGTCTACATTCAAGGTACAGCTATCTTTGGTTGACAAGATTAAAAAAGATCAAGGAAGAAGTTATTTAAGGAAAGAGGCCTGAGTTTAATCTGGCTGGAGATGGAAATCTAAGGTTTGGAAGTTGTCTTTGCGTTCTTAGCATTGGAACAATTGAGAAGGAGATCTTAGTAGAGGCTCATTGTATGCCTTACATAATACATCATGGAGCTACTAGGATGTACAAGGATGCTGCCAAATTCTGTTGGTGTAACAAAATGAAGAAGACACAGCGTGGTTCGTGGAGCAATGTCTAACATGTTAGCAAGTCAAGATAGAGCATTAGAAACCCTCTAATATGGTTAGACCTCTGATAATTCCTGAATGGAAATGGGAAGATATCGCCATGGACTTTGTTGTAGGATTACCATTATCACAATATTGTAATGATGCAATATGAGTAATAGTGGACCGACTCACCAAGTCTGCTCACTTATTACCTATGTGTATGACGCATCCTATGGAAAGGTTAGTGCAACTTTATGTAGATGGGATTGTGAGACTTCAGGGAATGCTTATTTCGATTGTGTCTGATCTTGATTCAAGGTTCACATCGTTGTTTTGAAAGAGTTTGCATAAGGCTATGGGAATGAAGTTGAACTTTAGTACTGCTTTTCATTATCAGTCTAAGGGACAGTCTGAAAGGATAATTCAAACTCTTGAGGATATTTTGCGTGCTTGGATGCTGGATTTTCAAGGGAACTGGGAGAAATATCTACCACTTGTGGAGTTTGCATACAACAGTGGCTATCATGTAACTATTGGCATGGAACCTTACGATGTTTTGTATGGAAGAAAGTGTCACTCTTCGACTAATTAGGACGAAATAGCAGAGAAAAAGCTACTTAGACTCAATATTTTATAGCAAACAAGTGAAGTCAAAAGTATAATTCGATAAAGAATGAAGGTTGCTCAAGATAGATAAAAGAGTTATGCTGATAATTGATGGAAGGATCTGAGTTTTGATGTAGGAGACAAGGATTTTCTTAAAGTAGCACTGATGAAAGGTGTTATGAGGCTTGGAAAGATAGGAAAGCTAAGTCCATGTTACATTGGACTGTTTGAAATTTTGGAAAGGATTGGTGAATTGGCTTGGCCTTCCAAACTCATCAAGTGTGCACTATGTGTTTCATATATATGCATGACCCATCGCATGTGCTAGAGTTTGAACTGCTAGAAGTAAGAGAGGACCTTACTTATCAAGAGAAACAGGTGAAAATTCTGGATCGACGAGATCAAATGTTATGGACCAAAATCATTCTTTGGTTAAAGTTCTTTGGAGAAATCATGTTGTAGAAGAAATGAAGATTGTTCAAGTTAGACAAAAGAGTTATGATGATAATCGATGGAAAAATTTGAGTTTCGATGTGTAAGACAAGGTTTTTCTTAAAGTAACACCGATGAATGGTGTTATGAGGTTTGGAAAGAAAGGAAAGCTAAGTACATTGGACCGTTTGAAATTTTAGAAAGGATTAGTGAATTGGTTAATCATCTACCTTTCCCGCCAAACTTATCAAGTGTGCACGATGTGTTTCATGTATCTATTCTAAGAAAGTATATGCATGATCCATCGCATGTGCTAGAGTTTGAACCTTTAGAAGTAAGATAAGACCTTACTTATGAAGAGAAACTGGTGGAAATTCTAGATCGATGAGATTAAGTGCTAAAGACCAAAGCAATTCCTTTGGTTAATGTTCTTTGGAGAAATCATGCTATGGAAGAAGTAACATGGAAATGTGAAGATGAAATGAAATCCAAGTACCCGAATTTGTTTCTGGTAAGTTTCATTTTCTTTTAGGAGGGGTGAACTGTAATAACTGCCTCCAAAAGTGCATGTTGGTGCGCTTATTTGTGAATTTTACTTATGTTCTTGTGCACAAGTGTATACAAGTAAATTTTGTGAAGCATTGCGAGGACACGAAGTCAGAGGATATCAGGTACAATGACAGGTTCTATTTTAGACGCCTTACATAATTCAAGGTTCAACAAGCCCTAAACCCAAACGTTTCAGGCGCAATATTAGGTCCAATGATAGGTGCCTGACATGGTGTAAAGTTTAGCAGTTTCATTCCCAAACCCATGCGTGTCGAGTGCAATGTTAGGCGCAATGATAGGAGCTTAACATGTTATCGAATTGTGCAGTACTTTCAAGTTTACGTATGTACATGATTGTGTGTACAATTCATCTTGTGCTAGGACATATGCGTATATGTGTGTGTTTATAGATGACACCCATTTATGTGTGGGTTTATTATTTGAATTTTTTTATTTTTAATTGGCATTATTTGATAATTATGAGATTAATACTTTCTTTATTTGAAATAAGGAAAGCACGAACTATGAAATAAAGCAAGTTTTGACTAGGGTTTGTTTTTAAATTAAGAGCCTGCAAAGAGAGAATTTTTTGCATTCTCCTCTCCTCTTAGCTCTACAATTTCTTAGAGAATTATTGAGAGAAATTGTATATGATCAAGTAAGAATTTTTCAAAGGTTTTTAAATATTCAAGGAATGTTTCACAACTATTTGTTTTCTTTCTTTCTTTTTTTTTATTGAATCTCTTTTATTCTCTAATATCTCTATGGAGTGAATTGATGAATTTTTGCATGATAATATCGATTGGTATGAGCTGGAAATTTTGGTCTATGTGAGGTTTTTATCCTTTTACCAAAAATCACATGAATTTACATGAAAAGTGTGATTTAAAAAAAAATACACATTGAGAAACCTAATCCTCTTTATGGTCGGTCCCTTCATACATAACAAGATTGAATTTTTATTCATATTGGATATTAAATCAAGGTTGATCATGTTTAGTAATGAATAATTTTTTATAGTTGTAAATTGGTTTGACAAAGAACAATAATTTTTTTTTACAATACATGTGTTTTAAATCAAATTATGAAAGGATATTTTTTGTAGGAAAAATTTGGGCATTATAGCTTTGTTAATCCATTGAATATTCATATTTCAATTAAGTTTGAATCTATATTATGTTACTGGAATTTTTTGGGCATTTATCTACATGCTATTATGTTAAAATCATGTTATAACTATGTTTGGATTAAGTTATGCTTGCTGAAAATTTTGATACTACAATACATGCGATCATATATGGGAAGTTTGATTAATTATGGCTGAAAATTTCTGGTTATGCATGTACTTATTCTCTACGGAAATAGCTTGTTGGAATTTAGAAAATAAATAAAAATATAATTGTATGCATGGTATGAATTGTATTGCTTACGATTGAAGATAGCTTAAGCATTTATTATGATAATTTTCCATGAAATATATATTTTGGATATGATGGGTTGATGAATGCATGTATACTTGGTTTTTTTAGTTATGAAACAAGGTATGCATAATCATAAATATATAAGCATGAGCATATGCATCTAAACATGAATGTAAAATTTAGTTTTACGAGAAATGCACATCATTAAAATTTATTAAAAAGTAAAGTATGTTTCCAAAGGAAACACCTTGTAGGCAAATATAGACAAATTGTTATGGAACTTTTGTATGTATGTATGTAACCGTATAAGAGAATGCTTAATTTTTATGAATCTGACCAAGTTTATAGGGTTTACATGGGCACATGTATATGGATTTGTGTATGTAGGACTCATTGAGGATCACAATGAGGGTATGGTTAATGCTCTTTGGCTAAAGTTATTAATATTGATTTGTGCTTGCATGACTAGGATGCAAGTCATCCCTTTTACCCCACTTATACACACATGCCTCTTTGTGGTTCTCTTGGGATATTCTGTTCAACTATTCAAGGGATATTTCAATGGATTGCCGATGAGTAATAACTCTCGTGTATATGTGTACGGAAGTCCTACGATGGTGGTTTTGTTTTCAAATTAAATAAAGAAATTTTGATTTGAACTATGCAAGAGCTACTTGGAAGTAAGCAAGTATGCATCGATTCGTATTGATTGCTCACAACCTTCCCTATGCCATGCAGGGTTGGAAATTTCATAAAGAGATGGTATGTGGATGTCACAACTTTCACAGCATTCAAAGTGGGTCTCCCAAGGATAACGTTATATGCAAATGGAGTATTGATAACCAAGGAGTTGGACATAATTGTGAATTGGTTTGGGGAGTTGCCAACAGTGATAGGGAGCTTGATGCTACCTTCAGGTTGCACTTTCTCTTTAGCAAACCCAAACAGAGGGGTTTTAACCTCTTTTAACCTACTTGAGGAGATTCCCATTTCATCGTAAACAGATTTGAAGATAACATCAACTGAACTCCCATTATCCACAAGGACATAGTGCATGGTGTGATTAGCCACCTTTAAAGTAAATCACTAACGCATCATCATGCGGGTGAACGACATGAGTAGCTTCAGCCTTGTTGAAGGTAATTGGTTAGGTAGTCCAGCTTGAAGTCTTTTCAGGGGTCAAGGTGGCATGCTTGACTTCAACATATGAGCAGCCTCTCCTACCCCTTCTAGCGTAATCCTTCATGGCTTTATCAGATTCCCTTACAGAATTGGGTCCACCTAGGATGATTCTTATCTCCTTGGGAGCAGCCTATTCAGCTAGTTGAGCTGGCTAGGTAGGCTGGTTATTATGCTATCGTTAGTGTCATTGGGTCTACCTAGTTGGCCTGGCCATGTACTTCATCAGCTGCACTCGTGGAATTAACCCCTCAATTTCCTCTTTCAGCTCGAATCATTCTTTCGTATTATGCCCATGCTCGCAATGATATTTACAATACTTCGACCGATTTCTCTTTCCGACAGGCTCGTTGAGTGGTTGTGGTATTCTCAAAAGGTTATGTTCTTGAATCTGGTGTAGTACTGGACGCGCCCTGACTCCATAGTGTGCCTGGTTACTGTTTCACTGGGAAACCTTTTTGTCACTGTATCAATGAACTCTCTAAAGAGCTCGAGCAAGTTGTCTTCTCTTCATACCGCATGAGGCTCTTTTCCCTCATGCAGGTCGTCATCCTCCCTAATCTTCCTTGCAGGCTGTCTCAAGGAACCCGTTTGTTTGGTTTGCTCTTCAGCTAGTTCCATTTCTATATTTTCTCTAGATACAACAATTGATGGGATCTGCAAGCAGTGCTTGGGGTTTGATGGCCCAGGCTCTTAAATTGCCAAAGGAGGTCGCCTGGAGGTATTCGCCCTTCTAAAGGTGGATGCATTTGTTGTCCTACCTTTACCTCTTCGTCCCTTTCCCTTGGGATTCCTGGCACGATGGGGACTTTCAATTCCACTCTTAGAGATTCTTCCATACGGAATTCCATTGGTTTCGTCATTATTATATCTTAAACTGTCTTACTCTCTATTATGTGTGAAAAATATAAATTTTTGGACTCAAAGGCTAAAAACACTTATAGTAAGCTTACTGATGGGCTCCCTGACTTGGCTTTCAACCACGTGAAGTTTGGTGAGAGGGATGAGAAGACCTATCCACATAAAGAAGGTGTGGATTTTGATACGAATGGCACCACTGTTTGGATGTGAATTTTATAATCTTAGCATCTCCCCCACGTAGTTATGTGAGGCGAAAACTGAAGAGAATGTTGTTGCAAGTATTGTCGGTACACATGATTTCAGTGAAACTCACTAGAAATGTCAGCCAGGTTACTTACACCCTTGTTCTCCTTATGCCAACCTTCAAGACAGAAAATGGCATTCGTAGAGGCACCGACATTGATGCGGGCATGCACCCACCGATGCCCAAGTCAGCATTTTACTTATAAAGAATAACAGACAATGTATGAAATGAGCTTGAGGGGTTTGAGATGGGTGAAGTAAGAATTAAGGCTAGAGGAGATGGTTCCTGTGTGTGTGTTCACACTTCCTTCTTCAGGGGAGAATACTAAGGACCCCTTAAACCCGAGAGACTTCCATTCTAACTCTAGAATTAAAAGGAAAAGTGTATGGAATTCGTGGGGGAATAGCCTAAAGTCCTCTTACCCTTCTTACCCTAACCTTAAGTACTCCTCTGAGAACTTGTGGATGAGTGATACGTATTGAGGCTTAGTGGATGAGATGCTGCCATATTTGCCCTAGCTAAAATAGGGCTTGAATCGACTTTCCAGCCATTACCAACCTAGCTAGCTTCAGTTGACTGCTCAATTGACATAGCAGGGAGTAGGCATATAAAGGAATGCCACGCGGACATCCCAGACACTTTTTCAAGCATGGTGGATGACGCCTTTAGCCGTGCGAGCTAAATGACTAGGCAGAAGTTGGTTTGTAGGAGACTTTCCTCTTTTGGATGTCTTCAGCTCAAAGGTTCCTTGCTCAACTGGCATGCCTCCTATTTTATGGAAATATTCCGCCCACCTAGCATACCAGGGCAACGTGGTGCATTAAATGTCACTGCTGAGTGGTGGTTGGGAGCGTTAAAGGCTTTGTTTGTATAGAAAACTTCCTATTAGCTTCCTCCTTTACATAGGCTTGGCAGGCAAGTTGATACCCTAAGGTCTTCACTTGGGTGGGTTCCCTTGGGCTTTTGTTGATAATGGCTCAAATTCACTACCCATAATAATATATATATTAGGTGGCTAACTAACTAACTTGTTATAACTAAAACCAATTAAGGAGTAATTTCAATCTTGAGATGCATTTAAGGAGGGAGGTTACTATTTTGTATTGATTTGTTGAAGTAACAATATTTTGTCTTTTGATTCTCTTTGAAAGATTCAAGTCTATAGACTCTTATATCTTTATCTAGCTATTTTTAGTAAATATTGATAAGCTTTCTTTCACACACACACTTATACACATTTTTGTAGGGTGCAAAATGGAATGTTGCAATAATTTTTGTTCATTTGCTTTGCTAAAAGAACAACTGAGGAAAGGGGTAATTGTAATTATAAAAAATAAAAAGTAAAGAAAATCGTGGATATAGTTTGATTTCGTAACCTCTTTACTTTGACCAATTAAATCTAAAAGGATGTCTCAACACCCAATATCCTATGACTCACTGGTTTGAGAGTTATTGATCTAAAGCTCGATACATTGTTTAAGGAGAAAGTTTAAGGGAATTAGACATTGCACTTGTCTACGAAAATAAATTTAAATAAGCATCTGCAACCCGAGTATTAAGCTCGTAGGGGTGTCTTAACACCTAATACCCTAAGACCAACTGGTCTAGGAGTTATTAACCCAATACTCGTTACATGGGTTAATAATGTATTTTATATATCTATATTTGTCTATATATATATATTAAAAAAAAGAGAGAAAAGTTGATAAATAACCCCTACCCAAGGAAATAATTTTTAAAAAGCATTGAAATGGATATTTGCTCTTTTATAAAATAACTTCATATATATGTAACAATGAACGCCAAAAGAAGATTTAACAATATCTTAAAAATAACTAGATAAGTGAGAGTTTATTTAATTAAATTGACCAAAGGAAGAAAATGGTGATTAACTTTATGAATTTTACTAATTAGTGACGCTTGTATTACTTGGGACTAGTAATAAGCTGGTTAGGGGTTGTGATGAGCACTTAAAAGTGTATATTTATTAAAGTTTAAATCATCATTGTGCACTTAAGAGTATTATTAATTATTTTAGGTTGCATTTGATAATACAACTATTTTTAATTTTTGTTTTTTATTTTTTCCTCTTGAGTTATGTATAATTTGGTTAGTTTAGAAGTTAGTTGGAGTTTATTAAATGTTAGTTAGACTACTTAATTAAGTAAAAATATAAAAATAAAAACTGAAAATGAAAACACTTTGAAAGTGCTTTCATTTTCAGTTTTTATTTTTATATTTTTCTTCACATTTTTAATCTAACTGACATTTAACAAATTCTAACCAACCTCTAAACTAACTAATTTATATCTAATTTAAGAGGAAAAAACTAAAAACAAAAACAAAAAATGGTTGCGTTATCAAACAACCCCTTAATTTATACAATTTCTTTAAGTTTAAGTTTAAAAATGAAAATAAATTGAAATGTGTGTTTTTAATACAGATTTAATGAAATAGATGTATCTCTCAATTAAAAAGTCAATTAAGGTGATTTTTAATTCAATGCAAAGATAACTTAATGCACCACAATACTATAGTTATCAATAAAGTTCAGTTCAAAAGTTTAATAGACCATATTTGAGACTAAAGTACAAATGTTCTGCATTCAAAGACCAACCAAATATAGTTCAGTATTTGGGCCATATCTTGCATAATACTAGTCCAAATATCCTAATTCTTAATGATCTAGATAGCTAAGACATATAGTTACAACTTATATGTTTTGACCAATAGAAGATTCCATGGAATTCGATGCGATATGGACAGTGCAATTGGGAAGACAAACATGACATACATTTTCAAAGTTTACCTAACTATGTGTCTATTTTCATACAAGTCTCTTGACATTTATTTACCCTTAATAGTCTATAAATATCAACATTTAGTAGTCATTTAGGCAGGCTTTTAAAGAGATCAAAATCATTCTCTTTCTGTCTTTGTTGTAGTCTTCTTGTATTCTGAGTAGAAGTTATGTTCATTTTCTTCTTTCTTCTTTTCTTCTTGTCTATGAGTATCTAATTTTTAGTTTTGCTTAGGTGAAATGGTGAAACTCTTGATAATAAAATAAAATTAGATTAATCTTTTTCTTAGGCTTGAATGTTTATATTATCATGTTGTTATTGTATGTGTTGTATTTATTTCAATCAACTTAAAACCCTCATTGTAAAGTGGGAATCTTGATTCATTGTAGACAAGAGATTAACACAATAAATGCTTGAACCCACTTACATGTACTGACGTTATTAGGAACCCTCCTTACAATATAAGGATCTTGATTCATTGTAGATAGGAGATTGACACAATGAATGTTTGAACTCATTTGCAAGTGTTGGCGTTAGTAACAAAATATAACTACATATATAATTTTAAATAAACTTTAAATATTATACTTTTTAATTGGAACCTCCATTATGCATGGATTCCAATTGAGCTATAGAAAGAATTAATCTTGTCCTTATTTTACATAGCAAGAGTGGATCTCCTAGCCTTCGCCAATCATTTTTTATTTGAAAATAACTTCTATTTTAATTTTTGTGACAAATCACTTATTCATCTCAAACACTTTTTTCATCAATTTCCATGTGGATCGACTTTGGACTCCCGAGAATTTATTACTTGAGACAACCTGCACTAGAGTTTGGAACCTTTAAGTTGTAGCAATATCACAATACATCAAAATTACTCAAAATACTCGAAATCAAAAGCAAATACACATACTAATTGCCTTCTTCAAGTATATTAATGTAATACATACAAAAATAAGCTACTATAACTTAATATATATATATATATAGTTATTAACTTTATAAAGGTGATGATAGTTGAATGAATATTTTCAATAAAGAGCTTTGAGTTCAAATTTTAAAAACTTTAACAACAAATAATAATGAAATAAAAGGAAGAACATAATGACAAATAAGGATGAAAGAATAAGTTAGAAGGAAGAAGGAAGAAGAAGACAATGAAGTTATAAAATAAAACCCACACACATAAACATACAAAATGGAATGCAAAAAATATCAGATAAATTAAAGTGGAATTATTGAGTTGTTTAATGAAAGACAAATTCAATACTTTGCCTAGTTTTTATAAGAAATATGACTTAGTGGGTATTTTTCTAATTTGTATTATTTTAGTGGATATTTGACCAAAAAACCCTAATAAAAATAAAAAGGAAACCGAATATTAAGAGTTTTGTATAATTTTCTTTCAAAGTTAGACCATTTTAGTTAAAATATTGCACCAATAAAAACAACTATATATAAGTTTTTTTTGGTAATTAAAAACAACTACATATAAGTTGGCAATTAAAGCGCTGTAATTTATATATAATTCCATATTATAACAATAACTAGAGTTCGGTTCAACTAAAGGTGACTCATTACCACTAAATCTCTATTTTAAGTAAGTTTCAGCTTTACCCCTTAGAAGATTCCTGTTTGAATTGTACCATTTTTAGTATTTTCCTTTTCATATATATACATGCACACCAACACTGGGGAACCCTGCAATTAAAGTAATTAAATATTTTACCTACACTCGAAAAAACCCTCTCTCAAGTCTCATCATAATCTTATTTGCATTTTTGCAGTACTGTCTTACACTCACAAATTCCTAATACACACAAATGGGCTCCAGGTTTGTATTCTTAATTTACATAATTTCTTATTAAACTACTAGTCTGATTTTACTGTGGTAATTTCTTGTTATTTTTTCTATTTCTATAGCAATTTCTCTGAAAAATCAATGAAGATGAACTGGGACAATCTAGGGTTTGGTCTCACTCCTACTGACTTCATGTATGTAATGAAAACCTCCGGAGACGGGTGTGTCTTTGACGACGGACAAATCACTCCCTATGGAAACATTGAGATTAGTCCCTCTGCTGGGGTCTTCAACTATGGACAGGTGACCAACTTAACCTAATTGCCCCATTAAATAAATATATCTGTATGTATCTATATGTACACATGTTTTTTTTTATATATTAACCTTTCAGTAACTGACTCCAAGTGACATAACATACATATATATATTCAGGGACTATTCGAAGGTGCCAAAGCATATAGGAGAGAAGATGGACATGTCCAGCTGTTTCGGATTGAAGAGAATGCTCGGCGGATAAAGATGGGAGCCGATAGACTCTGCATGCCGGCACCGTCCGTTGAGCAATTCGTTGACGCCATAACGAAAACAGTCCTCGCCAACAAACACTGGGTACGATGCAACCCCAATTCTTCTTCTTCTGCCACCAGTTTGTATATGTTTATGTGAGATGTGTGCATGTAATATATGCATGACTTTCTTTTTTTTTTTTTTTTCGTATGTGTTTTACAGGTGCCTCCAGCAGGAAAAGGGTCATTGTATCTTAGGCCTTTGTTATTTGGAAGTGGGTCTGTGTTGGGTATTGGGCCTGCACCTGAATACTCTTTCATCATTTTTGCTTCTCCAATTGGAAATTGGTACAAGGTGGGGTTTTTAATTAAGCTTCTTCAGCCCATTAAAAAATTATATGATGAATCACATTATAAGTCTTTTAGTTAGCAATAACACTGGGTTTTTCACAAATATAATCTCAGAATGGGTCATCGGCGATGAGCTTATTGATACAAAACAAGGTGGCTCGTGCTTCCCTTGGTGGAACTGGAGGCATTAAAAGCATCACCAACTATGCACCGGTAATAATTCATATATATAATATCATTGACATATATTACACAAGGAAATAATATAGATCAGTGATATATTTCATCCTTAGTATGTATGTATGAACTTTGGTTTTAAATTTTAAGTTGGTTGCTTTTGATTTTGTGAAGGTGTTTGAGGTTGTTCAAAAGGCTAAGGCACAAGGGTTCGCTGATGTCCTATTTCTAGATGCGGCCACTGGAAAGAACATTGAGGAGGTTTCTTCATGTAACATTTTCATTGTCAAGGTAAAGTATAATTATATAATTCAATTTACTGTCTAATATTATATATGAATTATAATAAAAGGGTCATTTATCTTATTAAATAAATTTGACCGCATTTAGTTTTCTAACTTAAAAACTGAAAAAATTAATGCAGGGCAATCTTATTTCAACTCCAGCATTACAAGGGACTATTTTACCCGGAATCACACGACGAAGCGTCATTGAAATCGCTCTTGATTTCGGTTACCAGGTTACTGAATTCCATAACCCAATCAATTTTTTTAGGTTCATTTATGCATGCATGGTGATCATGAATATAATACCCACATATATACCAATCTCTGAAAACATTTTGGGGGATCCAAATTTGTTTGAGCAGGTCGAAGAGCGAGATGTTCCGGTGAAGGAGGTGCTAGATGCGGATGAAGTTTTCTGCACAGGAACTGCAGTTGGTATCACTCCTGTTGCTAGCATAACATACCAAGACAAAAAGTACATACCGTGCATGTTATATAATAATATTATATAATTATATATATATGTAATATATTGAAGTTTAGCTAGCTAGAATTTGCTTTTGTTTTTTTGTTTTTTTCCTTTTTATGAAGTAATTTTTTAAGTATTTATTCTTATTTTGACATAACAATAAAACCTTGTATATATCGTTTATGCAGGGTGGAATACAAAACAGGGGAAGAAACGGTGTCGAACAAACTGCGAGTAAACCTAACAGGGATTCAAACTGGTGCAATGGAGGACAAGATGGGATGGACGGTTATGATTGACTGATCAAGTTTTTCCCACTATCGATCTCGTTTTCAACCAAATTAATAAAGCCTGCTGGACAGGCACATTTGAGCAAATTTTTCAACCATCCGAACGTCAATCAAACGCGCATCTGCATTCTTACTAAATCATATATAATGATTTATTTATGATGAATATTTCATGTTTCTGTAGCCATATAATATATATATATATATATGTGTGTGTGTGTGTGTGTGTGTGTATGTGTGTGTCTGTTTGGTATAGCTAGCTTATTATCTGGAAAATACTTGTTCTAGTGCAAAATGAAGAGTACATACATAAGTTTGTTGCAATTATTTATAACATAGTATCACCCTCAACTTTATTGAGGTTTTATAAATTCACTATTTCTAGACAAATGTATGCTTTGAGTTTTCAGAAGTTGATGATTAAACTTAAAAAGCTCAATGGCTACTTTGATTTCAATTAAGATATAAGTTGTGTCCAAAAAATAAAAAATAAAGATATTATTATCCAAAAAAAAATGAAAGATATCACTACAAAATTAGTTAAGCATGCACAAAGTTATACTTTGTTACAAAAAGCTATTTATTATAACAATTAATATTTTGCCGTTTAAACATTTTAACCTATAAATATCAAGATTTGTGACTAGAAGACTTTTATGTCGAAGGTCCAGTTACAATCTAATCACAAATAATTTTTTTTTACTATCATTCGCGGCAAATTTAAGATTTATCGCAATAGAATTAGTGACAAAAAAATTGCTATGGGTATCACTTATAAACCCATCCCTCAATATCCAAACCCAAGTCCCATTCACCAAAACTAGTGTAATCAATACGACCACTAGTGAATAATGATGTTCCATGATTTGTCTGAAACAATAAGAATAAATTAAACTATAAGCATATACAGATATTTACACAATCTATTTATAATTAAAAAAAAAAAGAAAAAGAATGAAGGTCACAATTAGGTCTCCTCCCAATATGTATTGAATGAAAAGATAAACAGAAGCTACATTTATAAAAGGGAGAATTGCATAAACTACCCTTAACATTAGGGGTAAATATAGTTCGTATCCAGTTATATTGAAATTATACAGATACTACTCCTCACAGTATTAACATTAACAGTTTGACTTAGTTGACTAATGAAATATCCATTTTACCCTTGGATGCAGTTGTAATAATACAAAATGACTTATATACCCTCACTAACCTAGAAAATATAAAAAATGATAGACACGTGGACAAATTAAAAAATAACATGTGTCACTATAAAAATATATAGTGTATTATTAATTTTAATTTTTAAGAGTATGTATGGTCCGATTAAACTACAACACATAGCACTATTAAAAAATATATAATTTATTAATTATATATATATATATATATATTTTATGAGAGGGATCTCACACCTCATTCTATTTTGATAGAGATATTAATTTGACGAAATGAAGCACTCTGTGCCTGATCCTTGTTCGTCATTCAGATGGATGTGCCTTTCTCCTAGTTGTTCAGGTTCATCGTTCAATCGTACGGGGAATAGAAAGTAGCCAAAGTGGCTTTTATAGGTAGAATGTTCCTCCTTGTTCCCCTAATGTGACTGGTTTTTCGGGCCAACCATGGTTGATCCAGCCACTTTGACTGCTACCAAATCCTTATTTAATGGAGGATCTTCATCCCAACCACTAGATCCTTCGGACTCAAACCATTAAAAATCAAAATAAAAAAAAGAGAAGAAAACAATTTGGACTTGGAAGCCTACCTCAATGAAGGAATTTATGAATCGATGAAGGGTTTGGTTGTGTGGCTTTCAATGGAAGAGAAAAAGGAATAAATATTAAATCTTTCCCTTTGTCTCATCCTTGCTATTAACTTCTTTGAAAACCCAATGGAAACTATTCCAAGGTGCAAGCTTTAGCTGGAAAAAAGGATGAACTCGCCGACCAAAACTGGGGAAGATAATGAACAGCCACCACCGAGGAAACCTAGTTTGACACCTTTCTCTCTCTCTTCGTTTGACCCTATTTTGGCAATATATCCTCTAATGGTTTTCCGGATTTTAGAGAATATTGAATCTTATAATGGATTTGAAGTATGTGTCTGTGTTGGGAATGGTGTTTCTAAATTGGGTGGGATAAAAATGTCAACAAATGGATTTTTTTTGGTGGACTTTCGGCTTGCTGAGGAATAAGGTCATTGGAAAAGAAATCATCGAAGCGAACCAAAGAGAAGAGAAATAAAAAAGAAAGAAAATTTAAAATATATATATATATATATATATATAATAGTGATAGAATGGCTTAGATGTCCTTTTAACTATCAAAGTTAATAGATTTTAACTAACGGCATGGGAGATTACAAGCCAAAAGTAATATTGCTAAGGTATGCCTATATTTAGGCCAAACCTCGACGGAGGTTAATGATATTAACTCTTTAACAGTAGAAGGGCAAATATGTCATTTCAAATTAACTTAAATAAAACAATATTAAAGCTTATACAATTAAATTAAATTAATTTAATATTTTAAAAATAAAAAATTTATAAAAAATAAGTTTTCCTCCCCTCTCTCCTCATCCTCACAAAATAAACAATTTATTTTTCTCTCCTCTCCCTCACCCTCCTGACTCTCTCTTCTCTCTCTTATTCCCTTTTTCTCTCCTCCCCCCTCATCTCATCCTCACCCTCCTTCACGAGATAAATAAAGTTTTTTCTTTCCAGTCCCTCATCCTTCCAACTCTCTCTTCTCTCTCCTATTCCTCCCCCTAACAGCCTCTTTCTTTTCTCACTCTTCTCGCCCTCACCTCTAAGCCATCTTCGCCACCCTTTGGAAGAGAAGGACGATCAGTCAACACCACTAGTTGTATAATCTATGAATGGAGGTGAGCATGGTTGCTAAGTTTCATGGTTAAGCTTACACTATGGACTTGCAGTTGGAGGAGGTCAAGTTACAGCTTCATAAATGGGTGCTCTAAAAAAAATAATGAATTGAAAAAAGAATAATAACGAATATTTTTTCTTTTAATTTTCTTTTTTGGATGTTTAAATTGCGGGCTTTGATATTGAAGCTAAATTTGGATTGCGTAATTTTTTTTTAGTCCACACATTACTAGGTTTGCATAGAACATTGTTGTTTGATGATTTATTTGATGAAAATTGTTGAAGAAAGGAAGAACTTTTGGATTGCCTTTTTGTGTGCAAATTGGCTATCATGGATTGAGAGAGAGAAGAGAAAGAAAGGAAAGAGAAATAGAGGAATAAGGGTGCACGGCTTGGTCGCACTAGAACGAAAAGGAAAGAGAGAGAAAAAGAAAAAAATCAAAGTCATAAATATAAAATTGTAAATTTTTATAATTTTTAAATTAGATAAGCGCCACGGGTCAATGGGGAAGGGGGAAGAGAGAAGAGAGAATTTACTTGGTCTCTATATGCTTAGATTTGCTATGGTATCTAGGATCCTTTATATATGCTATGGCTGCCTACTTATCACAATATGACTACCTAATTATCACAATATAGTATTACTAGTTATGTTACATCAGTAACACAGATCCTCATAAAATCTTCTAAGCTACACTGCTTCTTGAACTACAACTAAGCATGCCACAAACTCAGCTTCCATTGTAGATAAAGCAGTACAAGTTTGCTTCTTACTAAACCATGAAATAGGGCATGCATTCATCTATATTGCCTCCCCAATTAGCATATGTGTAACCCACTAAGTGCATATCATATCTTTGGTAGCATAGGGCATAATCTATCATAGCTCTCAAATATGTCAAAATCCTTTTGACACCATTCCAATGTCCAAGATTAGATTGGTACCTACTTACCAATCCTATAGCATAACAAATATCTGGCCTTGTACACACTATAGCGTACATTAAACTTCCAATGACAATGATATAAGGAACTCTAGCCATTCTTTTGCATTATTCAATAGTTTTATGGCACATTTCAAGGCTTAAATATTGCCCTTTAGCAATTGGAGTATCCATGGATTTGCAATTTACCATATTGACTCATTCTAAAATCATTTTGATGTACGACTCTCGTGAAAGAGATAAAAGTTTTCTAGAACAATCTATGTGGATCTTAATACCTAGAATATAAGCTGCTTCACTCATATCGTTCTTCTCAAAATTAAAGGACAACCATTCTTCAATTGTTATGAGATAGTCCAAGTTGTTTTCAGCGAATAAGATATTATCAACATGTAAGGATAAAATTTTGAAATTAACCTTAGACCTTTTCACATAAAGACAATGGTCTTCATTGGTTATTATAAACCCATAAGTAATTATGGCTCGATAAAATCTTAAATACCTTTGTCTAGAAGACTATTTAAGACCACATATTGATCTCTTGAGCTTGCAAATTTTATGCTCTTGCCCTCTGTCACGAAACCTATAGGCTGTTCCATTTCTTCTTCTAAATCTCCACTAAGAAATGCAATCTTTACATCCATTTGATGTAATTCCAAGTTCGTGTGAACTACGATTGCTAGAATCAATTGAATGAATGCAAACCTCATTATCAGAAAGAAGGCATCTTCATAGTCAATACCTTCTTGTTGAGTGTAGCCTTTTGCTAATAAACGAACCTTGTACCTCTCTATTGTACCATATGCCTTATGTTTAATACGTAATACCCATTTATTTCTAATAACCTTATGATTAGGCGGTAAATCAACCAAGTCCCAAACATGGTTGACTCTCATCTACTTCATCTTTTTTTCCATTGCTTTAATCCAGTGTTTTCTAGTATGTGATGTGATATCCTCATTAACATTTTTAGGGTCATCACTATCATGCACTGCAAGCATAAAAACTTCCCCTTCAATCTTAAAATGATGATGAGGAATTATAGTGCGATTACTTTGTAGAGTTGGTGGATCATTTTAAACTAATTAGACATTTGGATCACTTCCACTAATCGTAGACAGTTCAAGTTGATCGTTACATACATAACTAGGAGTTATTGTAATGTCCAGATCTTCCAACTCTTCAATTTGAATACTTTCATCTATGTCACATTTGCTAGGAAATTCATCTTCTATGAATGTGACATCCCTTTATTCTAATTCAGTCATACCCCCATTTATATGTTCACCAATGAACACATATCTTTTGGGTCATTAACATATGTAGTTGAACCCCACAGTCGTCAATGATTTAATTTAGGTTTTCATCCCATCCATAGTTCATATGGAGTTAAGATGACTAATTTTGTGGGCACATGATTAAGTATATAGGCCGCAGTTAATAATGCATCACTCTAATATGAAATAGGGAGATTTGTGTGTGTCATCATAGACCTAAACATTTCTAATAAAGTCTTAGTAATTCTTTCCGCTACTCAATTTTGTTGCTGAGTATATAGAATAGTCAACCGTCTACCAATACATTTTCTTTTACATAATTCTTTAAAATGTTCAAAAAGACATTCACGCCCACTGTTGGTTGTTAGAGGTTTAATAGTTTTGTCTAGTTGATTCTCAACTAAACTTATATATTTCATAAAGCAACTTAATACCTCAGATTTATGATAGATCAAATAGACATGGCCATATCGAGTAAAATTAACAATAAATGGGATAAAATAAGAAGCACCATGTCTTACTTTCACATTCATTGGGCCACAGATGTTAGAATGAACTAATTGCAATGGATATTTAGCTATAGTTCCATTTCCAAATGGTTTTCTAATTGTTTTTCTAGCTAGACAATTCTCACATATAGACAAGTTAATTTTAGCGTATAGACCTAACATCCCCTATCTAGCTAACAATTTCATTCTATCTTGCCCTTCATGTCCAAGTCTAGAATGTCATATATTCACATCCACATTAGCATTACTAGTAGATGTAACATAAGAAAAACAACTTTCATTAATGCAAGATTCAACATTGGTTTTCAACAATATAAAACCATCCAACATATAACCAATACCTACTAATACTAAATTAAGAAAAATATCCAAACTATTGTCTTTGAAACTTAAAATATAACTTAAGCTAAGAAGGACATTAACAGAAATTAAATTTTATCAGATCTCCAATGCATGAAGAAGTAAAATATGGCCACCATGCATAACTAACTTATAAGTGTCGATCCTTTTGACTTCTACTTTAGAGTTGTTCCCTACATGTATCCATCTAGTTTGAGACGAAATATGACGATACTTTATAAAAGCTTCTCTTTCTTTTGCTATATGGACTATAGCTCCTAATTTTAAGTCCTCATAGGATGAGGCTCAGTTAATAAAATAGAGCTTGAAACAAAAACTGAATTTAAATCAATGCAGTTTGAATTGGGTTGTACCTTTTTTTGGCTCAGTACATTCACGAGCGAAATCACCTATCTTGCCATAGTTGTAGCATTACATCTTACTCTTGTCCTTCTTTCCAGTATGTTTACCTCGCTTGCGCCCCCATGCTTTATTCTTTTTATTAGAATGACCATATGATTCAGCTTTCCATTTACCCTTTCCTTTGTAATTTTCCTGGTTTTGCTTGGAACTGGAACCTTTACAATAGCCAAATGCCATTGCATAGGACTCACTAGAGACTCCAACAACCTCAAGATGCTATTCCTCTAGTTTCAAATAATGTTGTAAGTCATATGAATCTTCATATGTTCCCAACTATTAGGAAGGCATGTAATCACAGCCTAAACCTGTTGTTCATCTGTGAGAGTATGTCTAGCTTACTTTAATTCCCTGATGATGTTTGACATTTCCATGAGATGCTGAGCCATTGAATGATTAGGGTGCTTCTTGTAAGTGTCAAACTTGATAGTCAGTTTCCTAAGTTTAGTAGTAGAGGTGCCATTAAACTTATCTTTTAGGGCCATCCATATTGCATGAGCAATGTCATATTGCTCAAATTCACACATCACAGCATCATCCATACTACTCAGGAATGTAATGTGAGCGATAGTGTTTCTTTCTTTTCCAGGTCACATAGGCCTTAGAGTCCCTCCTGTGTTGAGCAGCAGAGTCATGCTCAGGTTCCACCATCACATGGTTTAATGGTTCAGTAGCTTCTTGCTCCTATAAAACGAGATCTTATGACTCTAGATGTCATAATTATCATCATTGAGTTTCTTACCTTTATTTAGTTCAGCCATGATGTACTTTAATACAGATGCCATATTTTTAGCAACTTCTACATAAAGATTCAAAAGGAATATCTTAAAAGAAAACAAAGCTAGCATTCACAAGTTTTTGGAACAAAATATACTAAAAACATAATAGTCAAATACAAAGATGAAATCGAAAAGTTGTCAAGGCTTTTGATCATTTTTCATTTCAATGAATCTCATAATTATATGATTTAGTCTACTTGTTTGAAAATAGTTTTAGATAAGTTTATACAGAAAATAATATCCGAAACACCCCATTAAAAGAAAACAAATTTAATAAATACACTGTAAATACAATGATCTAACCTTACTATCACAATCCCAGTACGAACAATATGATGCAATTTGGTCTTGCAAGCAAATCATGTAGGGATAATCCTCTCTAATTACAATGTATATGCTTTTGACTATGAAATTTTGGTGGAAACATATTATATTTCTCTTTGGTTTCTCAGATGTTCGCATAACCCCTTATACTTCAACATATTATATATATATATATATAGTATATAACTACCAAAAGGCCAGTTGTTTTGAAGGTTTTGAAGGAGTTTGATAGAGGGCATGACACATATAGCTTTATGAGGTTTGTAATGTAATACCCCCTTACCCAAACCTAGGTTCCCAAGCAAGGTGTGTTAACATTAAGAATTTTTTTTAATTTTTAAATAAGTATTCAAATCCATTTGAAAACTAATACAATTTTAGGCAAACCCAAACCGGTATTAAACCCCTTGTTACTACTTGAGACCATCTTAACAAACCACAGCTACTACTAATAAAATAAATAAAGATAGTAGGAGTACTCAACTCACAACGTGACAAAAGAGTATTTAATAAAAGATAGAGTATCTAGCCCAAAAGTGATAAAAAGTAATGCGAAAGAACTCTATACATTGCCGCGCCTCTTCAGTCCCATGCCGCCACCAATCCTTAGTGAAGAAGTTTGAATTTACCTGCCATACAAAGCAAACAACTGTTAGTGAAAAACACTCAGAAGACAACCATATGCATATGCCAATGCCATGTCATGAAGTGTAACGCCGTATACCTAAAATTAATATTTTTCCCTATTTATTTTAAATCGTGCAGCCCACTCCCTTTTCGCGTTTCGTGCACAAAACACCATACATCTATGGTATGCGGATAAACTACCATTCCTACCAACCCATCGCTATGTGTGATCAGTAATTCACAGAGCGACTACAAACCAGGATTTGAAACCATGCACCTCGTCGTGCAAATCATTTTGAAAACACAAACGCCTAGGGAAAAATCCTTCATTTCACATAAAATAATAAACCTTATGAATTGCTCTATGTAAATGAATGCCCAAGTTACAATGTGCAAGTAATAACAAACCACGCAACAAAACACATAATTACCAAACCGCCCTATTCGGACAATCATAATCACGGAATTGCCCCTGTTTACACCAATGATTTCTCATTGACAACTACAATAATGTAATTACCGAAATATCATTGGTCATTCCAGAAATTACCAAGATACCCCTCAAGTAAATGAAAAAATTATCAAAATATCCCTCAATAGGTATATAGTTAATTACCATTCTACCCTCGGTAAAAATAAATACCTATAGTAAATTTCACAAAACACATATGTACAATCAATCCTGAACACATATTCGCATCCACACATATATACATCCATCCATGTACATATTTATAAATTCAATTATAAACATATACACATAAATACAAATATAAACACATACTCACATATACATATATATACACACTCATATATGTATACACGTATTTTATACACATATACAAGATTATATATACATACCCCCATGTATAAATATACTCACAAATATATATATATATATTAATTTAATACATAAATAATTAGTTTTATACATAAACCTCTTCAAAACACACTTAGGTATATTTAATAAATATGTACATAAAATACATGTATTTTGTAAAGTATATCTATATTAATTTTGTAATTTTCTCACACTTTCTCTCTTTAAAACTTCTCTCTCTCTAGAATGAAATGGAAAGCAAGACAATGATGAAAGTGAAGAGGGTGGTCAGCCATGAAGAGGTAAAATGTCAATTGACTAAGAATAATATTAAATTAAAGTAAAAAGTTAAAAATATATTTTACATTAATATTAAAATAGTGAATAGTAAAAGTCAAAGTCGTCAAACTTTGACCAAGGGTAAAATGAGTAGAAAAAGTTTTTCAACTCTTCATAGGGTACTCTCGGTCCCCACAAAAAAGTTCGAAGAATTCAGAATCTGCTCGTTTCGGTGAAAAAGGCGAAACTGCGATAAAATCGAAAACGTGTTCAAAAATCGACAATTTCATAAACAAAAGCTTGGTTATTACATGTAAATATTAAAGTATAAATATTTTGTGGAAGCACAAATTTGGAAGGAAAGGAAGTTTATGTCATATGGCATTTATGTGAGGTTGGCCCATATATTTATTGAGATGGAGTGGGAGTTGTTGGTGGGCTCCATGTGATTGGAATTGTTGGTTGTCTCTGTTGGTGAAGGGATGAAGGAATTGTACAGATACATATTATATATATATATATATATATTCTATAGGATATATTTTTGTATGGATGTGGTTGTCATGTAAATTGAAATTATAATGGTGGACCCCATGCAAGTATTAATTCTAAGGGAACAGAAAGGAATGGAGTTTCAGTTATGGTTTCGCAGTTTGTCGTTGTAATTTAGCTTTATTATTTTGATTTTTGGTAGTGAGAGGTAGAAATCCAAGAGGATACAATTTAGTGGGGAATGAAGAAATATCTATTATATCAAAGAGTTAATTAATAATTTAATTAATTAATTTTGTATGGAGTGAAGCTAATTGACTATGCCAAATCATAGGTTTACAAGGTTTGGAGTGGTGTATATTTTTGAAGGTATGAATTTTCCTTACTTATTATTATTTTTTGATAAATTATAGTAACAAGTGAGGGGGACAATTTTTGAGCCTGTTATATTCTCAATTTATGAAAATAAATATATATGTTTGTGAAGGGTCATAAATAAACTAAAATGGAATTAATTCGAATGTTGGAGTGATGGACTAGAATGTTGGAGTGAATTTGATTGGTCATACCAAATAGAGGTAAATTAGTAATTTTGCAAAATATTTGTTTAGCTAGTGATTTTTTAGGATTGATGGTGTAATTGGGCGAATATTTTTTACAACAACTACCATGAACTTTTTAGTTCATCAAACCTACAGATTGTTCATTCTCTGCAATCTAATATGGTTGTCTGTATAAAATCGGATCTTTTAACAATAAAATTTTCTTTTTCTCTACATTTAGAGTCGCACCTCGCACAATTAGAGAATACAATATATTTATTTTTTTAATCAAACAGTAATAGATTCGTTTTTTTTTAAATAAACATTGAAGAAACAAAAGAAAAAGGGTTGTATATAGAATTTAATAATAGATGAAAGGCAGAGCTAAGAGTCCCAAAACCAAGTTTGGGATACACATCGTTTTCTTCCTCACTGGTTTCTACATCTCCATCCTCTTTTCTCAGATCTCTTTTTCTCTGTGTTACATATACAATTGTTTAGTATGTGAGTGTATGAGATTTGGGTTGAGCTTCAATTTGGTAAGGGTGTGGCACAAAGAGTTCTGAGAGGATGAGTAAGCATAAAAAAAAAAGAAAAAAAAAAAAAAAGAGAAAGCTTCTAGTTCTAACCCCTCTATTTGCCTGGGTTAGATTAATTACACTTCAGTGGGATAAAAAAAAATTATGACAAATGTTTTGGATTTTTTTTGCCCCTAATCAAAGAACTAGAAATAATCCAATCGGATTTAGTACAGCACACCAAACATGTCATTAGGAGTTTTTTTAATATATATATATATATATATATACAAGTCCACATGTCATTAAAGAATTTTAGCATGGTTCCGGTGTAATTAAAATACTATTAAAATTTTTAATTGAATCCGAATTACCCTAAGTTAAAATTCTCTCAATCAATTTTTACTAATTTCTTAATTTTCTGTGTCATTTTGTTAAAAAATATTAACATTTGATCTTTATTTTAAATTGAAAGGAAAACATAAGTTACTTAAAGTTTAAGTTTGGTTTGTTGGTGAAAATATTTGTTTAAAGGTTGTCTTTGATATGAGGCTCCAAGAAACCTACAAAGAAACACTCACAAAGTCCTAAAGTAATAAGATTTAAAAAGATTCGATCTTGACCCTCTACTTAAAAAAGTAGGAATCAAAGATATCAAAGATTATGATTCTTTGCTTAGTAAAACGAAGAACAAAACAAGAACCAACTCTTGAATGCTCATAGGCATTGGCAAAATCTAAGTCTAATTTTATTGAAT
This sequence comes from Rhamnella rubrinervis, assembly GCA_007844105.2. Taxonomy (NCBI): domain Eukaryota; kingdom Viridiplantae; phylum Streptophyta; class Magnoliopsida; order Rosales; family Rhamnaceae; genus Rhamnella; species Rhamnella rubrinervis. The sequence continues at coordinate 7,604,650 of CM017575.2, read as the reverse complement.
AATATCTGGATAATAATAAGTGTAATATTCAGCTATGGTAGGGGCCTTTATATAGACCTCTTAAAGCTCTTTGTCCTAGACAACTCAACTAAAATTAGAAAACCTGAAAACCTAAATACATTAGGAAAAGGAACCCACATATGGCCGGCCATGTATGTTCACACCACATGTTGTGTTTACACTTTAAAGACTAATGAAATAAAGACACATGAAAGATACTTGTCAATTACATGGATTGATCAAATAAAGACACATGTCCTAATTTAATCCTAATTTAATTTACTTGGCAACCTTATTACACAAAACCTAAACTCCAATTCCATGTCATAATGCCACGCCAACTCAAAGCTATGTCAACTTCTTGATTGATACTATGTAACAACCCCTTTACTCAAGTCTGGAGACCCGACAAAAGGTATTTCATAATGATATACAATTGAAATGATTTATAAAAGAGCGGTTCCTTTTGGACAAAACTGAAATTCAGGTAAAATTTTTCTTTACTCTTTAGGACGCAATTAAATTATTAATATTAAAAGAAAAACTATAGTATTTTTAATACTTAAAATAAATATGGTTCTTTACAAAAGACCCACAGCGTAAAGAAAAAAAACTATCTAGTTAATCAGAGCTTTACATTGTCCAAAAGATAATAAAATGCAAAAAATCATTTGTACTACTACCTGTCTCCACCGGTTTGCCATGACACTGCCAAGTCACTCAAGTTATGCCTTTGGGGTTACCTAAACAGAGAAAAACAAGCAAGAGTGAGTGAAAATCACTCAATAGGTTCCCAACATACACATGCTAATGCAATGCATTATGTTAACAAAATGTCTTTCTTTTTCAAAAACTGATTTTTCTTTTTCTATTAACAAAAATCATATGCAAAATATCATTTTTTCACAACCTTTATACAGTGATTTACAAAACAAACGTTCGTAGGACTTTTTCATAATTTATGACGTCTGGGTCCAACTCTTCTTAGTCATGCTGGAGCTAGTTACTCGTCAGCAACTGTTATTTTCTAAAGTAGCACATAGACATACTTTTAGAGAAATCCTTTACACTTAATTGTTTAGAGAAAACAATGTGAGTGGGGAAAAGACCCGCTTATATCCGCATCATGTAAGTATTGAGGTTACAACCACCATATACATCAATACGCTCGCATGTGCGTGCATATGAGAATCCAAAATCTTTATTAACTAGTTAGTAGGATCTCAGCTAAACAATTCACATAACATATTCATATAAGCTCCATTCACTTTATACAGATGCCTACGTATGCATGGCCATGACTCATCAATTCATAATTTTCAAAACATGATTCTCGTAGGACAATCGATTAGCAATACAGAGGTCAAAAACTTTTATAGCATACTTCGATTCATATGAATGCTCATGAATTTCTTAACAATGGTAAGCAATAACTCAGTCTTTAAAGCACATACAAACTCCAAAGCATTTAATAACTAAGTCATAGCTCATTTGTAAATAGTATCCAATCTAGTAAAACTTATTCAAAGATAGATTTCACACCTTATTGTATATAATCCAAAACGGAGTACAAATCATATATTAAAAAGAACTCATGCTTTTAAATAATAAACTAAAATATAAAGGAAGAAGAAAATTAAGCATAAGGAAATAACTTCCTATATAAAACATTCTAAGTAAAAAATAACATGTTTATTAAATAGTAAAATAACTTTATTAAACTTAGCTAAACAAAATGTAAATTAATTAAACCTAAAATACTATTTGTTAGCAAAAAGAGAATTAATCAACCAACTTTTAACACTAGTAATAAAGTAATTGCTATAATATGTTAATTTAATCAAACCTATTTTACCATTTTTAATTAATTTGTAAAAATCATAACTAACTCATTCTAATTTAGATTTCTTTGATTCCAAAACCAATATGTCCCTGACTTATCATAGTATAGGGAAAAAATATGCCACGAAAATAACAAAAATTATAACTCTAGCAAAACAGTGAAATCCCATGGGTGTAGACGTAATGTTTTGTTTTAGGATTTTTCAGAAAATGAGTAAACTTAAAAAATTCATAAAACTCTTATTTTAATTCCAATTTGAGAAATTCCAAAGTCAAACTGACCATGACGTGACTCTCTGATTTAAAAGAAAAAAAAAATGACTAAAAAAATAAAGAAAATTTATAACAATTCAAACTCAGTAAATCTAGTGATTTAAAAGCCAAATGATTCATATCAAACCCAATTTACTACAGTAAAATTTTTAAAACTTTCGGACACCCATAACTAGAGTTACATTTAGTCAAAGTTCACAAAAATCTTAAAAAATTTTAAAATAATTATAGCTCAACCATTTGAGCTCCTTATAAGTCTAGATCAAGCCATGCTCCTCCCAAATCACAATTCCACTAACACAAATACAACAATACAGCAACCAAATGTTGTATTTGAAAGGAGAAAATCATAGCAAATGAAGAAAAGGGGGAAAACTAGTTAGATCTAGTATAAAAAAGCTTAGAACCTTCAAACTCAACCAAATCAAGAATGGATATGGGACCCTATCTTGAGAAATGCTTAAAAGTCCACAAAACTAGCTGGGACTACCTCTAAAACCACCAAGTTTTAAGCATAAATGGCCGGCCTCCCCTAAGCTCCTTACCTTCTTGCCTTTCTCTTGAGAAATCTTTGAAAATGCTTGATCTCCCTCACTTCCTCTTGCTTTCTCTTGCTCTCTCTCTCTCTAAAAACACACTCCCCCTCTCTCTTAAGGTTGGTGGCCGACTGCACTAGCTCAAAGATGAGCTTGATGTCTTGGAAAAAGTGTTTAAATAGGTGGTCCTAGGGTTTTAATGAGGTGACACTTGCTAGACCACTTTTTGACAAAAGTTTAACCAAACTTGGTCACCAAGTAACCCTATTGCACCCAACTGAACCTAGCCAAAACCTCTTCCCATAGATGTCATGTGTACAGAGAAGAAAAATCTCAATCAATCCTCTAACAGTCTAGGTGATGATGTGGTTGACTTTGACTTTGACTTGTAAAAACATACACACTTAAATACAGTTAAAAGAAAATCAAATAAGTCAATCTTAGTCAACTTAAAATCAAATCAAAATCATAACCTGACAGTCACCGGTCTAAATATTAACTTTGACCAGAATTGACTTTGATCAAAAGTCAACTCCACACAAAAGGAAAAATATATTAAATACCATGCCATCTCTATGTGTGCACACCAATAATCATGCAAATATGGGTCAATCCTCCTTGGTTGAATGTAGCACATAGTTCTCCTTTCTTTAAGCACTCTATGATCAATTCAAGTAAGGCTTCCTTGAACTTCTTTGCATAAGCTCTTGTAATTAGTCCATGTGGCAATTGAAGTGGATCTTTGGCTCGTGAGACCGTATTATTCCCCTTCCTAAAAAAGATTCATCCTCAAAATAAGGAGATGGACGGTAAGATGGATAGTGAGAGATCGAGAGAGATGTATGCGATGGAGGATGGTGAGATCGATAGCAAGGTGGTGGAGTTTATTTTAATAGTGTCTAAGTGTGTATGAGAGGAAGAGAGCGAGTTCGATCGAGAATTGTGAATTTAAGTGGGTCAGAATTGTAACATAAATTCTTCACTATTTAATATTTTGGATAGTTATGTCCCAACAATATTTGTTACACCAAATGCCATGCTAGGATTAAATGTAATCCAATACAGTCTAGTCCAATGTACAAAATATGGCCTATGATTCATAAACCAATTGAGCTACTGTAAAATTCAATAAATAGTAGTTACTAAAAAGTATATATTTTCAAATTAAAAAGGAAACAATCACATAACTATTCTCCTTATTATTCTTTCCATGTACAGTTATGATGACATATATGAACACGTGTGAGTTGAAATTTTAAATTTTAAAATTTTTACAAACTTTTGAATATCACGTTTTTGTTTATGAAATGGTATGTATGTTTTGGTTTTCTGTTAAAAACCTATAGCTACATTGTCTAAAAATTTCTAATTAAATTAATATAGATATCTATGTGTTGTACGACCATTCTACCACTAGTTTTAACTTATACTTTAGAATTAATTCAAAATATTTGAAGGTTCCTAGGTTGCTAAAAATCTTATGTCATAGTCTGTATTAGCTAGCTGTAATTAAATACTTATTGAGCTCAAAAAATTCCAAAACAATTATGGGTTGTAAGAGATATCCTTATGGTTTAAATGCGTTTGGATTTAAGTAATTTGACTAAGAATTGAGTTAGATATTAATTTTATAAGTAATTTATTGTGTATGCATTTTGAATACATGTGGGCTATTATGCATTGAACAATGCAAATTGTTCCGACCATTGTTTATTCGATTATGTCATATGATGATTATGAAATTAAATGGCACATGCATGATTCTTGTTAAGAGCTAGATTAGGTAATTTAAGTGATGGCGTAGTAACTAGTGCATGCATAAGTGTTATTAATGTACGACAGTCTATGAACAGTAAATTATATTAGAGCATCTCCAATAATGCTAAAAGTGGGTGGCGATATCAAAATTTTGTATTGCCACTCACTTTTGACACTCCGATAGGTATACTATTTCTTTGACAAATTATGGCACTGCGGCATTAACATTACTAGGAACTTGTACCTAGGAATAAATAAATGCTCTATACAAAAAAAAACCAAAACTCGTTGAGTAATTTTATAAGTAATTTATTGCGTATATATTATTAATACATGTTGGCTATTATGCATTGAATGATGCAAATTGTTTTGACCATTGTTTCTTTGATTATGTGATATGATGATTACAAAATTCAATGGCACATGCATGATTCTTGTTAAGAGCTAGATTGGATAATTTAAGTGATTGCTTAATAACTAGTGCATACATAAGTGTGTTAATGTACGATAGTCTATAAATGATACATTACATTAGAGCATTTCTAAGAGACTGCTAAAAGTGGGTGGTAATATCAAAATCTGGTATTACCACTCACTTTTGGCACTCCAATATGTATACTATTTTTTTTTGACAAATTATGACAATGTCATTTTTTATGCCAAATTTAACCCAAAATAAACATTAAAATTCCTAGGTACTTAGACTCAGGAATAAATAAATGCTTTATATAATAAAAAAGCTCATTAGTTTATACATATAAATAAAACTCTATTAGTACTTCAATATAATTTAAATAGGTTTTGGGTTTGTCATTTTCTTTAATATTTCAATATAATTTATATTAAAATTGGGAAAAAATATTATATTTAAACTTTTTAATATTATAATATCATACGGTTAAATATAGATAATATTTATATATCTTCATAATTTTTTAATTTTCTAAATTATAAAATCTATTTAATTATCGACAATTTTTTTTCTTTTTATGAAAATGTTCTAAAGAAATTAAATCTTACAATATATATACATATATATTAATAAATTAAATCCAAATTATGGTCATAGATTAATAAACTTGATCAAAAAATTAAGTTGATAATAAAATAATATTGAAAGTGTTATTTAAATTATTAAATTTGGAAATAATTAATAAATTAAATTTATTACATATTAATAAATTTGATTGAAGAGTAATAAGGTAAATAATAAAATAAAATTGAAAGAGTCTTTTAAAAATATTGAATTTGGCATTATTAAGTTTTTAACAAAGCCTATTGGAGTGTTATGCTATAATTTGACATTAGTATTTTAATTTAGTGTTGGAAATGAGATATTAATGCTAAAATTTGAAAATAACAATGCTATTATAACATTTACTGTTGGAGATGCTCTTAGTTGGTAAATTAGATAGCACTATATAAATGATATGTTAAGTCATGATAAACTATATAAACTGAAGTGAGAATAAAATACTTACTTGAATATGCTAAAGTGAGATTGATATGCATGCTCTTATTTGTTTGAATGCAATTCTAAAAGTGAGATGGAGATGCATATATTTCTTTGATATGTTATGAGGCTATGCCTACATTGTGAAAAATCAAATTACCATGGTCGATACCTTGATATTATGTCATTGTTTTGTATTTTGAAAATGCATTAAATGATAAGTATAATATGAACACAAAGTAAGCTTGTTATGAATACATATACAATTGAATTTATCATAGCATTGTTTGAGTTTAGGAATCCCATTGAGTTTTATAAACTCACATCTATTTTTATCATAAGAAATAAGGTTTTAGTATGTCCTCCAATATTTGAATAGTTTTCTCTGATTGTCTATCTGTTTGTGTATGAAATTGTTGTGTTGAACTCTAATTTTGTCTCATAACTCCATGCAAACTTTTCCAAGACATTTATGTGAGCCGAAGGTCTCTATCAAATACGATGGAAATAGGTACTCCATGCAGTCTTACTATTTTATTGATGTAAAGTTGAGCCAACTGATCCAATGACTAAGTCATCTTTATAGGTTAAAAGTCTGCAGACTTTATAACTCTATCAGCTATTACCATACAAAATTTTAACCTCATAAAATTTGGGATAACCGAACCATAAAGTCCTTTGTGATGTGCTCCCACTTCAAAAGAGGAACCAATAACGGCTCTATGAAATCAGATAGTCTTTGGTGTTCAACTTTAATTTGTTGACAGGTTAAACATTGTTCAACAAAATGTGCGATTTCTCTTTGTATGTTTGTCTAGCAAAACAAACCTATCAAGTCTCTAAACATCATTTTTCTTTTGGATTGCACGAAGCGTGTAGTGAGTTTCAGTCATTAATTCCTTCTTTAAGTGCTGGTTGTTGGGCACACAAAGATGATCTTCAAATTTTAAGGTATCGTCTCCATTGATATATCGGTCGTTTCCATTCAAGTATTTCATCGCTTATCTTGATCAGTTTAAAGTCTTGACCTTGTGCCACATTAATTCTCCTAATGATGGTAGGCTACACTTTAAGCATAGGTAGGGTCTTTGGATATTGACTAATAATCACCTTGATGTCCAATTTAAGTCTTCTAAGATCTGACTTTGTTTGGTAATAAGATTTGCACTCAAACTAGCATACTCCCTACTCAATGCATATGCTACATAATTAGTTTTTATAGGATAATAGTTGATCATGGAGTCATAGTCCTTAACCAATTCTAACCATTTTCTTTATGTCATATTTAGTTCTTTTTGCATAAAGAAGTACTTCAAACTCTTATGATCGGTGAATATCTAAAACTTGACTCCATATAGATAATGCCTTCAAATCTTCAATACAAACACCACCATGGCTAACTCCAAAGTATATGTAGGATAAATTTATTTGTATGGCTTCAGTTGTCACAATGCATAAGCTGTCGCTTTTCTTTCCTACATCAACACGCATCCAATACCGGTTCCTGATGGTTAACACAAGTGCAATAACCAATCTTCTCTTGAGTTCTTGAAAATGTTTCTCACAAGTTTTGGACCAAATAAACCTAAAATCACTAAAATAGTGAACTTATCATTCCCATTAGTTATGGTTAACATAAAGGTGCAGTAACCAACCTTCTCTTGAGTTCTTGAAAACTTTTCTCACAAACTTCATACCCAATAAACTTAACATCCTTCCTCATTAACTTCGTTAAAGGTGACACGATCTTTGAAAATCCTTCAACAAACTTTTTGTAGTAACCAACAAGTCCAAGAAAACTTCTTTTTTTCTTTAACATTCATTTACGTCTTCCAATTTTTAACAATCTTATTTGGTTGGCTTCTATCCCCTCGTAGAAACTACATGACCAAGAAAAGATATAGTTTCTAACCAAAATTCTCATTTCTTGAATTTTTCATATAACTGCTTCTCTCTAAGCCATGGTAAAAAAGCGTCCAAGTGTTCTTCATACTCTTCCTCGCTCTTAAAGGACCAAGATGTAGTCAATGAAAACTATTAAAAACTTGTCTGAATAGTCCTTCAATACTCTCTTCGTGAAAACTATTAAGCCCTGTCAAAACTACTAGCTAAAGGTATTCTTTTGAAGTCTTTAAATTAATTTTAAGGACTGTATAGGCGCTATTTGACCAATGTAGGACTTTCTACATGGTTCATTGCAGCTGTAGCTTGTCAATACTGATCCTCAAATAGCTTGTAACAACCACCTCCAAAATTTACGTGTTGATGTGCATATTTGTGAAATTTTTGACTTCTGTGCTGTGCACAAGTGTATATGTGTAAGTTTTGTAAAAAAATACACAGACATGAAGTCAGAGAGTGTCAAGCACCTGACGTAGTTCAAAGTTCAGCAATTTCATTCCCAAACCCGTGTGTGTTAGGAGAAGAGTCAGGGCAATGACATGCACTGACATGCATTCATTTTGAGTTTTTGTGTGCGATTCTACTTGTGCCAACACACATGTGTGTCTATGACTCATTATGATTGACACCATTTATGTGTAGGGTTTATATATAAATTTTTTTAATTTATAATTGGCATTATTTGACAAGTATATGGTTGACATTCTCCTTATTTGAAATAAGGAAGATAAGAGTTGAAACTTAGAAACCTAATTTGACAAGTGTTGACTAGGGTTTTTATCTATAATTAAGAGGCTGCATAGAGGGAAATTTTTTGCATTCTCCTCTCCTCTTAGTGTTGGAATTTCTTAAGGAATTATTGAGAAAAATTTTGTTTAACCAAGCAAGGATTTTTCAAAGTTTTGAAAGATTTAAGGCAAGTTTCACATTTATTTGTTGTTCGTTCTTAATTTTTTTTGAATCTCTCTTCTTCTTTAATAATTTTTATAGATTGAAATTATGATTTATATATGATAATATGGATTGGTGGGTGCTAGAAATTTTGATCTATGTAAGAGTTTTATTGTTTTACAGAAAAAACACATGGATTTATAAGAAAAAATTGATTTTTACAAAATTGCACACCAAACCCTAGTTCTCTTTATGGCCGATCCCTTTATATATGACAAGATTAAATTTTCATTCATGTTGAACAATAAGTCAAGGCCAATGATGGTTAGTAATGAATAGGTTTTGGTAGTTTTTAAATTGACTAAAAATGAACAATAATTTCCTTTAGATACATGTAAGTTAAATCAAATTTATGAAGTGATATTGGTTCCTGTAAAATTCTGGGCCTATTAGCTTAGTTAAATCATTGAATATTCGTGTTTTAATTAAGCTAGAATTTATGATATAATACTAGAATTTTTTGAGTATTTATTTGCATGCTACATATGAACTTTTCTGTAAATAAGCTGTTTGGAAATGTGTAATTGTATGGAATTTATGAAATGTATGCATAGTATGAAATTTATTATTTATGATTATTGATAGTCGAAACTTCTATGGGAATTTATAATGATATTTTGCTATGAAATATATGTTTTGGCTACGATGGATTAATGAATGCATGTATGCTTTGTTTTCCTAGATTATGAAATCAAGTATGCATGATCATAAGTATGTAAGCATGAGCATGTGCATTCAAACGTGACCATAAATTCAGTTTTACAAGAAATACGCATCTTCATGGTTTGTTGAAAAGTAAAGTATGTTTTCAAATGAAACACCTTATAGGTAAATTTAATAAGTTTAATATGGAGTTTTTGAATGTATGTATGGAACCGCATAAGAGAATGCTAAGTTTTAATGGATCTGACTAAGTTTATAGGGTTACATAGGCACATGTGGACGAACTTGTGTATGTAGGTGGACTCATTGAGGATCATAATGAGGATTTAACTAATGCTCTTTGGCCGGAGTTATTAGCATTGGTTTGTACTTGCATGGCTAGGATGCAAATCGTCCCTTTTATCCCACTTATGCACATATGCCTTTTCGTGGTTTGAAATCTCTTGGGATATGCTGTTCAGCTATTCAATGGATACTTGTATTGATTACTGATGAGTAATAGCTCCCATGGATATGTATATGGAAGTCCAATAATGATGATTTTGTTTTCAAACTAAATAAAGAAGTTTTGGTTTGAACTATGGAATAACTATTTGAAAGTAAAGAAGCATATATTGGTTCACACATAAGTTTAAGCATTCCATGTCGTACGTGTGCGTGTGCATTGTAGAACTTGCTGAGTGATTTGTCACTCACTCCTATTTGCTTATATGTGTAGGTAATGACATTGATAACTGATTAAATGGAATGTGGACTTGAGGAGTCTGCAAGGTGGTATTCAGCTATGTTGTTATGCATGATCTAAATTAATAAGATGCTTCTGCTATGCTATAATTTCATTTCATTTTATCTATTTAAAAAGTTTATAAAATCAAGATATTTGTTAAGTTTCTCTTTATATATGGGTTGTGATTTGAGATACTATTAATAATATTATTACTAGTATTTTGATAATTTTAAAGTAGTACTACTATTTTATGGATCCAAAGTAAAGAGAAAAAGAAAAAAAAATAATTGGTGTTATTTTCATGACACGTGCTATGTAAGTAGCATCCTCTAGATCGGGGCCGTAAGGTTCGGTTAGGTGGTGTTACAGATTTTGGTATCAGTGCCCCGTTTCTTTCAAACCCCATTTTCTTATAAACATTTGTGGCTCATTTAAAATGTATTTGGATCATGCAAGCTGAGAACCACTTCATGATCCCGAGGTACACACTTTATGCTTACTTATTTGATTATTCTCACATGAATATGCATTGAGATTATGTGTTTTATTTTGTAAAGATGGTAGAAAAGATTGTTTGTTCTCATATCAAGGTAAGTGATGTTGAGTCACATTTTGAACCTCCTAAAAAGGGTTCAAAAGATGATCCTATCATTGTGAATAATTCAGAGGAAGTTGGCCAAGAGAATAAATTGGAGGATAATAAGTGCAAATGGGATGCCACATTTGATGCAATGCTTGATGAAGAACAACATATCCTAGTTTGGGAATATGTGTGCAAGTTTAAAGATGCACTACTATTTGAGGAAGGAGAGCATCTTCCTAGTGAAGAGGACTATAAGAAGACTTTGACCCTTTCTGATGTTCATCATTTGATACTAAGCTTCAAAGTACTAAGAAAATGCTTAAAAGAGATCCGGAGGATATAGATTTCTAGATGAGTTATGCTAAAGTGAATGATAAGGATTACCAGGATTCTGATGTTGATGAGGATGAGGACCCCTGAAACCCCACCTCATTATCATAGTGATGAGTTTTATGATGATTCCTCAAGTGAGTAGCAGGTATTAGGATTTATTTTCCTAAACATAGTTGAAGCTTTCTTTTCTGTTGTTTAGTTGTTTATGTGTTGACTTGAATCACTTTGATGTGATAAGCATTATTAAACATTATTTGGTTTCTTAATAAAGTATGGATATTTTCTTTTTATTTGATTATGTGCAAATTTTGAATGGTTGATTTAAAAAATATATATATAGTGTGTAAGTATGCTTGTGGCCACATGAAATGGTGATTATGTTTATATGTGCTTTCTTTCTTTAGATGGCTTGCTAGTGAGGAACCAATGCTGAAGTATTGATGCAAAACTTCCTTCAAGTAATGAAAAAAATGGTTGCATAAAACTGAATACAGCAAGATGGAATTATGAGTGTAGTGGATCATTTTTGAAGACTACACTCACTGCCATTTGAAGGATCTTCAAATCCATTGCATGCTAAAGAATGGATAAGGGAGATAGAGAAGATTTTTACGATAATGATGTGCTCTGACATGCAAAATGTCACTTGTGCCACATTTATGCTTAGGAAAGGCGTATGATGCGTGGGTCTAGGAGATTGTCCAAGATCCTAACGAAGAAAATACAAAACTCCCAAGACTAACAAGGTTGGAACAATGATTAGGAATCTTGACCCTTTTCTTAAGAAAAAAAGAACCAAAGATATCAAAGAAAGATTATGACCCTTTGCTTAGCAAGCAAGAACCAACAATATTGAAGAACACAACAAGCAATTAACTCTTGAATGCTCTGAGATAATTGGCAAAGTAACCAAGACTAATTTTATTGAATAATAATATGTAAATTCATCCATACTAAAAAGGCCTATTTATAGGCTTCCCAAAATCCTAAGTCTAAAACAATTAAGGTACCTAAAACAACTAGGAAACCTACAGCAATTAGGAAACTTAAATAAAAGGTCACATGTTAGTCACATGACCAATTAAAAACCTATAAAATTGAAACACTTGTCATGTGTCCAAACTAATTAAATAAAGACACTTGTCAATAGACTACAGAACTAAGACCATGCCAACTTCAATCTTCAATCTTCATGGATAATGATGGTCATGTATGCATAAATGATTTGACCAGTTCCCTTACACATTTCTCTTCCAACGAATTCTTCTTCAAAGCCTTCCAAACATGTCAATTTGACCAACCTAAGAAGGGTTTCCTTGAACTTCTTTGCACGAGCTCTCGTGATAAGTCCTTGAGGCATTTGAAGCGGATCCTGCGCTTGAACAGCTATCACATCAGCGTAAGTCAATGGTGGGATTTAACAAAGAGGACCTATAAAACCGCTGAGAAAAACCCCAATGGTTTGGGTTAGGTTCAAGAAGTTATTTCTAGAAAAGTACTTTCTGTTTGTCAAGAGGAATGAGAAGGAAGCAGAATTGATTCACTTGACTCAAGGAAATCTATTGCTTGTTGAGTATAAGCAGAAATTTAATGAGCTGCCAATGTATGCACCACACTTAGTGGAAACTGAAGAGTGTAGGGCGAGACGTTGTGAAGTGGGACTACGACCTGATCTCTACAAAGCTATAGCTGTGCTATGACTCAGTACCTATACTGAGGTGTTAGAAAAGGCACAAATTATAGTCAAGGATGATTCCATGACTGAGACTAAGTCGGTGAACAATGAAAAGAAGTCTTAGAATAATAATAAGAGGAAACCACATGGATGGTGGAGAGAAGAAGTAAAAGTATAATGGCTAAATGAAGGATTTCCTAGTTTGTGATATATGTAAGAAGTATCATTCTGGGGAGTGTTTCAAGAAGACTAGCATATTCTTTAGATACAGCAAGATTGGACATATGGCTCGCAATTGTCCGGAGGCTCCTAAAGAGCAGAAACCGATTCAAGGAAGAGTGTATATACTGACTCGTGGTGAAGTAGGGAATGGCTTCTATTGTTGCAATATGGTTCAATTTGGAAATCTCAAGGCTTACAATTTATTTGATTTGGGATCCATGCACTCCTTCGTATCAAGCCAAATCGCATTTAAGATGATGCTGTCACTGTCAAGATTAGACTCTGTATTTCATGTGACAACACCATCAGGTGTTAGTATATGTGCTAAATCTGTGTTTAGGTCTTGTGAAGCTTCCCTTGGAAGCAACACAATATTTGTGAATTTGATTATGCTTGATATGTATGATTTTGATATTATCTTTACTGTGGATTGTTTATTTGAAAAATAGAGCTAAAATTGTGTGTAAAGAGAAGCGAGTTCTCTTTAGTCCACTTGATAAGCACTTTTTTGAATTCAAGCATATAAAAGTTAAAACTTTGTCGCGTTTGATCTCTAAGAGGTAAGCATGGAAAAGTTCAAAAAAGGACTGTCAAGGTTTTATGGTTCACATATTCAGCATGAATGTGGATGCTTAAGACCCTCAACACATTCGGATTGTGAATGAATTTCTGGATGTGTTTCCGAAAGAACTATCATAGTTGCTGCATGATCGAGAGATGAAGTTTACTATTGATGTTTTGCCAGGAATTGCACTTCCAAGGCACCATATCGGATGACATCTACAGAGTTGAAAGAATTAAAAGAGCAATTGTAAGAATTTCTGAAACTAGAATCCATTCGGCCAAGTGTTTCCCAATGGGGAGCACCAGTTTTGTTCGTGAAGAAGAATGATGGATCAATGCGGTTGTTTATTGATTAGAGAGAATTGAATCATGTGACAATCAAGAATAAGTACCCGATACTAAGGATTGAAGACTTGTTCGATCAATTGCAAGGAGCTAACTTGTTCTCAAAGATTGATCTTCAATCTGGTTATCACCAATTGAAGATAAAAGAGGCGGATAAATCGAAAAGTGCTTTCAGAACAAGATATGGACATTATGAGCTTTTGGTTATGCCGTTTGGACTGAGCATTCATGGACTTGATGAATCGAGTGTTCAATGACTACTTGGATAAATTTGTTATTTTCTTCATTGATGATACACTGGTTTATTCCAAAAGTGCTGAGGAGCATGAAGAACATCAAAAAGCTATGCTATAATAGTTACATGAGAAGCAACTTTATACCAAATTCAAGAAGTGTGAAATTTGGCTTAAGAAAATTAATTTCTTAGGTCATGTTGTGCCTAAGCAAGGAATATAAGTTGATCCGAGCAAAGTTACGGCTGTGCAAGATTTGAAAAGGCTAAGAAACATAGGAGACAAGGTCTTTCTTAAAGTAGCACTGATGAAAGGTGTTATGAAGTTTGGAAAGAAAGGAAAGCTGACTCCACGATACATTAGACTATTTGAAATTTTGGAAAAGATTGGTGAATTAGCTTATCATCTAACTTTGCCTCCAAATTTATCAAGTGTGCACGATGCATTTTATGTATCTATGCTGAGAAAGTATATACATGACCCATTGCATGTGCTAGAGTTTGAACCATTAAAAGTAATAAAGGATTTTACTTATGAAGAAAAATCGGTGGAAATTCATCAAGTACTAAGGACTAAGACCATTCCTTTGGTTAAAGTTCTTCGGAGAAATCATGCTGCAGAAGAAGCAATATAGGAATGTGAAGATGAAATGAAATCCAAGTACCCGAGTTCATTTTCTGGTAAGTATTATTTCTTATTAGAGCAAATTTTGGGGATGAAATTTATTTTTAGAAGAGGTAAACTATAATAACCGCCTTCAAAATTTGCGTGTTGGTGTGCTTATTTGTGAAAGTTTTCACTTGTATGTTATGAACGAGTGTATACATGGAAGTTTTCTAAAGCATTACATAGGCATAAAGTTAGAGAGTGTCAAGCGCAATGGCAGACATAAGGATAAGCACCTGATATGGTTCAAAGTTCAGCAATTTTATTGCCTAACCCATGTGTGTCACGCGCAATTGCTGAAGTATGTAGTCATTTCAAGTTGTTGTCTACGATTCTTCTTGTGCCAACATGTATGTTTATGTGTGAGTCTTTATGATTGACACCCATTTATGTGTGGATTTGATATTTGAATTTTCTGATTTTTAATTGGTATTATTTGACAATTATGTGGCTAATATTTTTCTTATTTGAAATAAGAAAAGTAAGAGCTGAAACTTAGAAGCCTAATTTGGCAAGTGTTGACTGGGATTTTTGTCTATAATTAAGAGGCTGTAGAGAGTGAAATTTTATGCATTCTCCTCTCCTCTTAGTGCTGGAATTTCTTAAAGAATTATTGAGGGCAATTTTGTGTGATCAAGTAAGGATTCTTCAAGGTTTTCGAAAATTCAAGCCAAGTTTCACATTTATTTGTTTTAAATTTCTCTTCTTATCCAAAAATTTCTATGGACTGGAATGCTGATTTATGTATAATAATATGGATTGGTATGTGCTGAAAATTTTGATCTACGTAAGGGTTTTATTGTTTACAGAAAAACATATGGATTTATAAGAAAATTTTTATTTTTACAAAATTGTACACTAAACTCAAATTCTCTTTATGGATGATCCCTTTATGCATGATAAGATTGAATTTTCATTCATGTTGAACAACAAATCAAGACTGATCATGCTTAGTAATATCATGCTTAGTAATGAACAGGTTTTGATAGTTTTTAACTTGACTAACAATGGACAATAATTTCCTTAAGATACACGTGATTTAAATCAAATTTATGAGGGGATATTGGTTGCTAGAAACTTCTAGGCATGTTAGCTTTGTTAAATAATTGAATATTCGTGTTTTAATTAAGCTGGAATTTATGATATAATGTTGGAATTTTCTGAGTATTTATTTGCATGCTACATATGAACTTTTCTATAAAATAAGTTGCTAGAAAATGTATAATTATATGGAATTTAAGAAATGTATGCATGGTATGGATTTTATTATTTGTGATTATTGATAGTCGAAACTTCTATGGGAATTTGTAATGATATTTTGACATGAAATATATACTTTGGCCACGATGGATTAATGAATGCATGTATACTTAGTTTTCCTAGATTACGAAATTAAGTATGCATGATCATAAGTATGTAAGCATCAGTATGTGTATTCAAACATGAATATAAATTCAGATTTACAAGAAATGCACATCTTCAAGATTTATTGAAAAGTAAAGTTTATTTTCAATTGAAACATCTCGTAGGCAAATTTGATAAGTTTAATATGAAGCTTTTGTATGTATGTATGGAACCGCATAAAAGAAGGCTTAGTTTTTATGGATCCGACCAAGCTTGTAGCGTTTACATGGGCACATGCAAATAAACTTGTGTATGTGGGAGGAATCATTGAGAATCACAATAAGGGTTTGACTAATGCTATTTGGCCGGAGTCATTGGCATCGGTTTGTACTTGCATGACTAGGATGCAAGTGGTCCCTTTTACGTCATTTGCATACATACGTCTCTTTGTGGTTTGAAATCTCTTGAGATATACTGCTCAGCTATTTAAGGGATAATTGTATGGATTATCAACGGGTAATAGATTCCATAGATATGTATATGTAAATCCTACTATGGTGGTTTTAATTTCAAACTATATAAAGAAGTTTTGATTTGAACTATATAAGAATTATTTGAAAGTACACAAGCATGCATTGGTTCATGCATAAGCTTAAGCATTCTATGTTGTGTGTGTGTGTATACACATTGTGGAACTTGCTGAGTGATTTGTCACTGACTCTTATTTGCTTATGTGTGTCGGTAATGACACTGATAACTGATTAAGTGCAATGTGGATTTAGGGAATATGAAAGGTTGTGTTCAGCTGTATTGTTCTATATGATCCAAGCTAATAAGATATTTCCGTTATACTATAATTTCATTTCATTTTCTCTATTTAAAAAGTTTATAAGACCAAGATATTAGTTAAATTTTTCTTTACATGTGGGTTGTGATTTGAGATACTATTAATAATATTATTACTGATATTTCGATAATTTTAAAGTAGTACTATTATTTTGTGGGTCTGAAATAAAGAGGAATAGAAAAAAAAAAACAATTGGTCTTATTTTTTAGACATGTGCTGTGAAGGTAACTTCTCCTAGATCGGGCCCATTAGATAATTTTGTAAATGATGATGATTTTGATTATTTCTTTTTTCTTTTTCATGAAAAAAAATTCTTATAACTAAGAAACATGCAATACTACAAAGGTTATTGTTGATGATGAATTCATAAGTTGAATTTGATAGATAGTGAAGGCCAAGATAGAGATCTATTAGTCTTAGAGGTTTTCTATTAGGAGCAATCTTATATCAATGTAGTTTTTTTGTTTGGAAATTGTTGGTTTTTCTTTGCAAGAAGTAAAGGTAGAGAGACTCACAATTATTGTACATTTTCATTTTTTGTATTTTGAAAAGCAGTGTAATTCATTGACTGGGTATGAAGAAAATCTTGGTGAATACATGAATGTGGTAGATGATTATGAATTTTCATCTTTCCTTTTCAATATGAGAACAAATATCCTTGTCCAATTAAGCTTTGAGTTACTAACTTAGCTAGATTTTGACATATAAATTATGTATAATCAACATATTATTTTGTGTTGTTTTTATAGCTGTTATTGCCCCAAAAAAGTGAATTAGATTCTATATAGGTAATAGGGAAATTTACTAAGATGATGATCATGAGGGCATTTAATTGAAAGGTTATTTATCTGCTCTACCTGTTGGATTAATTTCCTCCTTGGAGTGTATTTTTTATTTCCTTTGAATGACTAATCAATTAAAATATTTAGATGGTAATATATATGTTAAATATTATGAAGGTAAAAATAATGACTTATGTACCAATGTAATATATATTTAATAGGACTTGCTATTTTATTTTTTATATTTAATTCATTTATATATATAATCATATGATGTGATATTTTTTTTTTTCAATATATTTCTATGCAACAAATGGTAACAAATCTATTAACTAAACTTGTGATTAGAAGATACACATGTGTTACATTCTAAGTCTTTAGGTTTGCGTGGATTGTAAATTTAAAGTATTGTACTTGTTAAGCACTACTATATATATAATATATTTTATCTTTAGGTTTGGTGCTTAAAGGAAAACTAGCATAATAATTGTATTTTTTAAGAGTATGTCATCAAGTTGAAACCGACTTTCTCACATAAGCGGCCGCCTTAGGCGCTGTGGGAGCGAGCTGAAATGAGACAAAATAAGATACAATATAAATTGTATTGGAGCTAATAATCATATTTAATTAAAGACTAATCATAATGTACCCCAACATTATGTTAACTTAATTAAAAGCTAGTTATGAAACTAGAAGTTTTGCTACAAAAAGATATACGAGCACTTAAAAGTTTCAAGTTAGGCGCAATGAAGAATAGCTAAAATGAAATCTATATAGTGATATAAGTATTAATAAAATAGAGACAGACGCTTTTTCTTAGTAGAAAAGAAAGAAAGATCACTATAACAAAATATTCATACCATATGTGGAAAATGACCATATAAGAAAGTGAGTGAATGAATCCATATTTCCTCGATGTGTGAGTTCTTTGAGATTTAGATAAAATCTCATTAAGTGTCCTTAGTGGCTATTGACTATGTTTTTGAAATGATGGATTAATGTTTGCTAATTTAGCATGTAATCTATGGCTTAAATTAATTAGCGTATGAGAATATATCTAGGAAAGCGATTAGCCTAGAATGGATATACATGAGGACGATAGGAAAATTTCTGTCTATTATACATCACTTAATATGTATTCATTGCTCAACCAATTGTATTGTCTTGTCAAAGTGTATGTATATAATTGTAAATACATAGTTGTAAGTGTAATACCCCCTTACCCAAGCCTAGGTCCTCGAGCAAGGTGTGTTAACCTTATAATTTTTTTTTTCCTTTTTAAAATAAGTATTCAAAATCAATTGAAAACCAATGCAATTACAGGCAAACCAAAACCGGTATTAAAACCCCTCGTTACTCTTTAGGACCATTTTAACAATGCACCGCTACTATTAGTAAAATAAATAACTTTACCATTAGTACAAAACCCACAACGAAACAAAGACTATTTAATAAAAGACAGAGTATCTAGTCCTATGCTGCCACCAACTCCTACTGAGCAATTTTGGATTTACCTGCCACACAGAGCAAACACGATGAGTGAAAAACACTCAGTAAACAACCATATGCATATGTCAATGCCATATCATGAAGTGTAATATTGAACACTCAAAATTAACGTTTTTTCCCTATTTATTTTAAACCAAACAACCCACTCTCTTTCCGCATTTTGTGCACAAAACACCACACCTCTGTGGTATGTGGATGAACCACCATTTTGAGCGACCTACTGCTATGTGTGGTCAGTGATTCACAGAGCAATTATGAATCAGTGTTTGAAACCATGCACCTCGTCGTGTAAATCATTTTGAAAACACAAACCCTTAGAGAAAAATCCTTCATTAAAATAAATCATTTAAAATTACTCTATGCAAATGAATACTCATGTCACAATGCATAAATAATAACAAACCATGCAACAATAAGCATAATTACCAAACCGTCCTAAGCCAATAGCAGTAATTACCGAATTGTCCTTGTTCACACTAATGATTTCACATCGCCAATCACCTTGATGCAATTACCAAGATACCCCTCAAGTAAATGAAAAATTACCAAAATACCTTTCAATAGGTATGTGGTTAATTAGCATTCTACTCTCAGTAAAAATAAATACCTACAGCAAATTTCACCAAATACATACGTACAATCAATCCTGAACACATGTATGCATCCATGTATATACACATTTATAATCACAATTATAAATACACTTAAATAAATACATATATAGTTATACACACATGCACATACATATATACATACACAAATATGTATATACACACCCATATATGTACACACATATTTTATACACGTATACGTATACACAAATACAACTTATACATATATATAATTATATACTCATACCTCTATGTATAAAATACCCTTAAGTATAAATTATCAATCAATTCCCATGCTAACACATACTTAATTATTTTAATACATAGACCTTTCCAAAATACCCTTATGTATATTTAATAAATATGTACATAAAATACATGTATATTGTAAAATATAAATATATTTATAACTATACAAGTCAATGGATAAATAAATAATACCTAATTATAATCTAATATACATATATATAAATTAAAAATCATATAGTTAATTATATATATATATATATATATGGTAAAATAATTTAGAATTTGAAAAAGACCACAATACCTCTCCAATCCCAAATATTTTCAACTTTACCCCACATACGAAAAATGATGAAAATACCCTTGACAATTTTAAAAATTACAATTATGTCCCTACATGGTAAATGACCAAAATACTCTTAACCTTTTTGAAAATTTCATTTGTGTCCTTTATATGCAAATGATCAAAATGACCTTAAACATTTTCAAAAATCATATTTGAGTCTCTTACATGCAAAATGGCCTAAATGCCCTTGAACTTTTTAAAAATTTCCAAAATACCATTTATATGTGAAATGATTAAAATACCCCCACATGCAAAATTCCATTGGTTCCTTCACTAAATCATCAAATTAAGCATGCCAAACATCAAATCCACCAACCAATTCCAACAAGTCAAGGTTAAATCCAACAATTCATGCTTTTAATCAATAATTTCACCAAAACTTAAACCCAAACAATTGAGGGTTTTAACACATGCTCAATACACATTAAATTAAGCACAATCAACCATCAATTCAATGATTACAAGCATGAATACATCAAATATTCAAGTAAAAATACATGATTTACATGAAAAATCAAAGAGAAATAGTTGCCTACCTATCTTCCAAGCAAGTTTTCAACACTTCCAAGCTTTGAAAAACCTTTAAGACAAAGCCAAAAACTTCCCCCAAGTGGCCAATCCCTAACCTCCAAGTTTCAAGTGAAATTTTTGTGAATTTTGTAAATTTTTCACACTTTCTCTCTCTAGATTTCTCTCTCTCTCTAGCTTGAAAATGAAAACAATACAAGTGCAAGACACAAGGGTGGTGGCCGGCTATTCATAAGTAAAAATATCATAATTTGGCAACTTTCAATAATAATAATAAAAAAGTTAAATGTAAAGATATTTAAGTATATTATTAAAATAATGAATAGTCAAAGTCAAAGTAGTCAAACTTTGGCCAAAGGCAAAATGGGTAGAAAAAGTTTCTTGACTTGTCACGGGTATTCTCAGCCCTCACAAAATTTTTGAGGAACTCAGAAGCTGTTCATTTCGGTGAAAAAGATGAAACCGTGATAAAACCAAAAATGTGTCTGGAAATCGACAATTTTAGAAAAAAAAAAAACTTGCTTATTGTAGTAAGTGCAATCAGACGTAGCCTTTCAATGAGTGATTAGGTACATCTAAGTTGATGTAATAGAAAAAATCTAGGACACCTTGAACAAATGTTAGTGGGAGTCAACCTACTTATATAAGCTCGAAAATATATTCAATATTTGTTCAAGAGTCATATAGTGTATTTGCAAGTACAGATATTATGAATATTGTGTGAAATTAAAGATGTGTTGGTAGCTCAGATATGTATAGTCATAATCCTATCATGTGCGAGTGGGAAATCTTGGCAATCGTACGTCCATGATGGACAGTTAACAAATAAGCTACCTTTTGGTAGTTATATACATATATATATTGAAGTATAAGAGGTTATGCGAACATCTGAGAACCCAGATAGAAATATAACACGTTTCCACCAAAATTTAACAGTAAAAGTATATACATTGTAATTAGAGAAGATTATCCCTATGTGATTTTCTTCAAAGACCAAGTTGCATCATATTGTACGTACTAGGACTGTGACAGTAAGGTTAGATCATTGCATTCACTATCTATTTATTCTATTTGTTTTTTTTGTCAACAACCAACAAAATCAAGCAACCACGACAACCAAAATCACGTAAAGCAACCTTCACATATGATGCCTTCATATAAAATCATGCAATCCTATTCTTCTTCGACAAGTAATTATTGTCTACTAGTTAAATGCAATAAAAATCAAGATGTCAATAATTATGCCTACAAACATCATTGCTAGTTGTTGACTGTAATTTTATAATTAATCACTATAAGAGATCTCTTCACTTCAACATACTGTAGTTAACCCTAACACAAGGTAATTCTTATGCATAAAAATAAAAATCATCTCAACCCAATAGAAAATTCAATTCTTCTATTAGCCAAACAAATAGACCGCTTAGTTGAATCCTTCCATTCTTCACAACGTTCTATTATACAATTTTGTAGCTTACAATGGACTTTGAAGTTAAAGTTGAAGATCCAAATCCATCTCCTAAGCTAAAATTAAAACCATGAATGAACAATGAATTGGACCTAAAAATACCGAAGGAAATTATCAATTGTAATGAGCTAAGCTACTGCGGAGAATGCTACTGACACAAGATACTAGATTCCAACCAATCCCGTTCAACACTATATTCTTGGCCAATGCTTCAAAAAAGGTATCACCTTAGAAGTTCAATGTGTATATGATGATCAAGGTCCTAAAACATTTCTTTACGAATAGGAATCTATCAATTGATCAAAATTGACATCTTCTGAAAAGACAAAAGAAACTATTTCCTATCATGCATTTAAGAATTAGCCTTCCTTCTCTACTAATTGGATAGGATTCACAAATTAGAACCACACTTCGAAAAAAATTGGAAAATGGTCAGTATAGATGAAGCCATCTAATTATCGTGATTGGGCATTCATTGTAATCTAGCAATCCTTGCAACTGTAGCATACTTTTGGTCTCTACTCATAAATACCTTTAATTTCATATTTGGAATCATGACACCCACCCTTATTGACATTGAGGCTTGCACCGAATTGTCCTCCTCTGACACCCTTTTAACTAGCTTACCCTCATCACTAGTGTCTTCATTAGATATTTCATGATTTCATAAAGACTCTAAAAGTTATGGCCAATTCTTGATAATGAACAAAGGCACAGGTAGTCTTCCCACTGAAAATGAACACATTGCCTAGCTTTTAATGTGGCTTTGCAAGAACATTTTATGTGTACTTGGTTTGAAGATTACACTCTAGTTCATTGATGCTACAAAGTCCCTAGCCACTGGCAAACTTTCATCTTTGGGCCCCTTGGTGCTAGTTCATTTATGTTGAGTCTTTGCTCTCATATCTACAGAACTTTATGAAATGAAACCTAATGTTCTTGGACCTTTATGGACTCTTTAGATGTGACTCCATATGTACATTCATGAGATTAGTTCACCTATCATGGAAAGGGCTAATATACCATTTGGACAAAGAATATTACAAGCAAGTCTTGTTATGCACACTGCATAAGAATGTTTCACATTTCTTTATAACTGCGAGGATCGCCCTCAGCATGTCTATCACCGATCACTTCCTTTTTTTCAGTTATAATGGCGATGCTTTGAGACACTTCCTCATCAAGAAATTCCATAGTATGCTAGCTTGTAGAGATCTTCCATATAGTGGGATAGGTAATAGAAAGAGTTAATGTGGTGCCGAGGTTTATTTTCTATCATTCATGGCTCGGCAGTTTGTGATGTACCAAGCCATACCTTTTCCCCTAGCATCTTCATTTAATGGTTTCATCTCTGACAATCCCACCATAAAAAATGAATCTGAGTTCAAACAATATATTCATTTATATGAAGGATCCTAAAGCTCATTTGGGCTTGAACTTTTAATTGAATCTGCGAAGTTCACTTCTCATTTTGACTTATGGTGGAACAATAGAGTGTGTACATACTTTATGAATTCAACTTCGGATATGGTGTATCATGTTTTTCAATCTGCTGAAATCGTCACTAAATATATAAAGCCTTCATGCGAGATGACATTAACCATGGGTATCATTTCAACTATTAAAGTAGTAGCATGTTCAATCGATCACAATGCTACGTCTTATCCACCTACTGATTCAGATACACTTCTTCTCACGTTCTTATAAACTTATTATTATTATACGCTGCTTAACTTTTTACCTTGTAGACTCCAACGATGATACTACAACAATCTCTAAAGCTATCAAGAAGTGGAGGACAACAACTTCCAATATTGGTAAACTCTGTTCTGTAAGTCCCAACTTGAACCTTTTTTTATTCCTCTTTATTTGTACTCAAAATATCATGTCTGTAGCGCATAATACTCCCTGGACAAACCTTTCCACTAAGAAATATTGACATAAAAAAGGAGAAAAATGGCTCTGCCTCCTTCTCAGACTGTAACTAACATGCCCCTACAACCCATACCAACATCGCATGTCAACCTTCATAAGCTGAGCAACTGTCATATCAAACATAATTTGAAACTACGGTAATCACCTTTCTTAATTAACATTGACAAAAGTTTCACCAACAATTCTGACATGTTAATTTTTTCAAATTTCGGTGACCATGTTTTTTAACTCAACCTTGATCAATAATCTAGCTCCAGAAACGAGAATCGTAGACAACCTGACTCCCTTTCACACCATCTCCCATGCTCAAGAAAATTCAATCTTATTTAGTCTACTTAATTTGGATACGACTCTCTTACTCCCAACTAACATGATTGTGGTATGTTATCATCCTAAATTTTATTTTCAATTTGTCAACTCATCTTACTACTTGAATTTCAATTGTAGAATACATCACATGTGATTGACTCCCAACTTGTAGATCCAATCGCTCATCCATGGACCGAAATTCCAATTGGTCCATATTCAAGATTTAACTCTCATCCCATCATTGAGGATATAATTGAAATTGAGGATAACTTTGATGTTGATAATTTTCTTATTGACCACGATCCTGTTCCTCAAAATTTTTATAGTGAACTTACCCCAACGAATGATTCCGAGGTAAATTTTACTTTTATGCTACACTTTATCATCATTTACCTTCTTCTAACATTAATTTATTTTTTAACTTCATACTGTAGAACTTGTCGAACCTCATGTATTTCCCAATCTTGAAAGCTTCTTCAACCAAACTCATGTTCTCAAATCATAAACACTCAGCTAGTTCATACGAATAAGAAGAAAATTGATGCAACAAAAAAGGTATTGTTTCAAATGGCCAGCATAGGATTGACATCATTACTAAAGAAGAGGCACGAAATAATTATCGCAGGTCCTTTACTATACTCCTTGACACTGGATAGTTCCCTCATAATATGAGATCATCTATTTCAAAGTTCCTTGACTCTTTAAACGAAGAATTAGTAACTTTTAACAAATTCTATGTGAATATCTTTGATGCAGCATCACACTGTTCTTTCATGATTTCACTTCAAACATCAATCCAATCTAAAGCGTTAGAGTATACTATAGCTTCGGTTAAATTGGCTGCCCAGGAACATATATATAAGAATTGAAAGCCAAATTAGTCAAAGCTGAGGGTGTTTGAGGAAATATACGATGTTCCATCTAGCATACCATTGACGAGGTAGAAAAAGAGAAAAATTAATACACTAATCTTCTCAATGCATACAAGAGTAAATATTAGGCAAAAATACAAGTTGAAGTAGCAATAGTTGTGCGTCATGCATCTTGCAGCACTATGAACAACATAATCATTTCTTACTTTACTGTTTAGTTGCCGTAGTCATTTACTAGCTTTCATCTAGTTATGTAATGACCTTTTGGCCTTCTTTACATTTTATTGACCTTTCTTAATTCCACATCCTTAGTGGCTCTTTAGCCAACTATTTAATGCATTTTTTTTGTTGTGAATTTGTCCAGTTTCGAAGACACAAAAAAAAAAAAAAGAACTTAGAATAAAATGGCTAATCAAGCCTGTAATCATTACAATAGTCTTAGCCAGGCTACCATCCTATACATAACTAATTATCCATGTTGCAAGTCTCCCAATTGGATGGGTAGTACTTTTTCAAGAAATGACCATTAGCTGGGTTTGAGTGTCTTAGCCATCTTTATCGTGCAATTTATATGCCCCTTTACCCATAATTTTTAAAATCACATGTGGTCTGTTCCTAATTAGGAGACCACTTTCCAAATTAAGGATCCTTAGAGCCAATGGGCAAGATATTTTTCCATATTAGGTCTCCTTCTCCAAAACCCTTATGCTTGACTTGCTTGTTATACATTCTAACTATGGTCTTTTTCTGTACATGCAAGTTATCTAACGTCACCAATCTTAGCTCAACCAGCACTTCGACTTCCTGCATTATTGTTTGAGTGTAATCGACCGGTGAGAGATTGTTTTGATGAGCGACCTTTAATGACTTCACTGTAACTTCCATAGGGATAATGACATTATGGCTATATGTCAAGGCAAACGTTGTCATGCCTATCCTAGAAATTTTAGATGTCAAATGGGTGAATTTAAAACCATGATCTTTTGTAAAACTTTGCACGGTATCACCCATAAACACTATTCCTCGATTAAACATTATAGCTTCTGAATGATGTCTTCTTTTAGAAAGGTAATGACCTTGACCTAACTTACCATTTTCATTGGTCATGCTTCCACCTACTTTGTAAAATAGTCTGTTGCAATAATGATAAGTGTATGTTGCCTGTTCGAAGGTGTATTTACCTTGCCTATCAGATCTATGACCCATCCTTAGAATGACTATGGCTTTATAATGGGGTTAAGAGGTATGGTCGAAACATGTTGGATGGGATCGTGCCTTTGACATGCCTAAGATCTTTTTGCATACCTAATGCAATCAACCAAGATGGTCGACCAATAAAAGTCGTGTCGTTGATTCATCCAACACATCTTCACTCCAGCTTGGTAAGCTCCTCAAATACCTTCATGGACTTTAGCCATGATGAGCATAGCTTCATGCTTTCCTATACATCCTAGCAACAAGTCATCCTAGCCCTTCTCATATAATTCTTTCTCAAATATCACGCAGTATACTGGTTGCATCCTTGTCTTTTGCTTAATCAGTGCATTTGGATTCTCCAAGTACCTGATCAACATGTATCTCTAATCATTCTGATTAACTTTCAAATAATAAATATCAGCTGGAACACCTCTTTGTTGTAAGGATGTGAGAGTTCATCTCTTAATGTTGATCACCATCTCTTTCAAGTTATCTGGATATAAACACTAAAGTTACTTAGGTCATCTCATTGGCCTTATAATTAAGCTCTCGTGGTATGTTTTGCAGTGCCACATCATCAAATCCTTCTAAGAGTTGAGTTGCTACCTTGCAATATGATGTTAAATTATTATTATTGCAATTCTACTTGCTTGTCAACTGATTCAGTACAAGAAGAGAATTACCCATTATTTCAATTGTTGAAACCCCCATCACTCTTTTAATTTCAAGACCAATAATTAATGCCTTGTACTAGGCTTGGTTGTTAGAGCTATCAAAACCTAACTAAAATAAAAACTGTGTTTTCATCCCTTCGGAGATTCAATTATGATCACAACACCTGTCGAACCCCATGTCCATGATCCATCAAAACTGAACTTCCAAGGACTAAGCAAAATTATAGATATTTCTATCAGATCCATTTCTCCTTAAATTTTTAGACATGGATAGTTAGCCATGCATGTACATATGTTAAGCTTTGTGTACATATATTAAGCTAAACTTCGCTAAGGTCGTAGTTAACTTTCTGATCTTTCCTTGTATGATTGGTCTTGAGGACATATACTTAATAAGATCAGTTTTTAATATTTCAAAAATTATTGTCAGCAGTATATAATGTCAGCTTTTTTGGCCGAAAAGTAAAATGCATACATAACTTCTTAACAGGTGAATATTTAAGCTCGTTGGCTGCTAAAATTCTACTTAAATAGTAGATGATTCGTTCTTCACCAATCTCATTCTTCTGGGCTAGTAGGCTTCCTATAGATTTTTCTACTACTGAGATGTAGAGGACTAACGACTTATTCCTATGAGGGGGCATCAACATAGAAGGTTTAGTCAAGTATTCTTGTAACTTATCAAAAGCCTCATGATGATGATCTTCTCATCGAAACTCTTTCTTGTTCCTCAATATGAAAATATGGGAGAAAACTTGAATCTTCCCAGACGAATCAGAAATGAATATTCCAAGAAAGTTGATTTTTCCTATTAAGCTCTTCAATTTCTTTTTATTCTTGGGTGCCTGAGCCTTTATAATAGTTCAAACTTTGTTCTTATCTAGTTCAATCCCATGTTAATGCGCTAAGAATCTTAAGAAACTGATGGCCAAAACCACAAAAGCATATTTATAAGGATTCATTTTCAGTCCATGTTTCCTCATTCTCATAAATACTTTTCTAAGGTCTCCATATGGTCCTGCATTTGATCGAAATTGATTGCCATATCATTTATATACACCTCCAAAGAACGTTCTATCATGTCATGAAAAATTGCATTCATAACCCTTTGATAAGTTGCTCCTGTGTTCTTTAATTCGAAAGGCATGATAGCCCATTCGAATGTTCCAATTGCTCCCAGATATCTAAATGCCATTTTCTTAATATCGTCTTCGGCGATAAAAATATGGTTATATCCAAAATTACCATCCATAAAGGATAAGATTTCATATTTGGCAGCCCTATCTACTAGAAGGTCAACCACTAGCAATGGATATTCATATTTTGGTGTTCTTAAATTCACATTTCTAAAATCCACACGGACTCGAATCTTATCGTTTTTCTTGGTTATAGGAACCAAGTTGGAAAGCTACTCTAGATACTTGGCCGGCCTTCAATACTTTCTTGATTTTATCCTTCACCTATAATTGTATTTTTGGTGGCATCCTTTATGGTGGTTGCTTATACGGCTTAAACCCCTCAAAAATAGGAAGGCGGTGTTCAACCAGCTTTCTATCTAAACTCGACATCTTGTAACAACTCCATATAAAACAATCCTTGATCTCCTTAATAATGTGAATTAATTTGATGTTTAAGTCAAGTTCCAATAAGCCATTTACATACATAGTCCGAGGTTCCTCTTTTGTCCTTAAATTTACTTTAATGAATGAGGCCTTGAAACCATTCATCTTCAATGGTGCTGGTTGAAGTTCTTCCATCTTTATTTCTTCTTCAGCCACATCTTCTATTACACATTTAACCTTGTTAATGGCCGAATCAAACCCCAATTTCTTTTCTACTAGATAAACGATTAGTTTGTTCTTTAAGGCGTTAATTGTCCTATATTTCTTCTTTATGGGTTTTGCAATCATTGGATCATTTTTGTTTTCAACTGGATATAAGATGATCCAGCTCATCATAAGCTTCTTTCGTTAATAACTGCAATATACCTTGGTCCTTTAAGGTTTAACAACTGCAGGGCAGCTGAACCAGTTTTTTCGAAAAACTTAATATGACCTATATCATCTTCATAATACCTGGCCCCAACAACCTTGATAGTTACCATAAATGGTCTAATGTCAGCTTTAACCACTTCAACCTCTTTATCATTCTAGAACAGTAGAACCTGATGGAGTGAAAATGGTACATATAGACTTGCATGAATCTAATCTCGGCCTAGGAGATCATTGTAGTGTGATTTGGACTCCATCGTAAAGAAAGCTATCATAAATGTTTTGCCTCCAACGGTGAGTTCTACTAGTAAAACTCCTTTGCATTTGGTAACTTCATCAACAAAGTTAATCATCGTCAATTCAATGGGGAATAAATCCTGGTCTTCTTTACCAAGCTATCTCATCATAAATGCTGGTAAGATATTGATGGTAACGCCATTGTCTGCCAATACTTGATTGACAGGCCTGCTGTCAATGTGAGCACATATATAGAGCAATTTGAGATGTTGCATTACATTCTTTGTCAATTTTTCAAACTCCATCTTCCTTAGTCATTGTCAACCCACACCTGATTCTTCCTCTACAATCTTAGGTTTTTTGATTCCTTCTTCCTCAACATCCTCATCCATTAAGCTCGACTTATTTAGTTGAGTTTCAAAAATCAATTATAACACTAATGTATTACATTCAGATTCTTTCAATGATCCAAATTTAAGTTTCGTCTTTAATTCTTTTTCATACGCAAATATCGTCAAATCCTTATCTTTGATAGGTTGATTTTCTATTAGATCTTTGTCCATAATATCCCCAACCTCTTCAAAACTCTGAGGTTCATCCATTTCCTCTTTCGAAACCTACTTAAATCGTTTCTTTGTTTTGAATGTTATTTTTTTATAGGATCCAATCAATCCTCCATTTTGTATAAGTGTGATTCCAATTCTTTAAGTAGCTCATCATCATCACTGGCCGAAGAAATTTCATCAATCGTAAAATCAATAGTCTCGACTTTTAAAGTTTTGGCCAAAGAGTCAACTGGCTTGGCCTTAAAAATTTCAATCAAAGGATCAATCATTCCATCCTTATCTTTAAAAATTTTAATCCATTAGTCAACTATCACATCATCCCCAGCATTGGAAGTCTCGCCCAATGGATCAACTATTCTATCTTTTCCATCCCCAACTTGTCTCACATTCGTAATAGCCTTTTCTCTTTCCTTGACCTCTCATCAGGCAACTCCATGCTCTCTTTGAAGCCACCTTTTTTTGTGTAAGAGGACAACAAAATCTTGATCCTATGTGATACCATCGACCAACATTCGTAATGGGTGGCTTGAAAGTCCTCACTGCCCTGTCACATCTTTCCGTATGTCTGTTTGTCGAACTAACATCATGTTACCTTGGTTTCTCCAAATCTCATCTAGTAGGATTGATAGGATGCTAATGATAGCTATTAGGTTTTGAATACTGCATATAGTAGTTAAACTTTGCATATGGTGCACTTAACAAACCAGCTCTAGGATCTTCGTTCTCCTACCTTTCTCACAAGAGTTATTGGGAACTCTTTTTAGCTTTCCGGGATACTATGAGATGTAGATCATCTTGGAAATGGTAACTTGTTAACTAGGATTAGTTTGCATCTCTGTAGGATTAAGTTGACTTTTAGCACATTCTTGATTATCCTGCGATCTAGATTTTGACTGATCCTCATGTTATTACCTTTGCCACTGTTATCTACTTAACCTAAGTCTTGGCTGCATTTAGTCAATCATATTGCCAAGTCTGGTGAAACCAGACTTAGATTTAGAATTTCTCATAGGAATAGGGGCTATAACTCTTAAGTGGTGATTCGAGCATGGCCTTTCCTTTTCCTTTGACGTCCTTCTCTAGCTGTGTCACCTATCTCATGTTTACGATGTGTGCATAACTGCTTCTCCTTATGAGATATTTCTTCTTTTTCGTTCTTTGGTCTTTCAGATCACTTGTTGCTCTTGTCCGTTAATAAACTTAAATCCACCATGGCTTTAGGTTGAGCCAATTTCAAAATACTAGCCGTGGTCATATTCACACCAACAGTAGGAAAATGGTTATTGTCAATACCCTTAACATTACTTCTCTTCTCTAGAAATTCCAAAGTTTCCTTTTCAATTAATGTTTGAAGAACGTTCTAGAACTAAATACAATTTACTATATCGTGGCTTCATGAATGATGCCATATATAATATTGCCTCTTCTTAATCTCCTCAGCAGATAAAATCTTATGGCGATCAAATAACTTGATCTCTTTATTGACCAGCAGTAAGTCAAAAATTTAGCTGCTGTAAAAAATTAAGTCATAATATCAAAAGAAAACATTCTTCCAGGGTCGTTCACCTTTGGTTTAGTCTCCTTAGACAATTAGAGTGTTTTCTAATTTCCCAGTAGTTGAATTAAGACTTTGCAAGTGTATAGCCTTGTGGCCACAATTTTAACCAATCCAACCTCAATCGTACTGTCCTCTTCATGATCCTCTAATTCCACCAAATTTATATCCATATTTGGATCCTTATAATATGTTCCTTTTAATGAGTTTTGGTGCTGATATTCTTCATTTAGATTGTCTTCGTATCGAGTGGCTTTTATGGCCAACTTAAATAGGTCTTCAAACACCATTCCAATGAATGTTTTCTTAAGCCTATAACTTAGGTCACTCATGGCCAATTTTACAAATGGCATCCATTTCTGGCCTGTTTGAAGCGTGCGAGAAAATTTTTAGCAGTCTCACTCTCTCTCTGATGTAGACGAGAAAGGTCTACCATTGACCCTTCTGGTTCAATTTCATACAACTGCTTATGAAGCTTCTTTTCTATCTCCTACCATGTGTGAATGGAATTGGCCAGTAGATTGATGAACCATATAAATACCGAGCTAATATCAAAGTTGGCAAAAAGCTTCAACTTTAGAAAATCACTGCTGACCACTTCGTCACAATGAATTGTGAAGCAGTCGATGTGCTCAATGGTGCTTTGATTTTCCTCTTCAAAAAATAGGACGAAGTGTAACATTTTGAGGTAGTTCCATGCATTTAATGGCCTATAGAAAAGGTCTCCTATACAGAGGACGACTGATATGTCTGTACGTCAGGTCGACTCGTTCTTCAATCAAATGATCAATCACTTTTGAATTGATAGGTAGGTTTTGCCTACCATTTAAATCAGCGGCATCATCATTCCTCCCATTTTGGTTGTTCAGCTCGACCATATAAATTTCACCTTGGCCATTCCTTCCATTTTGACCATACTAGTCCTGGTAACCAAGTCGAACTGGGGGTGGAACGTAGCTCCTAATATTGTCTATATCAAAAAACTTGCTAATGTTGTCCTTAACCAGAAGCTAAAATAGCCTGCAGGTATCCATAGGCAACATCTGGAATGGCCTGCTATTGTTGTCCTTAACTATCGACCGGAATGGTCTATTGTAAATATGTCATGAAAGCAGCTGTTTGCTGAGTTTGTTTTTGTATTTACTATGCTTATTGTTTCTTCTCATTCACACCAAAAGTGCCACCAACGGCCGTAGGGCCAGTCGATTTTTTAGCCGTTACAGATGATCTGATTTCCATCAATCTTGATAAATCACTAGCTAAATAAATATTTTACAAAATTACCAATTTATCCCTTTTTGGTTTGCCCAATCAAGTTTGCTCAGGTTAATTCCATTCTAGTCTATCACTCCAATATTCCAATCAATTTTATTTCTGTTTATTTATAACCCTTCATAGACAAATATATTTATTCTCATTAATTAAGAAAATAACAAGCTCAAACAAGTACTTCTTTTTTTCTCTCTCTTTGTTTGTGAAACTGTGTTCTTTGGTTTAAACAATTGAAGAGACACGGTGATGGCGTTGATTTTTGGTTAAATAATTATTTATAGCAAGGGTTTCATTGGTAAATGTCATTACAAATTTAAAATATTAAAAAGGGACTTTGTTTATATATATATATATATATACAATATGAAATTATATAGAAAGAATATATATATATATATATTAAATAAAAAAATTAATTGTTCCGTCCGGCATGCACCAAACAAAGATAATTTGTCCAGTATTTAGTCGTTACTATATTAAGCACAAGACAATACTATATTTTTGTCTGAACCGGACCAGATCAATTCCAATCCGCATTAAAAAATAATTCTATCTGATCCTACGTGCCAAATGGCTTAAAAGATTTACACTTTTTTCTTTTCTTTTTTTTTTTAATTCAGCGTCAAATAAACTTTATTAATGGCAAAAGTATAAAATGAGATGAACATATAAAAATCGCATACATCACATACATAGATACAATTAATTAACATACATATATAATTAAAAGAAAAATTGTTTTAAAATATTCAATAAGGAAGTTGACCCAAAAAGTTGCCAAGAGGATCGTAGCTACATATCACAAACATCCACCCATTATCACACTTAACCCTAGCACAACCAAGGTGCATAGAGTCTCTCCAAATCACCTGCGTGTAGTGGAGGCACTGGCTTTCGTCGTCGGCGCAAGTGTTAGTGGCATAGTTGTAGCTAGACTTCTCGCTCACCCACAACTTCACTGCGTCTTCGCCGCTCATAAAACCATATCCCATGGCCAAGTTCTTTCCGTAAGGCCCTCCTGAATGCTCCAACTTGCAGTCTTTCCTCCTCTCGTTCGCATACTTCTTAGCGTACACTGCGACGGTGTAGTTCCAGGTGATCGGAGCCACACCGATCTCAGCTCGAGCCACATTGTGTGCGTCTATGAAGTCTTGGTGGGAGTTTTGTTTAAGGGAACATGCGTGGATTATGGTTAGACCCATGCGCAAGAAAATTGTGGCTAGTAGTAAAGACTTTGTTATTAACCACATTTCTCTAATTTTCTTCTAAGAGAGGCTTTTTTTTTTACCGCCCCTCTTCTCAATGCCAAACAACAAATGGGTAGGACATGGTTTTGCATATTTATAATAAATTCAAGTTAAATATCGAGATATCTAACACTAAGTTGTCTACTAAAATTAGTGGTTTTTTTTTATAGATAAATGCCTGTCACTTTGTTTAGGTAGTTAACTTTCGGCTACTAGTTTTATTTTATGAGTATTTAGTGTGGAGCTGAACAAACTGATTTAAAATTTTAAAGACTGTTTATAATAGCCAGAATTTTTTTTCCTATTTTTAATTATATATTTTTTACAGAGTTGATAATGGAGGAGGTGATGTGGAACACCGGCCAAGAGACCAAAAATTATATTTATAGCCCTTTTTGCTTACTTTTTTGTTTTCCTAATTGGTTTTAATTGTTTGTTTCCCTGAACTTTTTGTAAAGAATATATTATACTTGTTATACAAATAACAGATCAAATACTACAAAAGACACAATCATATGGTATAAAACCCTTCAAAGGATCTTTTCCTAGCTTTATGTGTGCACGTGGTTTCCAAAATTTTGTGTAGAGTTGGTAGTGCCCCGTGGCTTTAGACCGTAAGCCTTTTAATTCCCAGCTCTATTTTTGCTACGACATTGTATGGCCCACAAAGTTATGAGCATCTTAACCCTCTCTTTCTCCACGCGTTATCCATCCAACCAAGGCCCCAAATTAGCCCCTCCTAAAAAGAAAAATTGGCTTAATGGGAAAGCAACCAAGTAATTAGATCTCTCTCTAAACATATATTTACCTTCTCTCTTTTTTTTTTCATTTCCTACTCTTCTCTCGATTTTTTTCTGTGGTTCTTCTCTCCAAAATCATCTCCAATAGTGACTTGCACGTTGAGGGTGCATGCTGGCGCTCCATCGTTAGTATCACATCTTGCCCATTTTCTCGTGCTTGGAGATTGGAATGGCAAAGGAACCAGCTCGAAATTGCATTCAAGGCATTCAAATCCATCCCTAAAAATTCAGACTCATTTAGGATCTTAGTTTGATTTTGTATATATGCATATTCTTGGATTGCATATAAACATAAACTCCTATGATTTTTGTATATATGTTCTTGGATTGTATATGAACATAAACTCTTATGTCATAAATTCATATGTTGGATAATTGACATGGGCTGAGAGGACAAAGTACGATTTCAACAAAATTCGCACTTAGCTCAAGATTCTCACCTCCACACTACTACATATATAAAAAAAAAAAAAAAAAAAAAGAAAAAGGTTTTCATGTGAGGAGAGAGATAAGTTAAAAAGGGCAGGTGGATTGCATTAATCATTTATATTATTTGGTATGGTTAGGAAGGAGAAATGTGAGACATTCAATTCTTTATTTGGTATATGAAGGATTGATTGGAAGAAAAGAAGATATTTAATTTGTCAATTACAGTTACAACCTTGTTTTATAAATTTACCATTTAATTGATTTTATTTTGTTATATTCAATTTTGCTAGCTTTTTTTTTAAAAAAATTATTATTTGTCAAATATACTCCAAACCACAA
Source organism: Rhamnella rubrinervis (assembly GCA_007844105.2). Classification (NCBI taxonomy): domain Eukaryota; kingdom Viridiplantae; phylum Streptophyta; class Magnoliopsida; order Rosales; family Rhamnaceae; genus Rhamnella; species Rhamnella rubrinervis. Next base: position 7,568,820 of record CM017575.2, on the reverse strand, counting down.
GGATATATATATATATATATATATGGTCTCCAATTATATATGAATAAATGAGTTTAAATTGTCGTTTTATATTAATTTAAAAGTTAATTCATTGTTGAAGCAAAATAAAATTAAAAAAAACTAATGGGACATCCTAACAATAAAATTGTTTCTAGATAATTATTTAATGCAAAAAAGAAAATCAAGTAGAGATCATCATGTTTTTATATGCATCTTTCTAGAAACTGTAGCAACTTCAACTTCTATATCTGTAGTACATTACAACTACTGTACAGATAGAGAGTTTAAAATATTGAATGGAAATTAAATCTATGAAGCTCTCGCAGCACAAAAACCATGATACTATTGCAGCTGCCTGTGCAATTAGGCAACATCTGAGCGTCCATACAAGCATTATACCAGCTCTTCTGAAATGAGCAACAATTCAAAAATCCGAAACGCAAATACATAAAATAATGTCATCTCAAAAGTTTACAAAACCAAAAAGAACCAATAGGACAAACATCCATAAGTATTTAGTAGGCACCTATATTCCAATATAAAGAAACACAAAGGAAGCCCAACAAGTTAGAGACTAAAATAATAACCTAAATAGCTTCCAGTAAAATATCAAAAGGATTCATCAAACCTGGGAAAAAATCTGAACCCGATGCATATTAACAAAGGCATATATATATATATATATATATAAGATAATGGAAATGAGCTGAAGCCCAACTTGTCACAACTAACAAAATAGCAATCATAAAGAAAGACACATCAATGATAACAATCAATAGGAAATAATCCACATCAACCCAATAATTGGGATAAGACGAAGATTACCACCTCTTCTCAGAATAGGGAGAAGGCCCATACACATACACTATATATATAACACCCTCAATGAAGAAATTCTCGTACGCATCAATAGTTTTTACGAAATTATTGTAATACAATGAAGAAATAAATATTATCATCATTCTAAAATTCAAAAAATTCGAAATACAACAAACAAGAAGATACCCAATAATAAATCTGCACAAATATTATTCATCTAAATCCTAAACAATAATCAGATATAGAACTAACCATGAATTTTGCAAGAATGAATTGAGCATAGGCGCAGCATCTTTGCGAGCGAAGGAACAGCAAGCGAAAGAATTGTGACTGTACGATTGGGAAGGAGTCGAGAAAATGCAAAAGTAGCAAGCAAAAGCCAAATGGATATATATATATATATATATTTGTCTTTTTTGTTTCAAAATTTTGAAGTTCAAAATAATCATTTAATTATTATTTACGAGATCCTTCTCTACTCCCCCTTACAATCCATCCACACAAAGGGAGAGGTTTTGAGGGATTCGGATACTCTTTCCATTAACTCCTTCAACCAAATAACTTACATACTTCAAATTCTTACCACTTATCTTCCCACTCAATCAACCCCTCTACAACTCACCTCTAACAAACAGACCATTAAGGTTTTTGATGAAGCCCAATCGATTTTTTATTAAGCCCAATATGCAGTTGTCTTTGTCACCGTCGTTAAAATAACGACCTTTTAACAAAAGTATTGCACATTGTCACAAGCTAGCCATTTAACCACTCAAGTTTATCCATCACTAAAATTGTTTCAACCAAAAAATGGATTAGGCCTTGCACTGCTCAAATGGGGCGATTTGGAGTGTTTAAGAACCTGAAAACAGAAAAGAATATCAGGTAATCCTGGGCACCGGTGTAGTACCGGACAAGGACATTCCGACGCTCAAGTCAGTGATAAAAAATCTGGAGGGATTTGAGCAGAGATTCAGTAAGGTCAGAGAGCATACCTGAGAGGAGTTGTCCTTTGGGTATTTATAGAAGGATGGCAAAAGCAGTTACTTGTGCCTACTGTTGTGCTCTACGCCCTATGTTTCCACTGGCGTATAACCACTTGAAGTATAGGAGTGTAGGGATGTGGGAGCAGTTACTTACCCCTTGTGGGTGAGCAAGTAGGAGTGCCTTATGGGATGTGGGAGTTACCTTCTCCACAGTGCCCTATAACCTAGCGTGGTGGATGTAGGTTCTGCATAGTGGTCTGCAGAAGGTTCTATTGTGTTCTAGGTATTTGGATCCAAAGTACTTGGGTCCAGAAGGGATTATTCTTGGGCTGATTTGTTGGTATTGGGCTGGATTAAAAACCCTATAAAAAATGTTTTTTAATTAAATTAAAAAAAGGAAAACAAAAAAAATTTAACGACTTGCTATTAAAGAATTTTGGATTTAATTAAAAAATTATTTTTTTATAACGACCATGTGGACTGGACCATTGTTAAAATGTTTAATATTTTTAAAATTAATTATTAAAAAATGAATTTTTTTTATTTAAATTATTTTTGATTTGGAAAATTTTATTATAATTTTAAAAAACCAACTATTTTTTTTTTCAATTTGGTATTTATTTTATTAAAATTTCATAAACCATTAAATTTTATAATAATTTAAGACAAAATTATAATTTCATAATTAAACATTTTAAAACCCAGATTTTTTCTTTCCAATGACCTTTTCTCTCCCTCTCTTTCACTTTATACGCTAGGAAACAACCACTACCGCACCACCAACACTAGTTGCAAGACCCCACACACCTAGCCGCTTGACTTGCTTGCCGCTGATGCACCTCCTCCAGCCATTCACGTGCCTAGCCACCACTGATCGTACCTCAAATCATACTCTCTCTCCTCCAATTGCAGAATTTTGGTGAGTTTTAATTCGAAAGTTTTCACTTTTCTGCCTTTTTTTGGCCGCCGCCCTAGCTCGAATTCAACCTTCATTTTCTCCAAAAAAAATGCTTCGTTTTGTAGAAATAACAAAATCCACTTTCCGGTGAGATTCTTGCACCTCAAATATTGTCCAACCAAAATGAAGGTAAATTATTGCTCCTCATTTTGTGGACTTCGATTTGATATATAATATGTTAATTTTACTTAAATATTTCAAAAGCCCCAATATTGAGAGGGTTAGTGTAATTTTGATATTTTTGTAAATTGGACCATAGTTGTTCTCTCAGGAAATTTTTGGTATTAAAGTGTTGGACAAATATCATAAACACCCCTTTAGGTTTACCATAATTACATTCAATTACCATAGTTTTTTAAAATTATCACAAACACACTATCTGTTAACCTATTCCAGTTAAATTTAACAGTCAAAAGGGTAGTATTGTCTTTTAATATATATATTTTATACATATTTTTATTTAAATTCAGAAACATACCTATAATTTTGACATGTGGCATTATTTTTTTATTTTTTTTCTTTTCTTTTTCTTGGTCTTCTTTTCTTCTCCCACCTGAAAGCCCCCTTCCCTCTCTATTCTTTTTCTGGGCATGCGCATAACAAACACAACTGTTCATCGTCGCCGGACCTCACCGCCTATCACACACCTGCTACCAAACAAAACCATAGACCCATAAACACAACTTTATATATAAGCCCCCCAGTACTCCTCACCTTCGCATTCTCTCTCTCTCTGAAGCTCCGTGTCCCTATTAGCTTATCTTAGGGTTTTGTTATTTGTTTTGATAAAATGAGCATCGTTGATGAGCTTATGATTATTGTTATCCTTGCACTTTGATTGCCTATGAAGAAAACCCATGGGGAAAGTTATTTTTGAGATGCTCTTTCGCTCTTCTTTTTATTTTTTATTTTTTATTTTTTAATTTCTCGATTTAGGAGCTTTGATTTATTGGGGTCAATGATGTTCAACAAATATCTGTGTTATCTATCAGTAAATTTCTTGTTAAAGGATTTGAAGATGATGATATTGTTACTGAGATCTGCATAGTTTTTTTAAAAAAATAATTAATTTTTAACATTATTATTGTTCAAAATTATTACTTTCGATAGGCGTTGCGTTCATTGTTGTTTTAACAAATCCAAGAGGGATGTGTCAAGGCTGAAGGAAAGGGGGAATTGTAGGTCGAGAGAAGAGAGAAAGAGAGAGAGGGGAAGGAACGGGGAAGAGAGAAAAAAAAAACAATTTAATTAAAATGGTAAAATAGACATTTCAATAATTTTTCAGGTTAACAGACACCGTGTGGTGTAGTTTTGATAATTTTTAAAAATGATGGTGAACAGATGTATTTATGCCAAACCTGAAGGGGTCTCGGGGAATTTTTCCCTAAAGTGTTTGTAGAGATATTTAATGGCTAATTGGTGATATAGAGTGAATGTGGTTTGGTAATTTGGGAAAAAATCCGCAATTTTGGTGTGAATTTTTGATAAATTGTGCGCAATAGAATTGTTTGGGACTACTCAAGTGTGGTGTATAATTGTTCAAAAATTTAATATATTATTTTAGTTCCATTTAGGTTCAATAGCTCGTGTAGATACTACAGTAGGCACACTTTGAGGATCAATAGTGACCCTAATTGTGAGTAGATATATTTTTATTTGTCTTTTAATACGTTTCTTTTAAAATTATTATATTATTTGAGGTATATAATTGCAAGTTTATATTAGTATATATATAATCTTTACCTTGAATGTGAAATTCTAGTAGGTTCATTTGATTATTAATTTTTTATTTTAATATTTAAAAATATATACAAATATATTTTCATATGTAAATTTGATTTCAAGAAAGATGTTTTAAATGCTTTTGGATTATTAACTGTGAAATTTGAGACACTGTGGTGACATAATATGTACTAATGAGATCATGAGATTTATTTTCTATTGGGAAAGCCACGTGTCACCCCCACATAAATATTTATGTATTTTGTTCCATCCCTCTTCAAGTGTGATTTGAGGTTGGACGATGATCCATTCTCTACTATGTTTTGGAACATCAAGGATAGTATGGTAGTCCCCCTCTCTTGTCAACTCTCTATTATGCCTTGAAATATTAAAGGCAGTGTAATGATCCCCTCTCCCTCTGTAATTTTGGGTGAGACTTGGCATATGTGATTTTATGATTGTGGGATGTATGAGTAAATGTGATTTGAATATAATATATTTATATATTTTTTAGAGAAAATTGTACTTAATTGTGTGATTTATTTTCATATTTTGGTTTATGACCTCATAAATTCTTATTGGGCAGCACCATCTCATATAGGCATTTGCGAGTGTTTGGATGCACTTGTTTTGTTCATATTCCTATGCAGTTAAGATTTATCCACTCTCTATCTCACTAGTTTTATTTGTTTTTTTCTTTTTAAAGATCATAAGTCCTAATTGCTAATGGTTGATTTCCCACGCTCAGCATCACCGATAGCCTCAATCCTTCATGTTCCATCAAATTACTATTACATATATAATTTGTTTACTTGCCACTTCACTTATGTATTTGCATTCTTGATGTTTCTTTTGTCCATTTAGATTGCTTTGGGAATTAACTCAAGTCACTACTAACTTGTATTTATTTTAAATTATTATACTTCTTTTGATAATTATTTGTATTTTGGTTATGTTCATTGTGGGAACTCCAGTTGTATTTCCTATGACCACTAGATATTTTAAAAATGAGTTTTTTTATAGGTACAAACTGGATTAATCTAAGTTTTAGAAGAGATTCTGTAGAAATTTCTATAGAAATTTCAATAGAGTTTCCTCATGGTGGGACCCATCCTGAATAAGGTCCTGTTATAACTACATGAAATAATGGCCATAGCAAATTATGATAAGAAATTAAATTATGCTAATTGATGTAATTTACATTTAAAATGTCATAATTACTACATAATATGGTCTATGAAATATGTATACCATTCCGCTCTAAACTCGTCAATTTGCCACTGAGTGAAAGTGTCAAAATTTACATACAATAATAGCAAAAGAAATTAATTGTAGTTAATGTGCCATATTTCGAAATATAATAATTTTTAAAAAAAAAAGTTGTAGGCTTGAATAGAAACTTACCAATTCAGCTATATTTTCATCATCTCCGCATTCACTGATGTCTCAACATTCCTACATTGTTGAGAAGTCTACAAAAAATATATTATAGTCAAATATTTTTTAAAATATATTATTAACTTTGAAAATGAAAATTGGATATTTGGGATCACGTACTTTACAAAAGTAAAAGGTTCTAATCCAAGTGACCCTATGTGTAAATGTAATTATTGTGAGAAGGATTATGCTTGTGACACTAAGAGGTGTGGGTCTAGTACCTTAATGAACCATTTGAGTCAATGTACAAAGTATCCAAGTAGAGTAGATAATAAAAGACAAAAAAATATTGGTTTTAGAGAACTAAAGTGAGGGTGGTGGGAGCAATCTTCTAGTTAGTAAGGAAGCATGTAGATGTGCATGTGCTAAGATGATCATATTGGATTAGTTTTGTTGAAGGTTATGTATTTGGACACTTTTATAGTGTAACATGTCCTAAAATTGATCATCCATCACATAGGACTATTGTTAAAGATATATATCAATTATATTTGGATGAGAAATTGCAATTGAAAAATATATTTAGGGATGTATTTAATTAAGACTTTTAAAATTTTTTATAGACTTTTTTTTAGTGACAGACTTTTATAGACTTTTATTAATTTTTCCAGACTTTATAAAAGTATGAATGACTTTGAGTAATTTTTATAAATTTTTTTTTATTGACTTTATAGGCTTTGAATAAATTTTTGTAAACTTTTTAATTTTACATATCACATTTATAAGTATTTCATATATCTCTCTTTTTTTAATTAAAAATATTTAATCATTTTTTAAATATTCTAAATAATGTCCTCTTACCCGTCTATGTTGGCTATATGAGCATAAATATGCTTATTTGATAAAAATGAGGAAAAAAATAACTTTGATATAATAGTAATTAATATAGTAACAAATAAATTATAATGGTTAATATATCAACATATAAATTATTGAAATATAAAAATAAGAATTTTTTATTAAAAAATAATAATAATCATGAAATATGAAAAAAAAAAAATCTAACATCCATCATTGTTAATAATTGCAACATCATTCTACGTATTAGGAGAATATCTATTTTCATGTTAAGTAAAACATCTTATGCACCTTGCGTATCCTTTTTTGCTATAGAGATAAAAAAATTTACGTTAACTAATGTATATGTTAATTACTAAAATAAAATATTTGGATATATAGATACCCATGATTGCAAATTATATATCTCACTCATATACTTTTGTATCTTCAATATGAAAATAATAATTTTGATTAAAAATAAGAAAAAAAAATAGTAGACCCAATCCTTATAGAATCCAATTTTTTTTTTTTTTTTTGTGAAGACAGTAGATCCATAATCAGTTTGTAGAAGAAAAAGATTAAAAAAAAAAAAAAAAGAGATGAGGTGGAGATGAATCCTGACCTTTGATTTTTTTTTTCTCTAAAAAGTCTATGCAAAGTTTCTGGGGTGGATGAGAAACAAATTTTAACGTTGAATATATATAATCTTCACGTAAAAGTTTCTAAAAGTATGTAAAAATCATTATTTAAAAAAAGTAAAGTCTAGATTGAATACTTGTAGACTTTATGGACTTTTAAAAAGTTATAATTAAATATCTCAATACTTTCTAAGACTAAAATTTGTAAAAGTCTTAATTGAATACCTCATCACTTTAAAAATATTTTAAAAGTCTTAATTTAATACATCTAAACTTTTTAAATTTATAAAAATCTTTAAAAGTCTTAATTAAATACATCCCAATTAGAACCGATTGTCAAAGGGTTTCTCTTACTACTGATGCTTGAATTTCAATTTAAAATATTAGTTATATGTCTTTCACGGCACATTATGTTGACTCCAATTAGATATTTCAAAAACAAATTTTGAGCTTCTGTGTGCTTCCTAATTAGAAGAGTGAAACTATTGGGATAGTTATTGAGGGTTGTTTGCTTAAATGGGGTATTCAAAGTGTGTTTACTATTACAGTTGACAATACATCCGCAAATAGTGTTGTCATTTCTTATCTTTCAAGGAAATTGAATGCTTAAGATAAAGGGTGTGTTTTAAATGGTTAATATTTGAACATTAAGTGTTGTGCACATATTATCAATTTGATTGTATATGATGGGTTAAGGAAAGTACATGACTCAATAGTTAGTATTCAGAATGTGGTGGAGTATGTTAGATTTTCTCCTTCTAGACTATAGAAATTTAAAGAGTGTACAATTCAAGAGAAGATTGAAAGCAAATCTCTTGTGTTTTTGGATGTTCTAACTAGGTGAAAATCTACCCAGTTGATATTAGGAACTTGTTTGAAATTCCAAAAATCTTTTGAGAGATTTGAGGAGGATGAACATTATTTGAGTTACTTTCAGAAAGATGATGATGGCAAAATAAGGGATAGACCTCCTTCCAGTTTTGATTGGAACAATACTTCTATTTTTGTAATATTTTTTTTATAATTTCTACAATGTAACTTTGAAGTTTAGTACATCATTGCATATTAACGCTTGTGTTTATCTTCATGAAATATGTACACTTCAAGCACAATTGAATTAGTTGAGTTTGAGTGATGAATCTCTTTTGGGTGAAATGACCACTAAAATGTTGAAAAAAATTTAATAAGTACTGGGGAAGGATCAAAAAATATTAATTAAATATTGTTGATTTCTACAATTCTTAATCCAAGATACAAATTGGATTATATTGAATATTGTTTAGGGTTTATTTATAATGATGATGAAGTTGATACTAATATGACCAAGAGTTTGAAGACTACTTTAATGAGTATTTATGATTGATATGTGAATGATGAAGTAACTTCTAAAACTAGTTAATTATCAACTTGTGTGGCTTTAAGTGCTTTAACTTCTATTTCTATTATTGGTTCTATTTCTACCTCCAATGCTACAACTTCTTTAATTTTGGAATTTAAGAAAAAATGGACAACAAAGGATTGCGCTGAAATTAAAAATGATATGGAAAGATACTTATTGGAATCTTATGAAATATAAAGGATGATAATTTTGACATTATTAATTGGTGGAGGGTTAATGGGAATAAATATCATATATTGTCTAAACTAGCAATGGATATTTTTGCAATTTAAGCATCTATTATTGCTTCTGAAAGCACTTTTAGTACTGGATGAAGAATTCTTGATCCATTCCGTAGTTTTCTAACCCCTATAATGATAGAGACTTTAGTATGCACTCAAAGTTGGCTCAAAACTTCTCCAAATTTAGATAGATTCTATATGAAAGATATAGAATATTATGACAACTTAAATGTATGTAACATTACAATTTCTATGTCACTTTAAATTTTATTTGTTTTTTCAAACTTAATTTTAAACTGTTAATTCAATCTTCATTTTTTTTTAGAGCTTTTGGAATCAAGTAAGGGAAATTCAAATGTAGAATCTTTAAAGGCCAAGAAGTAGATAGATATTAGACTATTAGTTTTCCAAGTTTAAGGTAATATTGTTGTTTAATACTTTCCAAGAATATAATTCTTATTTTTTTAATTTATTTATTGTTTCATTGTCAGAATGCATTATTGAAGGCTACATATGGGAGGAAGACATATATTCGTTTTCATTACATTTAGACTTTTTTTATATTTTATAAATCCTAGAACTTTGTTGTTTTACTTTATATTTTTTATTTGTTAGAGTTTCAATTTGGATAACTATATTATTTAGTTTTGGTTTGGATGACTGTAATATATTTTAATTTTATTTACTTATTTATACTTTTATTATTTGCATGTTTAACTACTACTATTACTAATAGATTAAGTAATTAAACGAATAATCCAAAATTCAACTTATTTTAACTGGATATTTTTTTTTCATTATAAGAAGACAATTTTTTAACGTGTAAGAAGAAACAATAGTTTTAATTTGAACCTAAAATTGATTTTGGTCCTAGGCCAACTTCAAAATCTACATTTGTCTTTGTAGAATAAAATTTATGGGCTTTAGTCAATCTAAAGTTGTAAACAAAATAATTTTTAAGCTTGGGCTCGAGCCCAACTTGAATTATAACCATATTTGAATTTAGGTCAAACCCAAGCCAACCGAATCGACCCGTAATATTCACGTGTTGGATTGGATCGGTTTGGGTCTAACAGTGGGCCCATTTGGTTTGAACCTGGAAAAAATTTCATACTCGGTTCAATTTTTGATTGGCCATGAAAACCAAACTAATGCACCCCGAGTCCAGCCCTAACCTTAATAGTGCATATCACTAGTGCACCTCGCCAATACACCTCACAAGCGCACCTCAGCAGTGCACCTCACCAGCACACCTCAACAGTGCACCTCACAAGCGCACCTTATTAGCACACCTCAATAGTGCACCTCACCAACACACCTTACCAATGCACCTCAATGCACCTTGATTGTAATACCCTTTTACTCGAATCAGGAGACCCAACTGAAAGAATGATATATCGTATTATTTTCGAAATAGATTCTTTGGGCAATGCCAAAATTTGTATTAAATAATTTCTTTACTCTTTGGAATCGTTTTCCACACATTAAAAACCTTATTATTTAAAGTAAACATAAAAGTTCATAAAACATACAACGTAAAAAAAATAACATTTAAAATAAAAGTTTATTATCCAAATAAAAGAAAACAAATACGAAAAATAAATTTGTACATCTGTCTTACATTTCATGCCCTTACTATGACGAAGTCACATAATCCTAACTCACGAGATTACTTAAACACAAAAGCACAAATAAGAGTGAGTAATGAACCCTCAGTAAGTCTCCAAAACTTACATGCAAATGCATTACAATATGTATGCCAAATCCCATTACCATTCTTTCTTGAAATGCTAATTTTTCCCTTTTGTTCATAAAACATGTTCAAACACAGTTCTTTTAAATCACTTGTGTAATCATTTTCAAAATAACATATTCGTAGGACTTTTCACAAAGCGTAATAAATATATTCTTAATTATGTAGGAGCTAGTTACCTGTTAGCAATTGTCATTTTCCAAAGCAACACACAACATACTTTCAAGGAAATCAAGTCACTAGAACTACTTAGTGGAAACGGTTTAAGTGGTGATGAACCCGCTTGCATCCGCATCAGGCAAATGTCAAGGTGACAACCACCATATATACAAATATGCTCACATGTCGCTGCATGCAAAAATCTAAACTGTAATATCTGCTTACTTTGTGTACAGTTAACTTTTTGTCAAAGTCAACTTTGGTCAAAGTCAACGTATGGACCACTGACTATCAGGTCAAGGTCTGGGTTGGTTGACTGGGACTGAGTGGTATGTTATCTTCTGTGTATTATGTGTGTTTGTATCCTTTTATAGTAAAGTCAAAGTTGATATCAAGGTCAAAGTCAACAGTCAACAATCCACTCTACCACATCATCATTTTGACTAGCAGCATGATGACTGAGACTTTCTTTTCCTAACCCTTGACTGTGTATATGGCAAGTTTGAATTTAATGTAGTCTTGCTTTGTATAAGGGGGGACCACATGCAAGACCAAGTTTGAATTTGGTCAAGCTTGGGTCAAAGTGAGCTAGTTTGGCCCCACCCTTTTGAAACCCTCGACGCTTCCACTATAAAAGCAACATGTTGGCTGAAAACAAACCCTATTTCCTAGTGTTGCCATCCACCATAGAGAGAAAGAGAGAGGAGAGTGTTTTGGAGAGAAGAATGAGAAGGAGGCAAGGAGAAAGGGCTAGTTTTCAAGCTTGTTCAAGAGGATTTCTTCAAAGCACCAAGGAAGAGGAAGGAGGAAGAGGCCAACCATATTTCCAGCTACTGAAAGGAGGTTGTTGGCTTGCATTCTCAAGGGATTTAGTGGGTTTTAGCTAATCTAAGATAGGACCCAAACTCTACTTGTGTTTGGTAGTGTATTAGTGTGTTTGTGACCTAGATCTACCCTCTTTATATATTTTCTTCATGGATCTACTTGGGACCACTTAGAAATTTGTGAGATGGGCTCTTTAAAATGGATTTTTTTAAAAAAAGGTTAATCAAATCCCTAATCTTGTATAGTGATAGAGTCCCTTTTTCATCTAGTATTTTGATTTGAAAATGGGTGCTGTGAATCAGAAAATTCATGAAATTTTCGTGGACTTTGGATTAAAACTGCCATTTGGGGTATTTGTCCAAAAATTATGAAAGTTTTACTCCATATATCTGAGTGTCATGTGAACATCCTTGTTTTTAAATTTCTTCAATCGGAGTTTTGATGAGGGAAAAAAAATTATTTCAAAATTACTGGACAAATAGATGGTTTGAGAGAATCCTGCACCATAACCCACGGGTTTGGTGATATTTCAGGGCTTTCAATTTTTACTAATTTTCGTTTCACATTTTTTTCTTTTAATTCATTAAGTTATGGTTATTTCAATTTTGGAATTTCCCCATTTAGAGTTAAATTAAGGGTTCTATATTTTTTACAGTTTTATTTGTTTTGCTGGAAAATTCTGAAACTGTAACTGTTTATGACTAGATTTGTATATTGTTTTAAGTTAGGTTAAATGCTGTTTCTTGCTGGAAATTTTAGTTTAAAGTGAGTTGTACTTGACCAGCTAATTGTATGGTTTTAATAAACTAAGTAAAGGTAACAATGTGACTAGTTTAGGACTTGAATTTAAATCAAACTTCATAACTACTTTGTCTAAAACCAACTTTGATATTTATTTAGCTTTTTAAACTAACAAATATAAAACTTTATACTTCTTATATTGGTTAATTTAGTAAGGTTACAATTTTATTTATAAAGTATGATTGTTGGAATTTGATTTAAGTATGACTATATTTGCTTTCCTTTGTAATTAAATTGTTATTTCAAAATGGTTTCTTTGGAAATAAATGAGTCTATTCGCATGGATATATTTGTATATATCTATATATATATATATATATATATATAGATGTGTATATGTATAGATTTGCATATAGTAAATAATAACTTGAGTTATTAGAATGAATTTATGCCTATGGTTATGCATGATAAGATTATATATATATATATATATATAAGTATTTAAATGCATGTGTTGTCTTGCATATGGGACTTAATTGTGTTTGAAGTTATATATATCGATGACATGAGAATGGTGTCTGCTAGCTATGACATATGCATACGCATACATTACAACCCATCATGAAAATTTTATTATACGCAAGAGAAATTATTTTCTTGTCAACTCATGTTTTAAAAGTTATGCATTGTATATAAATATGGTCATGCACTCGTAGGCAATTAAAATTTAAAATGGATGGAGCTTATGTGATTGTGAATGTGAATCGTCTAGTAGAGGTCCCACTAACTAGTGAGTAGAGAGATTGGATTTTCGCATACGCGCACATATCAGCATATTGGTATGTGTGTGAGATGTAACCCCGGTACTTGCATGACGCAGATGCAAATGGGTTTCATACTCACTCATGTCGTTTCCTCTAAACGATTAAATGTGTAAAATTTTCTTAAAAGTATGCAAGTGTGCTGTTTTAGAAAATTAGAGTTGCCGATGGGTAACTAGCTCTAGCGTAATTAAAACTTACACAAAGTGAAAAGTCCTATGTACAAGAGTTTTAAAAGTTATTACATAGATGGCTGCTTTTAAAAGAGAAACGAACAAGAGGTTTTCATGTTTGTTGACTTTCTAATAGCATATTACACTGCATCATCACATGTATGTTGGAAGCCTACTGAGTGTTTTTCACTCACTCCTATTTGTTTCTTGTGTGTAGGTAATCTTGATACCTAGCTTGAGCAGTTTGACAATGACGTGGCGAACCGGCGAAGAGTGGCAACAGTACAAATTAGTTCCGCAATTTTATTTCCTTTTTAATAATACTAAAACTCTGATAGAGATACAATTAATTTTCTTTACGTTGTGGGTCTTGTGTAAAGAACCGTGTTTTTCATAGTTTAGAAATATTTTGATTTTACTATTAATACCACGGTTTAATTTTATCCTAAAGAGTAAAGAAAATTTTTATTCTGTTTTCAGGTTATGTTTCAAAAGGAGTTTTTTTTTATATTATTATTTTCTACCGCCTTTACGGAGTGCCATCTCTTTATTTGGGTCTTTAGACTCAGGTAAAGGGGTGTTACATAAACTCTCACCTACTAGTTGATGGGCCCTCTATTAAATAGTTCACAAATCACATAAGCTCCATTACATTAGTTTTTGTCTATGTATGCATGACCATGACTTTTCAAATCACTTTGGAAAAACTAGTCCTTTGCATAAAAACACAAAAACTTTCAAAATTAGTTTTTATGCAAATATATGCACATGGTTCATTCATAGCTATATGCATAACCATATAATTACGAAAATACACCTCAAGATAATAATAATTACCAAAACGCCCCTCTTTTATTCCAAAATATATATTTATTTATAAAATAATATTTTAATACCCCAAAGATATTTATACATATATAATCACATAAATAAATATACACATTTAAATATATACAATGCATGCACTCTTGCATACATTCACACATTTATACATATACATATGCATATCCAAACATATAAACACACATATGAATTTATCGAAAATCCTAAGTCCCATAAATAAATATTAAAAAAGCAAGAAATTGTGAAATGAGCAAAATACAATCCATAATTCCAAAAATACTAACTATGTTCCTATCCATGACTGACCATTCCAAATCTCCAAAACTACTCAATTTCACACCAATTCAAGTAATAAACATGGAGTTTTGCAGGATCCATAACTCAATTACACAATCCAAGCATTAATTCACATAAATCATATGTAATTCCATAATTTTCCACACAATCAAAGCCCTAAAAATTAGGGGTTTTTACTATACTACGAATCTAATCCAAATCATTTAACAATAACCACAATTTGACAATATCCAACCTAGAATCACATGTTTCTAGCATATATCAAACCAAAAACCAAGAGTATCAACCTTTCTTTCAAAGCTTGATACACCACAATCACCACTTGAAACACCTCAAATCCACTAGCTTTAAGTCTCCTAGGGTGGCCGATCTCTTCTTCTCCTTTTTCTCATTGATTTTTCTTTGTTTTCCTTTGATTTTTCTCAATTGCTCTCTAAAACCCTATTTTACTCTCTCTAGAACCTTCTCTATTATTCTTGAATGGTGGTGGATAACCAAGAGGGCAAAAAAATAAAAAGAATAGGTTTCTAAAAAGCTTGATAGAAAAAATAGGTCAAAAGTCAACACTTTAACCAATGGTAAAATAGGAAGAAAAATAACCAAATAACCCATAACTAGACACTTTAAACCCCTGTCAATTGTCCAGGAAACTCTCAAACATCTCACTATGATGTAGGTAGTGATGTGACGGTCAAACTTTAACTGTGACTAAAAGTCGATAGTTGTAGAAAATATAAGTATTACATTGACACTACACCTCACCAGTGCACCTCAATAGTGCACATCACGAACACCTTAGTTGTGCACCTCAATATAAGTGCATCTTAGATGTACCCTATACTTAACGTGCACCTCAGCACTCAACATACTTAGTGTAGCACACCTCAATGGAAAATCAGTATAAGCAACTTAACTCCTAGATAATCTTAGAGCTTCTGTTTCAAGACAGGTTCAATGCCTAACTCTAGGAAAAAAATCAGCAGGTGTATTTAGTAATTACTGTATGCACCCTAAGCAATGCCTAGCCACATCAGTGTGGCTTCTTAGCCATATACCATTGGGTGTATTTAGTAATATCATTAAATTACTATATGCACCTACCTTAAGAAATACATGTTTCTGGTACACTAGCAGGTGCATTTAGTAATATTATTAATTTACTGTATACACCCTAAATATATGTTATCTGTACATAAACGACTACATTTAAAAGCGACTATATTTAGAAGCATTACCAAGTTTCACACCAATTGTAGGTGCATTTATTAATGTCATTGAATTATCATATAGACCTAGACGCCCAGATAAGCGCCTAATCATACACAACAGATGTGGGTGCATTTAATAATGTCTTTGAATTACTATGCACCCCCATGACTTTTAGTACACCAGTGCTTAGAACTTTTGAGCATGACACTTCTATATGGGCATGATTTTTCAGTATACCAACATCTAGAAATTTAGACGCAACACTTTTACTCTCTATAGAAGTATTTTGCTCCAAAAAAAAAACTAGTATTTCCCTTATATTTCAATTTAATTATTCCTTTATATTTAAAATTTAATTTTCTATATTTAAAATAAATATAGTTAGCAAGCGCTTTTAAATATTTTGTTAAATTTTAACACTTCAGCTTTTAGTACAATTTGAAAATATTAATTTTAATTTAGCTATATTAATCAAATAATGTCATTAATTATTATTTAATTTTATATATTATTTGTTTTATATAGTCAGGGGCAAATATTATAGGGTATTTTATAATATTAATATTTATTGTATACCTACATATTTTAGACACGTGTCCAGAAAGTGCTAAATGTGCACCTCCACTTCGGGATCCAATCCCACTCAACCCCAATTACCATGTTAATGCAGAGCAGATGAGAGAAAAGCTCACCTACTTATGTGCTCCCTTATCTCTACAGGTCACTCCTTACATGTACAAGTTGCACATCAATCGTAACACATACCACACCTCTACTCACATGAATACCAAGCTTGTGCACACTTCCACACCTACGTTGCTACTCACCCACACCTTAACTGTAGGTAACTGCTTCCACGCCCCTACACTCCTACATCTCAGGTAGTTATACATGAGTGGAAACATGGGGAGTGGAGTGCAAGAATGGCAGTAAGCATAAGTAACTGCCTCTCGATATTTCTATATAAACTCAAAGGACACTTATGTCAACGAGGCTCTCTGACCTTATTGAAACTCTGCTTAATAGCTTCTTATACACTACCCTATTATTGACTTGAGCGTTAAAGTATCCTTGGCTGATACCATACTAGTGCCCTAGGATTCTTTAATCCTCTTTTCTATTTTCAGGTCATTAAACACACTCCAAGTCATCTCCTTTGAACAGTGTAAGGCCTTAACTATTTTTTGGTTTAAACACCTATCAATAAGCTTTTAAAATGGTTTGCCATGCCATGGTTTAGAGAGTCTAAGGGTTATACAAACCCTAAATGTATATCCACAACATACAACATCCAATGACCACTAATGGAAAAAATAAACCATTGTCGGTTAATGGTAGATAATATGGAAAATTTATATAATCAATTACATCAATTTGTACTTACTATGACCAACATCATAAGAACCATCTTGATCCTGGAATCCTCCATGTCCATCTAATTGCCAGTGTTCGAATGGCATCTTCTTGTGGAATTGTATAATGATCCTACATAAGGTGTAGATGTATGAAGCAAAAGCCGCCTACCAAATTTTCTATGCTCGAACATTCATGCAATTATCTAGAACAAAATTAAAATGCAACGATATAATTATTCATGTTAATTATAACATACATTATAATTTTAATTACCTTAAATAAACACATAGGACTCCTTAGCAATCATTTCCATGCGACACAACTGTATAATCTCTTCCTTAGCAACCCAATCTAATAATAAATTGTGTAAGATCGAGGTTTCTGTGTAAAGCATATGCTTTGGATATTACTTTCCTTTTAATGACCATGTGTGCTCTTTCCTATAAATTAATAATACCACAATATTAATAGTTACATTAGTTAAATTCATTAATGTATTAAAATAAAAATGTAGATTTTGAATCTTGAATTTTATCTTATCTTCTAGATAAATAAACTAGGGACTTAGGCTAGACACAAAATGATCCCCATGCTACACCATAGTTACCATCGCTAAAAAAAAAAAAAAAAAATTAGTCACGAAAATGGATGCTACAATCAAAATTTTCGTAACAAAATTATATGTTTTTGACACTAAAGTAGCTATCGTAACTGAATCAATAAAATTTATTGCATTTTGTTACAATTTGGTATTTGTTGTAAAAGTTTGTAAGAAAATACCTATATGCCATTTTGGCGCCAATTTTCCCACCAAAATGATTCTTACATGGCATAAAATTTCCTAATCAACTACAATAACCAATCATAGACGAATAGAAAGCAACAAAAAATTAAAAAGATAACCCATCAACGATGTCGTTTAGGGCACCTTACTTTAACCCAAACATTGATCACACTTCATGAGCTTCTCTTCTATCATTGAGTACAGAAAGACTAGGAACTTCTTAAGCAAAATAGTCATTTTGCCATCGGCGACCTTATTCCATCGTTGATTGCGTATATGGCTATTGATTGGGATTTTATTGGTTCAATATCAATAGTTGAAGAGGGGAAACAACCATCTCTCACCAACTGGGGTGCTGAAGCTAAGGATATAGGAGAAGTAGTTCAATTTAAGGTTTGGGTATGCAATTTCTTCCTTTGTTTCTCTATAATTTCTATACATTGTTGGTCTTTGATACATGCACTTTGTTTTCAAAGCTTGGAAAATGCATTTGTGGCTAATTTCTACTATATTTTGTGTATTTTTGGGCTTTTATGTATTTGGATGCAAGATTTAGAGTTTGAATCAAAGTCATGTATTTGTATGTTATTGTGTAACCTTGTGTCAATTGTGTATTTGTTTCAAACCATCCTTATTTTTTTACAGTCATGACCTATGATGAATGCAATTGTATATAGTAATTAGTTCTTACTAATTATTTCTTCCTAGTTGTTTGTTATGTATGATTGATTTGTCTGGAATTCATTTATTTAAGATGAGATGCACATCATTGATCACCTCCCATATACATAGTTTAAGAAGAAAGAATAGTGTATATATGTAATGAAAATTTATTGACCAATTACAAGGTTTGGATAGATAGCTAAGCAAATTAGCATGATTGTAATTACGGATTTTCCAGTCTATATTCGTACTTGAAACATTGATTATTGAAAATAAAATAAAATGTAAACACCAAAACAGAGTGTTTATCACTGTTAGGTGCTCCAAATTGTCAAGGTCATCTTGGGACCAAAAGAAAGATTGGTAATCTTGTGAAACTTTGATGGGGTCCAAAATGCAAGAGAACTTCAACTGCTTGCATAGTTATCATTATTGTATAATTTGCATCAACCATTTTGTAAATTGCCTAACCATGTAAAATGGGGATGGTAAGAGATGTTAAAGGAAAAAAAAAAAAAAGGAAGGAAAAGAATTCACCTAGGAAATAACATAACTCGTCTGTTCCTCATTTTCATTTAAGCTTTTGGATGTAATTAAAAGTGTATTGTACACCTTTTGTTATGCCCTACAAAACTGTTTGAACATTTTGTAGTTGATTTGCTGTATTTTCTGTTGGGGATAGTTTCCTAAATCATATTAATTGTAATTTTGTTGCTGAACAATAAACAAAATAGTAATTGATTTTCATATTCTTTTTGCTTGTATTATTTGTAATAGTTTATGAATATCATAAAAATTCCTTGGTTATTAATGTGACCTTAAACTTAATATATATGAGTTATATATGTGAGGATTTAGTTTAAGGATAATAATCTAAATTAGTCCGCAATTAATAATTAAAGTTCAAAAAATTTTAATTTTACAAAGTTACTAGTATGGTCCATTACTATTGAGAATGGAACAATTTGATCCAAACTGTTAATGTAGTGATATTTAATGAAAGTACTTTATCTAATAAGATTATATAGGACTAGATCAGATAAATATTAATTCTCTTATAATATCTATTAAGTATAGAGAATTTATAGTTGTCATTGTGATGATTATATATAGAATTATCTTAATCTTGAATATTTAACTGACTCCTATTTATGACGTTATGTTTTTTTATTTACTCAAAAAGGTTTATTACTTATAATAAACTATAACCTTATATTTTAGAAACATGATGGAGTGAATAGCTGGGAATGATAGATACAGATATAGAATCCATTCCTTCTCAATAGAAGTTAGATAATAGTTCTCTTAAATGACAATTCAGGTCCTGAACAATAAAGCGCTCAATTCATGATATGATTGTGAATTTATTGTTCATTATAAAATTGTTGGTACTTGAGAATAAATATGTAATTAGAGAGGCTAACAGATTTTGGTTCTAGTTCTAATTATGAACTAACTATGGAAGATTATCTATGTATAGTGATTATATCAATGGACTATTCGATGTTTCTTTCGAGTAAATTAACCTATAATTTCAAGAGTGCAATTTTAATTTTTAGTGGAGTAATACTGGAATTAATAAATTAGATATATTAATTAAAGAGTTTAATTAATATATTATCAAATTTATTGGGGTTTGAAATTATAGGTCCATAGGTTCTCTTGTCATCGCTATAAATACTTGTATTGAACATATGAAATATATTATTATTATTTTTGTAATACAGGAAAAATGTTTTCTCTGAATTACATATTTGTACCATTAAAAATATTGTAATTAATTAATTGTTAATTAATTATGTAATTAAATAATATGATTATTTAATTGTGGTTAAAATATATATATATGTTATATATGGATATAATATATATATATATATATATATACTTATATACTGTTGACATGTATTATATATAGATATAATATATATGTATGTTATAAATGATTATAATATATATAGTTGACGTGTTATCTAGTGGTAATTATATATATAATTATTTAATTGTTAAATAGTTAATTAGTTAATGCATTTTATATGATAGTATTTATTATTGTTCTATACGTTTCCTATTCAGATTAGTTATATGATATATATATATATATAATTGATTATTAGATAATTAATTAGAATTAAAAAATAAAGTAATTTTTTATTTGAGAAACCTAATAACTTTAGTTTTTAAAAAGACGTTTTGTGAGATAGAAAGCTCTTAGAATTTTTGACACAAAAATTTTTAATACACTTTGTCTCATGTGTTGAGAAAACAGAGTGTATTCTGAAAATAATATCATTCCTAGAGATGCTCACTCGTCTGTTCATTCAGTAGGAGACTTGATAAGGAAGATCGTTGTACCAAAGAACTTGGGAGGTAGATCGTGGTATTTGTCTTAATCGCTACTTTGGTAATTTTTCTTCTAACTATTAAAGATTAAATTCTATATGCATCTATAATAGTTCCCAGTTATAATAGTATTTTATAAAGATTTTTGAAATTTTCATTGTGGTTTTATTCCATTGATTTAATTTCTAAAACCAACTTTTTCTCATGTCAAATTCACTTTTGTTATGTTTCACTTTCATCGATTGGTTATTAACTAAAACCTGTCGGTGTTTATTTGGAAGGAGTCATTTTTGCGCATTTTGATAACTAATATATGCTTGAGTGGTTAAAATTCTAGAGAAAAGGAGAAGTATATGAGGTAACAAAAATGTTCCCCCTCATAATCTGTGCATTTTAGCCCAAGTACTTATTATTAGGAAGGATTAATTTATAAACCTAGATTCCATTTAGATCTTATAATTCAGATCCTTCTTAGTATACTTCATTGCTAAGAAGGAATCAAATGATAGAAAAGGAAATCAAATCTAAAACAAAGAATTTGTTGTTAGAACAAAAACCATATACTTATTAATGGATTGCACTTTTTTTGAAGTTGTGATTGTTTTCTCAACTTTAGTTTAAAACTGTAGGATTCATATTTGATTCCCATGCCTTGGTAATGTAGTCGCTGAATTCATGAATGTACAATTATACACGTGTCAGGTTCTTATGAGTTGGACGTCAGATAGACTAATATATGTATATATATACTGTAAGAGCATCTCCAAGGGACTCTCTATTTGTCATTTTTTCTTTATTTTAGAGAGCTAATTTTAAAAAATTTACTCTAACAGACTCTTTATTTTAGCTTTTAAATATGAAGAGTGGATTTGACTCTCCACATTTGAAGAGCCAAACTCATTCTCTAATTGTATGTTAAACAATAAATGCATTTTCTATTTAATGTCTCACAACTTTCAATGATTTATTTGAATTTAACTTTATAAGATTACCCTCAATAGTTTTATTCTTATTTGGTAAAAAGAAGGATAAATAAGTAAAAGTTAAATTAGTTATTGAACTAACAAAATAAAGACTAAACTATAAAGAACATTATTGGAGTTGTTTACTTAATTTGACTCTCTAATATAAAAGATGCTCTCTACTTACAAAATATGCTCTTTAATTTAAAGAACATTATTGGAGATGCTCTAAGAGGCCAAAAAGAGAATTGAAGAATATTTTTTGGTTCACTTTTTCACTGTTGAATCGCATATGTGGTCCAATACTTTTTATCTTCTTATTGAAATTCCATTTTTTAATTTTAATTGAAACTCTTTTCTTTTTTATTTTATCATCAAACTTTTACGTCGCATTTCACATATGATGTCGCTAACCACACAACTAGGGACACACACACATGTATATAAGCATATATTTGAATCATTTTTTATCCGGAATACAAGAAGCAGAATCAAAAAAGCTAGGAATTATTGGCATACTAAACATACTTAGAGTTTCTCTATCTCCCCGTGAGAAAATTCCTGTAAATATTTGTTAGATTTTTGTATTTTGTTTTTTTATATATGAATAAAACTATTTAAAAAATAAAATAATAGTTATTTACCGTTTTAATGTTTTCTATCATTGCCTCTATTTTCTACCGTTGTATTGTTTCAAAACTGGTGTATTTAATATTTTGTTTTTACACGAATAGAAAGATATTACATAAGAAATACAGAGTTTTATAAGAAAGAGAATTCTTACATTTATTTTGATTCGCTATTTTTTTGGATTTGAAGTGCTACTATTCAAAGAAGAGATCATTGTATCCTGTGAGACAATTGCTATACGCTGTGAGCATCGTTGCAGAGCGAATATTGTCTTAAGAAAAGAGAGTTGAACTCTTGCCTCAATCAAACTTTTAGTTTTTACATTTTTTCTGATTTATTTGAATTTATATAAGGTATTATATTTTCTATTCACAGTATATTCTAATAATCTTAAGACAATAAAAGAAATTTTATTTTCTTTGAAAACTCTGCATGATTAGCGTACTGAATCTTGTAGTTTTTGTTGTTGTGTATTTTTAGTTTTATAATTCATTGTTATAGAATTTAGATAATATTTTTTTTAGTGTTGAGAGTTTGTGTTTTATTCATACTCTCTTTTGTTAGTTTTAATCTGTTTGCATTCTTTGTTTTCACATACTCTATCTGTATCTGTATTGTTCACATATTTTTACAAATATATATATATAACATATATTAGATAACAGATATTGTGTGTGTCATGTTTCCATATACCAATAGATATTTATATATATATATATATATATATAATAGGTTTTACGTTATATATATATATTGTGGATAGTGTTTGATTTATAAATTATTATTATTATTTTACAATGTATTTATTTATACTTTATATATATATATATATATTATTTACATATTAAGTAAGCTTAGTGTAATATTTTACTTACATAGACATTTTGACTTACGTAGACATTTATTTGTGTAATATATATATATATTTTACTTACGTAGATTTTTCCCTTGTTTTAGTAGTGTTCTGTTAGTAAAAATTTGTGTAATATTAGTTTTCTAAGATATTTTATAATTTATTTTATTTTAGTAAATAGCATCTGCATCCATTCCTATTACTACATCTACATCTATTGGTCATGCTGAGAAACTAGAGAAATTTGGTGGATCTGAGTTTAAAAAGTGGCAACAAAAGATTTTTTTTCTACTTAACCACTTTGAATTTGGCCAAATTTCTTATTAAGGTAGCACCTGTTCTTAAAGAGGGTGAAACAAATGTTCAAACTGTGGGAGCAGTTGAAGTATGGCACAATTCAGATTTTCTATGTAAGAATTATATTCTCAATGGTCTAAGTGACACACTATATAGTGTATATAGTGGTGTGAAAACTGCAAAAGATTCATGGCATTCTTTGGAGAAAAAATTTAAAACAGAAGATGCTGGCACAAAGAAATTTGTTGTTGGCAAATTCTTAGATTTAAAAATGGTTGATTCAAAGAGTGTCATAACTCAAGTTAAAGAGTTCCAACTTATATTTCATGATATACATGCTGAAAAAATGGAGATTAGACATTTCAAGTGGTTGCGGTAATTGAAAAATTGCCACCATCTTGGAAAGATTTCAAAAATTATTTGAAACATAAACGTAAAGAGATGGGGCTTGAAGACTTGATTGTGAGATTGAGAATAGAAGAGGAGAATAGATTTCCTGAAAAGAAAAGTGAAAATCTAATGGAAAGCAAGGCAAATGTAGTGGAAGAAAGTTTCAAAACCAACAATAACAAGAAGAGGAAATTTATGAATTCAAATTCAAATGGTGGATTCAATAACGGTGGTTATAAAAGGTTTCATGGTAAATGCTTTGTATGTGACAAGCGGGGGGCATCGAGTTAAGGATTGTCATAATCAAAAAAATCAAGAGAACAAGAAAAGGAAGACTGCCTATGCTAATGTTATTGAAGTTGCAATTCTGTCCAATAGCATAAATAAGATAGCTAGATACTGGAGCTACAAGACATATATGTTTTGATAAAAACATGTTCACCACTTATCAACTTCCTGATCATGAAGAGCAACTTTTAATGGGAAATTCTGCTACTTTTAAAGTTGAAGGGAAAGGGAAGATTGTGCTAAAGATGACACTGGAGAAGGACTTATTCTTATGAATGTGTTGCATGTCCCTAATATTTGCAAAAAATCTTGTTTATGGTTCTTTATTGAGCAAAAATAGATTTAAAATAGTTTTTGAATCTGACAAATTTTTACTTTTTAAATGGAGAATACATGTAGGAAAAGGATATTTGAGCAACGGGCTCTTTAAACTAAATATAATGATTGTGTTGCCTATTATTAATAATAAGAATAAAGTATCTTCTTCTTACTTGATTGAGTCTGTAAATATCTAGTATGGAAGACTAGGATATGTTAATTTTCATACCATCAAAAAAGTAATTAATTTAGATTTAATTCCAAGTTTTGCTATTGATTTTAGTCATAAATGTTGCATTGAGTCAAAATTAACAAAAGCTCATTTTCATTCCATTGAAAGAAATTCTCAAATATTAGATTTAATACATACTGACATTTGTGATTTGAAATTTGTGCAAACAAGAGGTGGTAAAAAATATTTTATTACATTTATAGATGATTGTACACGTTACTATTATGTGTATTTATTGAGGTCCAAAGATGAGGCATTGGATGCATTTAAACTTTATAAAAGTGAAGTTGAAAATCAACTTAGCAAAAAGATTAAAGTGTTAATAAGTGATACATGAGGTGAATATGATTCACCATTTAATTCATTTTGTTCTGAAGATGGTATTATTCATCAAACTATAGCTCCATATTCACCTCAATCTAATAGAGTTGTTGAGCAGAAAAGTAGAACTTTAAAAGAAATCAGGAATGCTCTGTTGATAAGTCTAGTTTACCTCAAAACTTGTGGGGGAAGCTTTCCTTTCTATGAAGTTTCTTCTTAATAAAATGTCTCACAAGAGAACTAGGATGACTCCTTACAAGTTATGGAAAGGTAGAAAGTCTACCTATAAATACTTAAAAGTGTGGTGGTGTCTTGCAAAGGTTATTATACCTGATCTTAAAAAGGTTAAAATTGGACCTAAAACTGTTGATTGTATATTTATCGGTTATGCAATTAATAGTAGTGCTTATTAGTTTCTTATGCATAAATCTGAAAATCTTGACATGTATGTTAATATGGTTATTGAATCGTGAAATGCATATTTTTATGAGGATGTGTTTCCATATAAAACTGCACGTGATTAAGTTTTTCAAAAAGAACTTATGATGATGCCCTAAATAGTCACAATGAGATTCAAAATCAAGAAAAAGAGGATTATGATCTTAGACAGAATAAAAGAAAGAGAACTTTAAAATCTTTTGGTCCACAATTTCTGACTTACATGTTAGAAATTGAACCAAGAAGTTTTAAAGAAGCTATATCTACACCTGAAGCTCCTTATTGGAAGGAAACAATTAATAGTGAAATTGATTCCATTATGTAAAATCACACATGAGAATTAGTAGATCTTTCACCTAGAAGTAAGCCATTAGAATGCAAGTGGGTCTTTAAGAAAGAGATGAAGGTGGATGAGACAATTGATAAATATAAAGCTAGACTAGTGGCAAAGGGCTACAAACAAAAAGAAGGTGTAGACTATTTTAACACATACTCTCAGTTACAAGAATTACATCCATTCGAATGTTGATTGCTATTGCCGTATTAAATGCTTTAGAAATTCATCAAATGGATGTAAAAATGGCAATTTTGATTGGTAAATTAAATGAGGAAATTTATATGGAACAACCTGAAGGGTTTGTAACTCCTGGAAAAGAGAATAAAGTTTGCAAGCTTGTTAGATCTTTATATAATTTAAAACAAACTCCTAAACAATGGCATGAGAAATTTGACAATGTCATGATGTCAAATGATTTTAGAATAAATGAATGTGATAAATGTGTTTATGTGAAGAGCACTAAATATGGTTGTCATTGTATGACTTTATGTAGATAATATGCTAATTCTTGGTAGTAGTAATGAAATTATTTCTGCTACTAAGAAAATTTTAACTAATAAATTTGAGGTGAAAGATATGGGTATTACAGATGTTATTCTAGGAATTAAAATTTCTAGAACTCTAGATGGTCTTGTCTTGTCTTAAAAATATTATGTTGAGCAATTACTTAATAAATTTGAAAAAGATAGTGAACGTATTTCTAAAACGCCTATAGATACAAACTTTCCTTTATATAAAAATAAAGATAATGGCATATCACAAATAGAATATTCTCGAATCATTGGTAGCTTAATATATGTTATGAGTTGCACTAGACCTGACATAACATACTCAGTTAGTAAATTGAGTAGATATACAAGCAATTCAACTAAAGATCACTGAATAGCAATTATTAGGATTCTTAGATATTTAAGATATACCCTAAATTATGGTTTGCATTTCACTAGATATCCCATTGTGCTTGAAGGATATATTGATACTAATTGGATTTCAGATTCAAATGATTCAAAATTCACAAGTGAATTTGAGTTTATGCTCGGAAGAGCTGTAGTGTCATTGAAATCTTCTAAACAAACTTGTGTTGTATAATCTATAATGGAATCTGAGTTCATTGCTTTAGATAAAGCTGGAGAAGAAACTGAATGGTTACGACATTTCTTAGAATATATTCCAAACTGACCAAACCCTTTGGTTGTTATATGCATACGTTGTGATAGTTAATCGGTTATTGGGAGGGTACAAAGTCATAATTATAATGGTAAATCTTGACAAATACATTGAAGACACAACATTGTAAAATAGTTGCTCTCAAATGATATAATCTCAATAGATTATGTGAAATCTAAATATAATATTGTGGATCTGCTAACAAAAGATTTAACAAGAGAGCAAGTGTATCGTTCATCGAGGGGAATGGGATTAAAGCCATTAGTTTAGAGTTATTTTGATGGCAACCCTACTTATTTGACTAGAAATTTCTAGATTTAAGTTCAAAGGGACAACCTAATCTTAACTGACTCTGTAAGAATGCTAAAGAGTTATATAACTCTACTCATTCCTATGATATTTTAGCATTGCCTGAGATATAAGTTAGGATAAGTAAGCTTTTAATAACTCCTATATTTTGAACAATCAAATGGGGTATTACAGGATACTCTTAATTGGAAGTCACCTATATGAGTGTGAAGGGGTTGCTTCTACAAGAATTTCATTGGCTGAATTCTCTAAAGCACTTATGAAAATCCAAGAATGTTCAGGGCCGAAATGAACATAACCGAAAGATACAACAAAGTTCAGGAAAGGGATTGTATGAATTCTATTGTCTTGGCTTACAATAATGGCTAAAAGTTTAAGACTTTTTGTTCACTTATTAGCTTGTAAATCCGATAATCATTCACAAAGGAAGATTCAAAGCCAAAAGCTATCTTTTCTTATGCAATATCTTTCTTATGTTTCAAAACTAGTATATTTAATGTTTTCCTTTTACATGAATAGATAAATAGATATTACATAAGAAATATAGAGTTTTATAAGAAAGAGAATTCTTACTTTTATTTTGGTTGGCTGTTTCTTTGGATTTGGAGTGTTACTATTTAAAGAAGAGATCGTTATATCCTGGGAGACAATCATTATACACTACGAGCACCGTTGTAGAGCGACTATTGTCTTAAGGAAAGAGAGTTGAACTCTTGCCTCGATCAAACTCTTCAGTTTCTATATTTTTTCTGGTTTGTCTAAATTTATATAAGGTATTATATTTTCTATACACAGCATATTCTAATAATATTTTCCCACCATTTCCAATATGGCTTGGCTAACATTGCACTTCTGAATTTTCCTCTTTTGCAAAACTTTTCTGCAATCATCAAGTTTCCTACTGCTAATAAAAAACTGTTCAATATTAAAAAAAAGCAAAAAAAAGTTATAAAATCAATTAAACCAAAACTACTAGCCTATATGGAGCCATTGTTGAGGAGGTTATCAATAAGAACAAAAAGGAAGTCATTGGTGTATTTAGGATGACCTTGAATGCCCATTATGTGGTTCCCAAATGCAAACATTTCCACACCTATGTTTGTCTAAAAATATAATAAGGTTAGCACCCAAAGGTACCTCCTAGACTCATATTGGTGCCATTCTTTGACACAAAGTGAAGCTGGGATTGCCTACATTGTTATTTGGTTAAGAAACTTGCATGCAGGTAAGATTTTCCATCAACGTCACCTTCCTCAACCCTACGTCCCACCCACTATAAGTCTTCCCAACCTTCCCTCCCAATCCCCTGCACAAAAATTGCATATATATATATATATATATATATACTCATTATATATATAAAGAGAGAGAATAGAGATAGGGTAATTAAAGTATAATGCTAAATAACCTAGTGACCAAAGCAAATGCCAAGGACTTGTAATTAATTTGAGTGTTTCTCCTTTTCATTTCCCAAGATTCCTCTGTTTAGTTATGGATTCTTTTTCTTTCTTTCTTTTTGGGGAATTCTTAAATTAAATGCCCATGTAATGTCAACTTCTTCTTTTTTGTGTTTGATATTTGACCAAAGCTAGACGAAGTTCATTTTGATGCCTTCCAATATAGGCCTTACGGTGTAGGAAGTCTATCATTTAGATAAAAATTTCTCCAATTGCTTTTGATATGATAATCTTCAATTTGGAACAATTATGTATGGAATCTATCCTACTTTTTTTTTCATTCTTTATTTCTAGATGTACACTTTAAATAATTTCATTATGCTCTTTTAATGAAATGTATTTCAATTCCTTTATGATGTTGCACATTGCATATTATAAGTTGTTATAAAATTATACATTTGTGCTATCATTATTATTTGATGTACAACATGCTTTTATAAATTTATTTATGTGTCATTTCTCTTTTTCTATCACATTAAATCTATGTGAACACACAGTTACACATAAGTATTGTACTAATTGTTCATATATCCTTAAATGAAGATGGATAGAAGTTAGATAAAACTATGCAATAGGTCATGTCCAAACTATGTTAGGGAATTTAAGGAATTTTCAACCAAACATTCATTGTTAAAAACCTATTCCAACTTTTTTTGAATTATTTTAGCAACTGATGTTTGGTTGGTGATAGTTATACAAGAAAAGTTTCATAGACCAAGATTTGGCTGCTAAAATCTGCTTCGATAAAATTCTAGCAAAAATAAAATAGGTTTTCAACAACCAATAGTTGATTGCTAATAAAAGTCTCAGGAATCATATATTGGTTGTGAAAACCTATTAACAACATTTATCTAGGAAGTATTTTAGCATCCAACATATGGTTACTGATATTATTCAAGAAAACTTTTGTTGACCAAGGATCGGTTGCTATGATACTTTTCAAAATATTTTTACAAAGAATGAAACAAGTTTTCATATACTAATATTTTGTTATTGACAACTGTTTCAATGATCTTTTGCGATCAAACATAGGTTGCTAATAATTGTTCAATAATTTTTTTGAAAGTATTGTAAGAATTTATCATTAATAATTGTTCGAGAAAACTTTCGTCAACCAAGGATTGGTTGCTAACATACTTCTCAAAAACTTCTTAGAAAAAATGAAATGGCTTTTTAGCAAACAAGCAAACAATATTTTGTCGTTGCTAACAATCTTTAGTGACCAAACATTGGTGGTTGAAACCCTCTTCTATAATCCTTTTGGACATATTGTAGCGACCTATATTTGGTCACTGCTAACTGTCTATAGTGATCAAATAATGATTGCTGAGAGCCTATTCCATAATGTTTTGAAAGTGTTTTAGCAAACAATGTTTGGTCGTTGATAATTGTTTAAGAAAGTTTTTACCAACCTAAATTTGGTTGCTAAAATAGTTCTTAAAAAAGTCGTACCAAAAATGAAATAGGTTCTCAGTAACTAATAATTCTTCGATGATTATTGCCTTAAGAGATCAAATGTTTGTTATTGAAAATATATTTTGTAACTTTTTCTGAATTACTTTCGCATTTATAAGTATATATATTTCATATTTATTAATTATACATAAGTGTGTATTATAAAGGTGTATGTATGTCAATAATTTTTTAAGTATTAAAATGGGTATTAATCTATTATATATATTTATAAGTATATTTATATATGGGTGTATGTGCATATAATTATGTATATGTATAAGTTATGTTTATGTGCATGTATATGTGTATAAAATATATGTATAAATATATGGGTGTGCATATATGTATTTGTGTATATATATGTGTATGTGAATATGTATTTATATGTATGTATTTTTATATATGTATATATATATATATATATATGTATTTATAATTGTGTTTATAAATGCATATATGGTTGTATATATATAGGGATGTACTGGAATGGTTGTTTGTATGTATTTGGTTGGAAATTATTGTGGATTGTTATTTAACTGAGGGTAGGATGGTAATTAGTCATATACCTGTTGAGGGGTATTTTGATAATTTTTTATATACTCAAGGGTTATCTTGGTAATTATTGAAGTGGCCAGTGGCATTTTGAAAATTACATCAGTGTGTTTGGCGATTTGAAATCGTTGGTTTGAGCAGGGGCATTTTGATAATTACTATTGTTGGTAATTATGCATTTTATTGCATTGCTTGGTTGTATTTATGCATTTTAGCATGAGCATTCATTTACATAGAGCAATTTATGAGATTTATTATTTTATGTGAAATGAAAAATTTTTCCCTGAGAGTTTGTATTTTCAAAATGGTTGCATAATGTGGTGCTTGGTTTCGAACCCTATTTTTAGTCGTTCTGTGAATCACTGACCATACATAACAGTGAGTTGCCCAGAATGATGGTTCATCTACATACCAACAAAGGTACGGTGTTTCGTGCACAAAACATGGAAAGAGAGTGAGATATTCGATTTAAAAGATAAAGGGAAAAATAATGATTTAAGGTGTATGGTTGTACACTACATGACATGGTATTGGTATATGCATATGATTGTCTATTGAGTGATTTCACTCACAATTGTTTGCCCTGTGTGGCAGGTAAATCCAAAACCCAGCAATAGAATTGGTGGCGGCGTGAGACCTTGGGAGGCACAGCAGTGTACAGTGTTCTTCTGCATTTTCTTTTCCTTATATTTTGGGCTAGATACTCTATATTTTATTGAATGCTTTTCTAGTACATTGTGGGTTTGAGTATTTCTACAATACTTACTTATTTTATTAATAGCAGTTACGGTGTGATAAAATAATCCCAAAGAGTAAAAAAAAAGTTTTTAAAACTGGTTTTGGTTTTACCTGAAATTGTGTTAGTTCAAAGCGGTTTTGTATGCTTATTTGAAAAGAAACAAGAAAAAAATTTAATGATAACTACACCTTACTCGGAAACTTAGACTTGAGTAAGGAGGTATTACAACAACTTTCATAGGAATGGAATTAATAATGAAAATACTTCTATAAAATGCTTTAGGAAAAATAAAATAGACTTTTAGCAAGCAATATTTGGTCGTTTACAACTCGTTTTAGCAACCAAATATTGGTTGCGGAAAACATATTCCATAATTTTTTTAAAGAATTGTAGCAACTAATATTTTGTTGCTGATAATTGTTCCAAAAAACTTTAATCGACCAAGGATTGGTTGTTAACATACTTCTCAAAAAATTCTTAGAAAAATGAAATAGGTTTTCAATAACCAATATTTGGTTGCTAGTAATGATATTCACCAATGAAATGATGGTTGCTGAAAACCTATTCCATAATTTTTGGAATTGTTGTTGCAACCTATATTTGGTCGTTGAAAGTTGTTGAACTTTCACCGACAAAGGATTGGTTGCTCAAATACTTCTAAAAGAATAAAATAGGTTTTCAACAATGAAGATTTGGCTACTAATGATATTTGGTCGCTGATAAATATTCAGAAAAACTTTTATGTACTAAGGATTGGTTGCTAAAATACTCTTCAGAAAATTCTAAAAATAAATAAACAGATTTTGAACAAATAATATTTGGTCGCTAATAATTGTCTTCATCACAAACATTGGTTGCTAAAAACCTATTCCATAATTTTTTTGGAAGTATGATAACAATCAATGTTTGGTCGTTGATAACTATCCCAGCGATCAAACATTTCTTGTTTAAAACCTATTTCAAACTACTTTTTGGGATGTATTTTATTTCTAAAATTCGATCACTGATAGTTGTTTAAGAAAACCTTCACAAACCAATGATTGGTTTCTAAAATACTTTTTCAAAAAATCCGAAAGAAATAAATTAAGTTTTTAACAACCAATATGTGGACCCATATAATTAGCTATCTTTGTCGACTGAACAGGGTTGCTAAAAGATTATTCCATTCTTCTTTTCATAGAAATATTTTAGACACCAATTTTTGGTTGCTAATTGTAGTTCGAGACAACTTTCACTGACCAATGATTGGTTTCTAAAATACTTTTCCAAAAATTTCTGCGAAAAAATGAAATAAATTTTCAACAACCAATATTTGGTTACTGATAACTATCTTAGTGACCAAATGTAGGTAATTGAAATCTATTCGATAATATTTTTTTGAAATATTATAGTAACCAATGTTTTGTCGCTGATAATTGTTCAATAAATCTTTCACCGACCAACAATTGATTGCTAACATACTTTATATTTTTAGAAAAAAGATTTTCAGTAACTAATATTTGAATGTTGAAAATGGTGTTCAGTAACAAACATTGATTACTGAAAACCTATTCCATTATTTTTTTTTTTGAAGTATTATAGCAACCTATGTTTAATTGCTACTAGTAGTTCAAGAAAACTTTCACTGACAAAGGATTGGTTGCTTAAATACATCTATTTAAATATGTTTTCAGTAGCTAAGAGTTGGGCACTGACAATTGTCTTTTGTAAACAAACATTTGTTATTGAAACACTATTATAGAATTATTTCGTCTCTGACCAAGGATGATTTGCTAAGGTACCTATAAACATTTATGTGAAAATTAGAATAGGTCTTCAACAATAAATATTTGATCGTTGATAACTGTCTTCAATGACCAAACATTAGTCGCTAAAAACCTATTCCCTAATACTTTTGGAAGTATTTTAGCAAACACTTTTTGGTCGCTAATAGTTGTTCAACAAAACATTCGCCAACCAAGAATTAGTTGCCATTATACTTCTCAAAAGCATCCTAAAATAATGAAATAAGTTTTAGAAAGCAATATTTCGTAGATGATTACTATATTTAAAGACCAAATGTTGGTTGCTAAAAACCTATTCCATAATTAATTTTCAATTATTTTAGAAACAATGTTTGATCACTAATGTTTGATCAAGAAAACTTTAATAGACCTAGGCTTGGTTGCAAAATTACATCTCCGAAATAATATTTGGTCGCTGATAATTGTCTTTAGAGCCCAAACAATTGTTGCTAAAATCTTATTCCGTAATTATTTTGGAAGTATTATATCATCTAATGTTTAGTCGCTAATAACTGTCTGAGCGATCAAACATTGGTTGTTGAAAACCTATTAAATACTTCTTTCAAAAAGTATTTTAGCAACTAAAATTTGGTCACTAAAAATTATCAAAAAAACCTTTTATTGACCAAGGATTAGTTATCAAAATAGTTCTAAAAAGATGCATATAAAAAATGAAACAAATTCCCAACAACAAATATTCAGTCGCTGAGAATTGTCTTTAGTGATCTTCATCAACTAAACATAGGTCTCTGAAAATCTATCCCATAATTGCTTTTGAAAGTATTATGACAATTAATGTTTTTTCACTAATAATTGTTCTTAAAAACTTTCACTAACTAAGCATTTGTTGCCAACACACTTCTCAAAAAACACTTAGAAAAAATGAAATAGGTTTTCAACAACCAATATTTGATAGCTGATAATAGTCTTTAGCAACCAAATGTTAGTTGCTAAAAACCTATTCCATAATTAGCAACCTCTATTTGGTTGTTGAAAGTTATTGAAGAAAACTTTCACCAACAAAGAATCGGTTGCTCAAATACTTTTAAAAAATAAAATAGGTTTCCAACAACAAAGATTTAGCTGCTATTGATTTGATAGTTGATTGTGATTCAAGAAAACTTTCACCGATGAAGATTAGTTTCTAAAATACTTTTCCAAAAAATTATGGGAAAAAATTAAATACATTTTCAACAATCAATATTTGGTCATTGTTAATAATCTTTACTGACCAAATGTAGGTTGCTGAAATCTATTCCATAATTGCTTTTGAAGTATTATAGCAGCTAATATTTTGTCACTGATAATTGTTCAACTAAACTTTCATTGACCAAGGATTGGTTGCTAATATACTTCTCAAAACATTTTTAGAAAAAATGAAATATGTTTGAAGCAACCAATATTTAGACATTGATAATGGTCTTTAGCGACCAAATATTGCTTTCTAAAAACCTATTCCGTAATTTCTTTGAAAGTATTACAACAACCTATGTTCAATCAATAATAGTTTAAGAAAACTTTCATTGAGAAAGGATTGGTCGCTCAAATACATCTAAAAATGAAATATTTCTTTTGAGAAAGAAATATCATGCCGATGGTAATTATGAGTTATTTGGACCGATTTGATTTCCTCAAGTATCTTCTCATAAAAATACATATTCTTTGGCAATAAATGATCTTTAAGATAAATATCAGCTATTTATGGGGTAGGCTTCATTGCATGACACTCCTCCATAGGAGTTAATATCTTTAAAAGTTTGATGTAGAACATAAACTCCTTTTACAGATTCGTATTGGCAGAAGAGGCCTCTGAGACCTTTTAGTCTTCAGTGTGGACCTCCTTTGTGTGATATTGGAATTCATGGGTAAGGAAGTTAGAAAGTGAATTTTCTTCTCCTTTCATAAATTCTATGTCAAATTCAAAAATTGATAATGAAGCTTGCCACTAGCAAAAATATGTTTCAATGCCAGATTCTTAACATCCTTTTGAAGGATTTCTTTCGCGCTTTTATAATCTACTCTTATCATGAATTTTTTGTTGAGTAGATCTTCTTAAAATTTTATTACGCAAAGAATTATTGAAATAACTTCTTTTTTGATTGTTGCATAATTCTTTTGTATAGGATTCCATGTTCCTAAAGTGAAACAAACTAACTATTATTTGTCTTCTAATTTTTGCCTGAGGATTCTCTCGTATCCCAAATTTGATGCATCACTTACAACAATCTTGTATGCTTCAGGATGAGGAAAGTTTAGGCAGAGCAACTCCTTTGCTCAAAAAAAATTTTTTTTAGCAGACTTGGTACAACTAACATTCCATTTTCGAGAATTTTTCTTTAATCAAACATATAGAGGCTTGACATCCAAGGGAAGGTTCTTGTAGAAGTCCGAGATATAACTAAGACTTCCCAAAAGTTTTTGCAATTGCTTTTTGTAGTGAATCTCATTAGGGAATTTCCCTACAAATTTGATGGCTCAATCAATAGGTGTAATAGAGCCATTACCAATGTTGTGCCCCAAGAATCTAACTTTAGTATGGAACAGCTTGATTTTTCTTACAGAAACAACTAATTCTTCCCTTTTGATGATTTTAAAGAAGTGATTTAGATGCTTCCAATGATGTTTGATATTATCGGGAAAGACCAACACATTGTCGATATAAACGATGATATGAGTAAGGGTTGAAAATCTCATTCTTAATATTCTAAAACTCTTATGGTACATTTTTCAACCTAAATCGCATAACATTTTGTTCATAATGCCCAAATAGAACAGTGAATGCCGTCTTATATTTTTCATTTTCTACAATTTGGGTCTGCCAGTATCCACTTTTCATATCGAATTTGGAGAATATCTTTGCTTCATATAGTCTCTGAAGTAAATCTTTCTTATTAGGAATACAACATTGGATCCACTTGAGGACATCATAGAGGGGTTTGTAATTGATAACCACCCAAGAGCTCCTCTTCCAATTTCTATGGGATTCTCAACATAAAAGGATGGGCATGACCAAGGAGAGTAGCTTTTTCTTATTAAGAAGTTCATGAATCTCCTTCTTGCATAATCCTATATGTCGATTATTCATTTGAATTAGCCTTACCTTTGTTATGCTTTTCTCATTAAAGCCTTCTTCATATGGTTAAGAGACCACATGTTTGTTCCTATCCCAAAAGGTGTTGGACAAGTCCGAACAAACTTCCCTTCAAGGAATTCTTAAAATCTTTTATTTATTGTTGCATATTTGCAGAACTAATCTTATCTTCGAGGATCTTGTAATTTACTTCTTCAAGAGAGAGAATAAACAACTTTTTTTATTCTCAATTTTCTTGCTCAAGTAATGAATTTCATACAATTTCTACTCTTTGATGAAGTCAAATCTGACTTCATGGCCTTGTATCTCTCCTTGAAGTCCTTTATTGTCAACTTGTATTGGATATAATAGATTTAGAAATGAAGATCCAAGAATAACTCCGTGAGATGTTGTCTCTAGGTAAATTACTTGCGAGCATCCCATTGCTCCCAAAAGTGTGTAATATAAAGCAATATACTTCCATCTGTTGTATTTAGCACTAACATAGTTTTGGAAAAATACTTTGTTGGAATAAGACCTTCTAAGATGCAAGTGAAATTTTCTCTCGAGTCTATCAAGATATGGGTTGAAAAGAATAATCCTATGCTACTCTTATTGCCACCTTTGAATACCATTTTTGCATTATACCTTTGAATAACAACTTTCAATGTTTTTCAAAGGAGCCTAATAATGTCATCCATTTGGGTAACTTCTCTGATTTTTATGTGCCCAATCAAACCTTCCATATGTTAAGAGGATTCCAATTGCTCTGTCGACATCATATTCATTTTTCCCATCGTCATAATTTATTTGTCGCTGGAGACCAAAAACTTCCTACTTGACTAAGTTGATTTTAGCCTTGAGTTCCTCAACATTTGACTCCTTGATTGAATCATGTTGCACTCATTCTATGATGGATTTTAAAGAGGCAGTTGAGGCTGGAGTGACAGGTTTCTTGAAATTTCTTTTTGAAACTTTATACTGAGCTCCTTTTTCTTTATTTGTTTCTAAATATTGTTGAAGATACAGACATTTCATTCCTTGGTCTATTATTTGGTCAATAATGTCAATGATGAAATTTTCATCACTTGTGAGGACATTAATGGCTGCAATTGAGCACATGCAGTACTCATCATCACCGCTACACTAATAATCTGACTCGCTTTATGGTTATAACTTCTTCTTCGAAGTCTGAGGTCGCAAAATACTGTTCCTTTTCACCCTTAGTTTCTTCAATGAGTGACATTAACAATGTTTTTTTTTAAGCCCTTCATCTTCAATTAGAGAAATTTTTTTTTGGTTCTACACTTATTAGCATAGTGCCCTTCTATACCACATACTCCCTTTTGTTTGATTTGGGCCTACTTCATTTGTTGTGGTACTTCTTCTTATTTTTAATGTGGATGTCTTCTCTGTATTTAGAGAACTTATTGATCTACTTATATAGTCTTTTTTCCTTCTTATATCTTGGCTTGCTTATTTTGGAAAAAGAATTGGAATAGCCATACTATGCATAGAAGTCTCCCATTGCCTTAGATTTGTTGTTCTTTTCTGTTTATAATTGATTTTGAATCTTATTCTAGTTACAGATTCCAAGACTAATTTTGATTATCTCTGAAGCTATTTCCCCATAAGTGTATTGGGTGCAAGGGACAATTCCCTATTGTAACACACCCTAATCAAGTCCTTTAAATCGAACAAAGTTGGGATGGCTACCGGATACTAAATTTGCGAAAAGTATGAAAAAATTTAAAACTTTAACAATCATGAATATTTAGACAGTCAAAGCCCATACTTCGACTGTTTTAAATACTCAAAATAAATAATTATGTAAAAAAAAACACATAATAAATAATTTATTACTTATCTTTCAACATAATTTAAGAAAATAAATAGTCAACTTAAAATAACATAGCTAGTCTTAAACACTTTCCCTAAACTAAATAAAAACATTCCAATTTATTAAGGAAAGAGTACTAAAATTAAAACTCAAAGAAAACAATGATGTTAACTCGAAGACAACAATATAACTTTATTCCCAAAAATCATCCTCTTGAGTTGTCAAGTGTCTACCATCCCCACCTGTTCAAACTGGCTCAACAATCTAAAAATGCTAACCTAGGAGAAAGAAAATAATAAAAACATGAGTTTATGAAATTTCGTAGGCTTTCCAAAAATCAAAACAAAACATCAATAGATATATCTTCACTGACTAGCGAAATTCATAATATCAAACAATAACATGCTTGCTCAATCATGAATGCCCTTCACATTCTAAATTCATGACATTCCATAGCACATAGCAAACTTATAGCATGATCATAATGAGCTTATAATATATGCATGATTCATGGGTGGTTGGATTTTCATACATAGTAGGTATTTCAATCTATCTTGTAGCCTCTTAACATATCAAGGAGGTGCATGCATTTTAATTTCACTTGTAGCATTGCACCATAAGCATTTCAGTCTAACTTATAACTTACAGAGTTTGTCATGATCAAACTCAAATACATTATGGCGTGCTTTCAAAATAGCAACCAGATGCAATGTTCCGTTCATAGTTCGTCATATATTATTATGCTTATGCATGAAGCAGCTAATAGCTAATAATGTAACTACACCGCCTAATTCTTGACAAACCAATAGTAACACTAAGTCATAAATCCCACATAACCAATAGCAACACTAGGTCATAAATCCCAATGCAAAATTTCTATCTATACACAACAGAATTATGGTAAACTTCATAACAAATTGAAAGTTTAGCTAATTGACCCAATTCCAAAAGCATTAAAACAAACAAACCATGCATAACACATACATTGCTCAAAATCATTCATTCCACAAAACCAACAGCAACACTAAGTCATAATCTCAATGTATAATTTATATCCATACTAAGTCATAATCTCAATGCATAAGTTATATCCATACTAAGTCATAATCTCAATGCATAATTTATATCCATACATAATAGAATTATGGTAAAATTAATAAAAAATTTCAAATCTTAGATAATTGACACAATTCCAAAAGTATTAAAACAACACAAAGGTCCTTTATTAACCAGAATTTCATTAGGATTTTTAGAGACAATCAAACAATTTTAATTAATTTTAAAAAGCTTATTTTAAACCAAAGCTAGTGGCAATATGTCCATAGTTGATATAGATAACTGTATAAATTTATTCATACTAATCCGAATAAGGAAACAATAGATTTTTCAAAGAAAATCGAATCAGTCACACCATTCCAATAATAATATTATAATTTTCAAAAGTTCATAACTCACTCATAAAAATTTAAAAAATAGAAATTCTTATTAAAAATGTTTAAAAATTTCCTAAGTATAATTTATAAAAATTTTAGGGAACAATAAGTCTATTTACCCAATGAAATTGCACAAAGAAGACATATTGTACATGATTTGCCAGAATGATAATGTTAACTTCAAAAAATCCCAATTAATCCTACAAAATTTAGATTGAGGCAAAACAAAAGAGAAAACAATCATAGTTAAAAAGATTCATATTGCAAAAATTTTTAAAACTCATTTGGGGTTTCGAAATCCTAAGCTTCCACTAAAATAGTGATATAAACCATGAATTTCAATTAATCTTTTATTAAAATAAAATAAAAATAATATATATTATTTATTAATAATCTATCACAAACTATAACAAATAAAATTTGATTTGGAAAACCTACCTTTGGTCTCGGATTCCTCAATAAATCCGCAGCGTTTCCTCATACAAAACCTCGAGAATCCCTTTTGAATTTGTGTGTATGGTATTTTTGAAGAAAAAGGAAGAGAGAAAAATAGGATTTTTATTATTATTATTCATTTCTCTTAGTTACATGGCAAAACAAAATGGCAGAAAGAAAGATGAAATAAAAATCTGTCTTTAAAACAAAGGGTTGTCTTTAAATAGACAGTCCTATAAGATTTGTAATAAATAAATAAAATATCAAATAATTAAAAAAAACTCTTTTAATTAGTTGGCCTTATTTTAATACATATTCCTTTTCTTTTCTTTCCAAAATTCTTCAGTCAAAATCATAAATACTCAGATTTCAACTTTCTAAAATTAATTGCCATAAATACAAATATATCATTTAATAATAAAACATAATCAATAAGCAATTAATATAAAAATCAATCAAATAAATAATAATTCAAAATATCAAATTATTTAATGGCATTTAAATGCCAATTAGGATCTTAAAACCCTAATTCATATAGAGGGTCCCAGACCTATAGCGATCATGAAGCTTCATTTTTAACTTTTCAATAGTAAGCTTCAGAATTCCATCATTGAATCTTTCCAATAATTTACATTCATGTTGGCTCTTGCATCACCTTGGATAGAAATACATGCTTATACCACTTGAATTTAGACTTAGATTGGCACCAAAGATTATTAAGTTGATCATGTTCGATTCCAAGATGTAAAGTGGTATCACCAATGAAGTTTTTGATAATAGATAGATCAGTGTATTTACTGCATTTTCCTTTAGTTGAGACTTGGGTTCAATTTGCCCTATAGCTAAATTGGGCTCTAGAATATAAGTCACCTTAGTTACTGACAAGATTTCTATCTTGGCTTATTCTAAGAGGGTATAATCTCATCATCTTTGTAATTATCCCACAGAGCCTATGACCAGAATTTGGATAGTGTCTTTATTACTATTGCCCCTCAATGCAGTAGCCTGTGAAAATATCAACATATGTTTTAGGATTGTGGAGATTTGATATTCTTACAGACTGTCTATATTCCATTTAATTATAGAGCTTCCATTATTATCTTCAAACTGCATATTAACAAGAGAAAGCCTTAGATAATATGCCTTGTTTAGGTCTTTCCCATTTTATTTTATTTACGGTGGGTACTTTCTCCATGTGACTGAGGTGGATCTGTGAAATCATTTGTTGAACTACCATTCCTAGTTCACTCTGTTCTTCAATTAGATTTACTTTAGCCGGAGACTTGTCTAAAATTCAAAACCCTTTAAGTTTTTCTTGAAGTTTTTCCAATAGCTCATCGCCAAGTTTGTGAAGGTGATATTATCCGCCTAAACGAGAAGGTGGTTTTACAAGGACTTATTGAAGGTTGATGAAGTGCTTGCTTCATTCTCCAAGCTTCTTAATTGGGATGATTCTCCCCCTTTAAATGTGAGCAACTATTAGCCTTTAGCATTTCTTTAATCCTTGTTGTTTATTTGTTGATGGATTGGACATAAAGAATGGTATAATTATTTTGCTCGATTACATGGTTGATCTTCTTGTAGGAAGCTGGTTTAGTTCCTTCTTTTGTTGTTGCTGTCAGGGGAAATGTCCCAACTCATCCAGAGAAATTGGTGGTCAATGAACCAAGTGATCACCTTGCCTTCAATGGATACATAATAACTATCTTCCTCTATAGCATTTATAGAGGGTTTGCTAAAATCAGGATAATTCTTATACATTTTCTGAACAACTCGTGCCACTTTTGCTTTTCTTTCTTTGAAAAATGATTAAGAAACCACTTCCTAGCAATCTCATTCTTTTCTAAATTCAAATGTCATTTACGAAGCTATTTATCTAGCATGAATTCCCCAGCCTTATTCATTACAATATTAGAATAGCCCATGTTTGAAATTATAGAACTATTTAGCTTTTCTGATGGCATTATTGATGGTGGAATATCAACTTGATATACTAGTTAAGTTACCTATGAAGAGGTAGATCCTGACCGTAGTCTTTCAACAAAATCTCTCTGAGTTGTTGAAAAGATATCTCTAATTGATGTAGACATACCAATGAATGAAGTTCTGGATTGCTCATGGATTCTGGGCATTTCATCTTGAATTTTTAGAAATCTAGTCCATATTCTCAATTCTATTGATCCATCATCCCTTCTGGTGACAATGGATGGAACTATCGATCGCGGAACTACCATAGGTTCTTCGTTTGGTATTTTCCAAACTTTTGGTATTGTGACCTCATCCCTACTGATCTTCATTGGTATAGAGATATCAACTTTCTATAAATTGGCCTGAAAAGAGTGGTATAGCTCCATTTTTCCTTCTGAAAGATGTCAAGATGAACATTTGAACTTTCTGTAGATCAAATACATGTTCATCAATTCTAGATCTATATCATCATATCCATGTGAATGGATTTTCAAAGTAAGAGCCTTCATTATTGTAGGGTCTTCCAAATAATTTGAGAACATTAGAAAACAATTAAAGTAAACGGATTCGTCATATAATGATGAAGTAACACAGCTAAGCAATAAATCTTAAAATTTATTCATCCTTTTGTCCTGCAGCATCATCAATATAAAAGTATTGAGAGCTTCTATGTGACAAGGTTAGATAGCAACTTGAACAAGGCCTATACAGATGTATAAGGCTATATTTTACCTTCTCTTCTTCTATAAACTTCTTAGGAATGAGTTGGAAGGTCTTCATACCTCGAACAAGAGGTTTCTTCAATTGTTTTGCAAATGATGCTCAATATCATGGACCATAAGTGTTTCTTTTAACTTTTTGAGTTTTGAATCTAATTTAGGTTAAGATACAAAGAGATTGAGATAGAGCAAGAAGATTTAAAGGGAGATTTAAAGAGATTTGACATGAATTTTCAAAGATTAGCAAGTAACCAGAGTAGATCCGACAAAGATTTATACCCTTACTACCTCTTTCAGGACTTATTGGCTACTCATTGAAGTGTACTAAATCATCAAAAGATCTTTTAAAACTCATAGAGGGAGTGCTAAAAAATCAAGCATTGTGGCAAGCAAAGAAGATACTACTAGATAACTTAGCTAATATTATAATACCCCGATACCCAAACCTAGGTTCCCGAGTAAGGAGTATTTACTATTAATATATTTTTTTAAATATAAACTCAAACTATGTAACTATGTTTAAAATAATTCTGGACAATGCCCAAAATAATATTAAAACTTTTTCTTTACTCTTTGGGACCATTTTACAAAATCAAACCAAATAAAATTATATTACTTAAGAAATATAAAACATACTCACACCCACACCATAATAGAAAAATATTTTAATACACAAAATACCTTTACCCAAAACAATAAAATACGGAAAACATGTATTGTGCTATGCCCTCTATTTCTGCACCTCAACCAAGCTCTACTGTCGAGTTTGGGATTTTCCTATCACATACAAACAAACTACAGTAAGCAATAAATACTTAGTAGGCAACTCAAATGCACATGACAATGCAATGTAATGTGGTACAGTGCCATATATGTAAAATTTTTATTTTTTCCTTTTTACTTGATAAATAAACTAGCTCTATTCCGCATTCACATGAGACAAACATGCTTATATGTGGTTGGCAGGTCTATCCCACGCCCTCATGGAACCATTTGTGTTCGTTTACCAAAATACCCTTTACAATTCCTAAAATTTTATTTGTGTCCCCTACATACAAATGACCAAAATACTCAGACCATGGTCGAATCCTACAAGCCTCATTTTCCACAAGTTTTAATCCAAAACACATAATAAACAAGGGACTTTATAAGTTCTAACAATCAATTGCATAACCCAAGCATCAATTCACACCAATCAAGCCTAAAATCATAATTTTCACAAAGTATAAACCCAAACCAATTGAGGGTTTTGCAATATAGCCAATTCAAATCATTCCACAACAAATTAAGCAAGAATAAGCAAGATTTAACTTGAGTTATACATAACCCTAATAGTAACTCAACCAAAAATCAACAAATACTAAAGATTACACAAAGGTTAGGAAGCCTATTTCTCTTTCAAGTTTTGAAATCCACTTGATCACCACTTAAAAACCACCACCGTAGCTTGCTTTGGATTCCCCTTGATGGCTGGCTGACAACCCACAAATTCCCTTTGATTTTTTTTTAATTTTTCCTTAGTTTTTCTTTCTTTCTCTCTCTTCTTTTCTCTTTCTCATTCTAAAGCACCATGGACGCATGCAAGACAAGGGGGTGGTCAACCAAGGTTAAAACGGAAAGGAAAAAGTAAAATAAATATCTAAAAAAACAAAGTTAATGTCAAATGGTCAATGGTCAAAGTTTGACTTTGACCAAGGGTAAAATAGAAAGAAAAGTAATCCATTGACCTCTAACTGAATACTTTACACCCTTGCTAATGCCTGAGGAACTCTCAAGTAGCTCATTATAGTATAAGTGACAACATGGTGATCAAACTGTAACTGTGACTGAACAGTTTCGAAAAAACTCGGTTATTACAACTTTCTCCCCCTTAAAAGAAATTTCGTACCCGAAATTAAATTTAAGGAGTTAGAATTCTTACTTAAACAGAGTCGGGTACTTAGCTCTCATCTCATCCTCTTGTTCACAAGTTGCTTTCTCCACCTTATGATTCCTCTAGAGGACTATTACCATTGGATT
The DNA here is from genome assembly GCA_007844105.2 of Rhamnella rubrinervis. Lineage (NCBI taxonomy): Eukaryota > Viridiplantae > Streptophyta > Magnoliopsida > Rosales > Rhamnaceae > Rhamnella > Rhamnella rubrinervis. The sequence continues at coordinate 7,523,883 of CM017575.2, read as the reverse complement.
GCCCTATTCTGAAGAACTTGGTCCTTACGATCAAAATTTTTTATTGGCTTATCCTTGTACATTAGGTTCTCACGGACCTCTAACAGTTCATACTCAATGATGCATAAAGGATCATACACGTACTTTCACAGCATCAACACATGAAAGATGTCATGCACGCCAAACAGCTTGGAAGGCAAAGCTAATTACTAAGCCAAAACCTTAACTCTTCAGTATTTCAAAAAGTCCGATGAAATGGAACGAGGACTCAACTTACCCTTTTTCTCAAACCTCAATACCCTTCAGTGGTTTAACTTTAAGAAATACCTTATCCTCAACCTCAAACTTCAGATCCTTCTGTCAATTATTTACATAGCTATTCTATTTGTCTTAAGCTATTTTGATCCTCTATCGTATTTTGTTGATAATGTTATTGATTTGTTACAAAATTTTCGGCCTAAGCAACTTTCGCTCCTCGACTTCATCTCAATGCGATGGAGATCTGCAATTCCTTTCGTACAAAGCCTCGTATGAAGCCGATGGAAGCATAAAAGCTGTTGTTGTAAGCAAATTCCATAAGTGGAATGTGCTTTTCCTAGCTTCCTTGAAAGTCCAACACACGAGCCCTCAGTATATCCTCCAATGTCTGAATCGCCAACTTCGACTGGCCATCTATTTTGGGATGAAAAGCTGTATTAAAGGTCAACTTTGTCCTTATTACTTTGTATAGACTCTTCCAAAATGACAATGTGAACCTTGGATCTCGATCTCGAACAATCGACACTGGCACATCATGGAGTTACACGATCTCATTCACATACAGTTGAGCTGACCTTTCCATTGAATGAGTCCTCTGTCTAGGTAGAAAGTGAGTCAATTTTGTTAGTCGATCTACTATTACCCAAATCACATTGTTACCTAGCTAGGATCATGGCAAATCCACAACGAAATTCATTGTTATGTACTCCTACTTCCATTCTGGAATCACTAACGGCTTTAACAAACTAGAAGATCTCTTATGGTTAATCTTCACTTGCTGGCAAGTCAAACATTAGTCCACAAACTTTGCAATGTCTTGCTTTAAGCCAGCCTACCAGAAAGTTTTGGAGGCATCCCTATGCATCTTAATAGACCCAAGGTGAACTAAGTAAGGTGTATAGTGAGCTTCTACCAAAATTTCTTTCTTGATCTCCTCGACACTTGGTACACATAAATTAGTACCAAACCTTAATATCCCATCTCCAATGAGATTGAATCCTAGTCTCTTTCCTTGAATTACTTCAACTCTGATCTTTTGAAGAGCCGCATCACTAGTTTGACCTTCCTTTATCTTGTCCAATATCAAAAGTTGAATCATGAACAATGCCAACATAGATGTACACTGGTTAGTAAATAATGCAATGTTTATGATCCGTAAATCCTCTAGAATAGGGTGTTGAGAAGTGATTAAACTACCGTTAAAACCTACATACTTTCTGCTCAGAGCATCAGCCACTGCATTTGCTTTGCCTGAGTGATAGTTGATAGTGCAGCTGTAATCCTTGACCAATTTCAACCATCTCCTCTGGCTTATATTCAATACCTTCTGAGTGAAAAAGTACTTGAGACTCGTATGGTCGGTTTAGATATCATACTTCACTCCATACAAGTAATGATGTTAAATCTTCAGCTCGAACACCACTACTGCTAACTCTAAATCGTGTGTAAGATAGTTTCACTCATATAGCTTTAATTAGTGCAATGTATACACAATCACCTTGTCATTTTTTATGAGAATGCAACTTAGACCTTTCCCTAAAGTGTCACTGTAGATCACAAAGTTGCCCTCGCTGTTAAAAAAAATAATAATAGGTGAAGAGACTAATTTCCTTTTCAGCTCCTGGAAACTTTCCTTGCACTCCTTCGACTAGACAAATTTGGTTTCCTTCCTTAGCAATTGCGTCAGCGGTAACGCAATTATGGGAAATCCCTTACAAGAACTGAGTGTAGTACCCCACCAAACCCAAAAAACTTTAGATCTCTCCTACATTTGTTAGCCTCTTCCAATCATAAATTGCTGTAACTTTACTAGGATATACCTGAATACCTTCAGCAAATATCATGTGTCCTAGAAAAGCGATGCTTTTCAACCAAAACTCGCACTTCTTGAACTTGGCATACAACTGCTTCTCACTTAAACACTGCAGCACCAGCTTCAAATGCTCTTCACGCTCAGTTGCTTACTTGGAGTAGATGCAGATGTCGTCGTTGAACACCACTACAAACTTATCTAACTAATCGTAAAAGATATGATTCATCAAATCCATGAATGTTACTTGTCAAACCAAATGGCATTATCACGAACTCGTAGTGGCCATACCTTGTTCAAAAAGCACTCTTGGCTAGTTCTCCTTAATCTTTAGTTGGTGATAAATGGAACAGAGGTCAATCTTCGAAAAGATACTCGCTCTTTGTAGCTGATCAAATAAGTCGTCAATTATTGGCAATGGGTACTTGTTTTTTTATCATCACCTTACTGAGCTTCCGATAACAAATGCATAGTCGCATTGAACCGTCTTTCTTCACAAGGCGAAACACTAGATTTAATAAAACCAACAGATCCTACAACTGCTCTTCTAAGTCCAACACTACCAGTGCCATTTTGTAAGGTGCCTTCAAAATAAATGTCGTCCTGGGTACTAAGTAGATAGTAAACTCCACTTCTCTGTTTGGTGGTAACCCTGACAGTTCTACCAAAATATTGATAAGAAGTCATGAACTATGTTGATGTCTTGTGGTTCTTTATCGTAAACACTAACAAGGCATGCCTGGCACCCTTGACATAAACACTTTAGAGTTTGCATCGCTGTTAGCAATTAAGGCCACAGTCGCAACTTCGATCGTACAAACTCAAAACTCTGACTTTCTAGGGGGCTGAAATTGAATTTTCTTCTCCTTGCAATTAATACAAGCCCCAAACTTAAATAGCCAGTCCATATAAAAGATCACATTGAAATCTGACATTTCCAATATGGTCAAATCGGTACACAGTGTCTCGCTACTGAGACACACTTCATAATCAACAAACGTAAATGAAACACACATACTAACACCAGATGGTATAGCAACACATAAATCACAAACAAGTCTAATACGTTGCCTAGCCAACTTAATAGCAAATTGGCTAGATACAAACAAGTGTGTAGCACCCGAGTCAAACAATTCATAAACATTCAAACCACTACAGTGTCATCTTTCTCCATTTCCACCTTGGTAAACACACAGTCTTGAGTAAGCTGCTACACTCTTTCTGCTTTTAGATAGTCGCTCCTCATGTGGCTAGGCTTGCCACACCCAAAACATACTCTTGGCATCCCCCAGCATTCACCAAAGTGATTTCTGCCGCACTTCTTACACTGTGGCATATGGGTCTATTCTTAATTCCCTTGAACTTCTTATTATTATTGTCATTATGAGCATTGTTCATCCGCGTCCTTTCTTCAAACTTCTTTTTCTACTGAAAACTTCCCTTCCAAGGTTTTTTCATAGGAGTGGAGCTTTGGCCTACAAGATTGACCACCTCTAGGGTAGGTCCTTGGTGATCAACTGAACTCACTGTAAGATGTCTGTGCAGGTGGGGAGTTGAAATAGAACAATTGCATTGTAGAGCTATGGCAGTAGCCCTTTCTCAGAACATCAAGCTTTGCACTCTTCCATGGCCACCAGGTGGCTCATAATGAGAAAGTTCATCGAACTTTCTTTCGTACTCCACTAAGGAAAGATTCTCTTACTTCAAGCTTAAGAACTCGACTTCTTTCTCTTCTCACTTTAACCGAGAAAAGTACTTCTCATAAAACAAAGACTTGAACTGAGTCCAAGTCATTGGATTTTCAACTGTATGGTACACCATTTGTATAATGTCCCACCAATGACTGGCTCTCTCCTTCTGTATGAAGGAAGCACAAGTCACTTTCTAAGCTTCAATGCCATTGATCAAAGAAAAGATCTTCTTCAGTTCTCAGATCCAGCTTTCCGTCTCTAAAGGATTTATTGATCCTTAGAATTCCGGGGGATGGAATTTTCTCAACTACTTCATCATGGCATATTACCCCATAGATTATTGTGGTTGTTGTTGTTGTTGCATATTCTAGTCCACATTTCTTTCTAGGGCCTCCAATAGTCGGCTCGTCGTGTTCTCCGAACTAATCTCTAGTTCGGGGTGAACATTTGTAGCAGGTTGTGACATTTCTACAACAAAAGAGAAATAAGTCTTATACAAATTATATCAGATAATTTGTTAAGATACACAACAAAATAATATTTCATTTACAAATTAAAGTGTTATATAACCAAAATATACAATATATATAATATATACCATATATATAATATATACAAGTTATAAACAAACAACAAAACTGGACAGATCCCAAGCCAAAAGAAAACTGAAACCCTTAATCACTATCAGGGTAATCCCACGGGTCGAAATCCTCCAGGTCTATAGGATTTGGAGAGTCCTTTCATACTAAGAAATCTTCGAATTCCTCAGGCTTCTTCTCAGGGTCCTCATCTTCCTCAAGATCCTCCTCAGGATCCTCCTCGGGGCTTTCTACTACTACAGGTGGCACCTCCAACCCTTATGCAGCTAGCTGAATAGCCTTGGCCTGCTCTCTCGGATCCTCTCTATACTAATCCTTGTACCAACGATACATCTTATAGCGATGATCAGTCTAAAACTGCTCTAATCTCCTTGAATTAACGTAGAAGTGTCCTCCCTCTGGTAATGGTATAACCATGGTTAGCCCGTTCAGAAACATGGCTACCTTTAGCTTCTGATGCTCAACCTCTCTCTGAACTGAGTCCTCGTCTATACCAATATCAAACCACAAGTCTCCTGAAGAACAAGCAATATCGACATCGGTTCTCAACCTATTAGGGCTAGGCTTCTCCAAAGGCTCTTTAACAGACTTTGAAGAGAGCTTCGCTACTGGTTCCTCAACCAGAGCACTGTCTCTTACGTAGAACTACTTACCAACTACCCTATCTAGAAAAGCAAAGTTACAAAATACAAAATAAAAAAACAATATTAAACAAATCCAAATAGGATAGTTAACCTTGGCGCACAGGTAGTTACTAGAGCAATACCAACATGTTCAAAAATCTAGGGCTCTGAAACTAAAACTGTAACACCCTCTTACCCAAGTTTAGGTTTTTGAGTAAGGAGTAATTACCATTAATATATTTTTTTCAATATAAACTCAAAACAATTTTGGACAATGCCCAAAACGATATTAAAACTTTTATTTACTCTTTGGGACCGTTTCACGAAACCAAACCAAATAAAATTATATTACTTAAAATATTTAGAATACTCACATTAACACTGTAACAGAAAAGTATTTTAATACACAGAGTACCCTTGCCCAAAATAGTAAAATGCTGCAAAATATATACTGTGTTGCACTATCCAATTCCTCACCTCGACCAAGGCCCACTGTCGAGTTTTGAATTTACCTATCACATCCAAACAAACTATGGTGAGTGATAAATATTCAGCAGAAAACCCAAATGCATATGACAATGCTAATGAGGTGCAGTGCCATACATGTAAAATTTCCATTTTTTTTCATTTTTACTTAATAAATCAACAAGCTCGGTTATTCCACGTTCATATGGGACCCACATACTCATTTGTGGTCAGTGAGTCTATCACACACCCTCACAAAATCTACATGCCCGTTTGTAGTCGGTGGTTGAATCACCTTTCAGAAAAAATCCAAATTCACCTACCTATGGTGGTCAACGATCCAAGAGTTATGAAACTAGAGTTTAAAACTAACACATTCCGATGCACCCACTTTAAAACATCAGCCTTAAAGGAAAAATACACTGCCTTACCTAAAACATCAAAACCCATGAAATATTTTATGGAAATGTATGCACATGCCTTAATGCATAAATACAACCAAACAAACCATAAACACGCATAAAATACCGAACTACCCTTCCTAATAGCAATAATTACCAATATGCCCCCATTTAACCCAATGCTTAACAAACACCATCTAATCCAAATATAATTACTAAAATGCCCCAGATTTTTTTAGTAGTTACCAAAATATCCCTAAAGGTAAATGATAAATTACCAATCTACCCTTATCTAAAACAACTAATGAATATTTCCCTAACCATGTATATATAAGCACCCAAGTACATATATATATAAATATACATGCACAACATACATATATATAAAGACACATTTATACTTACATGAATAAACTTATAATTAAATAATTAATTAAATATATAAATAAATGTATAACTATAAAATAATTAAAAATGAAAAATGACCAAAGTACCCTTTATAATTCTCAAAATACCATTTGTGTCCCTTATATGGAAAATGACCAAAATACTCCATCATGGTTGAATAGTACAAGACTCATTTTCCACAATTTTGAATCCAAAACACAAAAATCAAAGGGGCTTTACAAGTTCTAACTATCAATTAAATATATAAATAAATGTATAACTATAAAATAATTAAAAATGAAAAATGACCAAAGTACCATTTATAATTCTCAAAATACCATTTGTGTCCCTTATATGGAAAATGACCAAAATACTCCATCATGGTTGAATAGTACAAGACTCATTTTCCACAATTTTGAATCCAAAACACAAAAATCAAAGGGGCTTTACAAGTTCTAACTATCAATTGCATAATCCAAGTCTCAATTCACATCAATCAAGCCTAAAATCATAATTTTCACAAAGTATAAACCCTAACCAATGGGGGGTTTTGTAATACAACCAAATAAAACTATTTCACATCAAATTAAGTAAGAATAAACAAGATTTAATTTGAGTTACACATAACCCTAAAATTAATTCAACAAAAAATATTGAAATACTTAAAATTACACAAGGGTAAGGAAGCCTACCTATCTTCCAAGCTTTGAAATCCACTTGATCACCACTTTTTCTTTTTTTGGTAAAACGGAAATGCATTCAAATAAACGAGAATACACAAAAAAGCCATCAAAGAAGACGGCTATGTAGCACAAGCAAGCTGCTCAAAGACAACCACACTAGCTTGTTTTGGATTTCTTTTGATGGCCGGTTCACAACCCACTAATTCCCTTTGATTTTTCCTTAGTGTCTCTCTCTTTCTCCCTTTTCTTTTCTTGTTCTCTCTAAAACACCATGGAAGCATGCAAGACAAGAGGGTGGTCAGCCAAGATTAAAAAGAAAAGGAAAAAAGAAAAAAGAAAAGAAATAAATATCTAAAATAAAGTCAAAGTCAAACAGCTAATGGTCAAGCTAAACTTTGACTAAGGTCAAAATGGAAAGAAAAATAATCCCTCGACCCCTAACTAGATACTTTAGGTCCTTGGCAAATGCCTTGGGAACTCTCAAGCAGCTCGTTGTGGTGGTGTGGTGATCAAACCATAACTGTGACAAACAATTGACAGTTTCAAAAAAAGTTAGTTATTACATGTATACTAACTAGATAAATGGCTCTGACACCAAATTGCCTAGGATGATGATTATGATTGAAAAACCTATTCCAAAATTTTTTGGAAAGTTTTTGGCAACTAATATTTGATAGCTGATAGTTGTTCAAGGCAACTTTCATCGACCAAGGATTTATAGCTAAAATACTTTTAAAGAAATTCTTATAAAAAAAATAAGTCTTCCATAACTAAAATTACTATCTTCCGCGTCTAAATGTTGGTTGCTGAAAAGGTATTGTATAAATTTTTTAAAAGGATTTTCAAAAACAATACTTGGTTCTTGATAATTGTTCAAGAAAACTTTCACCAATCAAAGATTGGTTGCTAAAATATTTCTAAAAAAAATCTTAGAAAAAATGAAATAGGCTTTTAGCAACAAATATTGAGTCACTCTTAACTGTCCTCCATTATCAAATATTGGTTGCTTTAAAATTTATTCCATAATTTATTTTGGAAGCCTTGCCTCCAATGTTTGGTTGTAGATAAATGATGAAGAAAACTTTCATCAACCAAGGATTGATTTTTAAAATACTTTTCCTAAAAATTCTTATAAAAAACAAATGAGTTTTCAGTAGCTAATATTTGGTCACTTATAACTGTTTGTAACAATTAAATGATGGTTGCTAAAAACTTATACCATAATTGTTTTGGAAAATATTTTTGCAACCAATGTTCGGTCACTATTTCTTATTAAAAAAAAATTTCAATGATACTATAAAATGTTGCTTAAATACTTCTCTGAAGAATTTAGGTAAAAAAATGAATAGGTTTTTAGCAACCAATATTTTCCATTCACAAATATCTTCAGTGACCAAATGTAGGTTGCTAAAAACTTTATAATTCTTTTTGGAAGTACTGTAGCAACCAATGTTTGGTCTCTGATAATTATTCAAGAAAACTTTCATTGACTAAGGATTTATTACTAAAAATGTTCTCAAAAAATTCTTAGAAAAAATAAAATAGGTTTGTAGCAACCAATATTTGGTCACTGATAACTATCTTCAACGACTAAAAGTTGGTTGCTGAATGCATACTTTTTTTGGATGTATTTTGTTCATCAAATTTGGTCGCTGATAGTTATTCAAGAAAATTCTCACTGACTAAGGATTGGATGCTAAAATACTTCTTTAAAAAATTCTGGGAAAAAATAAAATAGGATTTTAGCAAAACAATAGTTGGTTGCTGCTAAAGGTCTTCAGTGACAAAATGTTGGTTGAAAATCTATTCCATAATTTTTTTGAAAGTATTGTAGAAAATAATGTTTGGTCATTGATCAAACATTGATTGTTGGAACCCTATTGTAGAATTTTTTGGGAAGTATTTCAGCACCAAATATTTGGTCGCAAGTAGTTGTTCTTGAAGACTTTCACTTGACAAAGGATTGATTGCTAAACTACTTCTAAAAATTCTTTAAAAAATAAAACAAGTTTTCAGCAACCAATATTTAATTGATGATAACTGTCTTTAATAACGAAAAGTTGGTTGCTAAAAACCTATTTCATAAATGTTTTGGAAGCATTTTAGCAACCAATGTTCAGTCACTAATAGTTGAACAAGAAAACTTTCATTAACAAAAGATTGGTTATTAAAAGACTTCTAAAAATATTCCTAAAAAATAAAATAGGTTTTCAGCACCTAAGATTTGATTACTGCTAGCTATATACAGGGATTAACTATTGATAGCCGAAAACTTATTCCTTAACAGTTTTAGTAGCATTATAGCAACCAATGTTTGGTCACTAATAACCATCTAAGCAATTAAACATTCGCTGATAAGTGTCTAAGTGACTAAAAATTGGTTATTGAAAAACTATTCGAAATTTTTTTAAGAAGTATTTTAGCAACAAATATTTGGTCACTAATAGGTTTTCATTAAAACTTTCAACGACGAAGGATTGGTTACAAAATACTTCTAAAAACAACTCTTATAAAAAGTGAGATATGTTTTTAGCAACCATTATTTGGTCGCTGATAAATAGCCTCAGAGATCAAACCTTGGTTGCGAAAAACAATTCCAGTATTTTTACAATCAATGTTTAGATGTTAATAGCTATTCATAAAAACTTTCACCATTCAAGGATTAATTGCTAAAGTACTTCTCAAAAAAATTTTGAAAAAAATAAAATACATTTAAAGCACCTAATGTTTGGTTGTTGATAACTATCTTCAGCAACCAAATGTTGGTTGCAAAGAAATTTTTTAGAAGTATTATAACAACCAATGTTTGGTTGCTGTGGTTGTTCAAGAAAACTTTCACCTACTAAGGATTTATTTGCTAACATACTTCTAAAAAATTCTTTGAAAAAATGAAATAGGTTTTCAGCAACAAATATTTGGTCGTTGATAACTATCTTCAGGGACCAAATATTAGTTACTAAACAACTATTCCACAGTGTTTTTAGACGTATTTTAACAAACAATGTTTGGTCGTTGATAGTTGATCCAAAAAACTTTCACCGAATAAGAATTGGTTGCTAAAATACTTCTAAAAAAATTCCTACAAATAATTAAATAATTAAATTGGTTTTTAGCAACATCAATTCAGATTTCAATCCTATCTTAGCAACATAATTAGGAGATATAAAATAATGTGTAGATCTAGAATTAAATAAACATGTGTACATTGTCCAGCTACTAAAATAATACCTTTAACTACTGATGGGGTTGCTTCAGTCATCTATTCTACTATTGCATAGACCTCCCTTTATGTCCTTTGTTGTTCTTGTCTGGGCCGCGATCTCGAATACAAATGATAGTCATTAATGCGATGTCCTTTCTTTTTATAGCAAAAGCATTCATCAGCAATTACTTGACATGGTTCAATATGCCTCCTCACAGATTGTTGACGCTGGTCTTGAACATTTTTCACGCCTCCACCAAGTACAATTGATGCTTTCCCTTACATTTCAGGTATTCGAATAATCATTCCATTTTAGCAATCCACTCTTCAACAATAAGAGAATTACTGCTTCCTTCAATGGTTGGAGGATTTAGTCTCCTAAATTTCTCAAATATTAAAATCTCATTTCTTGGTATATCATGAAGCTATGGCATTGTTTGTTGTGGGACAACTAGTTTTGGACCTTTAGATCGTCGACCCACTTGTTGTTTAACTATTGATAAGCTCTTGCATCATTTTATGAAAGATCATAGAAATTTTATCTCCTTTGGTTTGACTTTCCTTTGGCACTGGTATAGCCCTCCTCAATAGAAGCATCGTTATTATTATCATGTGACATCCTAATTGTATTTACAATATATTGCAATTACTTCAATTAGCAACAATAATAATTAACACTCATATACAAAAGTCATTTTCAAATTCATATATCAAAAATATATACAAGTAGTATTAGGAGTTGGGAATGCCATTTTGTACTTCTCATTTTTTGCAGCTTGTATCTGTTAGTATCCACTCTTCATATCGAACTTGGAGAATATTCTTGCTTCATATAGTGTTTCAAGAAGATCTATTTTATTAGGAATAGGCTGTTAGAATCATTTGAGGACATCATTGAGAGGTTTGTATTGATATCCAACCTAGTGCTCCTCTTTCAATTTTTGTGACATTTTCAACATAAAAGGCTAGGCCTGAATGAGGACTGTAACTTTTTCTTATTAACTTCTTAGTAAGAAGTTCTTGAATCTCATTTTTCATCTGAATTGGTTATGCCTTTGTTCTGATGCTTCGTCATTAAAGCCTTCTTCATATGGTAGGGAGACTACATATTTTGTTTTATCCCAGAAGGCATTTGGCAAGTCAAATCAAACTTCCTTCTTGAGAATTTCTTGAAAATCTTTTATCTGTTGTTGCATATTTGTAAAGGTGATCTTATCTTTGAGGATCTTATGTTTTACTTCTTTCTAAAAAGAGAATAAAAATCTCTTTATTCTCAATTATCTTTCTCAGGCAATGGATTTCATGATCTCTACTCTTTGTCAAAGTTGAATTTGACTTTGTGGCCTTGGATCTCTTCTTGAAGTCTTTAGCTTTGAGGTATATAGAAATGGAAGTTGAAGACTCTTGGGAAGATAAAGATCTAAGTAGGTTTTCAATAATTACCAAGATAACCCTCGAGCAAATGGACATTGCCAAAATATCCATCAAGTCAAATGGTTACTTACCAAACAACATCCAGTTAAATCACAGTAAGGAATAATATTCTCCAGTCATATATATATATATATATATATATATATACAAACACCCATGTATATACATATAAACAAGAATAATAGCATAAATACATATTTATAAACACATATATAAAAATATACACATAAATATATATTCACACATACACACACACACATATATATATAATATATATATACACCCCATAGATGTATATATATATTTAATACACAAATACATGCACACAAACACAACTTATACATACATATGAATATATATATATATATATATACACACCAACGCATAAATATATCTATATACAATATATAGATTAATATTCATTTTTATACATAAATGAATATTTATATACTTGCCCACATACAAAATATATTTATAAATACGTAGTAAATACATACATAATATATATGTATTTTGTAAAGTATAATTATAAATATAACTATTTAGATAACCGTAAAAATAAGTGTATTAAGTAAAATATAGATAAATATAATTGGATATATATATATATAAATAAACTAATATATATATATATATATAATAAAATACTTGGAAATGGAAATTGACCACAATACCTCTTACATTTCCATGATTTTCAATTTTATTTGTCATATGGAAAAAGATTAAAATACCCTCAATAATTTTAAAAATTTCAATGTCTCCAATGTGTCGAAAGATCAAAATGCCCTAGATCTTTTTTAAAATTTCATTTATGTCTCTTATGCAACAACCCTTTACCTGAGCCCAAAGACCCAAATAGAGAGATACTACTTCAAAAGGGCGGTACAATGGAATAATATAAAAGAAAAATTTCCTTTCGAAGCAAAATAAAAAAACTGAATAAAATTTTCTTTACTCTTTAAATTTAAATTGTTAGTATTAATAGCAAAATTAAAATATTTTTAATCTCTAAGTAATTTCGGTTTTTTATACAAGACTCAAAACATAAAGAAAATCAATTGTATCTCTATCAGAGTTCTAACTTTATTCAAAAGGAAATAAAATGCGGAATAAATTTGTACTATTACCACTCTTCGCCGGTCCGCCATGTTATTGCCAAATTGCTCAAGGTAGGGTTCAGGATTACCCAAACACATGAAACAAATAAGAGTGAGTGAAATACACCTAGTAGGTTTCCAACATACATGTGATGATGCAGTGCAATGTGCTGAAGGAATGTTAACAGTTATGAAAACCTCTTGTTCATTTCTCTCATCATCATACAATGACAAATCCTACGTAGGACTTTCACTTCGCGTAAGTTTTAATTACACTGGAGCTAGCTACCCGTCTGCAACTCTAATTTTCTAAAGCAGCACACATGCATACTTTCAAGAAAATCCTTACACATGTAATCGTTTAGAGGAAACGGTATGAGTGAGTATGAAACCCGCTTGCATCCGCGTCATGCAAGTGCTCGGGTTACATTCTATACACACACTAATACGCTCACATGTGCGCGCATGCGAGAATCCAATTTCTCCACTCACTACTTAGTGGGACCTCTACTAGACGATTCACAGTCACAATGATATAAGCTCCATCTATTTTAAACTTTTAACTGCCTACGAGTGCATGACCATGTCTATACAATGCATAACTTTTAAAATGTGAGTTAACAAGAAAAATAATTTCTCTTGCGTATAACAAAACCTTCATGATGGATTGCGATGCATGTGTATGCTTGTACCTCAGCTAGCAATCACCATTCTTATGCTATAAATATAATAAGCCACAAAATATAAACAATCCCCATGTGAGAGTGAGAAATGTGTACACTATAAAATATTCTACACTTAAGCCATGGAGGAAATCCAAACTCAAGATAAAATCTTGTATATTAATCTACATATAAGTATATCCATATCATGCATAAATATAGGTACTACTTTATTCTCATACTTAGATTAATAGACAACCAAACATACATCTATATATATATATTATGAATATCAAATTAAAAAGATTCACTCCATTCCAAAAATCATTTGAACTACACATATAATTGCACAAGAAAGTAATACAATCTTACTTAGATAAATTCCAGCAATTACCATCTATAAATAAATCACAACCTTATCAATTTAACTACTACAACATGCATAAAAATTTGAGCTTTACGAGCTTAAACATTCATGTAAAAACTGATCATAAAGTGGCCCAACAATTAAAAAAATTCTCATCTCCAAACAAATTTACAAGTTCCAGAATTTTCCAGCAAACACAAGCAAAGTTTTAGATATTGTAAAATCCTCATTTTAATTTTGAATTGGACAATTCCAAAACCAACAGAACCACGACTCAATGAATTTAAAGGAAAAAATATGAATCAAAAATAAAGAAAAATCAAAAGCCCTGAAATATCATCAACCTGTGAGTTTTAGTGTAGGGTTCCTCCCAAAATTCCTGTCTGTCCAGTAATTTTGAAATATTTATTTCTCTCTCATCAAAACTCCGATTTCAGAAATTCAAAAACGAAATTGTTTATGAGACACCCAAGTTTATATAGTAAAAATTTTAGAATTTTTAGAAAAATATCCGAATGCCAGAAATCAACCAAAGTCTAGGAAATTTTCAGCACATTCCAGATTTGTAGTTTACTCCAACTAAATATAATCCAAACATGCCAAGATTTTGGGGCTTTTACTCATCCACTTAGAATACATTTAGATCAAGTTAGATCTACCATTTATATACAGTTTTAAAGGGATTCCAAGTGGTCCCAAGCAGAAAAATAAATAGAGGAAGAGAGATAATCATGCCAAACACCATTAAAATTACAAAATCATCGACAATCACATAGATGGATTTGGGACCCTACCTTACTTAGCCTAAAACATCATTTTAAAACTGCTGAAAATGGCCGGCCACTAGCTCCTTCCTTGAAGTTTCTCTTGATTCCTTCTACACTTGAAGATCTAGCCCTTACTCTTCTCCCTCTTTCTTCTTTCCTCAAGAAAACCATCTTCTCTCTCTCCCAAGAAGAATGGCCGGCTGCTCTAGCTCAAAAATGAGCTTGGTGGCTTGAAAACTAAGTGTTTAATAAGGTGGCACTTGATAGACCACTTTTTGACCAATATTTGACCTATTTCAAACTTAATCTTACAAGTGGTCCCCCTTACTAAAGCAAGACCACTCCTAGCCACACATGCCCCAAACACAATTCAATCATGAGTTTCAGTCATCACACTACCAGTCTAAGTGATGACGTGGTAGGGTGGGTGGACTATTGACTTTAACTTTGACTTGGACTTTGCCCTTTATTGAAATAAACGTAGAGAACACATAAAAGATCACAGACCTCTTAGTCTTAATCAACCCATACCAGATCATGACTCAACGGTCACCGGTCCCTGCGTTGACTTTGACCAAAAGTCGACTGCACTCAAAATGAGCAGCTATTACACCTTACATGCAAAAGATCAAGTTACCCTTAATCATTTTTAAAATTTTCATATGTGTCCCTTACATTCAAAATGACCAAAACGCCCGTAGAAATTTTAAAATCCATCAAAATCCATCAATTTTCTCACAAATACATCAAATTGACAATGATTTATGTCATAACCAACCATCAATTTCAATAAAACATGCTTTAATCCATCAAAATAAAACTAAAACAATCAATTTCATAAAACCCTAAACCCTCATCAATTGAGGGTTTACCATACACTTAATACACAACAAATTATGCATATTTATTCATCAAACCATCAAGATAAAGCATGATTACATCAATTAGGCATGTAAAATAACCTAGTTTACAAGGAAATCAACAAAGGTAAATTGCCTACCTCTCTTCCAAGCCAGCCAACACCACTTCCAAGCTTTGACAATCATCACAACCAATTCCCTTAAACTCCCTTTGATGGCCAACCCTTAACTCTCAAATTTCCTTAATAAATTCTTTGTAATTTCTGCTTTTCCCACACTTTCTCTCTCTAGATTTTTAGCTTCTCTCACTATAATTTTTCTTGGACATGAAAATGAAGAAGCAAGAGCACAATAAAGGGGGATAGTCGGCCACTTTAGTAAAATATCAAGCAAATTTTAAAATAATCAATTTCCAAACTATTTAATTAAAAACTAATAAAGTAATAAAAAGTAGTCAAACTTGGTCAAACTTTGACCAGAGGTAAAATGGGTAGAAAAAATCTTTTGTCTCTACCTTGGGTACTCTTTGTACTTCCAAAATGCATGGGGGAATTCATAAGCTACTTGTTTCGGTGAAAAATATGAAACAGTTATCAAACGAAAAACTCGTTTGGAAATCAACAAATTCAAAAATAAAAACTCAGTTATTACATGCAAACTTCTTGATCCACTTTAGAGGCTAATTCCTCATAAATGTACTGGGAGTAATGAAAAATTATTCCATGTCATTCTCTTAGTTTCATCTTGAATTTCTCTGCTATGATTTTTGATTTTCCATCCATAAATCATTCTTTCCAATAATCAACATTTGCATCTGCTATGGTAAAGACTTTAGAAAGGAATACAATTGTCTACCATTTGAATTATGACATTGAATCACACCATAGATTATTGAGCTAATTATGCCTAATACCTAAATTTATTGTTGTGTCACCTACAAATCCTTTAAGATAGAATAGATAAATATATTTACTGTATCTTATTTTACTTGTGGTTTCGGCCCCAAACTTCCTATAGCTGTGTTGATCGCTTGGGTGTAAGTCATTTTTGTTGCATCAAGGATTTCCCTTTTTGCTTACTCATAGGGTGTAATCCCACCAACCCCGTAACGAGCAATTTCCTTGTTAGAGTTTCCTCTAATGGTCGATACTTGTGTATATATATCATATGCTTTTGAAGGATAGTAATTTGATATTCTGAGAACCCATCTATATTCCATTTGTATATAAAACTTTCATCTAATGAAACTTTTAAGAATGCATTGTTGTCCTTGAACTAAAGGTTAACTAGTGAAGGCCAATGATAATAGGTCTTCTTAGGCTTGCCCCAAGCTACCCTATTAATAATAATTGATTGTGTTACTTAGCACCTGTTGGATACCTAGATCCGACTTTTCCTGTTCAAAGTGTGTTTACATGAGCTTACAGGTTGCCTTCTAAGATAGTTAAGTTCTTGAGTTTTTCTTGTATTTTTTTTTTCAAAAACTCATCTTTTCTTCTTTGCAATTTGAATTGGTCATTTAAGCAAGGTGGTGGTTGCAACATAGCTGACTTTAGAGTTTTTAATGTACTAGTCTCGCATATTAATGGCATCTTTTAGGAGGATTCTTTCTTTGTTAGAGACAACTTGTTTGCTTTTAGGATTTCTTCAATCCTAGTTGTCTATTTCTCATAGATTGAACATACAAATTTGTATAGTTATTATGTTCAATCACATGGTTGATTATTTCATAAGAAGTTGCTTTATTCCCATCTTTTGATGTGGCTTTAAGTGAGACTACTATAGCTCCTCCTGAAATATCCAATGAGATTTGAGGCGAATGAATGGCTGAGATCACCTTTCCTTCTGTTGAGACATATTTACTGCTTTCTTCAATCGTGTTGACTAAAGTGTTGACATTTTCTGTCTGTTTTGGAATAACGACGTTATCCTTTAGTTCCATCTGTTCTACTTGTTCTATAATGTTGTCGCCTTCTTTTTTGTTAGATTCGTCAACTTCTTCTCCTATTTTGTCTAAATCTCTTTTGAGATGTTTTGGAATGAGTTTGTACGCAATCTCCAAAATATGTAAAAGTCAAAGTGTTGTTTTGACTTATGAAAGAAGTTGACATACTATTTGTACCATTTATCCTGGTCTATTTTAGAGAAGTGGGAGAAGAACTACTCTACAAGCATTCTATTCTTTTATAATAGAAATGTCTTCTACACAGTTTTTTGTTGATTGTGAAACTTTTTACTTGTATCACATAATATTGGAATAGCTAATATCAAACATGGTTGGACTGGCAGTCCTTTTTTACTTGATAGTTGATGGTGAAGTTGATCGATGTATCTGATATGGCCTGTGTCTAATAGCCCATATCAGACAGAGGCCTATTTACCTGCAATGAGGTAGATCCTTGTCAGATTCCCTACACTATATCTTTGTGCATAGTAGGTAAACCACTAAATGAAGTTCTAGATGGTTATGGTCTAAGTACTCCTTGTAGCCTTAAAGATCTTGTTTAAAACCTTAGTTTAATAGCTCTGTCTTTTCTTTTTATGATATCTATAAGAGTAACTGATCTTGATACCCTTTTGGGTTCTACGTTAGGAAGCTTCAAATCTTTAGAATGATAGCTTCATCACAATTGATCCTCCTTAGAACTAAAGTTCTAATTTATATAGATTTACCTAGAATAAGTTGGTTTCTTATCCTTTCAATTGTTGGAGAACATCAGTATGAACATTTGGGCTTGACAAGTTCATTATTTTGTATATCATCTACATGTTTATGGACTATGAATCCATATGATACCCATGTGAGTGGATATTTAGCTTGAACGCCTTCATGATTGTTTTATCTTCCAAATATAGAGAGGAATTTGAAAAACAGTTGAAGTTTATCAGTCCATCACATAAAGACGAGGTGATACATCTGAGAAGAGAATCCTTGAATCTGTTCATGCGGTTGTCTTGCAATGTCGTTAATGTCATTAATGACATCTGGGTCATTAATGTCATTAAATCATAAATTCCTAGAAGACTCTCTTGGCCACAGTCTCACTGCCTCACCTCTCGAGACTTACTGTCGGGACCACCAATCCGACCACTTCTGTGTGAACACTAAGTAGTTACCACAAGGTTTTTATAAGTTTCTTGGACTCTTTAGTTCACCTATCTTTAAACTAGACCTAATAAGTTATCTTCTAATTTGTAAGAGCCACCAAATTGTCAAGCATAGAGCATACCACTATCTAAATGTTACCTGGTATTACTACCGAATACTAATAATTATTCCCTAAGAAACACTAGCTTGTAGGGATATGAAAACTTAAATCAAATAAAAAAAACAAGGAAATATCTTACATAAACTTTGTTATAGGTTACAGACTAGACTACTACAACAAGGTTATAAAGCTGAGGAATATTACAAGACTAAAGGAAACAATAAAAGATAAGCACACCACTAAAAAACTTAAAACATTCTAAAAATGTTGCACGGTAAATATTACCTAAAAACTTGCACACCTAGAAAATGAGAGATGCAATTCTTATATAGAGTCCTAATTTCATAAATTATAAACTCAAATTGAATAAAAGATAAAACTTCCAAAGAACTGCTAAAGCTACTTCTTGTCTCGTATCTCATCAGGGAATTTGATAACGAATTCAATAGCCCTGTCAATAGGTACTATTGACCCGTTGTCAATAGGTACCATAGCATCTACTATGGTAAAGACTTTAGAAAGGAATACAACTTTCTACCATTCGAATTCAATAGCCCTGTCAATAGCCAAAAAGGAAGAATTCAATAGCATCTGTGTCATGCCAATGTTGTGGCCTAGAAATGCAAAGACCACCAATTCTTCCTTTTTTCGCTATCTTGTGAGGATGACACAGATGCTTCTAATGTCATCCTATACTCATTGACAAGATTAACACAACATCAACGTAAATAATGATAAAGTTGGAATAGGGGTTGAATATCTTCATTTGGCAATATTCGAATAAATTCAATGGATCTATTCTTCAAATCTAACCGATTATATTCATTTTAAGATCAAATTTGTTCTGATTTTGAAGTATTTTGTACATAGAACGTTAGAAATGACCTTGAAGATAAATTTTTCTGATTAGCTTCTTTTCTAGAAGTTCTTGTATCTCCTTCTTGCATAACTTTAAATGTCTGACGTTCATCTGGATAGTTCCACTAAATCCTTCTTCATATGGTAGTGTTACCACATGTTTCTTTCTATCCTAAAAGGCATTTGGGAGTTCGAAAGAGATTTCTGCTTCAAGCTTTTCTTGAATTGTTTTAACCTGCTTCTGCATATCCTCAAAGCTTATTTCTCATTAAGGATTTTGAACTCCACTTCTTCTTGTAAAGAGAATAGAAATTTCTCTTTATTTTCTATCTTCTAGCTTATTTAATGGATTTCATGCCATCTATGTTCTTCTATGAAATCGAATTTGACCTTTTGATTTTTGACTTGTGCTTTTAAACCTTCTTGACTAATTTGGAGCAGATAGAATATATTGAGGAAGGGTGAACTGAGAATTATTCCTTAATGTTTTTCACCAAAATAAATGGTGTTTCAAGGCATATTCCTTGTTAACAAACCCTAGCCCCTTGTTGGCAGCTTGTAATCTACAAGCATTTTGCTTGCATCTGCAGTATTTAAAACTTGCATCATTTTTTAAAAGTATTTAGAAGGAATTAGTCCCCTTGAAATATAACTGAGATCAGCCCCTAAGTTTATTAGGGCTCCTGCTTCGAAGGTATAATCCAAGATGATAGAACATTAACCTTTTTTAAAAAAATTTAAAATAGAGTTAAAACTGGAAAAATTCAAACAAAAGAAAAAGTAAAAGAAAGAAGATTATATGAAAAGAAAAATTGAAGATGAGATCCAAAAAGAAAAAGAGGTGGTAAGCTTGATTGTAGGGTTGAAGTCAACATAATTCAAACATAAAATATAAATAAATTAAAATGAACTAGGATGGAGTTCATTGAGAATACCACTTGCATCATTTCCTTCTTTTATTTCCTTCTACTAGATTGCCTTAAAAAAAATAGAGAAATGGTAATAAAGATGCATAGCATGGAGATGAAGAAATAGTTGTCAGGGCTAAGTGAATAATAATTGTGAAGGAAGAAATGTCTCTTTGCTGGGTCATTTGCTTCCATTTGGAGAGGGAGGTAAAAAGGTGATTTGCTTCTCTCGAGGTTGCCCTTCCCTGATTCCACATTTGTTGGTCTTGGTAAAGTGCATATGACAATCATGGTCCTATTGATGAGCTTTAAAGGTAAGGAGGAATCCAAGTAAATATTCATAGCGTATTACTTCAGTCTAGATGAGCTGCTTCAAATTTGGGTATGGAGGTTTCTAGGTTTGTTTGGTATGCAATTCCCTCATGAAGTTCACTGTTTCCTCACGAGTGTATCAAAGCTTTCCTTATTAACCAAAGAATTAAAAGGGGGTCAAAAACAAAGCCAGTGGAGGGTCACCAGTGTTGGCTCTCCGATGTCCAAGTAAGTATGGGTGTTTTGGTGAGATAAAAGCAAGAGAGAAAAAATACAGAGAGAAAGAGAAGATGAAGATGAATAAGAAAGAGAGGAGAGAGAATCATTGAGAGTCTCAATGGAAGTCCATAACTATTCCCCCTCTTTTTCCTTGGGATCAACTAATGCCTTGAAATCCTGTCACAAGACTTATTGGATAGTTAGATTTCACTTCTTGTTCTCCATGTAAGTCAACACGGTACCCTATTATTAGTGATTCTAGAAAATAATGGTTTTCGTGGTCCTAAATTCCCTTTTGTGCGCAACCGATCTGGTGGTCCTAACTAAAAAGGGAATTCTTGACTATTCAGCAAGTAATTCTAAGCTCATTAGATTCCCCGGTGGTGGCTTAATTCCCACGATGAGAAAATTCCTTTCTGGAGTAATTCCCTTGTGAGAAATTATCTATAACAATGCCCTGCTTATTCACTGCTCAATAATAACTTCAAGAGTATGGAGGTAAATGGACTTCTGAATTTAAGAGTCGTGTGAATTAAGCTTGATTTTTAGTGAGAACTTGCACCATTGCTTTTGTAACATGCATTGCCTATCTGTTCGCATTCGTTTGTATTGTCCAAACTAAGACAAGGTCATTAAATGCACTAAAAAGGGTCATGTACATCCCCTTAAACAATGCTATATCACATTGTTTCCAAGCTGGAAATACCTTCGGTACCATTCACTTCTCCACCTAAGCCTTGGAGGTGGGAATTGGTTCAATTATGACTCCCCTCAAAGAAGACTAAACCAACCATAACAAGATCTGGTTGTGGCTTATCTAGAACTTTACTTGCATTGAAGTTAATTTTGATTATGAGCTGATTATTTCGCCAAATACGCTTTGAGCATCAATAGGGAATTCAAGAAATCTTTTCCATTGTTGATGTGGGTACAGTAAGATCTGTAATCACTTTTTAAAAGATAGGAACTTAGAATGCTAAATTTCGAGGAGCATGCTTTATGACCAAGTGACATTCCAGTCTAGGAAGGGAAATAACAACTCAATTTAGGAGTAAGTTTCTAACATGAGAAGAAAAGTAGTGAACTCGACTTAAGGTGGAATTTCTGACTTGAGGAAAATGTCACTGCTCCCATTTGAAGAATAAGGTAGGCAACTCAACTCAACTTAAGGTGGATATTCTATCATTAGCAAAACAATGTCAACTCAACTTAATATGGGATTATTGAACTGAGGAGGAAAAATACCACACAACTCAAGAGGTGATTCCAACATGAGAAGGAAAGAGTCATCTTAGTTTGGGGGGAGATTATTGCTTAAGGAGGCAAAGGTCATCTCAACTCGAGGAGCAAGTTTTAGTCTAAGGAGAAAGATATAATTTCAACTCAAGGGAGAAGTTCATGTCTAAGGAGAAAGATAGTATATCAACTCGAGGGAGAGGTTCCTAATCGAGAAGAAAGATAGCATCTTAACTTAAGGGGGAAGTTCCTGCTTGAAGAAGAAAATAACATCTAACCTTGAGGGGGAAATTCCCATTTTAGGAGAAAGATAACTATAACACCCCCAACCCAAGCTTAGGTTCCCAAATAAGGTGTGATTATCATGTAAAAATTTTTTCATTTTTTTTTTATAAATTTGACTGGCTTAAAAATGATTTTAGACAATACCATAATTATTAAAACTTTTTCTTTACTCTTTGATATCGTTTTGCAAACCACACTATAAAATAGTAATACTTTAAAACTGATCAAAGTATACGCACTCACACTGTAAAAGAAAAAGAGTATTTAAAATACACAGAGAATCTTTGCCCAAAATACCAAAACAAATACAGAAGAACATAGTACTGTGTTATGCTCTCCTGTTCGTACCCCTCCAAGCCTTACTGGGAAGTCTTGGATTTACCTATCACACGCAACAAATAATGGTGAATGAAAAACACTCAGTAAGCAACTCAAATGCACATGTCATGTAATGTATAACCATACACATAAAATCACCAATTTTCCTCTTTATTTTACAAACCAAATAGCTCACTCTCTTGATATGTGTTTCGTGCGGCGACATGAAATCTCATAGCAACCTATTGTATACTACTGAATCATTGTCCGGCACAACCCACCTACCTGTGATGGTCAGTGATTCAAAGAGTTATTAAAAACATGGTCTAAAATCATGCACACACACAGGTGCTATCATTTTTTTTTTATAAAAATATAAATTCTCAAGAAAAAATCCATCATTTCACATATAATAATAAAACTTTTGCATTACTCTATATAAATGAATGCACATGCCACAACAAATAAATACACCCAAGCAAAGTAATAAAATACATAATTACTGAACTATCCCACTTGACAGCGATAATTACCAAAATGCCCTCGCTGAAATGAACGATTGACAAACACCAATCAAACTGATATAATTATTGAAATGCTATTGGCCCTTTTGATAATTACTAAGATAACTCTCGAGTAAATAGATACTATCAAAATACCCGTCAAGGAAAATGGTCAATTATCAAATTACCCCTGGTTAAAACAACATTACAAAAACAGTACTTCTTCAACCATATATATATATATATATAAAACACCTATGTATATATATAAATAAGAATAATAGCATATATACATATTTATAAACACAATTATAAACACGTATATATAAATATATATATATATATATATATATACACACATATAAATATACATATACATACCCATATATGTATACATATATTTTATATATATATATATGCACACAAACATAAACTTATACATACATATGAATATATATGTACACACCAATGCATAACTATATATTTATATATAATATATAGATTAATGCTCATTCTTGCACATAAATAAATATTTATATACATGCCCAGATACAAAATACATTTATAAATATGTAATAAATATATAAATAATATACATGTATTTTGTAAAATACAATTATAAATATAACAATATAGATAAATGTATAAATAAATATATTAATTAAAATATAAATAAACTAATATATTTATACATATATATAATAAAATATTTGAAAATGCTA
Source organism: Rhamnella rubrinervis (assembly GCA_007844105.2). Lineage (NCBI taxonomy): Eukaryota > Viridiplantae > Streptophyta > Magnoliopsida > Rosales > Rhamnaceae > Rhamnella > Rhamnella rubrinervis. Next base: position 7,500,028 of record CM017575.2, on the reverse strand, counting down.
ATCGGCCACAATACCCCTCACATTTTCATGATTTTCAATTTTATCCCTCCCATGGAAAACGACTAAAACACTTTCAACAATTTTAAAAATTTCATTTATGTCCCCAATATATAAAAAGTTCAAAATGCCCATGACCATTTTCAAAAATTCCGATTGTGCCCCTTCATATAGAAAATACGCTTAGCATGTGAAAAGACCAAAATGCCCCTCATAACAAAAAATTGGACATAAATACCCTACAATGGTTGTCCTTCTCTACACATCATTTTCAATCCAATTTCTCATCAATACATGAAATTGACAATGATTTTTGCTATATCCACCATCCAATTTCAATTAAACATGTTTTAATCCATCAAAATCAAATTAAAACAATCCATTCTACAAAACCCTAAACCCTCATCAATTGGGGGTTTTGCCATACACTTAATGCACATCATATTAAGCCCATAAAAGCATTAATTCATCAAAACAAAGCATGATTCTATTATTTAATCACATAAAACACATAGTTTACATGAAAAACTATAAATGAATAGTTGCCTACCTCTTTTTCAAGTAAGAAAACACCACCTCAAAGCTTTGAAAATCACCTCAAACAATCTCTTTCAGTTCCCCTTGAAAATCAATTCAAAACCCTATCTCCCCTTTGAAAAATTTCTTGAATTTCTCTAATTTCTCTCACTTTCTCTTTATAGATTTTGAGTTTCTCTCTCTAACTTAAATATGGAAACAAGACCAAATGAAAATGGTGAAGGAGGTGACTGGCTCTTTAGTAAAAAATATCCTCAATTGTCAATTAAAATATTATTAACCTAAAGTAAAAAAAAAAACAGAAAGATATTTACTTAAAATAATAAAATAATAAATAGTAGTCAAACTTGGTCAAACCATGACCAAGGATAAAATGGGTAGAAAAAATTCTTCGACTCCCCCTTGGTTACTCTCAGCCCTCACAAAATGCCCAGGGAACTCAAAAGCTACTTGCTTCGGTGAAATAGGTGAAAAGGCAATCAAACAAAAAATGTGTTCAAAAATCGACAAATTCTGAAATAAAACATGGTTATTACAATAACATCTCAACTTGAGGGAGAAGATCATACTTGGGGAGGAAAAGAATATCTTAACTCGAAGAGAAATTTCGTACATGATGAGAAGAATAGTAGTGGATTCTTCTAACTTGGAGGTGGATTATTCCAAACTGGTGATTTTTATGGTGGTGGATTCTTCCGACCTGAAGGTGTATTATTTCAACCTATGATTTCCCTAGTGGATTTTTCAGACCTGAAGGTGGATTATTCCAATATGGCGATTTCCCTAATGGTAGATTTTTCCAATCTGAATGTGGATTATTCCAACTTTGTGATTTTCCTAGTGATGCATTCTTCTGACCTGAAGATGGATTATTGCAACCTAGAGATTTCCCTAATGTTGAATTTTTCCATCCCAATGGTGGATTATTGTAACTTGGCAATATCCTTTCTAGAGTTTCAACTTTTGAATTCTCATAAGAGAGTTCATGGCTGAAGTAGTATGCTTTTTTGAATTCCATAGCTGAAATTTTTCTTGGCATATGTTGGAGTCTAACCCAATGAGTATATAGATTTTCTATAATTCTTCTTTGAATCCCATTATTAGAATCCTTTGGTAGTAATCCGCCAAACCAAGAAAACTTCAGATTCTCTGACATTAGTTGGTCTCTTCCAGTCTTGAACTGCTGCAACTTTACTGGGGTCCACTTGAATACCCTCATTGGATATCACATGGCCTAGAAAAGTAATTATTTTCAACCAGAACTCACACTTTTTGAATTTAGTTTACAATTACTTCTCACGTAGTTTCTGTAACAAGGCTCTTAAGTGTTCTTCATGTTCAACAGTTGACTTTGAATAGATGAGTATGTCGTCAATGTTGCTGGTGCATTCGCCAGTTTAAATGACATTACCACAAACTCATAATGCCATATCTTGTTTGAAATGCACTATTTGGTATGTCCTCTTTAATCTTTAACTGATGATATCCGGAACAAAGATTAATTTTTGAGAAAATACTCACTCTTTGTACTTGATCGAATAGCTCGTCGATCCTCAGTAACAGATACTTGTTCTTAATTTTCACCTTGCTGAAGTCTCGATAGTCAATGGATAAACGCATCGAACCATCTTTCTTCTTAATGAACAGAATAGGTGCTCCCTAAGGCTATACGATAGGTTTAATAAGAAAAGATCTAGCAATTACTCCTTCAACTCTTTTAACTCGGCTTATGCCATACGATACGGTGCCTTTGAGATAGGTGTAGTCCCTAGTACCAAGTCAGTCGTGAATTCTACTTCTCTATCCGGTGGTAAACCTGACAGCTTTTCTGGAAATACATTAAAGAACTCCTGCACTACCTTGATATCTTGTGGCTTCAAAGCTTCCTATTCCTTGCCATAAACACTAAAAAGGAACCCTTGACCACCTTAAGGCAACCACCTTAGTGCTTGCATGGCCATTAGAATTTTTTGCCACGGCTTTAACTCTGGCCCTACATATACAAAACTCTGACCATCTATACAGGATTCTCTACTCTTTACAATCGATGCAAGCCCTATACTTAGACAGCCTGTCCATGTCAAAGATCACATCGAAATCAAACATATCCAATATGATCAAGTCGGCATGTAACTTCTCGTTTCTAAGACACACTTCACAGGATTTAAGCATAAAAGAAGCACACAGCTGACACCAGAAGGTGTAGCTTTACACAGATCACATTGTCCTTCTCTACTTCTTCTTTGGTCAGAGTGAACACTCGACCCTGCATAAGCTGTTGTCTAGTCCCCATCCCTGGACAATCATGCATCAGATGACCAATTTTGCCACACTTGAAACAATCATTGGTCTTCCTCTAGCACTCTCCCATATGGTGCTTGCTATAGGTTGGACACCAAAGAAAAGTAAGTTAATAGCTCCATTAGGTTTCTTGTTTTTGTTATTTCTGCGGTTGCCACTACCAAATTTTCCTCCCTTGAACTTTATCTTTTGAGGATTTTCTTCTCTTCATGGCCTCTTCTGAGCAGATGAACTCTTTCCAACGACTTTAGTTACCTTAGGGGTGTGATCCCTTGCAATTAACTGTACTCACCGAAGAACATCAACATAAGTAGGCAGTCGCAATACAGTTATGGCGTTGTAAAGCTCGGGCCTCAAACCCCTTTCAAAGCGCCTAACTTCCCATTCGTCAATATCCGCCCACTTTTTCATTCGTCGAGAAGTTTTCTCCAAGTAAGCTCGAGCAACTTCGACATTGTTCCTCCAATCTTTAGTAAACTTGAAAGCTCTGGGGTTCTTTCCGCCATAGTTGTCCACCATATGGGGTAATAGAGGATTCTGCCTATTAACAATCTCGAACGGGCTCTTGTTGGTCGCCGAACTCATTTGAGAATTGAAGCAAAACTATGCAGCATCCAAGAGTTGTGCCCAATTCTTTTGATCGACGCTAACAAAGTGGTACAGGTATTCTTCCAGCATCGCATTGAATCTCTCTGTTTGTCCATCTGTCTGTGGGTGATAGCTGGATGAGATATTTAATTGTGACCCGAGGAGGTTGAAAAGCTCTCTCCAAAAGTTCCCTGTGAATCTAGGATCTCTATCACTCACAATGTGTTATGTCGAGATGAAAGTTGCATACTTCGAGAATCTGTCAATAATCGCCAATATGCTTGAGAAGTCTGCGATCTTCGGCAAGCCATTGATAAAATCCAACGACACACTTTTCCATGGGCGAGTCGGTGTGGGTAGCGGCTCTAGTAACCCCGCTAGCTTGTAGTGCTCGGTCTTGTCTTATTGGCATGTGAGACAGGTTCTGGTGTAATCTATCACATCCTCCCACAGTTGTGGCCAATAATACCCTTGCTTAATCAATGCGTATGTTCTCCGCCAGCCAGGGTGCCCTGCCCATATGGTATCATGGCATTCTCGTAACAATATTCTCCTTAGCTCTCCAGCCCTCGAGACGAATAGTCTATTCTCTTATGTCCAGAGTAAACCATCTTCTTCCCAAAACTGGCGAGTGTTCCCCTCTGCCGCCAGTTTCAATAAATTTTGGGCCATGGGGTCCTTCCCCAAGTGTTTCCTTATCCGTTCTCATACGAATGCAAAAATTATGCTAGCCGACAAGTTGGCCAGCCTTCTCAACGCTGCAAGTTCCGCCATGACTTAGTGCATCCGCCGCTGTCGGTGTGTCCCGCCTGGCTCGAAATGGAAACTAAACTCCGTAGTGAATTCTTGCCAACGACTCTGTTTGGAGGTTAACTTTGGTTGAGTGAAGAAATGACTCACGGCTGAATTGTCTGTCTTCACCATAAATTTTGATCCCAATATGTAGTGCCTCAATGTTCTCAAACAATGGATGACCGCCAACATCTCCTTCTCCGAAGCCGTAGTTCCTCCTTTCCGAGTTTCCTACTTTCATAAGCAATGGGTGGCCTTCGGAGCAAGATGCTAAAGCAAAGTCGGCGCCCGCTTGTATTTCAAATGGCTTTGCTATGTCCCAAGGGCTAGCATCGATCTCTCATCATGGTTCCTTTTAGATCCTCAAATGCCGCTGACACCGTCGCCCACTCCTACGCTACCCCTTCTTCAATAACTCGCCAGGGCGCTGCTCTCCTCGAGAATCCTCAACGAAGGCCGATAGTAGTTCGCTAAGCCCAGGAAGGATCTGATCTCCTTGACATTGGTAGGGGTCTTCCACTCTTGGATTGTCCTCACCTTATCTAAATCCATTCGAATACGTCCCTGCTCAATGACATGGCGTAGGAACTTGATATGGACTTGTGCAAATGAGCATTTCTCCTTCTTCACAAAAAGTTTATTCTCCCGAAGTCTTTAAAACATCATCTCGATGTGCTTCTTGCATTATTCTAGCGTGCTGCTCTAAATTACAATATCATCCAAGTAGACCACAACGAACTTGTCTAGATAGTCATGGAACACTTGGTTCATTAATGTGCAAAATGTCGCCGGTGCATTGGTCAAACCAAAGGGCATCACCAGAAACTCGTAAGCCCCATAACGAGTCACGCAGTCGTTTTGGCTCGCTCCTTCAGCAATCCGACTTGGTAGTACCTCGATCTCAAGTCTAGCCTCGCGGAAATACTTGGCACCACTAAGTTGGTCAAATAGACCGCTATCAAGGGATAGGTGCTTGTTGCGATCGGACCTTGTTGAGAGCTCGATAGTCCACGCACAACCGTAAGCTCCCATCATGCTTCTTCTAAAACAGCACGGGTGCTCCAAAAGGGGCCTTAGATGGCCTTATGAAGCCTGCATCTTTCGGGAGGAGCCATTCTATAAAGCGCTTTTACTGGTGGCTTCGTCCCTGGTATAAGTTCAATCTCATGATCTATACTTCGTCTAAGGGGAAGACTCTTCGAGTTTGTCCGGTATGACATCTTGGAAGGACAGAACACATCTTCTATTATCGCGGCACCATCTCCATCTTAGAATCGCCTTTCTCCAAACGTAAAGCAACATACGCTGGCTCTCGCCCTTCACGCTTTCGAGTCAAGAGCCGACAAAAACTTTGAATCGCCGCTTTTGATCTTGCAGAACAACACCTGTAGACTCTCCCATCATGATTAAGCTATTTGTGGCTGGGATAGGTTTTGCCTTCTTCTCTATTAGGAATTCCATGCCCAAGACCACGTCGAAGTCGTCCATCGGTACTGCGATCCTGTAAGTGTGCCCCACAGTGGGCAGGGCCTTTGAGTTGACCCCCTTCATTTGACTTGAGTCATTCTCTAACTTCAGGCCTAATCTCGTCGCCTCTGCTTCCGAGATAAAGTTGTGCGTAGCACCCGTGTCCACCATCACGCTCTTCGCAGCTTTTCCATTGATGGTGGCTTCCACAAACATGAGCCCCTTCTCGGCTACTCTCTTCGTCTCCACGACTTGTTTCTTCATGGCTCCAAGAAATCGGAGCGCTCCTATTCGAGTAGGCTCTTTTTCTTCCTCCTTGACTTCCTCTTCTTTATCCTGTTCCTACGGACGCAAAGAAGCTTGTAAAGCATTCAAAGCAGTTCTATGAGGACATTCAGCCACTCTATGTGGTCCGTTACATAAGAAACAAGACATAGGTCTAGGCTTTTGGCCATATACATTTGAATTATAATTTGCATTCGAACTAGAGGTTCTTGAGGCTACAGGTTCTCGAGAAGTGGGTGGTCTCCTATCCCCTCCCCCACTTTTCGTCTGGAATGGCTTGAAGGACTTCATGTCACTCGCGTTGGGTGTATTGGCTTGGTTCCTCTTGCTCTATGTATTTTCAAATGCATAATCTGTTAGACGTTCTGCTGCACCCTATGCCATTGCCAAGTCTTGGACCCGTTGTCTATGTAATTCTGTTCTAGCCCATGGCTTGAAACCTTCGAGGAAATAGAACAATTTGTCTTTCTCGGACATATCACGTATGTCCAACATAAGTACCGAGAAAGCCTTCACGTAATCCCGAATAGATCCTGTTTGCTTCAACTCCCTTAAGTTTCGGCGAGCAACGTAGTCGACATTCTCGGGCAAGAATTGGGCCTTAAGTTCCTTCTTCAGGTCTTCCCATGTGTCGATGATGCATCTCTTGTCTTGTATGTCATTGTATTTCGTCCTCCACCATAGCTTCGTATCATCTGTTAGATACATTGTGGCCATGGTCACCTTTGTTTCCTCTGAATCTGGTTTCACCGCATGAAAATATTGTTCCATATCGAAGAGAAAGTTTTCTAGCTCCTTCGCGTCACGCGTCCCTCCATATGCCCGGGGCTCAGGGACTTTGATACGCCCATAGTCCATCCCCGTTGAGGGGGGTGATGGGTTTCCAATAGCTACCATGGTGGCATTCACCTTGGTACTCAAATCTGCAATCTCTTTCGGAGTGTCCACGGCCATTGCGACGCCCTCCCACAACTCGCTGACGCACTTTGTTAACTCCGCGAATCGCACTGCTCGCACTCACATGCTCCTCTCGAGGAGCATTGCTTGATGTGTGTGCCCGATTCTCCGCTGAGACCGGTGGGGGGCTCTTGGCTCTCAAGCACCCTTACTCTGGTTGTCAAGCTCTCCAATGCCTCGACCCTGTGCACGAGCTCATCCAACTCGAGGCTTTGAACGTAAGCCTCCAAATTTGCCAATCGACTAGGAACGCTCGCTAGCTTTCCTAGTTGTTGGTCGTAGGAATCGAGCCGCTGTTGATTTGTGATCTTCGACATGCTTGCCCGATGGTCTCGCCAATCGCTTAGGCTCTGATACCAACTGTCACGGCCCGCGCCTTTTGGCACTCGCAAGTAGGCCGTGTGGTGCTTACTAGCCCCACGCGGGTAGTAAGCCAACCAACGATGCTCCTCGTAAGACAAATAACCTATACAATATTAGTGTTGTGCAAGCACAAGGCAAGCAACAAAGCAATTAAAATATGCACGCAAAGAAATAAATGGGACAAGCTCACAAAGGCCACGATTGATAAGAAATGCACTCGTTTTATTAATATCTCTATGGTAAGAGTACACGGAGGCCGCAAGCACGTATGAAAGCCCCTTACCTATGCTGGTGAGCTAGCCCAACCTTTCACCGACTAGTCACCCCTCCGTAAAGAGCTTTATTTACATCCGTGCTTGTGACACCAAGAAACATCAAAATGTTCGAGGAGACATAAGGTGAGAGAAAATTACAACAAAAGGCTACCAAACAAGCAACCATAGGCTTGACTAATGACCCTGGACAAGCTATACTTGGGCACTACATGGGCATGCTCTCACACATAACGTGACAGCTCATCGAACTTGTATTCGTACTCCACCAAGGAAAGATTTCTTTATGTCAGTCACAGAAATTCAGCTTCCTTCTCTTTCCGCTTAACCATCGAGAAGTACTTTTCCAAGAATAACTCTTTCAATTGAGTCCACTCCATCGTATATTCTTCTATATGGTAGGCTCTCTTCACCATATTCCACCAATGGCTTGCTCCATTTTTTAGCATATAAGTTGCACAAATGACTTTTTACGACTCAGTACAATCCATCAATATGAAGGTCTTCTCCATCTCCCAAATCTAGTCCTTCGCTACCAGCGGTTGGTTGAGCCTTCAAAAATAGGTGGATGGAAGCGCTTAAACTGCTCCGCAATAGCACTAATTCTGCTTGATTACTGTGAACTTTGACCCACCATGCTTGTCAAGGCCTCCCGTAACTGACTGGCCAAGTCGTGTGGATTACTTTTAGGCGTGCAGTCAACTTGTCATGCTTGGCGCGACATCTAACATAAAAGAATCTCATCCAAATTATATGAGACAATTTGATAAGATAAAGAAAATCACATAACACAGAGCAACATTTTACTATAAGCAGAAAAATGTCATAAACTAGTTAAGTACAACACCCCACTATCAAATAACAGTCAAAACCACAACCATACTTATAAACAAAAAGCCACAAAGGCCATAAACACATATGCTAGCTAAGATCTTAATTATTGTCTGGATCATCCCATTGATCAAAATCCTTTGGGTCCTTATGATACTCAGGCACCTCAGAATCTATAGAGTCCTTAGAGTCCTCGGCTCTCTCAAAAATATTGGCTTCCTCAGAGTCTTCTTCATCATTAGTGTATACTACTATTGCTTGTGGTGATCCAAAACCAAGAAGGGCTAGATGGTTATCCATAGCCTGTTGCTCACTCGGGTTATGTCCAAATTGGTTTTGATACCAATGATACATTTCGTAATCGTGATCCATTTGAAATTGTACCAATGCCCTCTGATCCATATATCGAACTCCATTGCCTGGTAACGGTATTGCCATAGTCTCCTTCGCTCTAAGTCCGATTAATTGACTCTCCCACCACACTGATATCTCGCCATTCGACTTTAGAAGTAAATGGAAGATTAGAACTTTCCTTGCATCTATTGGCGATCAACTTGTCAACGGGGCTGCATTTTCACTTACGCCGTAAACGAGAGAACATGCTTACTAATTAACCCATCTTTTACAACAATGCTAGTAAGAACACACACAGTCAAATAAACAACACATAACATAAAGAAGTAAAACAATATACCTTGGCGTGCAAATGGATACTGGAGTGGGTAGTAAATGTAAATTGAAATAAAACCATGCTTTGATACCAAAACTATAACATCACTTAACCATAGCCCGAAAACTCGACTAAAGAGTTGTTACCTGGTGTTATTTTCGAAATATAAATATTATGCTTGCATGTGCGATCATACTAGAAGTTATATCTCCACACCTACTAGTTAGTGGGACCTCAACTAAACGGTTCACATATCATATCCAAAGAAGCTCCATCAATTACATAAGTACTTACATATGCATGACCATGACTAACTATACGTTTTTTGAAAACACAATTCATTTAGAAAATCAGTTTTTTGACGTAAAAATAGTAGTTCCCGTGACATGTTTCTATGTGAGAATATGCACGTGATTGCTTGTCAACTTAATACATAGTTACCTTTCTATACATGGTAACTGCGTTCAGTGCCATTAACTGGTATATATAACTCATTCACAATAAATAACCAAATTAGTTATACACATTCGCATGAAAATATGAAACAATATCCCTAAATCACCCATACAATGTGAATTTACAAATTCGCTCTTAACAATAAAATAAAATACCAATTTTGACCTTAACAAAAATATGTATTTTCAATTATGCCCTTGGTAATATTTTGAAATTCTTAAAATTCTCTTGTACTTATTTCAAAATTATAATAATGCCCTTGGGAATATTTCATAATTATAAATATGTCCTTGCTAAAAATATAAAATTCTAACTTTACCCTCGGTAGAAAATTAAAATTTTCACTTTACCCTTAGTAGTAACCCTAAGTTCCTATTTTATCCTTAGGTTTTAATAAAATTACCATTTTGCCCTTAGGGTATGAAATAGGTATAAATTAAATAGAAAATATTATTTCTTCAAAATAAATATACATATATTTAAAATATCAATTAAATAAAAATAACTCCTTGTAAAATTTGCACAAGTGAAAATATATTTAATGATAATTTAAAAGAGGTGACATTACCTTTTTACCCTTGGAAATTAATTTAACTATAAATATACATACATACATATATATATACACATATGATTATTTTATATATATATATATATATATATATAACCACATACACAACACACACGGCCACACATACACATTTACATACACTTGCACATTCGCACATTTAATTATATACACTTACATTTATACATTTAAAACAAATATATAGGTACACATACACATAACTGTGTAAATTAATTCCTACAATTTACATGCTCATACCAAGATTTCTCATTGAATTCAAAACACATGTCATTAGTAAAATTACCTAAAATCTAAGCCACATTGCCAAAATTACCTAAATGTCCTTAACATATGAAAAGACCAAAATACCCTTATAAAATTCAAAAATTCTGTCCCTGTCTCATCCATAGCCGAATTAACCATGGCCTAAATTCATCTCATTCTCACACCAAATCAAGCAATTTTAAGAGGGTTATGCACATGCAGCATGTCAACTTTCAATATATCACTTAAAAACCCTAATTAATTAACAAAAATTACAAATTAAAATAAACCCTAATTTCAACATTTGGGATTTTTCATAACCAACCATAATAAACTCCAAATAAGAGATTCAATCACAAATGAAGCATGGAGAACCTTGAAATTGCATAGATCAGTAAGAAATTATACCGAAAAACCTTAAAATCAAACTAAAAATCAACTTAGTTTGGAAAACCTATCTCTTTTTTCGCTAACTTGCTTGGAACACAAATATCTATATATATATAGAGCACTGCTATAAACCCCAACATCGGGGTGTTTACAAAATGCGACAATAGCAATCCGTTATATTTTCGTTGCTTCAAAAGAAAAACTGACCTTTCATGTTTTATTAGTTTTTTTACTAGTAATGTAGCAGCACTTTTGAAAGTATTACTATAGCAGTAATAATTGCAGTACTTTTGTATTTTTTTACTGTAGCACTACCTTTTAACTGTAGCAGTTCGTTGTGTTTTATTACTTTTGTGATTAATTTTTTCTATAATTTTTTTAAGATATTTTCATTTTTTACAATATCATGGAATAAATTTGGTGTTCCACAATGCAAAATTTGAAAATTTATTTTTGAATTTGGATGTGAAATTTGTTATATTATGATAATATGTTTTACTTCTTGTATATTGGGAATCTGTCTATTTAAAATTTAATCTCTGTTCATAATATTATTGAATATTGACTAAGTTATTACATTATGGCGTAAAATGGAGTGTATTGTGGAAGATACTTTTGGAATGATAACATATCCAAGTATAAAAATTGAAATATTGGTCAATGAAGTAATATAGCTAAATTGTAATGTTCGGAAATTAAATTTTAATTTCAAGACTCCATCGTAAATGTTATCAAAAAGCTAGCTACATCATCAAATGGAAGGAGCTCGAGTAAGACAAAAATCCAAAGAATTTAGTTTTAACATTTTATATGTAGTTATAAGCGTAATGGCTTTGTATTTTGACAAAAATAATTAAAAAAGTATTCAAGATATTTCATGTATTTTGACAAAAAAAATTTGTACAAACCGAAAATTATTAGTTTTGGTAGGAGTGGCAATAACTAAATTGGACAAAACCTGGAGAAAAAAAATAGAGAGAGAATGAGTAAAACGGAATCAATTTTTAAAATGGTAGTTGAATGCCACCTATTCTTACCATAATAATTTTTTTAAAAAAATTGAAATAGAATATTTACCTGTGTGATTGGGAAGTTTAGCTACTGGAAGCTCCAATCTTTGCTGCTGGAAGCTTCAATATTCGTCTCACTTTTGCCACTCTCTCACTTTCGTTGACACTATAAATCTAAAACTATAAAAAGGAAGTATTTTTAGGGCTTGAATGAAAAAGTAAATTTGACTAAATTAGAGAGAGAATGAGTGAGAGAGAGAGAGACTTACGGCGATTTATTTAATGTGAGTGGATGGAAGGTTACAGACTGCTGAAGATATTTTAAAGAAGATGAAAGGAAGCAAGTTACAGAGGAGAAAAGGTGCAGCTGGGTTGTTTTCGGCAGTGCTACAGAGGAGAAGAATGAGTTTTTGTTAAAAAAAAATCACAAAAGTACTGTAATTATTACTGCTACAGTAATACTCACAAAAGTACTAATACAGTAATACTCAAAAAACTAATAAAACACAAAAGTGAAAGGTGAGCTTTTTTTTTTAAGTAACAGAAACATAACGGATTACTATTGTCGCATTTTATAAACACCCCGATGTTGGGGTCTAGAGCAGCGCTCTCTCTATATATATATATATATATAACTTAGCAAATAGCCAATGGCTAGTGTGCTTTGTGAACAAAGCACTACCCAAAGCGCATTAGCCCTGTAATAACTGGGTTTTATTTCCTAATTTGTCAATTTCTGGACGCGTTTCCGGTTCAATCGTCGTTTCGTCTTTTTCACCAAAACAAGCAGCTTCTGAGTTCTCCAGACATTTTGTGAGGGCTGAGAATACCCAAAGGGAAGTCAAGGGATTTTTTCTACCCATTTTACCCTTGGTCAAAGTTTGACAACTATTCATTATTTTAACATTTTAAGTAAATATTTTTTTTTACTTTAGTTGATTATTATTTTATTTGCCAATCAGGGTTATTTTTCAACTAAAGGGTCGGCCACCTCTTTCAGCACTTTCAATTTGTCTTACTTTCATTTTCAAGCTAGGTAGAGAAATGAAAAATCTAGAGAGAGAAAGTGAGGGATTTTAGTGAAATCCAAGGTATTTTTCAAAGGGGAGCTAGGGTTTTGAATCGATTTTCAAGGGGAACTCAAGGAGATTGTTTGTGGTGATTTTCAAAGCTACTATTCATCTATGGTTTTTCATGTAAATATGTGTTTTTATTTGATAAATTGATGAAATTATGTTGTGTCTTGATGATTTGATGATTGTATATGCTTAATATGATGTATATTAAGTGTATGGCACAACCCCCAATTGATGAGGGTTTAGGTTTCGTGGAATTGATTTTTTAAACTTGTTTAATTGCAATTGACAGAGGATTATGGCATAAACCTATGTTAATTTCATGTATTGATGTGAAATTGGATTGAAAATGATGTGTGGAGAGGGATGGTCATTGTAGGGTGTTTATTTCAAAATTTTCACTGTGAGGGGCATTTTAGTCTTTTCACAAGTGGGGGTATTTTGAGTATTTCAAAGGGTGTTTTGGTCATTTTGCATGGAAGGGACACAAACAGGATTTTTTAAATTGGTTAAAGGCAATTTGATCTTTTGCATGTAAGAGACATAAATAGAATTTCTGAAAAAGTCAAGGGTATTTTGGTATTTTGACATAATAGGGACATAATTGAAATTTTTAAAATTATTGAGGCTATTTTAATCTTTTTCCATATGAGAGATAAAATTAAAAATCTTAAAAATGTAAGGGGTATTGTGGTCAATTTGCATTTTTAAGTATTTTATTATCTATATATATAAGGATTTGCTAAGGTGGGCGACATCGCTCACCTTATGGTGGGCAACAAGCCCACCTTTTCTTTTTCTTTTTTTTTTATATTTTGTATTTTTTTATATATATATTTATATTTTTCAATTTTCCAAACTCCAAATATTCTATATATATATATATATAAATACAAAAAAATAGAAAAATATATAGAAAAAAAACATATAAAATATAAAATACAAAAAAAAAGTGAAAAAAAAGAAGAAGGTGGGCTTGTTGCCCACCATAAGGTGAGCGACGTTGTCCACCTTAGTAAATCCCTATATATATATATTAGTTTATTTATATGTGGGTATGTATATAAATATTTATTTATATATAAAAATGAGTATTAATTTATATTATATATAGGTATATTTATACATTGGTGTATGTATATATATATATCCATATGTATGTATAAGTTGTGTTTATTTGCATGTATATGCATATAAAATATATGTGTACATATATGAGTGTGTATGTGTATATTTGTATATATTTATATGTGTATGTGGACATATATATTTATATGTGTGTATTTTTGTGTATGAACTTATATATGTGTTTATAATTGTATTTATAAATATGTATATATGTTGTTATTATTATTTCTATGGATATAAATAGGTGGTTATATATATATATATATATATATATAAATGGTTGGAGAAGTATTGTTTTTGTACTGTGATTTAACCAGGGGTAGTATGGTAATTGACCATTTTACTTTGAGGGGTATTTTGGTAATGTCCATTTACTCGAAGGTTATTTTGCTAATTATCGAAAGGGCCAATGGCACTTCGGTAATTATATTAGGTTAATCGGTGTTAGTAAATTATTTATTTAAGTAAGGGTATTTTAGTAATTATTGTTGTCAGGTGGGATAATTCGATAATTATGCGTTGGATTGTTTTGCTGGTGATATTCATGCGTTGTGGCATATGCATTCATTTTCATAAAACAATTCAAGAGTTTTATTGTTTTATGTGAAATAATGAATTTTTTCCTGAGGGTTTATATTTTTCTACAAATGGGTGTACCGATGTACGCATAGTTTTAAATCCTGTTTTTAAATAACTCTTTGAATCACTGACCACCACGGGTAGGTGAGTTGTATCAGAATAATAATTTAACCATATACCATGGGTGGCTGTGTTTCGTGTGGTCGTACAAATTGCGGAATGAGAGTAAGCTATTCGATTAATAAAATAACTAGGGAAAAATAAAAATTTTATGTATATGATTGTATGACATGGTATTGGCTTCTGCATTTGGGTTGCTTAGTGAGTATTTTTCAGTCGCTGTTGTTTATTACGTGTGATAGGTAAATCCAAGACTTCCCAGTAGGGCTTGGCGGGGTGTGGACTGGAGAGCAAAGTGTAGTACTATGTTCTTCTGCATTTATTTTTTATATTTTAGGTAAAGATACTCTGTGTATTTTAAATACTCTTTTTTCCTTTACGGTGTGGGTGTGTATACTTTAATATATTTTAAAGTATTAATATTTTATGGTGTGGTTTGAAAAATAATCTCAAAGAGTAAAGGAAAGTTTTGGTATTATGACAGTGTTATCCAAAATCATTTTTAAGCAAATCAAATTTATTAAAGAAAAAAACTTACATGGTAATCACACTTTGCTCAAGAACCTAGGCTTGGATAATAGGGTGTTACAAGCCTTTGGCCAAACGAGCGAAGGTAGTACTTTGTTCACAAAGCACACTATCCTTGGCTAAGAGTGCTAGTGCTTCGTTCAGAGAATAGCTTACAAACTATCTTTCCTTTGTTTTTTTCTTAGTGAATGAATCAACATATAGATTTGAACAACCATGAATATACACAATTTTTTCTTAACTAAATTACAATTTAGAAATTTTCAACAAAAGATGAAATTTTTTCTTAACTAAATTACATTTGTGCAAGGAAATATTTGATCTAGTTTGTGTGTGGAAGGGAGGAAGAAGGAAAAATTGGATCTAGTAAGTGCAAGAAGGAACAATGGAAAAAAATGCAGGAAGAAGAAGAACATCAACTCTGGTTCATATAAGAAGGGACGACAAAAAACAAAAAATACGAAGGGGAGAAAAAAAAAGCAATGTGGAAAAATAAAGGTGGGTGTGAAAAAAAAAATAATGTGATAAAAGATTTAACGTCGTTCTATTGTCGCACATAGTAAGGTATGTGATGTCGCCCACCTTATCATTCCTATATATGTGTGTGTCAAATATATATATATATATATATAGGGGTTGTTAAGGTGGGCGACATCGCTCACTTTATGGTGGGCAACAAGCCCACTTTTTTTTTTCTTTTTCCCCTTTTTTTTATATTTTGTATTTTTATATGCTTTTTTTTAGTATTTTTTATATATATTTTTATATATTTTTTTGTATTTTTTAGTATGCCAAACTCCAAATATTATATATATATATATATAATACAAAAAAATAGAAAAACATATAGAAAAAATAGAAAAAAAACATATAAAATATAAAATACAAAAAAAAAGTGAAAAAGAAAAAAAAAATTAGCAACCTCCTATATATATATGTATGTGCGTGGTTATAATATACTTGTGTATTTGTATGTATAAATATATTTGTATTTTTTATAAGAAAAATATTTTTGTATATATATAGTATTGGAGTATTAAAATAATATTTTTATAAAAAAAATGTATTTTAGGGATAATGAGGGGTGTTTTGCTAATTACCATTGTCTTTAGAAGTATTTTGGTAATTATCACCACCTTTAGGGGTATTTTTATAATTATAAAAATAGACAAGAGTGTTTCGGAAGTTGTAACACCCCCTTATCCAAGTTTAGGTTCTTGAGTAAGATGTGTTTAACCTTATAACTTTTTTTTTAAAAAAAATGAATATTCAAAACCATTTGAAAACTAATGCAATTTCAGGTAAACCAAAACTGATATTAAAACCCCTCATTACTCTTTGAGACCATTTTAACAAACCACAACTACTATTGATAAAATAAATAAAGATAGTAGGAGTACTCAACCTACAACGTAACAAAAGAGTATTTAATAAAAGATAGAGTATCTAGTCCAAAAGTGATAAAAAGAAATGCGGAAGACCTCCGTACATTGCTGCGCCTTTCCAGTCCCATGCCACCACCAATTCTTATTGAGGAATTTTGGATTTACCTGCCACACAGAGTAAACAATTGTGAGTGAAAAACACTCAATAGACAACTATATGCATATGCCAATGCCATGTCATAAAGTGTAACATTGTACACCTAAAATCAATATTTTTCCCCTATATATATTTTAACTGAACAACCCATTCCCTTTCTGCGTTTGGTACACAAAACACCACACCTCTATGGTATACGGATAAACTACCGTTCCGGACGACCCACCGCTATGTGTGGTCAGTAATACATAGAGCGACTACAAACTAGGGTTTGAAACCATACACCACGTCATGCAAATCATTTTGAAAACATAAATCCCCAAGAAAAAATCATTCATTTCACATAAAATAATAAACCTTATAAATTGTTCTATACAAATGAATGCTCATGTCACAATGCGCGAGTAATAACAAACCACGCAACAAAACACGTAATTACCAAACTGCCCTATTCTGATAATCGTAATCACCGAATTACCCCTGTTCACACCAATGATTTCTCATTGCCAACCACAATGATATAATTACCGAAATGTTATTAATCATCTCGAAAATTACCAAAATACCCCTAAGGTAAATAAAAAAATTATCAAAATACCTCTTAATAGGTATATGGTTAATCATTCTACCCTCGGTAAAAATAAATACCTACCTCAAATTTCACCAAACACATACGTACAATCAATCTTGAACATATGTATGCATCCATGCATACACATATCCATCCATGTACATATTTATAAATACAATTATAAACATATACACATATATATATATATATATAAATACACACATAAATACATACTCACATACACATATATATACACAAACACATATATACACACCCATATATGTATACATGTATTTTATACACATATACATACACACAAATATAATTTATACATATACATGATTATATATATATTCTTCCATGTATAAACATACTCATAAATATATGTATTAATTTGATACTCAATTTAATACATAAATAATTATTTTTATACATAAACCTTTACAAAATATACTTAGATATATTTAATAAATACGTACATAAAATACATATATTTTGCAAAGTATATCTATATTTATTATTACACAAACACATATATACTTAATTGTATTTATGAAAATATAAATAATAGTAGTTGAAAATACTCATATATAAGGTATAGTAAGGCGGCAAGGGTAAGCTTCAAGTCTTATGAGCCTAGGCGAGATTAGGCGATATCTAGGATTTAAAAGACGTTTCGTTAGTATATATTATTTTAATTATTATAACACTACTAAATAAATAAAATAACTTATATTTTGAATATCAAAGCCTATATAAGTCTATATCACCAAATATATATATGCAATTAATATAAATTAGCAAGTATATAATTATATATATTCATGAAAACTTCATACTTTTTAAATTTTTAAGTGTATAATTATACTACAAGTCTATAATTATTTAATAATACCTAAATTAATATATAATTTAAGTGTCATCATATTCTAATCAATTTTTATTTAACTCTTTATTATATATTATATTTTATTATTTTTATTTTTTTAAAAAAAGGAAAAAAATTATCGTAAAAAAGTTTTCATTTTTTAATACTAATTTTTTTTATAATTTTTATTTTCTAATTTATTATGAATTATTTATTTTATTTTTTTCAAAAAATTAATTTTTTTAAAATATTTAACGAAAAGGCTCGTACCTTTTAGCGCCTAGGCATGTATTAGGCGGTCAATACATCGTTGACCGCTATTTGTTAAGCTTTGCTCCAATACAAGGCGTTTTCTAAATGCCTTACATCTAGGCACGCCTAGGCGGCGCCTTTTCGTGCAATTTAGAAGACTGTATATATATATATATATATTAATTAATAAATAGTAATTTAATATATATACTAAAATAATTTGGAAATTTGAAAAGACCACAATACCCCTTCAGTTTCAAATATTTTCCACCATACCCTTTATGTGAAAAATAACAAAAATACCCTCAACAATTTTAAAAATTACATTTACGTCCTTACATGCAAATGACCAAAATGCCCTTACACATTTTTTAAAAAATCTCATTTGAGTCCCTTACATGTAAAATGACTAAAATACCCCCACATGTAAAATTTTTCACATAGATGCTCTACAATGGTCGACCCCTTATATATGCAAAATTCCATTGATTTCTTCACCAATCATCAAATTAAGCATGTCAAACATCAAATCCACCAACCAATTTCATCAAATCAAGCTTAAATCCAACAATTCCATGCTTTAATCAATACTTTGATCCAAACCTAAATCCACGCAATTGAGGGTTTTAACACAAGTTCAATACACACTAAATTAAGCATAATCAATTATCAATTCATTGATTCCTAGCATGAATTCATCAAATACTCAACCAAAAACACATGATTTATAAGAAAAATCAAAAGGTTTAGTTGCCTACCTTTTATCCAAGCAAATAAGCAAGCAATCCAAGCCTTGAAAAACCTTCAAGACAAAGTCAAAAACTTCCCTCAAGTGGTCGGCCCCTAACCTCCAAGTTTTAAGTAAAGTTTTTTTGAATTTTTGACAAAACCCGCACTTTCTCTCACTAGAATCTTACTTCTCTCTCTAAGATGTAATGGAAGCAATTGACATGGTGGAAAGGAAGAGGAAGAGTCTGCCATGAGTAGTTAAATTGGCAATTAACAACCTAATTTAATAATAAAAAAATAAACTTAAAGTAAAAAGATATTTACTTTTATTTATAAAATAGTAAATAGTAAAAGTCAAATTGGTCAAACTTTGACTATGAGTAAAATGGGTATAAAAAATTCTTCAACTCCTTACGGGGTACTCTTTGCCCTCATGAAATTTTCAGAAAATTCAGAAGCTGTTCGTTTCGGTGAAAAAGACGAAATCGCGATAAAATAAAATATTCATTCAGAAATTGACAGTTTCGAAAAAATAGCTTGATTATTACAGAAGTTATGATGGTCTTAAGAGTATTTCGGTAATTAATAAGGTAAGTAAGGGCATCTTGGTAATTATAACTACCGTGAAGGGTGGTTTGATAATTATTGTTGGGGATAATGCCTTAAAAGTATTTTAATTGTATTTTTTGTTGTTGAATAATAAATCAAATATTACTTGATTTTCATATTCTACTTGGTAGTATTATTTGTAATACTTTATAAATATCATGAAAATTCCGTAATTATTAATGTGACCTTAAACTTAATATATAAAAGTTATATATGTGAGGATAAAATTTAAGGACAATAATTTATGTTAGCCTGTAATTAATAATTAAAGTTTTGGAATCTTTAATTTTACAAAATTACTAACACAGTTTTGGAATCTTTAAGTTTATGTAATAAGATTATATAGGATTGGGCCAACTAAGTATTAATTCTCTTATAATATTTGTTATGTATAGAGAATTTATATTTTTGTCATTATGATGATCATATATAGAACGATCATAATTCTGAGTATTTTAAAGACTCATATTTGTGACATTATATTTTTTAATTTACACGAAAAATATTTATTACTTATGATAAACTATAACCTTGTATTTTGAAAATATGATGGAGTAAATAGTTGAGAATGATAAATATAGACATGGAATCCATTCCTTTTGAATAGAAGTTAGGTAGATAGTTCTCTTAAGTCGCAATTCATATCTTAAATAATAAAGTGCTCAATTCATGATATGATTATTAATATATTGTTTACTACAGAATTGTTGGTACTTGCAATAACTCATACTTAGCTTTAACTTAAAGAATTCATTTTTAACTAAGTTGACCTAAGTTAGTTAGTAGAGCTAGAGTTGACTTTTACCATGTATCTTTTTTTATTTTGACTTTTGTATCGTTGTATAAAGCTCGTCGATACGACTTCGTAGACTAGCGCCATGTTCAAATTGGATTTATGATTTAAAAGTTATGGTTAATGGAAGATAGTGACATAACCGTAAATATTTTAAAAATAAAATTACAAAAGTCTTTTCCTCTTCTTCCCAGCTAGTTATCTCTCTTTCTCTCATTTCTCTTTAGGCCGCCTGAAAACCCAGCCGCCATGTCACCACTGCCAGTCAGTGGACCACACACGGCCCATCTGCCGACTCTCCAACTGGCATAGAGTTTTGGCCAACCAGTTGACTCGCCATCAACCGTTGGAAACCCCCCATATCCAGCCAAGAAATACATGTCTCTCTCCCTTCTATTCGGCAGATTTTGGCGAGTTTTTTTTTTTGTAAAAGGTGGGTGCTTTTCCACTGTTTTCAACCCCCTGAGTCTGATTCCAAGCATTTTTCCTCTAAAAATGCTTCGTTTTATAGGAATCATGAAATCCTCTTTGAGTCACTATTTTCTGACCATTTCTTACCCCAGTCATCACCCGTTCAAATTGAAGGTTCTCGATCCTTATCTCGTTGGCTTCGATTTAATATATAATAAGTCAATTTTGGTTAAGATTTAAGAGAAATCCCAATTTATGAGTTTAAAGTATTTTAGAATCTGTGTAATTTGGACTTCATATAAGGGGATAAGATCAAATTTGGTTGAATTGAGGCATCTAATATCATATGGAAACTAGATTGGGGTTCAATTTTGGTGATTGGTGAATAATTAGATAAGCCCCAATTTTGAGGGTCAGGGTATTTCGGGATTTTAGTTTTATTATAAAATCATTACATTTCTAGCACTATTTTAATTTATAATATATGTATTTATATATGATTACTATTTAAGAAATATTTATTTTAAATTGAGACAATTGGATTTACATTTATTACTCTAAATTATTTAAAAATATAAGAACTAACATCATTTGTTGGGGGGAGGAGGGGTGTGGAAATGATTTATATTGTGGATATTATATTTGTTATTGGGTACTGGGTAAGCCACAGGTCAGCCTAACACAGATGATGATTATGGATAATATGTATGCCGTCACCCTTAACACGTGATTGTGGTTGGACGATGATCTCCTCTGTTACGTCGTGGGACGCGAAGGTAGTTTGATAGGTTCTCCTTTCCTTTTCCCTTCTGCTACGCCTTGAGATGCCAAGGGTAGTATGTGATATTCCCTTTCCCCCACTATGGTTATTTGGATGATAAGTAATGTACATGTTTATTTAATTTTATATTATGGTTTGATAGCTAAGCGAATTTGATATTTATTTATTTATCCATTTATATATTTAATTAGTTTTCATTTTATAATTGTTTTGATAATCAATAATACTTTTAGAATAATTATTTTGTTCATATAAAGTAAATATTTTATTTTACATGTTATCTAGATCCACTCACTAAGCTTGTCTCATTGTAGTTTTATTTTATTTTCTTGAAAGGTTTTTTATTAGGTCCCAACTATGAATTGGTCATCTCACTCGATTGAAATCACTATGACCTTATATTTGCTTTCTTAAAAACTTCCGTTATCTGAATATAAAATTTTATTTTCTTATTGTTTCCAAGATATGTATGTTACACTTTGACATTTTATCTATTTTTTGTTTAGTTGGTTACGAGAATAACCCAAGTCGATACATATGTATACTGTATGGATTTATTTGAAACTGTTAAATTTTCTTTAATTTCTATTTGTATCTTGATATTATATGTTATGGGACCTTCAGTAGCATTTACTGTGGCTGCTGGACATTATAAATATGTGTTTTTAGTATAGGTACAAATTGAGTTAGTTCAAGTTTTAGGAGAGGTTCTGTCAAAATTTTGTGAAATTTTAGTGGAATTTCCCTTAAATGGGGCCCATTCCAAATATGGTACTGTTAGCTTGGTATCAGAGCCTAGATTTTATTTCCTGTAGACATGCACAAGATGTGCAATGCTTTTGTTTTGTGATCCTTTCTTGTTTGATACTTTTGCTTCCCACATTATGTGATTTCTTGATTATTCAAATTTCATATTCGATTTCTTTCACTTTCATACAGTTTGGTGATGCCTTTTAAACGTAGACGTAGTAGGACCACTAACCCTTCAGAGTCAGCTGATAGTACTGGTGAGCTAGCACCTGTGAATGATATTCTTGAGCGCCTTGTTGGGACTTTGAGTATGAGTGTTCAGTCTAGACCTTCATTTGAGTAAGCTAGAAGTCTAGGTGCAACAACTTTTGATGGCATCACAAATCTTGCAGAAGCATTGTCTTAGTTATCTAAGATGGAGAAAATTCTTGATGAAGGAATGTAGTGTTCTGATGTGGATAAAATTAGAATTGTAGGGTTTCTTCTAGGTGGAGAAGTAATAGATGGTGGCTGAATGAAAGAAGCACGAGGAGGCATACTTAGGAGAGCTTTAAGATTGCCTTTGATGCTTATTTCTGCCCAAAAGCATTCAAGGAAGCAAAAAGGGTTGAATTTGAAAGACTGGTACAAGGAAGTATGTCAGTGACTGAATATGAGAAGAAATTCTTGGAACTAGCTAAGTACTATCCACATCTGATTCCTGATGATGAGAAAAAGAAGAGAAGATTCTTAGATGGGCTAAGTGTAACACCCCTTGACCCGAGCTCGGAGACCCGAATAAAGAGATGTCACGATGAAAAGACGGTACAAAAATAATATTATAAAAGAAAATTTCCTTTTGAAACACAATCGAAAGACTGAATAAAAATTTTCTTTACTCTTTAGGATAAGTTAAACCGTTAGTAATAATGGAAAAAACCAAAATATTTCTAAACCCCAAAAAATACAGTTCTTTATACAAAACCCACAACGTAAAGAAAATTAGTTTATCTCTATTAGAGTTATAGTTTTAACCCAAAAGGAAACAAAATGCGGAACAAATTTGTACTGTTGCCACTCTCCGCTAGTCCGCCACGACGGTGCCAAACTGCACAGGCTAGGTTTCTAGATTACCTAAACACACAAAATAAATAGGAGTGAGTGAAAAACATTCAGTAGGATCCCAACATGCATGATGATGCAGTGCAATATATCATGAGAAAAGTTAATAGTCATGAAAACCACTTGTTCATTTTTCTTTTAAAAGCAACCATAAATGCAATGACTTTTAAATTCTTATACGTAGGACTTTTCAATTTGCGTAAATATTAAATTACGCTGGAGCTAGTTACCCATCGGCAACTCTAATTTCCTAAAGCAACACACATGCATACTTTCAAGGAAATCCTTACATATTTAATTGATTAGAGGGAACAGCAAGAGTGGAGGTGAAACCCGCTTGCATCTGCGTCATGCAAGTACTGGGGTTACAACCTCCACACGCACCAGTAGGCTCGCATGTGCGCGCATGCAAGAATCTTTTCTCTCCACCTACTAGTTAGTGGGACCTCTACTAACTGATTCACAAACTTGAACACATATGCTCCATTCATCATAACATTAAAACCTACGAGTGCATGACCATGACTATACGATGCATATCTTTTAAAAAACGTGAATTGCGATAATCAAAACTTTCACGTTGGATTGCAATGCATGTGTATGCTTATGCCATTACTAGCTAACACCAATCTCATGTCATTAACATACTTGGCTTCAAACACAATTAACTATCATATGCAGGATAACACATGCATTTAAATACTTGTATATATATATATATATATGTATAAATTCATACTAATAAATCCATAAGAATAAACCCATGTAATTCCAAAGAAACTATTTCTAAAATAGCCTACTAATTACATAAGAAAGCAAATATAGCCATGCTCAAACCAATTTCCAGCAAGCATACTTTATAAGCAAAGATTGCAATTACAATAAATTAACCAACACAAAGCATAAAAAGTCCATGCTTTAATAATTTAACAAGCTAAATATCAACAAAGTTAGTTTTAGACAAGGTAGTCATGGAGTTTAACTTAAAATCAAGTCCTAAACTAATTACATTATAGCCTTCTCTTAATTTATTAATACACCACAAATGTCTAGTCAAGTCTAGCCCATTTTATCCCACAATTTCCAACAAGAAACAATATTTACCCTAGCTTAAAACCATAGACACAAGCTGCTGGCAATAGTTGCAGATTTTTCAGGATTTTCAGCAAAACAGGTAGGATTGTAAAAATTATAGAACACTCATCTTAACTCCAATTGGGGTAATTCCAAAACTAAAGTAGCCACAACTTAATTAGTTTAAAGAGAAAAATATGAATAAAAAATTAGCAAAAAAAATCAGAGGCCCTGAATGTGGGACCCTCAAATATGCGTTAGGGTTTCAAACCCCAATTAGTATTAAATTTGCCATTAAATGGTTTTTAATATTTTGATTTATTACTAAATAAATTCTCTGCAAATATGGTATGCAATGAATTTGATTTATGGTATTTATGACAGTTGACTATGGATTTTTTAAGGAAAGTGTTATTTATGTGTATTTATTTTATTAATTCTGTAATTAATAACAAAACTCTAGAAACTGTTTATTTAAAGACATCATATAAACTTAAGACAGGTTTCTTTTCCCTGTCTACGTTTTTTCTCTCTATAACCTTTTCAATTATCAATTCTTCCTTCTCTCATTCTTTTTATTCAAAAAGGCATTTTGGTTCATTTTGGTTTTATGACTGGGAACTTTTCGGATCTGTTGAAAAGTTCAAAGGATTAAGGTAGGTTTTGCCTAAACAATCTTTTTGTCTGATGATTTTCTGGATGATTTATATATATATATATATATTATTAATTATGTTTATTTCTATTTTTATTATTAAGAAGAGATTTACGATTTATACACTATTTGATGAGTTTGATGGATTTTCAAAACACCAACATATGTTTAATATTTTTGTATATATTTTTCATCATTAGATCTATCCTCTACAAATATTCTTCTTTTCGTTTCGTCTCAATCGGATTTTTGTAGAAATAATTATAATTTTTTGAAGCTCATACTGCTAATTTGAAAAATTATGACCAATGGTGTTTTCTGTATAATTTCGTGGGGCATATGAATTTATTTTCCTTTGAAACTTTTACAGTTTGGACTTAAGAGATTTATGAACATTCTCAAATTGAAATTTCTATTTTTCAATCTGTTATGAGTAAGTTATGGATTTTTGAAGTTTAAGGCATTACTACTGGAATGCTGAGACTGTTATGGTTTTCTGATAAGCGTGTTTCGTTTCTTTGCTTGGATTGGAATGAAAGAATTTATACAGCTACCTTTACTTGTTATGATTTTATTGCCACTGGTTTTGGTAGAAAACGATTTTTTTGGAATTTATTAAAAATATTTGATTGTCTCTGGTTCACTGTAGAATTTGTGTGACAGTTCATATTAAAAAGTAGATATTAAATATTTACTTGTTTTTGAAAATTATGGCTCATCCGAGACATATAAGAGATTCTAGTGCTTTTGGAATCATGTGATTTAAATGAGTATTGAATTTATTATGAATTTTACAATACAGCTATTGTGAAATTTTCATATGTGATTATTGGATAACATGTCTTGGAAATTTTGAGGTTATTGTTATAGCATGAATTTGATGAGTACGATATGTATATGTGATCTATGCATGTTTATTTGATCAAGAATTAGTGCATACATGCATACGCACAATAATGTACGACGGGTTATGAACGGTACATTATATTTGGTTGGTATTTTGAAAGCGCGCTATATAAGTTTTGGGGTTTGATCATGACAAACTATATAAGCTATAAGTAAGACTAAAATACTTACGGTGTATTGCTATAAGTGAGATTGAGACGCATGCACCCCATTTTGATATGTTGTAAGCTATAAGTAGATTGAAATACTTACGGTGTTATGCTATAAGTGAGATTGAGATGCATGCACCCTTTGAGAATTTGTTTAGAAATCCAACCATTATGAGATAAGCTCATTAATCATGCATGCATTATAAGTTTTCTTTTTGATTATGTTATAAGTTTATGATGAGCTATGAAATGTTATGAATCTTTAAGTATGTAAGACATTCATGATTAAGCAAGTTTATGATTAGTTTGTTATGGTGTTCTTTATTGGCATGTGAAGTTATATGTATGCTTTGACGTTTTGTATGAATTTTGGGAAAGCCTACTGAGTTTTGTAAACTCACGTTTTCTTATTTTCTTTCCCAGGTGAGCACGTTTAGACTGTTTACTTACTCGAACTTGTGGGGATGGTAGACACGTGGTAGCTCGAGAGGAGGTTTCCTGAGGGTATCTAAATAAAGCAATAAAGTTGTCTACCTATTGGTGATATTATTTTTATTTTGTTTTCAACTGAGAACTATTTTCCTAATTAAATTGAAGTGTTTTAATATGGTCGGACGTGTGTTGAAGAATGGTTATAATCCTTTGAATTAACTTATTAATATTTTTATAATTATGTTGGAAGTTAAGTATTTAATTAGTTACTATAATATTTTGTGATAATTATTTAAGCATTTAATTGCAATCTAAATATGAGCTTTGACTGTCTATGCATATATGATTGAATAAGTTTTAAATTTTTTCGCAATTTTCGCAAGTTAAGTTTTGGTAGCCACTCTAACCTTGTTCGACCTAAGGGACTTGGTTAGGGTGTGTTACACTGAAATAACACCAAACCCATGGGTTATGGTGCAGGGTTCTCCTAGAACAGCAATCCATCCAGTAATTTTGAAATAATTCTTTCTCCCTCATCCAAACTCCAATTATAGAAATTAAAAAATGAAAATGTTCTTGAGACACTCAAGTTTTTACAGTAAAAATTACAAAATTTTTGGACAACAACCCAAATACTAGTTTTAATCCAAAGTCCACAAAAATTTCAGGAATGTGCAGGGTTCTCCCAAAACATCTATCCATCTAGAAATTTTATAATAATTCTTTCTTCCTCATCCAAACTTCGATTGCAGAAATTCAAAAATGAAAATGTTCTCAAGACGCTCAAGTTTTTACAGTAAAAATTACAGAATTTTTGGACAACTACCCGAATACCAGTTTTAATCCAAAGTCCACAAAAATTTCAAGAATGTGCAGGGTTCTCCCAAAACATCTATCCGTCCAGAAATTTTGAAATAATTCTTTCTCCCTCATCCGAACTTCGATTGCAGAAATTCAAAAATGACCATGTTCAAAAGACACTAAAGTTTAGGCAGTAAAAATTTCAAAATTTTTGGACAAATACACAAATGACAGCAAGCAATCAAAAGCCATGAAAATTTCAGTAAATTTTCAGAATTCACATGTTACTCCAAACCACACCAAATGTAACCCTAACATGCCATGACTTTGGGCTTTTGCTAATCCACTTGGGAACACACTTAGATCTAGTTAGATCTAGCATTTAAATATAATTTTTAAAAGATTCCAAGTGGTCCCAAATAGAAAATGAATAGAGGAGGAGAGAAAATCATGTCAAGCCCCATTAAATCACCAACAAACACATAAATGAGTTAGGGACCCTACCTTAGATTAGCTAAAAGCTTTGAAAATCAAGATTAAACACCTCCCTCCAGCTGCTGAAAATGGTCGGCTTCCCACTCCTCCTTCCTCTTCTTGAGGCTTTAAAGAAAACCCCTTGAACAAGCTTGAAACTTTATCCTAAAACACACACTCTCTCTTGTCTTCCAAGAAAAACCTCTCTTTCTCTCTCTATGGTGAATGGCCGGCTGCAAGGAGGGAATTTTTGAGTTTGGGTTTTAGTTAAAAGGTTGCTTTTATAGTGGGGTTTAGGGTTTCAAGAGGGTTGCTAGGGTTTTGATGAAGTGTCAAAAGCTAAACCACTTTTAACCCAAGTTTGACCCAATTCAATTTTTGATCTTGAATGTCGTCCCCATACCCAACAAGCAAGACCACTTCAAATTTAAACTTGCCACATAAACAATTAAGAGTTAAGAAAAGAATCTCAGTCAACACATTGCCAGTTAAAGTGATGATGTGGTAGGGTAGACTATCAACTGTTGACTTTGACCTTGACCACAACTTTGACTTTACCATAAAAGGAAACAAATACATATAATACACAAAAGGTCACATACCACTCAGTCCCAGTCAACCAACACCAGACCTTGACCCGGCAGTCAGTGGTCCATGCGTTGACTTTGACCGAAGTTGAATTTGATCAAAGTTGACTTTGACCAAAAGTCAACTATGCACAAAAGTAAGCAGATATTACACTACGTGATATGATTTCCATGAGTATTTCTAGAGCTTCTGTGGGACCCTTAAATATGTGTCAGGGTTTCAAACCCTAATTGGTATTAATGTTGCCATTAAATGGTTTTTAATATTTTGATTTATGGTATTTATGACAGTTGACTATGGATTCTCTGCAAATATGGTATGCAATGAATTTGATTTATGGTATTTATGACAGTTGACTATGGATTCTCTGCAAATATGGTATGCAATGAATTTGATTTATGGTATTTATGACAGTTGACTATGGATTCTCTGCAAATATGGTATGCAATGAATTTGATTTATGGTATTTATGACAGTTGACTATGGTTTTTAGGAAAGTGTTATTTATGTGTATTCATTTTTATTAATTTCATAATTAATGACAAAATCCTAGAAACTGTCTATTTAAAGGCAGCGTATCAGCTTAAGACAGGTTGTTTTTCCCTGTCTACGTTATTTTTCTCTGTGACCTTTTCGATTATCACTTCTTCTTCCTTTCAATCTTTTTAATTCAAAAAGACGTTTTGGTTCGTTTTGGTTTTCTGACGAGGAACTTTTCAGATCTGTTGAGGAGTTCAAGAGTTTAAGGTAGGTTTTTCCTAAACCATCTTTTTGTTTAATAATTTTCTGAATGATTTATATATATTATTATTATTTATGTTTATTTCTATTTTTTTTATTATTAAGAAGAGATTTACGATTTATATACTATTTGATGAGTTTGATGGATTTTCGAAATACCAATATATGTTTAATATTTTTGTATATATTTTTCATCATTAGATCTATCCTCTACGAATATTCTCCTTTTCGTTTCGCCTCAATCGGATTTTTGTAGAAATAGTTACAATTTTTTGAAACTCATACTGTCAATCTGGAAAATTATGACCAATGGGTATTTTCTGTATAATTTCGTGGGTCATATGGATTTATTTTCCTTTGAAACTTTTACAGTTTGGACTTAAGAGATTTATGAACATTCTCAAATTGAAATTTCTATTTTTCGATCTGTAATGAATAAGTTATGGATTTTTGAAGTTTAAGGCATTGCTGCTGGAATACTAAGACTGTTATGATTTTCGGATAAGCGTGTTAGGTTTCTTTGCTTGGATTGGAATGAAAGAATTTATACAGCTACCTTTACTTGTTATGGTTTCATTGCCACTGGTTTTGGCAGAAAAATATTTTTGTGGAATTTATTTAAAATGTTTGATCGTCTCTGATTCACTGCAGAATTTGTGTGACAGTTCATATTAAAAAGTAGATATTAAATATTTACTTGTTTTTGAAAATTATGAGAAAATTATGGCTCATTCGAGACATATAAAGATCCTAGTGCTTTTGGAATCATGTGATTTGGATGAGTATTGAATTTATTATGAATTTTAAAATACAACTGTTGTGCAATTTCCATATGTGTTTATTGGATAACATGTTTTGGAAATTTTGAGGTTATTGTTATAGCGTGAATTTGATGAGTATGATATGTATATGTGATCTATGCATGTTTATTTGAACAAGAATTAATACATACATGCATGTGCATAAAAATGTACGACGGACTATGAACGGTACATTACATTTGGTTGGTATTTTGAAAGCGCGCTATATAAGTTTTGGGGTTTGATCATGACAAACCATGTAAGCTATAAGTAAGACTGAAATGCTTACGGTGTTATGCTATAAGTGAGATTGAGATGCATGCACCCCTTTGAGAATTTGTTTAGAAATCCAACCATTATGTGATAAGCTCATTAATCATGCATGCATTACAAGTTTTCTTTTTGATTATGTCATAAGTTTGTAATGAGCTATGAAATGTTATGAATCTTCAAGTATGTAAGACGTTCATGTTTAAGCAAGTTTATGATCAGTTTGTTATTGTGATCTTTATTGACATGCGAAGTTATATGTATGCTTTTGACGTTTTGTATGAATTTTGGGAAAGCCTACTGAGTTTTATAAACTCACGTTTTTATTATTTTATTTTTTCTCAGGTAAGCACACTTAGATCTTTGTGATTGTTCGAACTTGTGGGAATGGTAGACACGTGGTAGCTCGAGAGGAGGTTTCCTGAGGATATCTAAATAAAGCAATAAAGTTGTCTACCTATTGGTGATATTATTATTATTTCGTTTTTCAACTGAGAACTATTTTCCTAATTAAATTGAAGTGTTTTAATATGGTTGGACGTGTGTTGAAGAATGGTTATAATCCTTTGAATTAATTTATTAGTATTTTTATAATTATGTTGGAAGTCAAGTATTTAATTAGTTACTATAATATTTTGTGATAATTACTTAAGCATTTAATAGCAGTCTAAGTATGAGTTTTGACTGCCTATGCATATATGATTGAATAAGTTTTAAATTTTTCCGCAATTTCTGCAAGTTAAGTTTTGGTAGCCACTCTAACTTTGTTCGACCTAAGGGACTTGGTTAGGGTGTGTTACAGCTTCACATCCTACATATCAATCTTTGAAGGATGCAACATTGGAAGTAGAGAGATAAAGGATCATGCGTGGGTCAAGATCCCGCCCATTTGAGGGTACCTTATCGGGTAGTTAAGGGTCTTCAAAGAGAGGAAGTTATAGTTCTAGCTTTTCTAATAGTGGGAGATTTGGAGGGAGCAAGCCTAGTCCTAATGTTCAATTTTGTCAGAGGAGTAACCGTGGCATGGGATTTGGTTAGTCATTTATGGGTGCTAACAATAGTGCTTATTGAAAACCACAATCTAGAGGAGGACCATGGTTTACTTGTAGTGCGTGTAACAGGTTTCATGATGGACCTTGTCAGCGGGGTGAGATGTATTTTCACTATAGTCAGTCTATACATTTTAGGAGGGAGTGTCCTCTCCTATGTCATATTATTACAGAGACTTCTAAGTTTAGTTCTTGAGCTTCTGGGTTAGGTTCTCTCCCTCAGTAGCCCAGTGGTTTTGGAGGGCAAAGTACTTAGTTTAGTTAGGGTAATGCATCTTCTAGTGGAGTACAGCCTTCATTTGCATGTAGAAGTGGTAGTAGGCGTGGATGACCATAGGGTCACTACAAAGTCTTTGCTATGACCTAGCAAGATGCTCAAGTTAATTCGGATATAGTGACAGGTATATTATCTATTTTTGACCAAGATGGTTATGTTCTTATGGACCTTAGAGCTACATATTCTTTTGTATCATGCAGTTTTATTGCACAATCAGGATTACAACTTGTACCTTTAGATGTGGGATTACAGGTTCTCACACATACTAGAGAATCCTTATAGCCCATACAGATGTTGAAAAAATATATTTTCTTTATTTGAGATTTGGTAACGGAAGCAGATTCAATTTTGACAGATATTGAAAGATTAAGTGTTATTTTTTGAATAAATTTTTTTTATGACAAATCATGCTTCTATGGACTATTTTTACAAAGAAATTACTTTTAGGTTGCTAGGGTTTCCAAAATTTATATTTTATATAAGCGTAAAGTTTCTCCTATTGGTTTAATTTCAGCCTTTACATCTCACAGTTTATTATGCAAAGGTTGTGTGGGATATTTGGCTCATGTAGTGGACACTTGGGTTGAAGAAGTAAGGTTTAAAAATATTCCTATGGTAAGATATTTTCAAATGTGTTTTCAGGGATTATCCCCAATAGGGAAATAGATTTTGCTATCAATCTAATTATGGGCACAAACCCTATTTAGTTACCACCTTATACTATGGCTCCAGCGGAGTTGAAAGATTTAAAAGTTTAAGAGCTATTGATAAAGGTTTTGTATGACCTAGTATGACACCCTGTCGTGCACCGATACTTTTTATTAGGAAGAAAGATGGATCTTTGAGATTGTGTATAGATTACCGCTAGCTAAACAAGGTAACTATTCAGAATAAATATCATTTTCTGTGTGTTGATGATATTTGATTGACTTCAAGGTGCTAAAGTTTTCTCAAAGATTGACTTAAGGTCGAGATATCATTAATTAAGGATTAGAGAATATTATATTCCTAAACAACATTTCAAACTCAATATGGTCATTATGAATTCTTGGTCATTTCTTTTAGACTTACAAATGCTTCTGCAGCATTTATGGATCTTTTGAATTTTTTGTTCATTCTTGGATCAATTTATAATTGTGTTTATTGATGACATATTGGTGTATTGTAAAAGTAAGGCGAATCACAAGGTACATTTAAGTTGGGTGTTGCAAACTTTGATGGAACATCAACTTTGTGCCAAGTTTAGCAACTACGAATTTTGGTGTGACAGAGTTATCTTTCTAGGGCATGTAATTTCTGCAGATGACATTTATGTAAATCCATTGAAGGTTGAAGTTGTGTTAAATTGGGAATGACCTGCTAATGTTACTGAGGTGCGCAGTTTTCTGGGTTTAGCAGGTTACTATCGTAGTTTTGTGGAAGAGTTTTCTAAGGTAGCTACACCACTTTATTACTAAATCAGGAAGGGAGTTAAATTTGAATGAGATCATAAGTACGAGCAGAGTTTTCAAGAACTTGAACAGGGACTAACTTCAGCACCAATTTTAACTCTTATTAATTGTAATGAAGTTTTTGTGATTTTCAATGATACTTCTCATCAAGGTTTGGGTTGTGTTTTAATGCAACATGGGAAGGTAGTTGCCTACGCTTCTAGACAACTCAAAAGCCACGAGTTAAATTATCTTACTCATGATTTGGAGCAAGTAGCAGTGAATTTTTCCTTGAAAATTTGGAGACATTATCTTTATGGTATAATTTGTCAAATTTTTACTGACCATAAAAGTCTTAAGTACATTTTTACTTAAAAGGAGCTGAACTTGAAATAGAGAAGATGGATGGAGTTACTTAAGGATTATGATTGCACCATTAACTATGATCCAGGTAAAGCAAATATTGTTGCTGATGCTCATGTAAAAAAGTTACAAGTACTTTAGCCTATGTATAGACAATTCGTTTACCTTTGATGGTTGAGTTAAGAAAAATAGGGGTTGAGTTGAGTATGGATTACTTTGAAGTTCTTTTGGCTAGTTTTTGAGTTCAACGAGTACTTATTGATCGAATTTGAGAAGCATAATTTTCCAACCCTCAACTGATGAAGATTAGAAGTGAGGTGGATTCGGGGCAGACGATGGATTTTGTATTAGGGAAGATTGAGCTTCAGTCATGAGTACTAAATTATGTATTTCTAATGAAGCACATAATTCTTTGTATGCTATGCATCCTAATAGTACTAAGATCTATCATACAGTATGTGACTATTATTGGTAGCCAGGAATAAAAAGGGAGATCGCTAAGTTTGTATCTAGGTGTTTTATCTACCAACAAGTTAAAGTAGAGAGACAAAAACCTTCAGGACCTTTGTCTATTCCTGAGTAGAAATGGGAGCATATCACTATGGACTTTTTATTTAAACTTTCTTGTACTCAAAAGAGACATGGTGTTTGGGTGATTGTGGATCGACTTTTTGCCTATAAGAGAAACTTTTTAACTTCAAAGGCTTGCTGAATTATTTGTGGAGGAAATTATAAGATTACATGAAGTGCTTGTTTCTACTATATATGATAGAGATTTATGATTTACCTCTCGGTTTTGGAGGAGTTTGTAAGAAGCCTTGCGTACTAAATTGTACTTTCATACAGGTTTTTATCATCAAATAGATGGACAATCAGAAAGGACCATTTAGACTTTACAAGATACATTGAGATCCTTTGTTTTGCAATTTAAGGGTAATTAGGATTCTCACTTGCCATTGATTAAGTTTACCTATTATAATAGCTACCATTCGAGTAGGAGGATGACTCCATTTGAAACTTTATATGATAGACAGTGTAGAACGCCTTTATGGTGGGACGAAGTTGGTGAAATAAAGCTTATAGGTTTTGAATTTATTCAAATGACTATAGAAAAAGTTAAGATAATCCACAACAGATTAAAAATAGTACAAGACAGATAGAAAAGTTATATAGATAATCGAAGGAAAGATCTTGAATTTATATGTGGAAGACTGGGTCTTCTTAAAATTGTCTCCTTGGAAGGGAGTAATGAGGTTTAGGAAGAGAGGGAAGCTAAGTCTCAGATATATTGGACCCCTTGAGATCATTGAGAGAATTGGTCCAATGACTTATAAACTTGTCTTACCAATGAAATTTTCGCGAATTCATGATGTCTCATGTGTTGGAAGTATCGACAATTAAAATAAGAGAAGATTTGACTTATAAAGAACAACTAGTCCAAATACTTGATTGGAAAGACCAAGTGCATTGTAACAAAACCATATCATTTGTGAAGGTCTTATATAGGAATCATACAATAGAGAAAACTACTTAGGAATCCGAGCAGCAAATGCGAGCACAATATCCATATCTCTTTTATTATTACGGTACGAATTTTATGGATGAAATTTTCTCTATGAGGGGTAGATTGTAACAACCCATACTCAGTTTTAACTTAAAGAATTCATTTTTTACTAAGTTGACCCAAGTTAGTCAGTGGAGCCAAAGTTGACATTTTCCACGTGTCATTTTTTTATTTTGACTTTGGTACCGTTGTGTAGAGCTTGTCGAAATGAGTTCGTAGACTGGCAACATGTTCAAATCGAAACTACGGTTTGAAAGTTATGGTTAACAAAATATAGTGGTAAAATCACAAATATTTTAAAAATAAATTTACAAAAGTCTTTTCCTCTTCTTCCTTTTCCAAGCTAGTTACCTCCCTCTCTCTCATCTCTATCCCTCTAGGCCGCCTGAAATCCCAGCCGCTGCATTTTCACTACCGGTCGTCGGACCACACGAGTCCCACTAACCAACTCACTAGCCAGACATGCGCCCATCTACCACTGGCATCCCCTTATATCGGGCCAAGAAACCCGCGTATCTCTCTCCTTTAGCGAATTTCGGCAAGTTTTTTGCTGAAATGTTGGTGTTTTTCTATTGTTTTCGACCCCCTTGAGTCCGATTCCAAGCTTCTTTTCCTTAAAAAATGCTTTATTTTGTAGGAATGATGAAATCCTCCCTAAGCCGCCACTTTTCGACCATTTTCCGGCCACCTTGGTCACCATCTAATCAAATTAAAGGTGAATTCTCGATCTATGTCTCATGGGTTTCGATTTGATATATAATTAGTCAATTTTGGTTAAGATTTGAGAAAAATCCTAATTTGGTGGTTTAGGGTGTTTTAGAATTTGTGTAATTTGGAATTTATATAAGGTGAAAAGACTCAAATTTGGTTGAATTAGGGCATCTAATATCATATGGAAGCTAGATTGATGTTCAATTTTGGTGATTGGTGAATAATTAGAAGAGCCCAATTTTGGGGGGTCAGGGTATTTTAGGATTTTAGTAAATTAGACCCTATAAGCTGTATCTTTGGTTAGTTATTGGTAGTAAAGAGTTTCTAAGATTAATTAAAGGCTAATTGGAGATAAATTAAGTGTGGGTTTGGAAATTTAGAAAATACCGCAATTTGATGAAGTGGGCTTTGAGGTGAGATTGTTCAATTAAATTGTATAGATATAAGTAAGTGAAATTTCAAGTGTTTGAGAATTTGATAAATTGTATTTTGTTATTGTTTAGCCATGTGACTAGAGTGGATACTAAAGCGGTTACACCTGCGAATCAACAGTGATCCTATTAGTGAGTGGATTTAGTTTTATTATAAAATCATTGCATTTTTAACACTATTTTAATTTATGATATATCTATTTATATATGATTACTATTTAAGAAATATTTATTTTAAATTAAGACAATTGTATTTTATTTATTACTCTAAATTATTTACAAATGTAAGAATTAACATCATTTGTAGGGGGGGAATGATTTATACTATGGATATTAAATTTTTTGTTGGGTACTGGGGTACGCCACGAGTCAGTCTAACACAGATGATAATTATGGATAGCATGTATTCTGTCACCCTCACATGTGATTATGATTGAACGATGATCCCCCTCTTCTATACCTTGGGATGTTAAGAGTAGTATGACAGATTCCTCATTCCTTTCCCCCTCTGCTATGTCTTGGAACACCAAAGATAGTATGTCAAGTTCCCTTTTCCCCACTGTGGTTATTGGGATGATAAGTGGTGTACAGGTTTATTTTATTTTATATTATGGTTTGATAGCTAAGCGAATTTGATATTTATTTATTTATCTATTTATTTATTTAATTAGTTTTCATTTTATAATTGTTTTGATAATCACTAATATTTTTAGATTAATTATTTAGTTCATATAAATTAAATACTTTGTTTTGCTTGTTATCAAGATCCACTCACTAAGCTTGTTTCATTGTAGTTTTATTTTATTTTCTTGAAAGGTTTTTTTTTAGGTCCCAACTGAGACGTGACAGTCTCACTCGATTTGCATCACCGTCACCTTCTATTTTCTTTCTTAAAACCTTATGCTATCTGAATGTAAAATTTTATTTTCTTATTGTTTCCAAGATATGTGTGATACACTTTAGCATTTTATCTATTTTTGTTTAATTGGCTATGAGACTAACCCAAGTCGGTACGTATGTATTTATTTGTAGCTGTTGAATTTCCTTTCATTTCTGTTTTATCTTGATAGTATATGTTGTGGGATATCTAATGGCATTATCAATATGTGTTTTCAGTGTAGGTATAAATTGGATTAGTTCAAGTTTTAGGGGAGGTTCTGTCGAAATTTCTATAGAATTTTGGTGGAATTTCCTCGAGGCGGGACCTATCCTAGGTTCAATCCTGTTGGTACTTGAGGATATAGATGTAATTAGAGAGGTTAACAGATTTTGATCGTAGCTCTAATTATGAAGGATTGATTTATATGTTGTAATTATATAAATGGACCATTCAATTTTACTTTTGGGTAAATTAATCTATAATTGCAAGAGTGCAGTTCTGATTTTTAATGTGATAGTATTGGAATTAATAAATTATATATATTAATTAAAGAGTTTAATTAATTATCAAATTTATTAGAGCTTGAAATTATGAGTCCATAGGTCACCTTATCATCTTTGTAAATACTGTATTGAACATATGAAATGTGAATAATTAATTTAAAATTGTTGAATTTTAAATTTTTTATTATTATCTTTTATAATATAAAAAAAATATTTTTTCTAAATTATATGTTTGTGTCATTACAAATATTGTAAATTAATTAATTGTGCAATCAAATAATATGATTATTTAATTATGGTTTAGAAAATTTATTTTTATTATATCTTCAACTTGTTTTTAACTTGTATATATAGTTAAAATATATGTATGTATTATATATAGATATAATATATGTATACTGTTAACGTGTATTATATATAGATATAATATATATATATATATATTATAAATGGTTATAATATGTAGTTAATGTGTTACATAGTGTTTATTATTATCTATTTAATTGTTAAATAGTTAATTAGTTAACGTATTTTATATTATTGTATTTATATCTAGACAAATATTACCTTTTCAAGTTATAAACTTTTTTTTAAAATATATTTTTGTCTTATATGTTTCTTAACAAACTTGATTAGTTATCTGATATATATATATATATATAATTGATTATTAGACAATTAATTAAAATTAAAAAAATAGACTTGTTTTTTGTTTACGAAACTTAATAACTCTTATTTTTTATTTTTTTAAATACGTTTTGTGAGACAAAAATCTTTTACGTTTTGTGAGACAAAAATCTTTTAATTGTTTGGCACACAAAATTTGAATATGCTCTCTCTCTTGTGTTGAAAAAATAGAGCGTATTATGAAAATAATATCATTTTTAGACGTTCACACGTCTGTTCATTCGGTAGAAGACTAAACAATGAAGATTATGGTACCAAAAAACTTGGGAGATAGTTCGTGGTGATCGTCCTAATCGCTACTCTGGTAATTTTTTCTTTGATATTCCAAAAATTAAATTCTATGTGCATCTATAATAGTTCTTGGCCATAAAAAGTGTTTTTATTAAAACTTTTCAAATTTTTACTGTTGTTTTATTCCTATGATATAATCTCTAAAACTTTCAATTGATATCAAAGCCAGGTTATAGATCTATATAGATTTAATGATTATGTTTTGCGAAATCATAATTTATTTTATTGTATGAATTGAGTAGGCACATATGCATATAATGTATGTTATTCTTTTTTATTGATTTATAGTTCATGTGATGAATGATTGATGAAATTTGGTCATGATTTTGTTTGGTTCCTTTGGAGTAATTATTTTTATTAGATCAAAAGTTATTGTATAATTTTGTAAAGTATAGATTTTATTTATTTATTTTTTATCATAATTTTGTTTCCTGTGCACACGGCCTAGACAGCACCCATGGGCCTATTGAGAATGCGGCCCACTTGCATTACTCCCTAGCGTGTGCCCATGATCCGCTAGCAGCTCATTTTTCATGACCCAACAAGTATGTTGACTTCAATTTTTTGCTACGAAGGGTGTTCATTTAGATTATAACAAGATTGACTTCTAAGAGATAAGAAACCTAGATAGATTTCAATTTTGACCTTCCCTAAGAAGGTGTTTATTGGACTAAAATTTATGGAATCCAAAGTAGTGGGTTACACTCATGAAGATTTATTTAATAAGTTAATTATATCTTGACTAAATACTAACAGTAAAAATGTGAAAATATGAGATATTTTTTTTAACATTTAATAATTGAGAAAGTCTCTATTCAAAGTAAGTATCGTAACCTACCTTATGGAGGCACGTTACTTGGAATTTGAATTATCTTGGTATTGTAATTATGCATCATATTTACTTTACTAAACTTTGATATGATATTTATACGATATTTTTATTTATTTATTTCATCGAAATGACCAGTCCTATCATCACTATAATTTTAAATGAAAAACTAACTGGCGATAATTTTGTTAAGTGGAAAAGTAATATGAATATCATACAACTCTATGACAACGATAAATTTGCCCTCATGGAGGATTGTCATCCACTACCTGCAACCAATTCAACTCGAACTATTCGAGAAGCATATGATCATTGGATTGAAGCCAACAATAAAGCTCGATGCTATCTGTTATGCTTATTGTATGTTATTCGAAGGGAACAAGAGGAGGTGTATTTTATAATCCTCAAGAAAAGAAAGTGTTTTTATCAACAAATGCGACTTTTCTTGAAAATGATTACATGACGGATTATAAACCTCGAAGTAAAGTTATTATAGATGAGTTACTTTCTAATGAGATCAGACCACATCTGAAAATCGTTGTCTAATGACAAAATGAGGAGATCACGTTTATTATATAGGATGCATTACCTTCTAGTCATAGTGGAAGGGATTAGACCACCTGTTTGCTACATAGAAGATGGAATGACACTAGTTGCTATTATAGAAAATGATCCATTGACATATAAAAAATGCAATAGAAGATCTCGACAAAGAAAGATGGCTAGAGACTATGAACCTTGAAATGGAGTCCATATACTCTAATTTAGTATCGGAATTAGTAGATCTACCTAATGATGTTAGACCTCTAGGGTGCAAATGAATCTACACAAGGAAAAGATGAGTGGATGGGAAAGTAAAGACTTTTAAAGCTAGGCTAGTAGTAAAATGTTACACCCAAAAGGAAAGAGTCGATTATGAAGAGACTTTTTCACCCGTAGCCATGCTTAAATTCATTTGGATAGAGATATATCAAATAGATTTCAAGACAGCTTTTTTGAATGACTATTTTAAAGAGAGCATCTAAATGGTCCAACTAGAAGATTTTATAGCAAAAAGGTAAGAGCAAAAAGTTTGCAAGCTAAATAGATCCATTTAAGGATTAAAGCAAGCCTCTAGGTCATAGAATATAAGATTTGATGAAGCCATCAAATCTTAATGAACCTTGTATGTATAAATACGTCAAGGATAAGAAGGTGGTCTTCTTAGTTTTTTATATTGATGGTATTCTACTTATTAGGAGTAATGTAGAATTATTATCATATGTAAAGAAATGGCTAGCTAACGAATTCCAAATGAAAGATTTAGGAGAGACAAG
The DNA here is from genome assembly GCA_007844105.2 of Rhamnella rubrinervis. Taxonomy (NCBI): domain Eukaryota; kingdom Viridiplantae; phylum Streptophyta; class Magnoliopsida; order Rosales; family Rhamnaceae; genus Rhamnella; species Rhamnella rubrinervis. The sequence continues at coordinate 7,459,221 of CM017575.2, read as the reverse complement.
TTATATTCCTGGGATACAGAGTATTCAAGATCATAAGAATAGACTATTAGTGCTACTATCTCAAGCATCGTATAATAATAAGGTATTAATAAGTTGGAATCCTAATGTATATACCATGTTGTGGAGTTAGTCTAATGCAAAACTCAAAGAAAGGTAATTTACCTTCACGTCTTGGAGTTAGTATTTCTAAAGAGTAGTGTCCAAAAACACCTCAAGAAGAACAAAATATAAGTCGGGTACCCTATGCATTAGCAGTTGAAAGCTTAATATATGTCATGTTGTGTACAAGGCGAGATATTTATTATGCATTGCATATAGTGAGTCATTTTCAATCACCCAGGATATGATCATTGGGTTGCTGTTAAACATATTCTTAAGTATCTTAGGAGAACGAGAAACTATACATTTGTATACTCAAGTAAGGATTTGATTCCTGTTAGGTATACAAATTTTGATTTTCAATCAGACAAGGATACACATAAGTCCTCTAGATTTGTATTCACACTTGGTGGTGGATCCATAGTTTGGCAAAGTACAAAGTAAGCATGTACTGTTGATTCTACTATGAAAGTTGAATATGTAGCCGCTTGTAAAACTGCTAAAGAAGGTGTTTAGCTTCGTAAATTCCTAAAGGATTTGGAAGTAGTTCCAGATATGGATAGACCACTTACACTGTTTTGTGACAATAATGAAGTTGTGTTGAATTCAAAGGAACCAGGAAGCCACAAGAGAGAAAAGCATATAGAACGCAAGTATCATATGATTAAAGAGATCATGACGATGTTTTAATTCTAAAGATTGCATAAAAAAACAATCATGTTGACCCATTTACCAAGACGTTGTCTGCCAAAAGTTTTGAGGGTCATCTAGAAGGTTTAGAATTGAGGGATATATTTTATTTGCTTTAGGGTAAGTGGGAGATTGATAGGGATAGTGTCCTAAAAGCATATTAATTGTATTTTTTTTTTGTTACTGAACAATAAATAAAATAGTAACATTAAGTGTAGAGAGTTTATATTTGTCGTTATGATGATCATATATAGAACGATCTTAATTCTGAGTATTTAACATACTTCTATTTGTGACGTTATGTTTTTTATTTACTCAAAAATGTTTATTACTTATGATAAATTGTAATATTATATTTTGGAAACATGATAAAGTGAACAGCTGGGAATGATTGATACAGATATCAAATCCATTCCTTATGAATAGAAGTTAGATAAATAGTTTTTTTAAGAAGCAATTCAGGTCTTAAATAATAAAGCGTTCAATTCATTATATAATTACGAATTTATTTTTCACTATAGAATTGCTGGTATTTCAAGATAAAGATGTAATTGAGAGGTTAACGGATTTTGGTCCTAGCTTTAATTATGAATTAATTACAGAGGATTAATTTATATCTATTGATTATATCAATAGACGATTTAATTTTTCTTTTGGGTAAATAATTATATAATTGTAAGAGTGTAGTTTTAATTTTTAATGGAGTAATACTAGAATTAATAAATTAGCTATATTAATTAAAAAGTTGAATTAATTATCAAATTTATATATATATGTTATAAATGGTTATAATATGTAGTTAACATGTTACCTAGTGTTTATTATTTTATATATAATTATTTAATTGTTCAATAGTTATTTAGTTAATGTATTTTACATGATTATATTTTATATCTAGATAAGTATTACCTTTCAAGTTGTAAGCGTTTTTTTAAAAGTATGTTTTTGTCCTATATGTTTCCTATCCAACTTGATTAATTATCTGATACATATATATATATATATATATATATACAAAAATGCTCTGGTGTACTACATTGTTCATATATAGTAAGCAACATATACGTGTCATTTTATTAAAGATGGGCAAAAATATAAATTCATACCATTCATTAATTTTTATATATACATTCCACCAGGCCCACGTGAATTGGTCAATTATACTTTTATTGTCGCTTACCATATATAAATAACGTAGTGCATTAGAGCATTTCCATATATATATATATATATATATATAATTGATTATTAAATAATTAATTAAAATTAAAAAAAATAGAGTTATTAATGATTTTGAAAACCTAATAACTCCTTTTAAAAAAAAAAGAAAAAAAGAAAAGACGTTATGTGTAACACCCTCTTATCCAAGTCTAGGTTTCCGAGTAAGAAACCATTAATTTTTTTCTTTCCTTTCTTTTCAAATAAGTATTCAAAACCGCGTTGAAACTAACATAATTTACAACAATGCCAAAACAACTATTTAAAATCTTTCTTTTCTTTTTGAGACCATTTTATCAAACCACCACCACTATTAATAAAATAAATATGTATTGTAGAAATACTGATACCCATACTGTAACAGAAAAGCTTTTAATAAAATGCAAAGTATCTAGCCTGAAATATAATGAAAAGAAAATGCGGAAGAAAACTGTACACTGCTGCGCCTCTCCAAGTCTCACACCGCCACCAATCTCTACTGTTAGGTTTTGAATTTACCTGCCACATAGGGCAAACAACTGTGAGTGAAAACACTCAGTAGACAACATATGCCAATGCCACGTCATGTAGTGTACAACCATACATCTCAAATCATTATTTTTTTCTTTTTATTTTAAACCGAATAGCTCACTCTCTTTCCGCGTTTCATACACGAAACACCACACTCCTGTTGGTATGCGGATGAACCATCGTATCAGGCAATCCACCGCTATGTGTGGTTAGTGATTCACAAAGCGACTAAAAATAGAGTTTGAAACCATGCACCTCATCGTGCAATAATTTTGAAAACACAAACCCTCATGGAAAAATCTTTCATTTCACATAAAATAATAAATTTCATGAATTGCTCTATGCAAATGAATGTTCATTCCACAACGTATAAATACAACCAAGCAACGCAATAAAATATATAATTACCAAATTATCCTGTCTGACAGTAGTAATTATCGAAATGCCCCTGCTCAAACCAATAATTTCAAATTGCCAAACACACTGATTTGATTAGCAAAATACCATTGACCACCTCGATAATTACCAAGATAACCTTCAAGTATATAAAAAATTACCAAAATACCCCTCAATAAGTATATGGCTAATTACCATCCTACCCTTAGTTAAATAACAATCCACAATAATTTCCAGCCAAGTACATACGTACAGCCATTCCAGTACATCCATATATATATATAAATATATATATCCATCTATATACGCATTTACAAACATAGTTATAAACATATATATATATATGCATAAATAAATATATATATAAAAATACACATATATAAATACACATTCACATACACATATATATATACAAATACGTATATACACACCCATATATGTATACACATATACATACACACAAATATAATTTATACATATATATAATTATATACACATACACCCATGTATGAAAATACCTATAAGTGTATAGTAAATTAATTCCCAATTTTAATACACAAATGATTATTTATACACATGCACTTTTATAAAACACACTTATGCATAATTAACAAGTATACACATAAAATATATGCATTTTGTAAAATATAACTATATTCATAACTATACAAATACATGTATAATTAATTGTATTTATAAAAATAAAAATAATAGTAATGGAATATATATATATTAATTAAATAAATAATATAATGTATATACATATTAAAATAACTTGGAAATTAGAAAAGACCACAATACCCCTTCAAACTCCAATATTTTAAAGTTTATCCCTCATATGAAAAATGAAGGAAATACCTCTAATAATTTTGAAAATTCCAACTATGTCCCCAATATGTCAAATGACCAAAATGTCCTTGGCCTTTTTAGAAATTTCATTATGTCCCTTACATTCAAATGACCAAATTATCCTTAATCATTTTCAAAAATCCCATTTATACCCCTCATATGCAAAATGACCAATTTATCCTTGAAATTATCCAAAATACCGTTTATATATGAAAACACCAAAATGCCCCTCACATGTAAAATTTTGACATAGTTGTCCTATACATGGGCGGCCCCTTACAAAAACTTAAAATCAATAATTTCTCTATCAAATCGTTAAATTGACCAAGTATAACACTAATTTCATCAAATCATACTTTAATCCATCAAATTCACACTTTAATTAACAATTCTACAAAACCTTAAACCCTAACAATTGAGGGTTTTGTCATATGCCTAATACACATCAAATTAAGTATAACCAATCATCAATTCATCAATTTCAAATATGAATCTATCAATTAATCAAGTAAAAACAACCAATTACATGAAAAATTCAAAGAAGAATAGTTGTCTACCTCTCTTCCAAGTAAGAAGCACTTCCTTCCATGCTATGAAAATCTCCACAAGCTTTGCCAATAAGTTGCCCTTAATAGCGGACCACTAACCCTTGATTTTCAATTGCAAATTCTTTGAAATTTTCATTTTCTCTCTCTAGAACGAAAATGAAAGCAAAATCAATTGAAATGGTAAAGGAGGGTCGACTAACAAGAAGCAAAACTCAATTGCAACTTAAAATAATAATAAAATAAAGTAAAAAGTAAATTTTTTTATTAAAATATTAAAACAATAAATAGTAAAAGTCAAACCTAATCAAACTTGGTCAAATTTTGACTAATAGTAAAATGGGTAGAAAAAGTCTCTCGACTCCGCATGGGGTACTCTTGGCTCTCACGAAATGCCTAGAGAATTCAGAAGTAGCTTGTTTTGAAAACCGCAATAAAACTGAAAACACATTTATAAATCAACAATTTTAGAAATAATAACTTTGTTATTACAACTTCCCCTTAAAAGAAATTTCATCCAAAAAATTATATTTAAAGAGTTAGAGTTCTACTTTAATAGCGACGGGTACTTAGCTTTCATCCCGTCCTCATGCTCCCATGTTACTTTTTCCACCGCAAGATTCCTTTAATGAAGCTTAACTAAAATAATCGCTTGATTTCTAAGAACTTGGTCCTTATGGTCCAAAAATCTTACTAGCTTCTTCTCGTACATCAGGTTCTCAATGACATGAGAAATGTCATGCACGCACTTTGTAACATCAAGATGTGAAAGACATTGTGCACGCTGGATAGATTAGAAGGTAAAGCTAAACAATAAGCCAAAACCCCAACCCTTTCCAATATTTCAAAAGGTCCAATGAAAAAGGAACTCAACTTCCCCTTTTTCTAAACCTTATCATACCCTTCAGAGGTGCAACTTTAAGAAATACCTCACCAACCTCAAACTTAAGATCCTTCTGCCTAGTATCTATATAGCTTTTTTGTCGATCTTGAGCTATTTTCAACCTATGTCAAATCTTGTTGATAATGTTGCTTGTCTATTGCAAAATCTTCTATCCAAGCAACTTTTGCTCACCAACTTCATCCTAATGCGATGGAGACCTGCACTTACGTCCGTACAAAGCCTCATACGGAGCCATCTTGATGGATGCATGAAAATTATTGTTGTAAGAAAACTCCACTAGATGTAAGTGGTTCTACCAGTTTCCTTCAAAATCCAGTATACATGCTTTCAGCATGTCCTCAAGAGTCTAAATCGTCCATTTCTACTGACCATCCATCTACGGATTGAAAAGTTGTACTAAAATTAAACTTGGTTCCCATAGCTTTGTGAAAACTCCTCCAAAATGACAAAGTAAACCTCAAGTCTCAATCTGAAACAGTCAAAACAAGCGCATCATGGAGTCGTACAATCTTGTCCTTGTACAATAGAGCTAACCCCCCAATTGAATGAGTCTACCGCATGGGTAGAAGATGAGCATATTTAGTCAATTAATCTACTGTCACCCAAATCGCATCGTTACCTCGCTAAGATTGCGATAAACCCACAGCAAAATCCACAATGAACACTAATTAGTAACTAACTCAACATCCAAACTCTGCAAATTCTCCAAAATACGAGGTTGAGAATGATCAAACAACCGTTAAAACCTGCAAACTTCCTGTTCAACACATCCGCTACAACGTTTGCCTTATTTGGATGGTAGTTGATCGTGTAGTCATAGTCCTTGACTAACTCCAACCATCTTCTTTGCCTCATTTTCAACTCCTTTTGAGTGAAAAAGTACTTGAGACTCTTGTGGTCGGTGTACATGTCACACTTCACTCCATACAGGTAATGACGCCAGATCTTTAGTGCAAAGACTACCGATGCTAACTCCAAATCGTGCGTATGGTAGTTCTATACATACGACTTAAATTGGAGTGAAGCGTACGCAATCACCTTTCCATTCTACATGAGAACGCAATGAAGACATTTTCCTAGAGTGTCAAGATCACGAAACTATCCTCGCTATTCAATAAAGTAAGAATAGGTGCAGATACTAGTTTCCTATTCAATTCCTGGAAACTTTTCTCGCACTCCTCTAACAAAACAAACTTGTTTTCCGTGATTAACAACTATATCAATGGCAATGTAATCTTGGAAAATCCTTCCATAAACTGATGATAATAACCTACCACACTAAGAAAACTTTGAATTTCTCCGACATTCGTTGGCCTTTTCCAGCCTAAACTGCTTTAACTTTACAAGGATTCACCTGAATATTCTCAGTAGATATCACGTGTCCTAGAAAAATAATACTTTCAATCCAAAACTTGAACTTGGCATACAACTGCTTTTCACGTAAATGTTGCAACACCAACCTCAAATGCTCTTCGTGCTCAGCTACTGACTTTTAATGAATAAGGATGTCGCCTCTGGACAATTCCTCCTTATGTGGTCGGGCTTGCCACAACTGTAGCATACTACAATCTTTCCTTAGCATTCTTCATAATGTTGCCTTCTGCACTTACCACATTGCGGAATAGCAGAAGGGTTATCACCCGCCTTGATTTCCTTGTTGCTGTTATCACTGTGGTTACTGCTCAATCCCGACCTTCCATCAAACTTTCGCTTCTGCTGGAAGCCTTCTTTCCACTGTTTCCTTACAGGGCAGAACTTGATCCTGCAGACCTGCCTACCTCTCGAGCAGAATCTTTGATGATCAACTGCACTTGTTGCAGAATCTATGAGTACGTAGGAAAATAGAGCTCAAGTCGCAGCCCCTTCTCAAAACGACAGGCTAATACTTTCCTCTAAGTCCACCAGATATGGTGCATAACGAGAAAGTTCATTGAACCTTCTTTCTTCATTGAACCTCCTTTCATGCTCCATTAGGGAAAGATTTCCCTGCTTCAAACCTAGAAACTCAACTTCCTTTTCCTTCTGCTTAAGCCGGGGGAAATAGTTTTTGTAGAACAAAGTTTTAAACTGGGTCCACAACATCGGGCTTTCATTAGCACATTAGGCTCTCCTGATCATATCCCACTGATGATTGGCTCCCTCCTTCAGTATGAAAGAAGCACAGATCACATTCTAATCTTCTGTGCAGTCAATTAGCATAAAGATTTTCTCCATTTCATGGATCTAACTCTCTGCAACCAAAGGATTAATTGATCCCTCAAACTTAGGGGGATGAAAGTCTCTAAACTACTTCATCACCACATTAATCCCAGAGGGCTGATGTGGTTGCTAGTGTTGTTGTTGTCCTTTTTGTTGTTGCTGCTGTTGCTGCTGCAGATTCTGTGCCACTAGTATTTTAATGGCTTCCAAGAGCTGACCGGTCGTATTCCACGAACTACTTCATTTTCACAACAAAACGTTGCACAACCACCATGTACAATACATATATTATACAACATATACATAATATACATATACCCATATATATATATATACCATATGTATAAAATATAATACATATATACAAATAACCAAGTCACTAAGACGCCAAAACCTTAATCGCTAGCAGGGTCATTCTAGAGGTCAAAATCCTCCGGGTCGACCGGATCGGGAGAATAACCAAGAGATACATAGTCATCGGAACCCATGGAGTCCTCCTCGGTATCCTCCTCCTCCTCTGGCTCAGCTGTTACAATAAGTGGTCCTCCATACCCCTATGCCTACACATGTGTCATCATAACCTGCTGCTTAATAGGATCCTTACCAAACTGATCTAAATACCACATGTACATGTCATGCTAATGGTCAGACTGAAGCTGCTGAAATCTCCTAGTAGGCATGTAGTAATGACCTCCTCCCTGAATTGGTATAATGGTAGCCTCACCATGTAGAAACATAGAGACTTCCTATCTCCTCCCCTTCAGCTCTTGTCGAGTAGAGTCCTCATCAAGTTCGATATCCTGATACCCTCCACCAGGTGTGGACAGAATATCACCTCTATGGGACATCCTCATAGTGTAAGATCCTGATGATGACTCCCTCACTAGGGTCACCACTTGTACTGCCACATGCTCCTCCACCAGTGAATCTCACCTCTTACAAACCATGCATGACATATGGCTAAACAACTGGCCCATCTAAGCAGCACAATAATGTAAAGCAAATAAACAACTATGCAATAATAAAAATAAATCCAAAAGACAATCTACCTTGGCACGCAGATAGGCACTAAAGCATCAACATGTACATGTTCAAAATCCTAAAGCTCTGATACCAAACAGTAACACCCCCTCACCCAAACTTAGGTTCCCAAGCGAGGTCTAGTTATCATTAATTTTTTTTCAAATAAGTATTCAAAACTGCGTTGAAAGTAACACAATTTTAGGTAATGCCAAAACCACTATTAAAAACCTTTCTTTACTCTTTGAGACCATTTTTTTAAACCACCACCACTATTGATAAAATAAATAAATATTGTAGAAATACCCACACCATAACAAAAAAACGTTTAATAAAATACAAAGTATCTAGCCTGAAATATAATGAAAAGAAAATGCAGAAGAACATTGTACACTGCTGCGCCTCCCTAGGTCTCACACCGCCATCAATCCCTATTGTTGGGTTTTGGATTTACCTACCACAAAGGGTAAATATTTGTACCCCTTACATGCAAAATGACCAATTTACCCTTGAATTTTTTTAAAAAAACCCAAAATACCCTTTATATGGGAAAGCACCAAAATGCCCCTCACACATAAAATTTGGACATAGTTGCCCTATACATGGCTGGCCCCTTATACAAGCTTAAACTCAATAATTTCTCCATCAAATCATTAAATTAACCAAGCACAACACCAATTCCATCAATCAATTTCATCAAATCATGCTTTAATCCATCAAATTCACACTTTAACTAACAATTCCACAAAACTCTAAACCTTAACAATTGGGGGTTTTGTTATATGCTCAATACACATCAAATTAAGCATAACCAATCATCAATTCATCAATTTCAAGTAGGAATCCATCAATTAATCAAGTAAAAACAACCAATTACATGAAAAATTCAAAGAGAAATAGTTACCTACCTCTTTTCCAAGCAAGAAACACTTCCTTCCAAGCTATGAAAATCCCCACAAGCTTTGCTAATGAGTTACCCTTAATGGCTGGCCACTAACCCTTGATTTTTACTTGTAAATTTTTTAAAATTTTCACTTTCTCTCTCTAAAATTTGATGTTTCTTTCTCTAGAATGAGAATGGAAGCAAAATCAATTGAAGTGGTGAAGGAGGGTCAGCTAATAAGAAGAAAACCCAATTGACAACTTAAAATAATAATAAAATAAAGTAAAAAGTAAAAAGAAATTTTACTAAAATATTAAAATAATAAATAGTAAAAGTCAAATAAAGTCAAACTTTGACCAAGGGTAAAATGGATTTAAAAAAACTCTCGACTCCTCACGGGGTACTCTCGGCCCTCACGAAATTCCCGGGGAATTCAAAAGCCTCTTATTTCGATGAAAAAGGCAAAATCGCGATAAAACCGAAAACACATCCAAAAATCGATAATTTCGGAAATAATAACTTGGTTATTACAATGTGAGACAGAAACCTTTCAATTTTTTGAAATACAAAATTTTATATGCTCTCTCTCATGTGTTGAGAAAATAGATTGTATTATGAAAATAATATCATTCCTAGACGTCCACCGATTTGTTCATCCAGTAGCAGACTAGACAAAGAAAATCGTGGCACTAAAAATTTTGGGAGGTAGATCATGGTAATCGTCTTAATTGCTCTCTGGTAATTTTTCCTTTGATATTCTAAAGATTAAATTCTATACGCATCTATAATAGTTCCTGGCCATAAAAAAGTGTTTTTATTCAAACTTTTGAAATTGTCACAGTGATTTTATTCCATTAAGAGAATCTTTAAAACTTTCAATTATATATGTTTGCATTACGGTTAGTTGTTTATACATTAAAGTGCTTGTGGGCATGTGCATATTTGCATAAGAACATGTCATGAGTTTCAATGTTTTTAAGCAAAGAAGTGAATTTTTTCCTTGAGTTGTATACGTTAAAAGCGCATTAGTGTGTGCTAGTTCGAAGAACCTAGTTTTAAGCTCCTGGATCACCGACCACAAATGGGTATGTAGGTCTCTTCGAAGACGTGATTCAGCCATCGAACATAAATGGGCATGTGGGTTCTATGAGAGTGTGGGATATAGACCCGCCGACCACAAACGAGCATATGGGCCCTACATGAATGTAGGATGTTAAGCAAAATATTTTATGGAAGGAAGGGGAAATGGAGATTTTTGCACTTACTGCATCATATTGCATTGCATTGGCATATGCATATGGAATGCCTACTAAATATTTATCACTCACCTTCATATGCATGTGTGTGCTAGGTAAACCAAAAAGTAACAGTAAAACTTTGGTCGAGGTGTAAGCCTGGAGAACATCATAAATTACAAGTCATTCCGCATTGTATTTTTAGGCAATGGTATTTTGTTTTGACATACTTTTTTTTATGTTGTGGGTGTAAATATTTTTAGCATTTTAAATAGTAAAGTCTTTATTTATGTTGGTTTTTTTAAAAAATAGTCCCAAAAAATAAAGAGAAGATTTATCGACATTTTGGTATTATCCAAAGCATTTTATTGATTTTGCAAATTATATTCGAAAATAGTACATAGTAGCATCTCATTGCTGGAGATCCTAGGCTCGAGTAAAGAGGTGTTACAGTCTTTGGAATTAGAGACCTAAGTTCTTCGGACTTATACTAGTTGTGCTCTAGTGCTCACCTGAGTGCCAAGGTAAACTATTTTATTTGGATTTTGTTTTGTATTATTTGTTTGACTTTTTGTTTATGGCGTGGTCTGCTTAGATTGGTCAGTTGGTTAGTAGTTTGTTGCACGCGTTGCACAAAAGGAGCAGTGCATAAGTTGAGGAACCTATGGCGGAGCCTAACTCCAAGAGACTGACGACAGGTGATGAGACATGTGTCTAGACATTGGTGAAGTCGAGGACTCAGTTCGATGAGAGACTAAGCGTAGGAAGCTAGAGGTAGCCATATCATTTAACAAGCTTACCATAGCGATACTGTCACCAGATGGAGGACAGTTTTATGTCAAGATATATAATCTGGAGCAGTTCCAGATTGATCACCAATACGAGATGTACTGTTGGTATATGGACCAATTTAGAGAGGATCCCGAGAAGCATGTGTGTGTGTGTGTGGTTTATATATATATATGTGTTTTTTTTTTTTTGGTGCTTATATATACTTATATATATATATATGCATTTATGTTTATATTGGCTATATGGGTATAAATGTAATTTCACCCCTTTTAAAATATAATTTTCAAAAATATTTGTTGGTATAAAGTATATTTTCATTTTTGCAAAGTTTACAACAATTTTAGTTGTTATTTTAAATATATGTATATGTGTTTTTTAAAACAATATTTTCTATATGATTTTTTTATTAATTTTTATACCCTAAGGGAAAAATAGTAATTTTATTAAACCTAAGGGTAAAATAGAAATTTGGTGTTACTACCAAGGGTAAAATAAGAATTTAATTTTCAATAAAGGGTATAGTTGAAATTTTATATTTTCATTAAGTGTATATTTGTAATTTTGAAAATATGTCTAAATACTGCTTTGGGAAATAACAGTTGTCGACGAGTAACTAACTCTAGCATAATTAAAGAGATTTCAGACGTTATGTTTAAATAGAAAGTCCTACGACCATTGTTTTGAAAATTCAGTGAACTATATATGTTCTAAAGATTTGATACCATCTTGGAATTCAATAAAAAAGAAAAATCAGTATTTTGAGAAAAGATGAGAAATGTTTTGCGATGCATACTGCGCTATAACTGCATATGCATTTGGGAATCTACTGAGTGTTTATCACTCACCTTTATTTGCTTGTGTGTGCTAGGTAAATCCTACACTTTAAGTTGTCAAGCTTGGCCTTAACGGAGGTACTGAAGGGCAGGGGCAGTAATGTAAATTTATTTTCTGCATCTTGTTATATTATCTTTAGATAATGATACTCTAATTTGAAACCCTATTTTTTTTACGCTGTGGGTTTTCTAAATGTCTAAGTTTACTGTTTACTTCTGAATTATTATTACAGTTTCCTTCAGTTTTAATTAACAAATTTTTATTAAAACAAAATGATCCTAAAGAGTGAAGAAAAAATTTTATACGTGCTATTAACATTATCTCAAAAAACCCATAATATTTATATTTTGAAAATAATACGAGGTGACAACTCCTTATCAAGTCAGTGTCTATGATAAGGAACCAGAAACTTTGAAACCACAAGACGTTAAGGTAGTTCAGGACTTCTTGGACGTATTCCCTGATGAGTTGCCAGATTTATCACTGGATCGAGAAATAGAGTTCACCATCGACCTGGTACCAAAGATGACACCTATTTTGAAGGCACCTTATAGAATGGCACGGGTAAAATTGAAGGAGTTAAAAGAGCAGCTACAAGATCTATTGGATAGGGTTATATTAAATACAGTGTTTAACCTTGGGGAGTGCCAGTTTTGTTCATAAAGAAGAAGGATGGTTCAATGTGACTGTACATTGATTACCAGGGGTGTTACACGTTGTTAATGTTTGACAAGGAACCGAAAGCTTTGAAACTACAAAACATCAAGGAAGTTCAAGACTTCTTGGACGTATTCCCGGAGGAGCTGCCAGGTTTACCAGTGTATTCATAAGCAGAGTTGACCATTGATCTGGTACCGGGGACGGCACCTATTTTGAAGGCTCCTTATAGAATGGCACCAACAGAATTGAAGGTGTTAAAAGAGCAACTACAAGATTTGTTGGATAGAGGTTTTATTAAATGTAGTGTTTCACCTTAGGAGTGCCAATTTTATTTGTGTAAAAGAAGGATGGTTCACCGCGGTTGGCATTGATTACTGAGAACTCAATAAAGTGACAATCAAGAATAAGTACTCATTGCTAAGGTTTGACATTTTTTTTAATCAGCTGTAAGGAGCGAGTATCTTCACAAAGATCGACCTTCCTTTCGGTTATCATTAGCTTGAGATCAAGGAGGAGGACAAGTCAAAGACTGTATTTCGAGTAAGATATGGCCATTAAAAGTTTGCGGTGATGCCATCTGGACTAATGAATGCACCAATAGTACTCATTAGATAAGTTTGTGGTCGTGTTCATCAACAACATTCTTATTCACTCTAAGTCAGCAACGGAACATGAAGAGCCTTTGCAGCTCGTGTTACAATAGTTGCATGAGAATCAGTTTTACGCCAAGTTAAGAAGTACGAGTTTTAGCTGGGGAGCATCATTTTTCTAGGACATGTGATATCTGCTGAAGGTATCCAGATGGATCCTAGTAAAGTTGCAACAATTCAAGATTGGAGAAGGCCAACAAACTTTGAGTAGGTCTAAAGTTTTCTTTGATTGGTAGGGTACTACTATAGGTCCATGCAAAAGTTTTACAAAATTGCTTTGCCACTAACGCAATTATTAAGGAAGAAAACCAAGTTCATCTTGTCAAAGGAGTGTGAGGATAGTTTCCAAGAGCTCAAAAGGAAGCTAGTCTCTACACCAATTCTTGTCTTGCCGAACAGCAAAGACGACTTTGTGATTTATAGTGACACTTCAAGGAAAGGACTAGTTGCTTTCTCATGCAGAATGGCAAAAGTAATTGCGCCAATTGAAGTCATATGAGCAAAAGTATCCTACAAATGATTTGAAGTTAGCAGTAATGGTGTTCGCATTGAAGATCTAGCATCATTACCTATATGGAGCTAAGTGTGACATCTACACTGACCACAAAAGTCTCAAGTACTTCACTCAGAAGGAGCTAAACATGAGGCAAAGGAGATGGTTGGAGTTGGTTAAGTACTATGACTGTACCATCAACTATCACGTAGGCAAGGTGAATGCAGTGGCAGATGCTCTAAGCAGAAAGTATGGAGGTTTCATGTGTAGTTTGATCACTTATTAACATCGTATCTTAAAGGATTTGTAAAGCATGAACATTTAAGTTAGTTACTAACCAGTGTTCATCTATGTTGGCATCGCTCACAATTCAACCTTGGATCGTGGACTAAAGAAAGGTCAAGATAGGGGTGAAGCTCTCCAATAGATCAGAGATGAGGTAATTCAAGGAAAGAGACTAGGGTTCAATCTCATTAGAGGTGAGACGTTGAGGTTTGCTACTCATATATTTGTACCAAATATTGAAGAGATCAAGAAGAAAATTTTGGTAGAGACTCACTGTACACCTTACACCGTTCACCCAGAATCCAATAAGATGTGTAGGGACGTCTGTAAAACCTTTTGGTGGATTGGCTTGAAGCGAAACATCCTAAAGTTCATGGAGCAGTGTTTGACTTGCCAACAGCTGAGGATTGAGTATCAGAGACCTTCTGGTTTGCTATAAAGCTGCTGTTGATTCTAGAGTGGAAGTGGGAACACATAGCGATGGATTTCGTTGTGGGTTTATCACGATCCCATCGAGGCAACGATACGGTTTGGGTAATAGTATATTGACTTACAAAATTGGCTCACTTTCTACCTAGTGGATGACTTACTTGATGGAGAGGCTACCTCAACTATAAGTGAACAAGATTGTATGACTCCACGGTGTGCCAGTGTCGATTGTTTTAGACCGAGACCTAAGGTTCACATCGTCATTCTTAAAAAGTCTACACAAAATAATTTGGACGAAGTTGACTTTCAATATAACTTTTCATCCCAAATAGATGGCCAGTCAGAGCGAATGATTTAGACATTGGAGGATGTGGTCAGAGCATGTATGCTGGATTTTGAGGGAAGTTGGAAAAAGCATATTCCATTGGTGAAATATGTTTACAACAATAGCTATCATGCTTTTATTGGGATAGCCTGTGCGAGGCTTTATACAGGAGGAATTATAGAACTCCATCACATTGGGTCAAAGTGAGTGAGCAGAAGTTGCTAGTGCTAGAAATCCTACAACAAACTAGCGACATCATCAACAAAATATGAAGGGGATGAAAACAGTCAAGGACTAACAAAGAGTTATGCAAACAACAGACAAAAGAGTCAGCGAGAAAGTATTTTGTAAAGTTGCACTATTGATAGGTGTACTGAGGTTTGGGAAAAAGGGCAAGTTAAGTTCTCGTTTCATCGGACCTTTCAAGGTACTAGAAAGAGTTGGGGTTTTGGCGTATTTATTAGCTCTACCTCCCAAGCTGTCTGGCGTGAATGATGTGTTCCACGTGACAATATTGAGGAAGTAAAATTTATACAAAGGTATGCTTTTTGCTCGCTACTTTGGTGGATCTTACAAATCAAAAACTGTGTAGATAAAGATAACTAGTTAGGTCTAGTTTAAAGATAGGTAAACCAGAGAGTCCAAGAAATTTAGAAGAGGCTAGTGGTAACTACTTTTATGGTTCACATGAAAGCGGTTTAGTTGGTGGTCCAAGCAATTAGTCATGAGAAGTAAGGCAGTGAGACTGTTGGTTTAGCCTTTAGGAGTTTTCACAGCTAAGAGAGTCTTCTAGGAATTTAAGGTTCAATGGCAAACTTATTTAGATCTTTATTTTCCCAAAAGTCTTCAACTTCCACTTCTACATACCTCACACCTAAACCACAACAAAAAATAAAAAAAATATAAAGAAACACTTGTTATCCATGATATAGAAAACCATTTACAAAATTGTATTTTACCCACTATTTCTCCATATTCAGTCTATAGAAAGGGCCATTTCTAGGCCAAGATTAATTATGTTATAAAAATCATGGAGAAGGCCTTACCACTGACTGAGGGAATGATGTCTTTCGAGCTTCTACCTCAAAAGTTCATTGAGGAAGCCAAGGCAAAATATAGTCTACTACATCTGGAATTA
Organism: Rhamnella rubrinervis; assembly: GCA_007844105.2. Taxonomy (NCBI): domain Eukaryota; kingdom Viridiplantae; phylum Streptophyta; class Magnoliopsida; order Rosales; family Rhamnaceae; genus Rhamnella; species Rhamnella rubrinervis. The sequence continues at coordinate 7,443,067 of CM017575.2, read as the reverse complement.
GTACAAGTTGGGATAAACCACCTTATTCTGGGTAAATCTATAGAAATCAAACTTTCAATTCCAAGGAGAATCAACTGGGATGAAGTTACCATTCCAAAATTCTTGAAGCTTCCCAATATAGAATCCAAAAGGGTACCAAGATCAATTACTCCTATAGGACACAAGAGGAGAAGACAAAAATATTAAACTAAGGTTCTGAACAAGATCTTTAAGGCTATAAGGAGTAGCATCCAAACCAACACCATTTAAAGTTTCATTCTAGGGCATAAAGTAGTAATTAAGGGAATAAGACAAGGATCTACCTCATTGCAGGTAAAAAGGCTTATGTATCAAGTCTAAATTCAGCCATTCATCAACCTTCAATCTTGCTGGATATTTCAAGAAGAGCTAAAGCAGTCCCACTTAAAGCCACATCAAAAGACGGGAACAAAGCAGCCTTTACAAAACATTCAACCATGTGATTGAATAGAACACTATACAAATATGTATGTTCAATCATTTAGAAACTAAATAACAAAGATAGAAGAGATCTTGAAAGCTGATAAAAATTCATTACTTAAAATGGAAGAATCTTCCCAAATGATGTAGGAAAAGAGTGAGTGTAACATGTACATTTTTCCAGAATTATTGACTTTCGGTCACAGTTAAAGTTTAAGTGCCACGTCACCACTTACACTACAATGAATTGTTGAGAGTTTTCCGGGCATTTGGCAAGGGCATAAAGTATCCAGCTCGGGGTCAATGACCAAGCTTGTAGAGTATTCTAAAGAGAAAGAGAGAGAAAGTGAAAGAAAACAAAGAAAAATTAGGGAAAAATAGAGGAAAACCAACCTGCCACCTTAGGGACTTGAAGGTAAGTGAGATTTGTGGATTTCAAGTGGTGATTTTGAAGGCAAGTGAGAACTGTTGATAGTTCAAGAGTAAGATTTTAGCACACACAAGCAAACAAAGGTGAGTGATAAACACTCAGTAGGTTCCCAAATGCACATGCCGATGCAATGTTATATGCTTTACAAAATATTTTTCATCTTTTCTGAAATACTGATTTTCCTTTTTCAATCAATTCTACTACGACATAAAATCTTTAAAATCTAAGTAGTACATTGAATTTTCAAAATAATGGTCATAGGACTTTTAAACGTAACGTCTGAAATTTCTTAAATTACGATGGAGCTAGTTAGTCGTCGACAACTATTATTTTCCAAAGCAGCACTCAAACATACTTCCAAGGAAACTAAATCAATTTAACCATTTAGAGGAAACGGTATAAATGGGGAAGGGATCCGCTTTCATCCATGTCATGCAAGTGTCAGGATAACAATCACCATATATACCAATACGCTGGCTTGTGCGCTCATACGAGAATCCATATCTCCACACTCACTAGTTAGTGGGACCTCAACTAAATGGTTCTCTTACATATCTAAGCACCATCAATTATATAAGTGCCTACGTATACACTTTTCAAAAACATATTTCATTCAGAAAATCAATCTCTTTACATAAAAACGGCAGCTTTCATGACTTGTTTATATGTAAGTATATGCACGTGATTGTTTGTCAACTTAACACACAGTTACCATTCTGTATTTGATAACTACGTTCAGTGCCATAAATTGGCATACATAACACATTCATAACAAATATCCAAAGTGGTTATGCATATACACATGAACATAGGAGACTATCTTTAAATCACTCATACAATGTGAATTTATAAATTTGCCCTTAGTGATAAAATATAATACTAATTTTGCCTTTAATGAAAATATGTATTTCCAATTATGCCCTTGGTAATATTTTGAAATTCCAAAAAAGTCCTTGTACATATTTTAAAATTACAGTAATGACTTTGAAAACCTTTTATAATTGCAAATATACCTTCGACAAAAATATAAAATTCCAACTTTACCCTTTGTAAAAATTAAAATTCCCATTTTACCCTTGGTAGTAACACCAAGCTCCAATTTTTCCTCTAGATTTTAACAAATTTACCGTTTTACCATTAGAATATAACTAAATATAAATTAAAAAGGAAATATCATTTAAAAGCAAATATATATATATATATATTATAATTAATATTTTTAAATGACATTGATTTCTTGTAACACTTGTATTTGTGAAAACATATTTTGTACCAAAATTTATCTTACAAAAAATATATTTTAAAGAGGGGAAAAGTATGTTTATACCCTTGTAAATTAATATAATTGTATATATATATAGGTTTACCAACACATGCATATATATATATATATACATATATATATACACTTAACACACGTCCACATTGTACACCCACACACGTGTATGCATAACGTCAACCACACTCATTTAATTAACCAATATATATATATATATACAAGCACAAATAATTATACCTATATATATATAAATATAAATACATTATATATTATATATATTATATAACTAAGCATGCATCCACATAACTCTCACGGTCACACACACATTCACTTATACTTGCACATTCACACACATTTTCACCTACCCTACACATATTTCTAGGTGCACATTTAATTGTATAGACATATGTATACATTTAGAACAACTATATAGGTATATACATATATATGCTCATGTAAATTAATTCCTACACTTTTATATGCCATTATCAAGATTTCTCAATGAACTCAAAACACATAGCTTCTGGAAAATTACCTTAAAACCAAATCACATTGGCAAAACTACCAACTTGCCCTTAACATGTGAAAGTACCAAAATACCCCTACACAAAAAAAAATTCCATTCATGTCCCCTCCATAGCTAAATTTCCTTTGGTGAAATTTCATCTCATTCTTACATCGAATCATACAATTTCAGGAGGGTTATGCAAATTCAGCATGCCAATTTTTAATATATCACTTAAAAACCCTAAAAAATTGACAAAGATGCAAATTGGATCAAACCCTAATTCCATTTAGGGATTCTCATATTCATCCATAATACACTCAAAACAATGGATTTAGACACAAATCAAGCATGGGGAACGTTCAAAAAGCATAGATCCGCAAGAAATTTTATCGAAAATCAAAAAATAAACCGAAAATCAACTTAGTTTGGAAAACCTACCTCTTTCCTTGCTAACTTCCTTGAAACACACTTGCAAACACTTCAATCACCCGAAGCAAGCTTCCTACGATGATTTACGGTATCAAAAACCCTTTCTTTCTCGGTTTTTCCTTGAATTTCCTTTGTTTTCTCTCTTCTCTCTCTCTCTAGAATGTGGAAGAAGCTTCAAATGGGGGTGAAGTGGTCAGCCATACACCTAAATAATATTAGGTGTCTTGAAAAAAGAAATAATAATGGCTTTTTAAAAATTTAAAAAGGCAATATAATTATACTGTGTTTTGGACTGCTTTTCACACCACATCAAAATACAGGTTAACCACTTTAAACACTTTTCAAGTGTACAGATAAACCATCACCAGTCCAATGATGACATGGCGATGATGTAGCATGATGATGTGGCGGTCAAACTTTGACTTTGACCAAAGTTGATTTTTGACTTTGACTAGTAGTCAATTTTGCCAGGAATGTAAATAAACATTTCCGACGATGCCGAAAATGCATATGAGTGGTGAAATCTAGACCGAAAGTAAGAATAAGTAATACCGATAAAATAAAATAAAATAAAGAAAAGAAATATTTAAATATAAAATCAAAGTAAAACATGTACGATTGTAACAATATATGTGTGTATAAATATATTTGTATTTTTATAAGAAAATATATTTGTATATATATATATATAGTTTTGGGGTATTGAGATAGTGTTTTTATAAAGAAAATGCATTTTTGGGATGAGGGGTGTTTTGGTAATTATCATTATCTTTAGGGCTATTTTAGTAATTATGTCACCTTTAGAGGTATTTTGGTAACTATCAAATTAGGCAAGGTCATTTTGATAGTTATGGTGGTATTAAGTGTATTTCGGTAATTAGTGAGGTAAGCAAAGACATCTTGGTAATTATTACTACCGTGAGGGGTAGTTTGATAATTATTGTTGAGGATAGTGTTCTAAAAGCATTTTAATTGTATTTTTTGTTGTTGAATAATAAATAATATAGTAATTGATTTTCGTATTCTATTTGGTAGTATTATTTGTAATACATTATAAATATCATAAAAAAATTTTAATTATTAATGTGACCTTAAACTTAATATATATGAGTTACATATGTGAGAATTAAGTTCAAGGATAAAAATATAAATTAGTCCATAATTAATAATTAAAGTTTTAAAATTTTTAATTTTACAAAATTACTAGTACAATCCATTACTGTTAAAAATGGAATAATAGAGCGCTCAATTCATAAAGAATGGCAATTCATGTCTTAAACAATAGAGTGCTCAATTCATAATATGATTATGAATTTATTATTCATTATAGAATTGTCGGTACTTGAGGTTAAATATGTAATTAGAGAGGTTAACGGATTTGGGTCTTAACTCTAATTATGGAGGATTGATTTATATGTAGTGATTATATCAATGAACTATTCAATTTTTCTTTTAGGTAAATTATTTTATAATTGTAAGAGTGCAGTTCTAATTTTTAGTGGAATAATACTAGAATTATTAAATAAAATATATTAATTAAAGAGTTTAATTAATTATCAAATTTATTAAAGTTTGAAATTATGAGTCCATAGGTCCCCTTATTATCTCGACGAATACTATATTGAATATATGAAATGTGACTAATTAATATAAAATTATTAATTTTTAAATTTATTAATTTTTTTTTATAATATAGGAAAAATAATTTTTCAGAATTATATGTTTATGTCATTATAGATATTGTAAATTAATTAATTAATTATGAATTAATCATGCAATTAAATTATGGTTTAGAAAATATGTTTTTATTATATCTTCAACACTAGTTGTTTGTTTTTAACGTGTATATATTGTATATATATAGTTAACAGAGAAAGCTCTAGTGCACTACGTTGCTTATATATTATGAGCGACAATAAGGGCATAATTGACCAATTCACACGGAACTCCGTTGAATGTATATAAAAAAATTAATAAATAGTATAATTTACATTTCTACTCATCTTTAATAAAATAACACGTATGTGTTACTTACCATATATGAACGATATAGTGTACCTATGACAGCTTGAGTGGGTGGGTACGAGAGGTACCGGTAGCTACCTAGTATCTAATCCCACATTGTCTGGGTGGTGGAGGAAAGATTTAATAGGTTAAAGGGTTCCTTAATAACAACCGAGGCTTTTTTAGAGCGTTTGGCTAAAAGGTTCGTAGGAACTCCAAAGTTAAACATGCTCAGATGAGAGCAATCCTAGAATGGGTGACCTCTTGAAAAGTCTGATAAAACCCCATACCGTTGGTCGTGCGGTGGCTAATTGAGGACAATATTAGTTGGAAAGGGACCAGGAGAGCCAAGTGGAGGGCGTTAGACCTGACCGGGGCACCCCAGTGGGGGTTGTTACAGTGGTATCAAAGCATGTACCTGGCCGGAAGTGTGCCGATAAGGGGGGTGGATTATGACGACTTGAGTGGGCAGGTGCGAGAGGCACCGGCAGCTACTTAGTGTCCAATCCCACATCGCCTGGGCAGTAGATGAAAGGTTTAATAGGAAAGAGAGTTCTTTAATAATAATCGAGGCCTTTTCAGAGCATTTGGCTAAGGAGTTCATTAGAACTCCAAAGTTAAGCGTACTCAGGTGAGAGCAATCCTAGGATGGGTGACCTCCTAGAAAGTCTGATAAAACCCCATACCATTGGTCGTACGGGGACCCTAGTGGGGGGTGTTACAGCAATCCTAGGATGGGTGACCTCCTGTAAATGTCTGATAAAACCTCATACCGTTGGTCGTGTGGAGTGTGTTCAATGATCAAAAAATAAAAAATATCGACGAAATTTTATGGATATTTTCATTTTTTTGAAGTGTGGATATTTTCCATTACTCGAAATTGCAAATAATTATAATTTCTGTCATTTTCGTTGATATTTTTGATATTTCTCCAATATTTTTGCGACATTTCCGTTAAAATTTTCATGCCAATTCCTTTACAATTTGGTCAAAATTTTCATAATTTCCGTGGAAATTTCTGAAATTTTCATGGAAATTTCCAAAATATCTATTAAAATTTCACATATTGTATAGAGTATTTTTTTTTTCCAAATCATGAAGCATCTTTTCGTTTTATATTTTTACAATTTATACGGATAGAATATGTGTAAAGCATGAAGTATTCTAATAATTATTATGTGGTATTGAGTTATATTTAAATAATTATGTATTTATATTATTATTTTAATTAAGGAATAATTTATTATAAAAAATAATAGCATTTTTGTTACTATCAACAAGTATTGTAGGTTTCTTAATTATAAGAAATATAAATTATGTTCAATATTTTTTTAATTTTTTTTGTTAAATTGTTAAAGTAATTAATAAATTGACATACATTAAAATTTCATTGAGAATTTTCATATGTTGATATTAATTTCCATCATTTCTTTTAAAGTTTTATCGATATCGATATTTTGTCGATATTTCCATAGATATTTACGTATTTTTTACCTTCGATACCGATATTTTCATCCTTGGGTGTGTTACAGTATCAGAGCATTTATGATAGTTAATATATATATATATATATATGTATATATTAGGGATGATGTACTAAGCGATGTCGCTCAGAACATCATAAGTGACTTACAAAAAAACTAACGCTGGCGTCAATTTTTAATTTTATACGATATTTTAATTTTATTTTTATCTTTTACTTCACTTCCCCTTCCTTACTTCCTTCACTTTATGTTTTTGCTACCCTTACTTTTTCACTTCGCATTTTTGCTTCACTATACAATTTCACTGATTTCAGTGAAATTGACGCCACAAACAAGATGAAAAAGCTCCCTTCCTCCTCCTTCATTGTCAACGTCTTGGTCAAGTAAGAGAGTTTGTCCTTTCCTCATTTCTCAATCGAAATACCCATGGGTTTTGAAATAAAATTTCTTGTTGTGTTATGGTAAAAAAGAAAAATTGCAGCTTTCTTGCATTTCTTCGCCATCAAGATTATGCAAGGTCGATTTCAGGTTCCCAACTCACATCCGGCCTTGGGTATTCGAGAATAGCACCTAGGTTCCCTCCTTAGGCTTCTAAGGAGATATTGACATAAGAAAATCAATCTCTAGATATGTGTCAGCCTTAAATGGTAGAACCAATTGTTAGAGGAATGTTTTATAGATTTGTACTGCTGACTCCACCACTAAAGCTGAATATGGTTGCTTCTGAAGTAATAAAGGCAGCTATATGGCTAATGAAGTCCTTAGTGGATCTTCATATGATACCACGTGTAGGTTGGCCTAGTACCTTTACTGAGACAATAATGGGACTATTGCATAATTCAAAAAGATTGAGGCATCACTATAAATAAAAACACATATACAAAAAGTAGCAATTGATCCTGGATATCTTCAAAAGAAGAGAAACAGAGGCATGGTTACCAAGATAGCATCTAAAGAGAATCTAATAGAACCGATTTCAAAGACTCTACTTGTATAAGTGTTTTGAAGAAATATGCAGATTGCATGTGTGTTAGGAGTATTCTAGACTTGCATTAGAGCAAGTGGGAGTTTGATCTATTTGTGCTTAGGAGTATTCTACACTAACGTCATAGCAAGTTGGAGTTTAATCCATTTGTACCCTTGGAATAAGACAAATAGACATTATATTTTTTGGTTTTAAAATTATATATTTGATATTTTTCATATCGTTATGCACACTAGTATTTTATGTAAAAGGATCAGATTAATTGTGAAATATATGATCATATGGATACTTCCATAGAAGATATAATCATAAGTTCTCGTAATTAGTAAGGAAGATCATATTTATTAAATAAAGTTAGACACTTTATTTAGAATACAACATTTTATGAAATAATCTGTTTTGTTTATTATAAAATATTGGTGTAGATTATGTTTGCATTAATGAGATCAAAGTGAGATTTAATTAAGGTTCAACTTTTTGTGAAAGGAATTAAATCTCAGGTAATATTTGACTATTACATTCATCTAAATCCTGAATTTATTTTAGATAGGTATTTGAATAATTATTGTTCTTTGAATTGTCAGTAAGTGATGTCTATTTTACAACCAATACCTTTATAATTTGGTGACATTGTTATTTAAATTATTAGTATCTATGAAATAAACAAAATACAATTTGTATGAAATATCCTCTTGATATGTTTCAATACTTAGATATAATGAAGTCACTGGCCAGTGAATTTGATCCTTCATAAAAACTATTAAATCAAGAGAATAAATAATTTATTGATTGATAGAAAATAGAATTGATTAATTATTGATATTTTATAAAGGAGAAGCTTATATTTATATTTATATTATTAAATTTGGAGCTCAACTCTGATACTTTAGTAGAGTGGCACCGGATTAGATAATTGTTTGTCAATTATAAAGAGTCCTAATTTATAATAGTTGTTGGATCCCCAAACTAGCTTAGGTTAAGTGGTGAAGTTGTTATCGCAGTTAAATAGAAGTTCTCTAGCTTGATCTACAGTAAGTGGGAGATTATTAGGCTTATGCTTACTATAAGTGGGAGATTATTAGGCTTGTGCTTATGTGCAAGCCGATAGATAGAAAAAAGGACCCATACATGGACTTGGGTCCTAAGGTGTAAAGGCCCAGTGACTAATAGTTTTTCTAATTCTATTAGGATTTCGAGGGTTTATAGATAAATAGACTGTTACACTCAAACTCTTGATAATTGACTGCCTCTAAAAAAATAATGGACTTTAACCAGAGCAAAAGATGGTGATGATGAAGACTTGCATGTTATGCCTGTGCATTTACAGCAATTAGAAGAGAAATTGGTGCTCCACCCATCAATCACCTTCTCAAAACCTCCCATGAAATCTTGTAATGCCCTCGTATCATTTGCATTGCGTGTCAGATTCTAAGAACTCGGAGCCTGAGCTTGGAATCCCATAACAATGGTGATCACTAAGAGATCATAGACACTCATACTAAAGAAGTGCATCCACAAGAAAGGGTGTATTGGATTTAATTCTAACCTTTACAAGTCAACAAGTCAAAAGTAATTTTTTTTGTTTATTGTTTCCTAAATTATGTCGTTTTGGTTGGACTTGTATAGTTCAATTTATTGTTTCTTTCATTTTGTAAGATTCGCAGATTGAGATTTGGGGTTAGGGCAGCCGTGTCCTCCTTTTAGGCTAGGTGCTAGGATTTGCATGTGTGTGCAAATAAGAGAAGGGTGTAGAGGGATGAGGTTAGTGTACTATGTGCTGTGAGAACTGAGTGTGTAACCCACAATCAATTATAGTGCAGTTAAGCTCCTCTTGCTGGAGCTTCCGTGGATGTAGGTGGAACATTTCCACCTAACCATATAAATCTAGTGTTATTTGTGTTTGTGATTGTGTGTATATTTAATAAGAAAATCATAATAGTGGTATCAGAGCAAGGTTTCAGATTTACTATTCAGAAATTCAAAATCAGATCTTATAGTCGTGAGGTGGATTTTATAGATCAGAGCAGAAAGCTGTTCGCTATTGTTCATACGGGTGTCCTGAGTTGTTTGGTCACGTCTATTGTGCTCGTCAGAGTTGCTGTGTGTAGTCGACGGTGGAGGTAAGCTTTCTGGTTTTGGCTTCAAGCTTTGAGATTACAAGTTGTTTGCGATTCTTCGCATTAGCATCTTGGTTTGATCGGTACCAATTTCAAGCTCAACGGAGCACGTTTGCTTGGAGTCGTAAATCTTCGTTCGTAACTGGTTCGTGGTTGCAGCGGTCATCTTCCTCAATCTGGTTTGATGAAAGTGTGAGTTTCACTTGGGCTAACAGACTTTAGGTGTTTATTGGGCTCATTGATTTGAACTTGATATTTGGCCCGTGGGGTATTGGTTATTTGGGTACTTGGTGTATAGCATTTGGGCTTGAGGAGTATTATGCTTGGTCAATTTATTGGAGAATTGGGCTTGATTTTTCAAGTTGATATTTGAGCTTGGCTTAATTTAAAAGCTTGCTGATTGTTAAAATAAGCAGTAAAACAAGTTTGGCAGCCGCGGTTTACATTTTCTGAAGAATAAAGATTGCATGAATTAATTATAAAAATGAGTTCTTCAAAATCTTGGAAGTTTTCTCTAGAAAGGGTGATTTTCTATTATGGAAGCAAAAAATGAGAGCAATATTAATTCAGTAGAAGGTAGCGAAAGCTCTTGATGATTCATACCCACAAAGTTTTAGTGAAAACCAAAAGAAAGAGGTGGATGAGCTTGCATACAGTTCCATTATTTTACATCTTTCAGATTCATTGCTGAGGAAAGTGAATTACACCAAGAGCACTCATGAGCTGTGGTCAAAACTTAACCTGTTGTATTTGGTAACCTGCTTGAATCTTTCTTTGGATATAAAATGGACCCTGCTAAAGATTTAGATGAAAATTTTGATATGTTAAATAAACTTGTTTTAGATTTAGCTAATTCAAATGAAAAGTTTACTGATGAACACCATGCTATTATCTTGTTGAATTCCCTGCCTGATAAATATAAGGATACAAAGATTGCTCTTAAATATGATAGAGATATAATCACTTCAGATGAGATAGTGAGCTCCCTGCATTCTAAAGACCTTGAATTGAAAAAGGAAGGTAAAAATATAAGTGGTGAAGGTCTGTTTACTAGGGGTAGAAATACCAGTAAGGGAAAAGAAAGTAAAGGCTATAAAAATAACAGTAGAGGAAAATCAAGGTCTAAGACTAGAGTTAGGGGCAAAAAATGTTATTATTGTCAGAAAAAGGGTGGTCATTACATAAAAGATTGTTATAAAAGGAAGAATGACAACAATGAGACACCTTTTGATGAGGCAAATGTAGTTTTTACTGCTTCTAGCAGTAAATTTGGAAAGGTTTTGGCAACTTCCTAAAGCCAAATCAGTGAAGAATGGATTCTTAACTTTAGTTGCACTTTTCACATGTGTCCCAATAGAGATTGGTTCTCTAATTACAGTGAGGTAAATGATAGAAAAATATTTATGGAAAATAATATGTCTTGTAATGTGATTGGGGTTGGCTCGTGTCAATTAAATTGAGGAGTGGTGTTGTAAAGACTTTTGATAATGTTAGATATGTGCATGACTTGCAGAGAAATTTAATTTCTCTAGGAACTTTGGATGAACAAGGTTATTTATGCAAGATAGAGGGTGGGGTCTTAAAGATTAGCAAGGGAGCTCTTACTATCATCTCTGGAAATAAAATCAATGGTTTATATGTTTTATCTGGTTCTACTATTGTTGATAATTCTGCTGCTTCCCTTCTTTCTATATTGGATGACTCTACTTCTTTGTTGCATAATAAATTAGGTCATATAAGTGAAAAGGGTCTACATATTTTGCATAAACAAAATCTGTTTGGCAAAGATATTATTAGTAAGCTTGATTTTTATGATAATTGCATTTTAGGAAAGTATCATAGACTCAGTTTTAATGTTGGCACACACAAATCTCATTCTGCTTTAGAGTATGCCCATGCTGATCTTTAGGGGCCAGCAAAAACCCCTACTCTTGGTGGTAAGAGGTATTATTTATTCATCATTGATGACTATTCTGAAAAAGTGTGGGTTTTTCTACTCAGTCAAAAAAGTGAAGCCTTTACCAAGTTCAAGGAGTGGAATATCTTAATGCAAAAGCATCATGGTAAGAGTCTTAAATTCTTGAGGACTGATAATGGTTTGGAGTTTTGCAACTTTGAATTTGATTCTTATTGCAATACAAATAGAATTGTTAAACATAGAACTGTTAGAAATACTCCTTAGCAAAATGGAGTTGCTGAGAGGATGAATAGAACTTTGTTGAACAAAGTGAGGTGTATGCTGTTCAGTTTTGGGTTGTCTAATTCTTTTTGGGTTGAGGCAGTAACTACTACTGCTTATTTAGTTAATAGATGTTCATCTACAGTCATTAATTTGAAAACCCCAGAAGAAATGTGGATTGGTAGACCTGTGGATTACTCAAATCTTATGGTCTTTGTTTGTTTAGCCTTTGCTCATCAAAGTGAAGGCAAGTTAGAACTTAGAGCCTTAAAGTGTGTCTTTTTAGGCTATCCATAAAGGGGTTAAGGGCTATAGGCTTTTGGTGAAAATGGTCAAGGGTCAAAGGTCATCATAAGAAGAGATGTTATTTTTAGTAAAACTATAATGTCTTGCTTGAGTGAGAAAGGTACAGGAACAGGTAAAGAAACATCAAACAAGAGGATACAGGTTGAGTTGGAGACATAAGATGATCAAGTAGGAAAAGACAGTGAGGACAGTGAGGATTCATCATCAACTAATGAGTCAAACCCTCTAATACACAATCCTCCAGTCCCCCCTAGCTAATGATGATGATGAAGATGATCAAGTGACACAAGAACCAGCTGCTGAAAATGATCAACAACTACAAAATTATTAATTGGCTAGGGACAGAACAAGAAGGGAGGTAAGACCTCCCATCAGGTATGGTTATTCTGGCTTGGTAGCTTTTGCATTTACTTCTTTTCATGAGCTTGTAGATAATAACCTAAAACTTATAAAAAGCAATGTCAAGTAAATATGCAAAACAATGGAAGAGTGCTATGTTACATGAAATAGAATCTCTTAAAAGAAACCATACATGGGAATTAGTATCAATGCCTAAATCTAAAAGAACTGTAGATTGTAAGTGGATTTTTAAAGTTAAAGAGGGAATTTCCAATAATGATCCAGTCATAATTAAAGCTAGGTTAGTTGCTAAGGGGTTTACTCAAGTTGAGGGTGTTGACTATAATGAGATTTTTTCTCCTGTAGTTAAGTATACTACTATTAGGGTAGTGTTGACCTTAGTAGCTCATTTCAATTGGGAACTTGAGCAGCTGGATGTCAAAACAACTTTCCTTCATGGAGAGTTTGAGGAAACCATCTTTATGAAACAACCAGAGGGGTTTGAGGTTGGAGGTAACCAAAATCAGGTTTGTTTACTTAAGAGATCATTTTATGGTCTCAAATAATCTCCAAGACAGTGATATAAAACGTTTGATACTTTTGTGACTAGAGAGGATTTAAAAGAAGCAACTTTGATAGTTGTTTACACTTTAGAGGTGAGGATAGCAAAAAACCTATTTTCTTATTGCTATATGTGGATGATATGATCTTAATAGGACATGACATGAAAGAGATTCAAATTGTTAAATCTCTACTCTACTCTGAGTTTGATATGAAAGACCTAGGCAATGCTAAGAAAATTTTGGGGATGAGTATTCATAGAGATAGAAAGAAGAATTTACTTTTTCTTAATCAATTATCTTTTATTGATAAAGTTTTAACCAAGTTTTCTATGCAAGATGCAAAGGTTGCTAATGTTCCTTTGGGAAGCCATTTCAAGTTATCATCAAATTAGTGTCTAGGTATTGAAACAGAGAAGGAAGACGTGATGAATGTTCCTTATTCTCATGCCATTGGCTCGGTGATGTATTTGATGGTGTGCATTAGACCGGACTTAGCATATGCAATTAGTGTGTTAAGTAGGTTCGTGACAAATCCTGGGAGAGAGCATTAGGAAGCTTTAAAGTGGTTATTAAGATACTTGAAGGATTCTACCAATATTGGTTTATTATTTGAGCATTATCCTAATGGAGTGGTTTTGGAAGGTTTTGTGGATTCTGACTTTGTAGGAGATAAGGACAAGAGGAGATCAACTTCATCATATATGTTCACTTTGTGTCGGAGCTGTGTTAGTTGGAAAGCTCAGCTGCAATCAATTTTGCTTTATCATCTACAGAAGTTGAGTATATAGCTGCTGTAGAAGCTGCCAAGGAATCTATTTGATTGAAGGGCTTATTGGAAGAGCTTAAAGTGTTAGAACAAAAGGTTACGGTCTATTCTGACAGCCAAAGCTCTATTTATCTCTGTAAGAATCCTGTTTTTCATGAGAGATCCAAGTATATAAATGTGTAATATCACTTCATCAGAGACATAATCAGTCAAGGGTTGTTGAAAATTGATAAAATTTCAACAGGGTTAAATCTTGCTGATATGGGCACCAAGGTAGTACCAATGAGTAAATTCCACACTTGTAGGGATTTACTCAAAATCAAATCTTTGTGATTGGTGACTTAAGACGCTGAGAAGGCAATTGGAAAATTACTGTACTGTTCTGTTTTGTTTAAAGGAGAGACTAGTTGTATGTTAGAATTAAGGTGGAGTATTGGATTTAAGTCTAGCTTTTACAAGTCAACAAGTCAAAAGTAATTTCTTTTGTTTACTGTTTCCTAAACTATGTCGTTTTGGTTGGACTTGTGTACATTCAATTTACTGCTTCTTTCATTTTGTAAGATTCACAAATTGAGATTTGGGGTTAGGGCAGTTGTGTTGTGGCAAAGTGGTTTTCATTGTCTTCTTCCTCCTTCTGAGCTAAGTGCTAGGATTTGCCTGTGAGTGCAAATAAGAGAAGTGTGTAAAACGATGAGGGTAGTATGCTGTGTGTTGTGAGAACTGAGTGTGTAACCCACAATCAATTATAGTGCAGTGAAGTTCCTCTTGCTGGAGCTTCCGTGGATGTTGGTGGAACGTTTCCACCGAACCACGTAAATCTGGTGTTGTTTGTGTTTGTGATTGTGTGTATATTTAACAGGAAAATCATAACAAGGTGCCTAGAAAGCATTTTGTGCAATGATTATTATTGTATTTTCCTTTTCTATCTCCTTATCCCTAGTTTCCTTTTTCTATCTCCTTATTCCTAGTTTACCTTCTTCATGCTCTTACCAAAGTATATAATAGAGTTAATTCATTTTTCTAGAGCATAGTATTTAGTCAAGTGAAAGTAAATATCTCAATCTCGCATATTGGTTCCAAGATTTTTTCTTTTTTTTTAATTAAGATTTTAATACGTAATAAAATAAAGTAGACTTGTATATTCAAAGTCTGGCTAATTAGCTTATCTTTGTAAAGACTTGAAAATTTATTAGGTTGTGCCATGGACTTGTGCACATTTTAATTGAAGGTTCAACGAAATTTGGATATTTGTCAGGTAACATGCTGTTTATGTGGACTGTGAGTTTGTCTGCACAAGTTAACAGGTCTGAGTTTCTCTGCTACAATTTTGATTGATTTTGTTATTGCTCTAGTACAATGCTTTGAAATTAAATAAATCAAAATGTAGTGGGACTGACAGATTCAAAGTCAGGCCAACTTGTATAAGAAGGAATCATTTTGTTTCTATTTTGTATGGACTATGGAAGTGCATTCTACTCAAATCAGAGGTTACTGTCAATTAACCATTAACTTTCACTCATCTTGCTTCATAAATGAATTATTTTTGCAAAAGTCATAGGCTGATTACAAAATGTCTAATAAGATCAGTACCACAAAAATAAAATATTAAATAAATAAATAATAGTCATGTATATATATAATCTGTGTATTTGAATTCAAAGGAGGCAGGAAAGTTGTACATATCAACAGTCAGTGAGGCTCTGTTGCCTTAACTTGTTAATGTCGTCTACCAACTAATCAAGGCTTTTTTTTGTCAACACTTTTGAGCTGCAAGACATGTGGAGTTTCGGGAAAATTGACGTAGTGGAATTCTTAAACGTTAGAACGCTTGAAAGTTTGATACAATAGAAGCTAGAACAAAAATCAGAGCTAGGACAGAAAAAAAATTGTGCTTGTGCATTCAAATGACTATTACTTTGTTTCCAAATGAAAGTTAGAGATGTTAGGATACTAGCTAGCCATTAACTGTTAAGAAGTAGGGACGTTTGAGTTGCATATATACACAACTTGTCATGTTTTTGTTTTCAATTAAAACGCGTTCTTTACTTTTTTCTTTTTTGGTCTTTTGTAAGAAACTTTCATCTGCAGGCAAGCAAGCAAGTATTCAGATCATTAACTTGCCTTGTCATAATTACCAACCGGAGAAGCATATGTGCTAGGCTGGGAAGACATTACTTGTCATGTGCAAAGTTCGAAATTAAATTTTCAGAATTAAAATAGGCTTCAGGGAAACAGAACCAGCTCGTTGTATTTGAAAGTAAAGCAGAATTGCCTTTTAGAGAATAAAAGAGTGAATTCAGATATCAGACTAGTACTAAGAATTAGTCACAGTGATATTTTCATTTGGCATTAACTAAATAGATCGCCTCTGCACAAGAAGCACAAGATCCTCCTACAAAGTTTTATGTACATTCCGATGAAGATCATCCACATAAACATATTATGCAGAACAATAAACATGATTACTTGCGATACAAGAAAGAAATAAAAGACAAAATTATATTTTTTTCCAGGCTTCAAGAAATTCTATAACTAATGGGAATATGGGAGACCAAAATTTGTGGATAAACATCTAGGTATCTGATATTTCTAGAGCTATCTTCTCGAAGTTCTAATCTTGGCCTGGAGAACGATATAAATAATAGGAGGACCATCTTATTTCCTGCCTCTCTCCCCCTCCTTCATATCAAACAGAGCCTTAAACTATTTTCAGAAAGAAAGTTTAGTTAACAGGGTCTTTAATTTATTGATGTTGCAAAAAACTATGCTACTAAAAAATCCAAATGCAAAACCAATGGCCAATGCGATAAAAAAGCAACCATTTATAATACTACCATATGATCTACTTGGCTTGAGGGGTCGCTCTCTATGAAGTTGATCATTAGAAGCACAAGGGGAAGCATAATCACTGCAGAGATTAGTTCCTTGGAAGCTTGAATTTGGGAAGGTTGAAAACTGACCTCCTGAGGGATCTCTGTTCATTCCTGACAAGTTACTTGGGATTGTTCCTGATATCTTGTTGACTTTTAGGTCCAAAACATGTAGCTCTCTGAGATTCCCAAACTCTTGCCAGATGGGTCGGCTAAGATTATTGAAACTTAGATCCAAAGTGGGTCTAAAACCCAAGAGTTCATTGTACTGAAAGGCACTTGGATACAAATTGCTCTTTCGGAAAAATGGGAAATATTGGGGTAGTTTCTTAGCTAATGAGACATTCCTGTCAATCAAGCTTCTTAATCCAGTTATGCTTTTTGGTGTTTCTCCACTCAATGAATTGTTGGACAAGTCCAAGTACAAAAGGAATGCAAAATTACCAACCGACATAGGAATTTTCCTACTTAGGCAATTCCATGACAAATCCAACAGCTGCAAATTGTTGCTATGACTCAACCACTTAGGTATTGAACCTCTGAGTCTGCAATATGCAAGAATAAAAACCTTGAGCTTTTGAAAATGGAGAGCAGAATCTGCTGGCAGCTCTTCATTTTTGAAGTTTACTGAAAGGACCAAAGTGGTAAGGCTCTGACAATTCTGTAAGATTCTTAGTGCAGAAGAAAGATTATTGATGCTGGAATTGGAAAGTGAGAGGTAAGAGAGACTATGGAAGTTCTTGAAACTTTCTGGTACTTGGTTTCCCAAGTTGTTCCAAGAAAGATTTATATTATTCAGATTTTTACAAGAAGGAAGGTTATCAGGAATCGGACCACTAAACCTATTAGAACCTAAATTAAGAGAGGTCAAACTAGACATTGCAGAACAATTGAGATCAACTAGACCCTTCAACGAATTGTTTCTCATGTTTAACAAAGTGAGAGTAGGTGAATTTGACAAGGAAATAGGTATGGAACCAGTGAAACTATTTGAATGAGCTACAAAATATTGTAACTTTGAGCAGTTGTGAAAAACATCTGGAATAATCCCAGTAAATCCATTAGAGGAGATATCCAAATTAACGAGGTTAGTGAGTTTTCCAATTCTTTTGCTCAGTTGTCCTGAAAACTTGTTTTCTTGAAGCTCTAACAAAGTTAATTTTTGCAGCCGAAATATACCTTTAGATAGCCCACCTATTAGATAATTCATACTGAGAGATAGTTGGTTCAAGGATGTACAATCTCCAAGTTCTGTAGGGAGATTACCAGACAAGTAGTTTTGTCCAACATTCAATACTTGGAGCAGTGTAGTAGAATTATCACAAATACTGCAGGGATGTTCCCTTTTAACGAATTTTGAGAAAGGTCAATGATTTGAATTGAAGGTAAATGAATAATTGCAGGAATAGGACTAGAAAAATTATTAGAGCTCAAATCTAGAACCTCTAAATTTGGCAAAATGGAACAGTGACAATGGCAGCATGCCTTGAAGGTTGTGAGAAAGATTGAGAGTTGTCAGCTGACACAAAGTGCCTAATGATTCAGAGAAATCACCTGTTAGTCTCTTCTTTCCAAGTTCCAACTTTACTACTCTACCGGTTTGACCACCATTAGGATTTTCCAACCCTGAAGATGATGATGAAGACTTGCATGTTATTCCTGTCCATTTACAGCAATTAGAAGACATATTGGTGCTCCACCCATCAATTACTGTTTTCAATCGTCTCAGGAAGTCCTGTAATGCCCTCATATCAGTAGGGTTACATGCCAGGTTCTGAGAACTCTAAGTCTGAGCTTGGAAGCTCAACTCCATCATAACCATGATCATCACCAATAGGTTATAGAAACCCATGTCATCGAATTAAGCCCACAGGTAGTTGAAACTGAGTGCCAAAATTTGCAGCTCTATTACTAGTTTAAGGGCTTTACTGCTGCATCAGTATTGCTATGCATGTAGTGTTCCTTTCTTATGTTGTGTCATTTGTTTTCTTCGTTTGGTGACAACAGTAGAATAACATCCACAAAAACCTCCATCAATGACAGTGACGTTCAATAAATAAATGATAAAAAAAAAACCACCATTATTTTTATTTTCCAAAATATGTGGCCATTATCTAATACTGGAATATATAGACAACATACTTGTCAAAGATTTTCATGGAAATTCCAAATCTTATCGTGAATTTAATTATGGACAAGAAACGATGAATATCAAATTTGATTAATTTGTGTTAGGAATTAATAAATTCTAGTCCCATTCTTCTATTTTAATATCTCAATTTTCTTTAATAAGAAAATTGTTTTTTTTCCAAGTATAAAATCAAAGCGTTTTTTTTTTTCTATTAGAGAATTTGTTCTATATTGATCCAGTATAATATTAGATGAAAGTAAATATTGTTTTTTGTTCCAACAAGTATTTAACAGAAATAAAAGGGGGTCAATTGGTTAGTTAGTTAATATTTATTTCATTGTAAATCTCTAACTACCTGCAATGGATATCAAATAAAAGCAAATAAACTTACATAGCCAAAGCCCAAGTCAAATTTAATTTACATTGCACCAAGTGGCAAGCATGCCGTGAGTGTTGGGTTAATCCTGACT
Source organism: Rhamnella rubrinervis (assembly GCA_007844105.2). Taxonomy (NCBI): domain Eukaryota; kingdom Viridiplantae; phylum Streptophyta; class Magnoliopsida; order Rosales; family Rhamnaceae; genus Rhamnella; species Rhamnella rubrinervis. The sequence continues at coordinate 7,423,769 of CM017575.2, read as the reverse complement.
ACTGGTCTTCTTTATATATATATATATATTTATTTATTTATTTATTTTTTGTCATGTCGTACTTACTAGTTTGAGCATTATGTATACACTTAAAACATTAATTTTGTCACTGCTACTACATAAACGTTACCAATCGTTTTGCAACATGCACCAGTTACACGGCAGCTGATTATCGAATTAAAACCTTTAATTAAGAAAACTTTATAAGATAAAAATTTGATTAAGGAAAAAGAGTACAGTCATAAAACCTTGTGAGCTTGACTTGGCCAATAAATTATTGACTCCCTCTCATGAAACTGACACTCCAAGTTTGCACGTGCCTATGACATATACATGTTTCTAAAAAGTATATGACTTAGTAGATAATTTCCAAGATTATTACTTGAATGAATTTAGTGGATATTAATTTCATCAATCTTCAGGAGACTATATTTATAGACTTTACAATTCGGGGAGTTTGTGTGCATAAAAAAACTTTTTTCATTACTCTTAAGAGTTTTGTCTCCCTTAATATATCCACTATTTATTTGCATAATGCACGTTGCATTATCCTCAAATCACACAGTGGGAGTTTCTGTGTTCAACGCCAAGTCGTAAAACTCGTGAATGTGCTAAACCAGGGACCTTAACTACTTACATTCATATATGGCTTTATGCAATGCGAAAATCTCTTAATAATTTAAGGAGGTAACAATATGAGTTTGCTTCATAAACCTCTATAGTATCAAAATATTTTCACCAAAGAGCACACAATTAGTCTATAGCCTAACATTTTGGAAATCATATGAATAATCAGCATCATAATAGTCCACTCTAAAGGATAATATCAATCAATGTTTTATCTTGATTTTGTGGATAATATAAACTAAGATTTACAATATCGTGAAGATAATGAATAGCATATTTAATGTCAAACCCAATATCTTCAGGGGAGTTTAGCACTATGCCAGCTATTTAACTCATTGCAAATACATATCAGGCCTAATGCAATTTACAAGATATATAGATGCTCATGACATTATGAAAAAAGGACTATTAGCATTAACACTCCTTTATCAACCTTCTTAAATTTGAAAAAGGTCTCAACTCACTTCTAGTGATCACACCAACATTGGTGTTAAGTGAAAATTTATACAACATATTTTTCACATAATTAGAATGGACTGGCAAATGTTTGATCTACAAGTTGACATAATACTCAGTTTGCTATAAATCTTTTATGTTAAATTTCTTCTTCATGAAGGAATAAGCTTTCCGAAGCTCTTTAAAGTCTCGATGATTTTCATAACATCTACATATTGTGACAAATAAAAAATTCATTCAGTGACAAATAACGACAAAGCATTGTTAATATAAATATACTTCTTGAGGTATTCTCATAGACGATTGTACCATATACATCCAAAATGCTTTAGATAGTACAACAATCTTTACAGTTTGCTAATATACATGTTGTGGGTACATTTACACTCATATTAAGAATTTCAAGTCCATCTAGGACTTGTAATATGTTTACATATTTGTGTCTGGTGACTCAATAAAAATGTACAATGATATCCTTTAAACATATATCAAATCATTCTTTAACTATAAAACTGATCATATAATGAAACATTATACAATCCAAAACAAGTTAATAACTCACATTGAAATTGATGTTAGGTCTTTGTGAAAACCCTTTAGGCAACCATTCGCTCTATATCTAACCATCTTATCATGCCATCTCATAAAAATCCACATGTATCCAAAGGGATCACGTTATTGGATGGGTAGTCTGAAATGTTACGCTTATTTAGTGAGTTTTGTTCAGCCTTATTACCTCTTTCGACTTATTCTAGTTAGAATACTTTTAGATTCAACAATGGATTTCAACTTTGGATTCAAGTTATCTCTTGAGATAGCAACACTATTGAGAGGCAAATGTGTTGTCAACAATAATTACTTTCGTTTCAAATCAATGTTGTGTGTTGACATCATTAAATGCAACTCAATGTCAACATTAATCAAATCCTCATCTTTTCCTAAGAGAGTAGGACTTGATCGTTCTATGTTCCTAGGATTGTTATGTGGTGCAGCTGTTTTAAATCAACTAGAATTGCTATGTTCGGAAGTAACCTCTTTATGAGGCGCATATAGTGACAAATTATCATTTGCAACTTTTTTCTTTTTCTATGGATTTACATATTTCGCTCCAACTAGGCATGCATGCTTCTATGCTACATGGGCTAAACACACATTATTGGTCTTGAGGGGATCTCCATTTGAAATGGTACGTATTCTGTAATAATTTGGGACTTCATCACTCATTTTGGATTAGTAAATTCATTTGGCAATTCACTTACTACCTTTGCAAGCATATAATTTTCAAAACTTCAAGTCCAGTCTTGACTTGTATAGAAATCTAAATAATTCAACTGGTCTTCCTTCTAAAAAATTTCACGACATTCATTCTTAAACTTCAAGCTTTCTCTCATAATGCCGGGAAATATGCTTTATCACAAATATAATCAATAAATAGCTAGTAAATAAGTCATCCTTCGAGGACACCAAGAATATAATGCTCAATAGAAATTCATAATCCATGGCTGTTAAGTGCACATTTAAACACACTAAGATGGTTCAATACATATGGCACAACCAAAAAACAAGCATATGATAAACAATAAATTCATTCCCACATACAAACTGAATAGGGGGAATGTTTCTAACATGCTTCAGAACATACTCAAATTAAAGATATGGCGTGTAAAATCGCATATGTCCCCAAACCATAAAGGGTAAAATCACTTTTAGAAGCAATGATCTAGTAAGCAACTTCAGGAGCTTAATCAAATATTCAACTAAACCATATTGCATTTAGATATTGGGCATAGGGTGCTCAACGTCAATATTATTAGCCAAGTAATTGGCAATGAAGACTCAACATATAAATTCACTAGTATTACCCAACATGATTTATTGGATCTGATAATATGAGAATGGCGTGCCAGTATTGTTTAAGTCAGCATATGTCCATTATGTTAAAGCACATCATAAAGAATTATCAGCCAATATGATGGGTGAACTGGCCAGCAAATATCTCCTTGGATTCATAGTGAATAAGTATAGGGGATTATACATCTATATCAATATGAGATAGTCATACAATTAATATACTCTTTGATACACTCATCGTAGATAAAAGCAATGGAGGAAGGAAACCTACAATAGCTTAATATATAATTAACAGAGTTTAAATAATTTGATGCATCATATTAGATCCAAATTGACCTAAGTGATCATACTATAATCAGAATAAAATTAGGTTGTGAATTATAGGTTTATCACAATATATATGTCAATCACATGATAACCATGAGGATGATGTATGTAGCTATTCGATAATTAGCTGCAGTCAACCAACCTTAATTGTTAGAAATCTGCTTCGGAAAATCAACCTTCTAGATTAGATAATATTCTCTTCATATGTTTAAAATGCATAAAATATTTTCTCTTCTAGAGAGTATTATAAGTTAGATTTGTCTGTGAGACAAACTATTATTGTTGTCCATGGGTGTTAAGGTTTTCAAATATAATAGAATGCATAAATATGATAAACAATACAAACATAAAAGCAACCTGTACGAACTTCTAGTGCCCTCAAAAAATATTTATGTCAAGCAAAGCAGTATCACATGATTAAGCTACATCAAATGTGAACTCATAAGTAAAATAAGTTTTTGAGCTGCAAGCTCATTCTAATTAACATCAACTGAATATTTGCTCGTACAACAGGTACAGAACAATGATTTTTATTACCATCTCCATTTATAATGAGCTTTGGGTATGTGCTCAACTGGGCTTTTATCTTTTATAAAGTTGCTTTAGACTTTGTCCATTATTATAGTACTCATGTCCTTTATTTTAAATTATCAATCATCCTATATTATTTCACGTCATTACCAACACCAAATCAACTAACAAAACCTATAGCTATTATGATATTGTGTTGTATTTGCTTTAGGCACATGCGCAGCTCAAATAGTCGAGCACTTTGTTTTTAATCAACAACGGGTGGTGATGTTCAATGCAAGCAAAATAGAATTTATCTATTACTGTTGAAGTATGAGGTATCTTCTCAGCCATGAATCAAATTTGAAAACATTCCTAAATGATTAGCATAATTTTTAAACTTGTATACTACTATCGGAGTAACACTTCATTAGCGTGAAAATTGAATTATTCTCATAATGCCTTTTTACTATGTAATCTTATGTTGCCACATATCCACAATTAAATTAAATTTTATACATAGCATATTATAATTCTACTTAGATTTATGTCTAATCATTAAAGACAGGACCCTATTTAGGGTCACGCCTTGGAAAAATTCCATAGAAATTCCATAGAATCTTCACTGAAACTTAGACTAACCAAATCTATTCCTGAAATGGAAACACAATTCAAATATATCCAGCAAGCATAACATATGCTACTGGAGCTCTCACAACGAATAAAATTACATTCCATTTATTTACATATAACAAAAAATACAACATTATTGAATAAATACATCCAAGAAACCAACTAGGTTTATTCTCAAAACTGTCTAAATAGAAAAAGTGAATAATAATTACAAACACTATAAGATAATGTTTAAAGAACTAAATCATATACTTTTGCTATTGTATAAGAAAATCAACTAGAACTTAAGAAAATATCTATAAGAATATAGCTTGAGAGGCACGCTCAGTGAGTGAATTAATAATAAAAATATAAAATAAAACATTTTAGATATTCCTCCAAAAACCTTTGAAATTTGGAAACAATATACGTATATTATATCACAAAAATATAATTTAAAAACTAATAAATCTCTGTAAAATAATTATTTGTATGTCTCATAATATAATTTAAAATCTGAATAACATTCCACAATACGATTCAAAACACACTTGCATAACTATATATATCCACATCAATCAATTTAGGTACGCAAATTTATCAACCCTTAATCACGGGGGAGGGGGGGTCTACATCATACTACTCTTGATGTCGTAAGATGTAGCAGAGCAAGATCGGGAAGGGCGGACCTACATCAAAATACTCTTGGTATCCTAAAGTGTAGCAGAGGGGGATCATTGTCTAGGGGGACAAAATATATATTAATCATCATCCAGCCTCATTGCACATATGACCATATAGGGGGAATAAAATATTTATCATCAATACCAAATAGCTATGTTAGAGTGATACATGACGTACTCTACTGAAATATATAATGTCCCAAGATCTCATTAATATAAAATCCATAACAAAGTAGTTTTCACACAAATTGTACTTAAATATCCATTTCCAATAAAAATACACACACATATGTACTCTTGCAACAATACACAGTTTATTAATAGATATAAATACAAGTATAGAGATAAATATTAATACAGTCACCAATGGTATCTCTACTGATCCGGAAACGTTTCCAATTAGGAATTTTACAATCATTAACATATAACTTCATGGCCTCTACAGCACCCATCAGAATTACAACTACTTCTACTAATTGTCTTACACATCCTCTCTTCTTCTTTTCTCATCCATAAATGTACATATAGTACTTATTATGGTATTCCTTCTTAATTACCTATTTCTAATTTCTTACATATGTACGTTTAACGAGAAATTAAGTCATACTATATCCCAAACCCCTCTCTATCTATGTATCATTTTAGAGTTAGTTTAGTTATGAGTTGAAGAGGTAGTATTCTAGCTACCAATTCCAATTTAATTAATTAATTAAGATTTGGGGTCTTAAAATCAAATGTTGGTTCAAGATTTAAATAAGATTTGGCCTCTATGAGCGTTCCAATGAATGTAGGATTGTCCCCAATGATCATATGGATCCGATTTCTAATTTTTAGGATTTTTTTTATGCCATGTCACCTTTGGGGGTATTTTGAATTTTTTTGACCAGCTTCAAATTGAATTAAAATTTTTTCCAATTTAGGTGTGGAATATACCAAAGTATCCTTGTGCTTAAATTTTGTCAGAAAATACTAACTGTGACCTCACTAGCTAGAAATCAACTCCCTCAATATGAAAGATATTAAAACAAAAGGAAGAAATTGATATACAATTAATAATCACAATGGCATACGAAGACCTTATCCAACAATAGGCTAGTTGGGTCTGAGAGTTTATGTTATTTTTTAAAAAACTTTGAGCTGTCTAAATGACATTAGATTATGAATTGTCTTCTTCGTAAGTCATTTATCTCATGGTCAATTTAGAGTATTTCTGATAATTTTAGTGGATGATTTATGATTATTTAGGATGATTTAGTTTGGTTTATAGTTGATTTAGTTTGATTTTCAATAAAACTAGCGACAAATTACTTTGGCACCAATTCGACGGTGATGAAATTGGATATTGTCCTTCATTACTCTTCGTCAGTAATTTTGCTAGCGACGACAAACTTCATCATTACTGAAGTAAACTAACAAAATAACATTAGATATTAACGAAGTGTATATTCATCATGATATTTGAGAATTCACTAGTGATGAAGTGGTTCGACAGTAACAAAGTTAAGAAAATTTTGTTACTTTATGTACCTACTTACATGGTTTGCTAATGAAATGGATGTAGAACAATGGTAAATGATGGTGCTCTTATGATAGCTATTTTTAATGGGGGCAAATGGATTCAGAAAGGTGGTGGTCAATGAGTTTTCAACAATTGTAGGACACAAGTTATTGATATCAACGAGACGTTTACATATGTAGATTTGAAGAATCAAGTAAATGACTATTTTGATATAGATAGGAGCAGATATTTTGTCAGAATAAAGTATCAATACACTCAATATGAACTTCCATGGGATCCGCAAAGTGTATGATGATATAGTGATGTTAAGAATTTTATTTGGGTTGTGAAAAAATATAGGTCAATCACTCCATTGTTTGTTGAAGTGTTGCCTACAGTTCCCTCATTCAACAATATAAATTATTCACCGTAGTTGCTCAAGTTCTAGGTTTTGTTCCTTAATTGGCATGACCTAATAAAACAAAAATTATAGCAAAAACAATTAATATTGTTTTATTCTTCACTGACGAAGGCCTACATATATGCATTTTGTCATGTTCAATGAAGAGCTTCATCAATGACAAATTAAAGCATTCAATAAATATTTTGTAACTCACCTGTTTATCATCCTTCATATCATCTTGTTGTTGATGGAGCACATGTTCATCATGTGTTTGGATAGTCTCCATCTCCATTAGCTAATAAACCAACAAAAAAAATAATAAAAAACTAAAAATTTTGACAATTAAAAAACATTATGTGTCATTGATGAAGGCCTACATATATGCATTAGTCACTGTCACAAAATGTAGTGTAGGCCTTTGTCATGGACGACAAATTACTTCATCATTGATGAAGTAAGACATACATCATTTCTCAGTAACTAACTTGCATATCCTCATGTATGGCATCTTGATGGAGCACATGATCATCTTGTGATTACGATGATCGTCTCCATCAACTAATATTCCAAATAAACAAAATTGAAACAATTAAAATTATTATTTTTCATTGACGAAGGCCTATATATATACACTTCCTCAATGTAGTGTTGGGGCTTTATCATGGATAACGAAGTGCTTCATCGTTGAGGAAGTAACATAATAGAGTAATTTTTTTTCAAATTAACTTTTTTATCCTGTGCATCCTCTTTTGTAGTCTTCAAGTCCTCTTCCCTATGAATTTCAATGTTAGCTTTATACACCTCCTCTTCTTGTTTTGACTAGATGACATATCACAAATTCAGTTAAAAATATGTAAACCAAAAGTATAATTGTTAACTAAGTTTGAATATTCACCTTCTCTTGTGAACTGTGATTGACTAGGATAAGCCAAAGGATAACTTTAAGGGCTGTAGTTCTGGTTGAGAAGGAATTCCTTCTTTAACCATTCAACATCTGTCTAAATGTTATCAATCTATATACAAATGAAAAGATTCTTAGTTAAAAAAATGCATATAATCCATAAAGTAAAAATAAAACTGAAAGTAATACAAAATATACATACTTTACTTGATGTTTAAGGTTCAAATTGGTTTCAATTTTTTGCAGGAAATTATGGTGGACTATAATGATGAACATGATCATCATTTTACTACTGCTGCTGGTCATGATCATGAACATTTTGGTGTTGACTTCCATCTGTACGCGTCCTCTTCTTTGGTGGTTCCATCACAATAGTCATGTTGTTGACCATCACCAGCAGGTCCTTCATCATTATTAATTAGCTCATCATGTCCTTCACCATCAGTGATGAGCAAACTCTCTTTGCAATAAAGTGATTTAGCAGCTTTTGTGGGCTCTAATGTGACAACCACATCATGCTGTAACACATAAAATATGCAAATATATATTTAGTAACACATTATGTACAAAATGTAAAAAATTCAATTTTGCTTATAGTTTGGATTGGAATTGGCTGACCAATTGGGAATGCAAGGGAATGCGACCTTACATGACTTATAGTTTACATGCAGCAATTCTAGCCAACATAGGGATTTTCTCATACCCTGAACCTAGAAAAAAGAACAAATATATTAGGAATATAAAATATATAAAAGGGACATAAAAAATGTAGTTAGATTTAAAGATGTAAATTTGAAAGGTAATTGGACATCCTTCAACACTATAGATGCTAGAATTTTTAGGCTTCTCCAAACCCTTGTGTAAGGAGGCAAAAGTAGCAACCCATGACACTTCTCCCCATGAATAAGTGTTGAAGAATTCAAGATGATTTACAATATATAGATGATCATGATCTACTTTGGCGTGACTCTCTTTCTTAATAAGACCACACTAAAGTAAAATAAACAATGCCAACTTCACTATATCTTTCTCTTCCATGTACTTATGTGTAGTTGTGAGCACTTCCTTGACCATGGCATTTATTATCTTGTTAGCATTGTTGAAGCAATCATTGTTAATTCTATTGTGTGAAGGTTTCCTTCCTCTTTGGGACTGGACCATCTTCAATTCACCTACAAGTCCAAATTCCCTTTTCTCAAAATGTGCTATTGTCCTTCCAAAATTGAATTCTATATGAAACGTGTCAAATGTGTGGACTTGGCTTCTAAGGAGGTGATGAACTAAGCTAGCAAAAAACTTGACATAGGCATTTGAAGGATCTTTAGATAGCTTGGCCATCTTCAAGAAGTGGTCAAAACTGTTTTATTCCATCTTCTTCACCTGATTAGCATCTTCAAATAACTTAGCCTTGATCTCATTCACAACCTTTAATAGTGCAACCTTATTTGTGATGCGAACCTACTCATCCTTTGCTTTAGGGTACTTAAAGAGCTTGGCAACTTTGGAGTCCATTTCCTATAAAATACATACGAAAGCATGTCAAATATGGAATATGACTTGTATATGTTAACTAAAATTATGTATGATTAAACTGATTGACTCATTAAACTAATTAACTTCGTCATTGATGAAACACTCCATCATAAAAATAATGCTAAGCATTCTACTTCATCATTGATGAAAATCTTTGGCAATATGTGGAAGCATAATTAGAGTGCACTTTAAGCATTTCATCTAGTGTTGAACACTCTAATTATGTTTTGACCTATAAGATAAAGACCTTCGCTAATAGCAAGGGATAAAAAAGTTAAAAACAAAATGTATGTTTGACACCTTACCCTACTACATATAGACCAAAAAAATAAAAAATTAAGGATTAAGAACTCCCCCCCCGAAACCCCTAACTAACTCCAACCCTCAAACGCCGTCATCTTATCAACCTAATAACCCATTAAGAAACAAAAAGAAATTACTTCATTAAAAAATATATGAAAAAGTTTTTAAACCCCATTAAAAGGAGTTTCATGCACAAAAATTATAAGAAATTAGAGATTGACGAATTGGCTTCATGTAACAATCAAAGGTTTTCATTGCTTCAACTGGGTTTCAAAAATAATCCTTCGGCAGAATGACGAACTGGCTAAAAAAATTATTCAATATTTTCACTTGTAAGGGTATCATGGTAATTTTGGGACAAAATAATATTTCTTAAGAAACAGGCCAAAAAAATTCAAAACTCATTGGGCCTAGATATGGCGTAAAAAAACCCTAATTTTTAAGATAGTAAAAATTAATATGAACATACAGCTTGCTTGAGATTATTAACATACGATATAACCTTTTTAATTTTAGTATATTTATTCAAATCACTCAAAATTTTGTTTGGTGCAACTAGTATGGACCAAACAAAATTTTGTTTGGTGCAACTAGTATGGACCAAACGCAATTTCAGTAACCTTAACCTTTTTCTAATAAAATAAAATCATATAAATGAATAAAGATAATAATAATAATAATAATAATAATAATAACAACAACAATAATAATAATAGCAAGGAGGAATTATGGAACACTTCTACAATTAGAAATGAAGATCATGCAGAAAGCCCTATTATGTATCAATTAAACTGGATCTACTACTTTTCACAATTAACATACATATATAATAAATAAATTAATGCTAAGAACTGAAAATTAATAAGAATTTATCATAAATATCAATTATGGAGTCCAAATTATATTGTTCCTAAAATACCTTAAACATCCAATTTAGGGGTTTTCACAATTCTCAATAAAAATTAGCATATTATATACCAAAACGAAGCCCACGAAACAAAACAAATATTAAAATTCTACTTTTAATTTGACCGGATAACAACCATTTGGCCTAAAAGTGGCGGCTCAAGGGGGTTTCAAAAATCCATCATGATCAAACCATTTTCAAGTTAAACAGAGGTTGGAATTGAGTTCAGGAGGTCGAAAGGAATAGAAAAACACCAAACTTTAACCGAAAATCTCATGGAATCTGATGAAAGGAAGAAGGAGAGTGGATGGATTTGAAGGGATTCCGAACCAAAAAAAAAAGCCATTAACTTGATCAGAAGAGGACCCATGAAGGTGTGAGGAGGGCTGTGGTCAGCAACGACAGCGACAGCTTGTGATGGTGCAATAGTGGTTTCTTCACCAAGCTTGTAGTCCTTGCAAAAGGGATGGGAAGGTACCGGGTTGGTGAGGTGAGAGAAATTGATGGGTGGAGAGGAAAATAAAAGAAGCTTCTAATATATATATATATATATATATATTTAAAAAATAAAATTGTGATTTTACCACTGAATACCAATAACCATAACTTTTACATTGTAACCCCAATATAGGTGTGTCACCTGTTTACGAACTCATATCAATGAGCTATTATCGTTAGTACCAAAACCAAAACTAAAAACTACAAGTAGTAAAAACTCAACTTTGGACTCCACTACTATACCAAAAGAAAGAAAAAAAAAAAAGAGTCAAATTTCAGTCAGTCCCCCAATCATAATAATTTTATTTAAGCATTTTCTAGAACTGGATCATTACAATTAGTCTTTAGGTAAACTATGATTTTAGTGATCAAAGTGTATCATTTAGGGATTGTTATAAGACAATTGGCCTTTCTTAATTAATAATGTACATTCATGTAATAGTATTTTGGGTACCAAATTTAATTAAATTATTAAATTCACTTGAACTAAATTTTGTAGCAATCACACTAATTAGATTAATTCTTCTGGAAATATCTAATTTTACGAACTCCATTATTTTATTTTTCATTTTAACTATGCATATAAAATAAATGCAAATAATGAAAACTAATGGATAGCGTGCTCCAATTAACCTTAGGTAATTTATACTAGATGTCATGCATAAACTACAATAATTTTGTATAGTTAAAATATAGTCATCAGCATAGCATATGAATATTTTTCATCTTTTTAATTTTGTATGCTGTTGAAAGGAAAATTCATAAAATAAATTTTGGAGTTTTACATAATCATAAATAGAAAACAAACCTTTGTTGCGCACATCACATAATGAAAAAATTATAAACAATTATATATGTCATAAAATTCTGAATTTCATTTTAACCCAGACTTAATATGCACAGGTTTGGTAGAATTGAAGCCAAAAATAAAATCAAAAGTTCAAATTTAACCCCATAATTTAATAAGAACAAATTTGTTCAATAAAAAAAATTAGATTGGGTAGTACAAGCTATTAATTCCAAATTAAATCATGTATATATAATATGAGCCTAAAAATTTTATAAATATAAGCTCACATATAGAAAAGCATATGTGAAACTTTTTCCCTAAAACAAGATTTACATTCCATATAGAAAAATCACAAATCTTAAGCATAAACTAGATTTTCGATTCGAAAACACAACATATTCAAAATATCATAACTTTGAATTTTGTAAACCAAATCAGGATGTATAATCATTGGAAAGCTCTAGATGTCAATGATAACATATAAAAAATTCACCTGATTACATTACCATTTGGATGGTCAAAATGCGTTCAAAACTTAATGGGTTGGAATGGCCATGTGCAAAAATTTTCCATTCAATCGTTATAGCTTCGTGATCCTTTGGCCTTCATGGGAATCTCTAATGTTGATAATGTATTGTAAAATTAATAATAAGTAGTGAGAAAAAAAGAAGAAAACATAGAGATAGAGAGAAAAATTGGGATTGAATTATTATTCAAATGTACCTTAATATCTCCTTAAATAATAAAAGGTTAAGGTTTACTAATACACATAGTAATAGGAAAACTCTAGGTTTCGGAGGTGTTTTGAATTTCAATGTCATCTCACCTTTGGAGGTGTTTTGAATTTTTTTGACCAGCTACGTTAGAATTATTATTTTGGCGTTTTAGGTGTGGAATATACCTAATTGCCCTTCTGAAAATCAACAGTTTTGAAAATCCTTCTACTTCTACTTCAATACTAGCTAAGAAATCAAAAATAAAGAAGGAAAAAATGATTGATAAGCATTCATAATTGTATACGAACTATAGAGCTAAGGGTAGGCAAGGTGTATCTGAGTGTTTATTTTCTTTCCCACCTTTTGAATTGTTTGAATATTATCAAATCGTGGTCCACCTTCATAAGTTTTTTAGCATTTAGGTCTTCTATAGGAAAATAAGTTTATTATGGGTAAACTAAGTATTTTAAATAATTTTGGTTAATGGTGAATGATTTAGACTTTATTTTCAAAAGCAAAATAGTGACAAACACTTCGATAGTGACGAACAAATTTATCCTTACTGAAGTATATATTTTATATAGAGTTTTAGACTTCGCTAGTGTCAAAGTATATATTTTACATAGAATTTCAAAGTTAGTTAGAGACGAAACACTTTGCTAGAGCGGAAGTAAATATTTTAGATGGCATTTTTAAACTTTGTTAGTGACAAACAAATTTGCTAGTTTGGAAGGTGATAGGACCCTACATGGAATGAGTCATGTCTCGAGGAACTTCTACTAAAATTTTATAAAAATTTAAATACAACCTTCTCTAAAACTTGAACTAACCTAATTTGTACTTGTATATAAAACCCATTTCCATAATATATCAAGTGAGCACAATAAATGTCACTAGTATTCCCACAACAACAATATAGTCCAAAATACAATAATTATCAAGAGATATAAAAAAACTTTAGCACAAAAGTCAAGTTGGTACCGACTTGGGTAATTCTCAGAGCAGTCTAGGTGTTCACAAAATTAATTAAAATACGATAACATAAATAAAGTAATAGAAAAACGTTAATACATTTTACAATAGAGGAAGAAAATCCAAAAAAAAAGGAATGAAGATGTGGGTGATGCCGTGCGTGGAAGGCCAACCACGACAAACCGCAATCAGCTGAGATCCAATGAGTAATCTTAAAAATAAAATAAACAAAACTAATGAATAAACTATCATTTGAAGATTTAATTAATATAAATTAAATTTCGTCAATAATCTATAAAAATGCCAAGTTAACAACCCATATTCATAGGGGCAAGGGGTTCTAAGTCATACTATCCTTGGCGTCCCAAGGCATAGCAGAGGAGTGGGGAGAGGGGACCTACGTTGTACTACCCTTCGAATCCTAAGATGTAGCAGAGGGGCGTCAACACAATTCATGGGTGAAGATAAACAACATATGTATTATTCATCAATCAATATTTGTGCTAGGGTGACACATGACGTACACAACAAGTAATAAGTAATGTCCAATAATAGTTTCCAAATGAAAAATAATTTCATCTTGCTAACAGTGAATTGATAAATTAATACCCATTTCTTATCTTAAATAACCAATATATAAATATATATACAAAATATAAGGAAAATATTCATCTTCAACACAATTTTAATTTTTCAAAATACTTTCATAAATTAAGTCTCAAAATATCAAAATTTAAAGTAAGAAATAATTTAAATAAAATCCACTCACAGATACGATCACTGGTGATCCTCAAGTGTGTCCAATCAATCGTCTGCATGAGTTACTGATCTTAGATAATGCCAAAATAATTCCATTTAAGTTTTTAAAATTTAGAACAATGTAGTCCCAAATAATTTTATTGTGCACAATTAATTTGGAATTTACCTCCCATTTGGGAATTTTTTTTATCAAATTATCCAATTTCTCTTAAACCAAAATACCCATTGTCCTTAGTTATCACCAAAACACATTAATTTCACAAAAACTATCCAAAGGACAATTATTAGGGTTCAATTTATTAAAATTTATAATTTATCCTACTCCCTAAAGTGGGGCTTTTTGCAAATATCAACTAAAATTTACATATTATATACCAAATTAAAGGCCACAACATGAGAAACAAGAATATACCGTTTGTTCAACTGGAAAACACATTCTAGGTTATTAGTGCTGATTTTATAATTTAAGAGACAATTTGCAACTTTATGCATAGTTTCGGGGACAACGGTGCAAAAAATTATAAAATTAACAACATTGAAACGTTGTAATAGCTATATAGTGGACGAACAATATGGTCAGGGGATTTATATTCTGTCTTTAGATTGGAAGATAGTAGGAGTTTCAAAAATGACACTACGTCTAATCATAGGAGAGTTGAGAAGTTTGCATGGAATTTCATAGCCAAGTCACAAAATGGTATGCTTTATATGTCGACTGTATTTGGAAAATTAATATGGATGCGAGGGCATACCACACTCAAATTAAAAATTAATTTAAATAAAAAAGAATAGAACAACAATAATTGAATGTGCAAATCAGGCTAATAATTAAACGAAAAGATTCAAATGCTTTAAGAGACCCCTTTTTTTTATGTGAAATTCAACTAGAATAAATAGGATTGACAATGAGATAAAATAAAACGGCTAAGAACAAGAGTTAATAACGAAGACTAAATGTTAAGATATGACTAAAACCTACGAACTAGTAAAATAGTTGATGGGTTTGTGTTGGCGTGTGTTTCCCCTATGCATCCTCGCTTTATTTACATAGTTGCTTGAAAATCAAAAGAATACTGAAGCCTTCACACGGAAGTGCTTGAAGGAATTTCATGTTAACCAAAACTCTTGAATGCAAATCAGGTTAGATATATTTCAATATAAATAAATTATATATTATTGTATTTTTTAAAACTATGATTTAAATGTCCTTTTCACTTTTATTTCATAAAAGAAATTTATTTGTTGTGGGACTTATATGTGCGAACTTGTACAAAGATATATAACTCTTCAAAAAATTGAGTCTATTTAAGTAAATAATTGTCGTATTTGATTAACTTTCAAATTTTATAAATAAGTTGTCAATATAACACTAGAAATAGTAGAAATGTAGAATGTGTATATAACTCTTACAAAGAGTTGTGTCTATTTAAATAAATGACTGTTGTATTTGATTAACTTTCAGATTCTATAAATAAGTGTTCTGTAACACTAGAAATAGTAGAAATATACAATGTTTATTATATACCTATGTTTAGCATTCTCAGATAAATACAAAGTTTATTTTCCCTTTAATTGTTGCATTTTTATTTCTCATATCTACCCAGTATTTTTTTTTTTTTTGGTAATATATGTACCCAGTATTTGAGTCTCCATCTTCTATTATCTATATTTTATATAATTTTCTAACATATCACATCTGTTCTTTCACGTGACCAATAAGGTGTAATAATAATATTCATGTAGATGCCTCGCACACGCCAAGTCAAACTCCATGAGAATTGCAAACCCACCATATGACATTATTTAAAATAAAATACAACTCCATGCAATATATTAGGACACTTTAATTCATAGTACAAAATGTTAATTCATAGTTTTATTAATCAAGCAATATCTTTAATGCCATTATAATAGCTACGGTTATTTGTGGCTCAAACAAACTCAAAGTAGTTTGAAATGCAGTTGGTAAACATGGATTGATTTATCAACCATATAAGCATACCATTTGATGCGTACTCTTTAAGGAGATTGGCATGAGAGAAAAACATCATTAAATATTATTACGCTATTTTATATATTACTTAATCATTTTGTTAAGGATATTTTAGAATTTTTCTTTGAATTATATCATTAAAGGTATTTTAATCTTCTGCTTGCAAGGGGATTTAAGTGGTTAGGAGAGTCTAAAGCGGGTGTCGATGTCTATATGGGAAAAATAGGCTGATAGCAATTTGGCGTATTCTTGGAATTATTTTGGCGTTTTAGAGCATTCTTGCTTTGATTGGCTTGGACTAGGTTGAGATCAATCCTGTTGTAATTTTAATATAGATATTCAGTCAGCCAGTTATGTGAGTTTGATTGAATCAATATTTATTTTATCATTATTTTGTTTTTAGATTTTTTTTTAAATTCCTAAATCCCCAATTTCAATCTAGAATAAATCCTAAATCTGAAATTGAAATCTCTAATTCCCAAATTACTTCTTATCATCAAAGAAGAATTTGAAGCTTGAGGAGCATGCTAGGTCCGGTCAGGTTTGTTGTTGGATTTCTAACGAGGTCCTTAACACAGTATTCGGATTAATTAGAAGAGCTCTACTTCCCAATCCCATGTGCAAAGTTCCAAATCAACAAATTTTAGGAAATCAAAATAAAGCCTTGAGACAAACATAACCAGCTTGTTGAATTGGGAAGTTAAGCGAAGATTGATGTTTGAGAAGGGCTATGAATTATAACTTTGCTCTATATATTTTAATATAATTGACTAATGAGAGATGCTTATAGAAGAAAAGAGTGAGTCAAAAAATTCAGGTTAGTACTTGATGAAAATATTCAGTGACCTTAGTGTTGCTAATAACTAAATTGAGTATCTCTAGACAAGAAGCTCAATATCCTCCTACAAAGTATTATGTTGTCAATGAAATTGACTAAATTACAATCCAATGAATAACCAGAACAATAAACATGATTGCTTCTGATATAACAAAGAAATTTAGTACAATATTATGTCGTTTCTAATTAAGCCATTCATGAATTCTATAACTAGTGGGAATATGAGACACCAATAGTAGTAAAAGTGGATAAACATGTAGGCATCTTCTTGTAGCCACTGCTTATAGTACTGTTTGATCTGCCTGATTCATTGGGTGGCTCTGTAGGAAGTTGATGTTTTGAAGCACAAGGGGAAGCATGATGATCACAACAAAGATTATTTCCTTGGAAGCTTGCATTTGTGAAGGTTAAAAACTGACCCCCTGAAGGAATCTCCCCATGTAATTGATTATCTGCAACATTTAACTTAGATAGAAAACTGAGCTTTTCCAATGAAGGTGGTATTGTCCCTGAAAGCTTGTTGTGGGACAGATCCAAATTGTCTAAGCTGGTCAGTTCTGACAAGTTACTTGGAATTGCTCCTGCCATCTTTTTGAATTTTAGGTCCAAAACATGTAGCTCTTTGAGATTCCCAAACTCTTGCCAGATGGGTCCCCTAAGGTTATTGAAACTTAGGTCCAAAGTGGGTGGAAAGCGCAAGAGTTGGTTGTACTGTAAGACACTTGTATACAAATTGCTCTTTAGGAAAAATGGGAAATATTGGGTAGTTTCTTCTAATGAGATATTCCTGTCAACCAAGGTTCTTAATCCAGTAATACTTTTGGGTATTTCTCCACTCAATGAATTGTTTGACAAGTCCATGTAGAAAAGGATCCCAAAATTACCATCCCACATGGGAATTTTCCCACTAAGGCAATTCCATGAGAAATCCAACAGCTGCAAATTGTTGCTGTGACTCAACCACAGAGGTATTAAACCTCTGAAGACAATTTCCAAGAATGAGAACCTTGAGCTTTTGAAAATGGAGAGCAGAATCCGCTCTTCATAAGTTTATGAGAGGATCAAAGTGGTAAGGTTCTGACATTTCTGTTAGATTCTTAGTGCAGAAGAAATACTATAGATTCTGGAATTGGAAAGTGAGAGGTTAGGGAGACTATGGAAGTCCTTGAAGCTTTCTGATACTAGGCATTCCAAGTTGTTCCTTACAAGATATATGTCATTCAGAATTTTACAAGAAGGAAGGTTGTCAGGAATTGGGCCACAACCTATTAGAACCTAAATCAATAGGGAGCAAACTAGACATTGCAGAATAATTGAGATCAACTTGGCCCTTCAACAAATTGTTTCTCAAGTTTAACGAAGTGAGAATTGGTGAATTTGTCAAGGAAATAGGTAAAGAACCAGTGAAGCTATTAGAATGAGCTAGAGAATATTGTAACTTTGAGCAGTTGTGGAAAACATCTGGGATAATCCCAGTAAATCCATCGGAGGATATATCAAACTAACAAGGTTAGTGAGATTGCCAAATCCTTCGCTCAGTAGCACTGAAAATTTGTTTCCTTGAAGCTCTAATAAAGTCAACTTTCGCAGCCAAATATGCCTTCAGATATACCACCCATGAGATCATTGAAGCTGAAGCATAGTTGTTTTAACGAACTAAAATTTCCAAATTCATTAGTCAGACTACCAGAAAAATAGTTATCTGCAAGATTCAATACCAGGAGTCTTGTAGAATTATCACAAACACCTTCTAGAATGTGCCCTTTTAAGGAATTCTGAGAAAGTTGAAGGATTTAGTAGCAAGAACAATACAGTAGCAGGAACAAGGCCAGAAAAATCTAGGACTTGTAAACGTGGCTAATGGAACAGTGACATTGGAAGTGAGCCTCGAAGGTAGTTGTGAGAAAGATTAAGGATTTTAAGCTGATCCAAAGTGCCTAATGATTCAGATAATTTTCCTACAAGTTTCTTGTTCACAAGCTCCAACTTTACTACTCTACCCATGCTTGAAGGATCTTTAAACCCCCTCAAAGATGAAGAAAAATTGCACGTCCAATAGTCATAGCAATTTGAAGAGAAATTGGTACTCCACCCTTCTATCACTGTCTCCAAACCACTCATGAAATCCTGTAATGCTCTCATGTCTTTAGGGTTGCATCTGATCAGGATCTGAGAAGTCAGAACCTGAGCTTGAAAGCTCAGCAACCCCACATTTAACAATGATGATCGCCAGGAGTTCATAGAAACCCATCTCAGACAAGTGAAAGTAAAATACATATACCCTATTTAGTCCTTTGCAGAGCCAATATTGCTTTTGCTCAGCAGTGTTTTCTGATATACAACAATGTTTAAACACTATTTATGCACCATTTTCTTCTTCTTCTGGTTCTATTTATTTATACTTCATAAGGTTTATATTTAAATTCATGTGGCGGATTAAATCAAACGTGTGGAGTAGATCAAATTCAAACCTAAAACGGTATGACTTTTTTAAACATATGTATCGCAGATGAGGGTGTGGTGTAAAGGAAAAGAACGTTTACCAAATCTTTATATTTGCTTATAAAATTTAAGGTTCATGGCAAATGGGTTTATTTCCATATTGATGCCAATTTTTATTCATTAAAAAAAATTCTCATATGTATCATTTGACTTCTTTGTAATTTTTCATAAATTAATTATATCTTTAATTTGACTTATAGAAACTTTTCCAATATTGAATAAAAGCCTATTTTTTTACTGTCCTGATATTATTGATTATAAATTGGTTCCGCATGCTTTTACAAGTTTGAATCAACCAATACATAAATTTGATCTGCTATGATTTCGATTTTTCATTTTTTTCTTAAATAAAAAAAAACACTGACAATGAAATTAAATAGTGTTGGGTTCAAATTCAAGCCAACTTCAGTTTGCAAATAATTTATTTTATTTTATTTTTATTTTACAGTAAATGTGAAAGAATTAGCCCTTTCAAGGGAATATATATATATATATATATATATCATGATGTCATGTGAGTATAATACAAGAATAATCAAGTGGTAAGTTTGGACTCGAGGGAGGCACTATGTTTCAATTTGGAAATTAACAACCACTTAAAAGTTTTATATTTAACCATTGAATTATTATGGTTAAGGCTCCAGTACAGAGTTTTGGTTTATCATTAATAATTAGCAAAGTTTAAGGATAGTCATTGATTTAATAATTATTTGTAGTGAGATTTATTTAAAAAAAAAGTCCAAAAAAATGACAAGTTTCCTAATTAATAAATAATCATATAATGTGTTATAAGTTATCATTTATTGCAATGTACTTTTTCTTTTTTTGTTAGACATACCTATATATATGTATTTATTATAATTCAGTGAGACACGCATATTTTTTGGAAAAAGAAGAAAAAAACATGAGTATCTAGAAGTTTGGAGTTTGGATAGTAATTATCAAGGACATGAGTGTCTGACACATGAGAAATAATATGTAAAACTACTTTTGGTAAGTACAATTAATTGTTAATAATAATAATAATAATAATAATAATAATAACAAAGAAAACAAATTGTGTCAATGGAAATGGTGAAAACGATGTTTGGAATCAATTGTGTTTATAAACAGTACATACATATTTAAGAAAATGGGAATATGTACCCTATGGAAAGTTGGTAATAATTGTTGTCACTGATTTTTCGCACATACTCTATAGGTATGGGCACAGAGATAATGGGCCATGATGTAAGATTTATGCAAAGACAATCACAGTTGAGGAAGTGTTGGAGACTAACTAGGTTGGGTGAAGGACAAGCTAGAGCTGGTGCGAGCAAGATTACTTATAATCACCAAGAATTGGTCAATGGGGGCACTGGTACGCATCCTCCGATGCCCAAGTCACCATTCTTGACATAGTAGAAAATAATGGAGAAAATAATGAGAGATGAGAAGGAGAAGGTGTTAGTTCTAGCTTGCCTTAGAGAATTCTTTCTGGTCTTCCTTTTCATCCAAATGTCAGACAGTTAGTTATTACCTTTTATACCTTGGGAGTGAAACTTCAGATGGGCAACATATAGCATGGGCTTTCTTAGGATGTTGTCATTTAGCCCTTCCTTGAGCTCCACGAGATTTGCTCAGACTTGGTATAGGCTATGAAGGGAGGCTGGAGTCATACTTGCTGATGCCGAGGCAATTGTACTTGCCCTCTCCCGAAGTGACATGTGGAAGGGTGGTTGAACTTTTCAGCGAAAAATAGGCTGGGACATGGCTAACCAGAAGGCTTATGGTCTTTTCCTAGGTTAGGTAGGTCGACTTTCCTTGTTCGTGCAAGGAAGCAAACCTGATTTAGGTAGGTTGCAATGGCTGCTGCTGCAGTTGCTTGTTTGGGCTTTGCCATCTCAACTACCACATAAAGGGCATTTAATACACGGCAGTCAATTTTATCTGAAAGGAATCAATAGGTTGGCAAGCTCAAATGGGCATTTGGGTTTTTTTTCAACATTCCCAAAAGGTGAACTAGGCTTCAGCTTAACATCCATTGGTCGTGGGCCTTATCATTAGTTCCATCCATGGAATAGGGGTATAAGGCAAGGCCTAGAGGGGTGAAATTTACCTATAACAATTATGGTTGAAAATTGGCATGATAGGCAGAATTGTTACCTTATGTAATGCTACAGTCACAAATAAGTTCATATTTATTTTTCCAATCTTCGTTTGTTATTATTATTAGAGTAAGTGATTTTGATAATTTGAGGCTTAAAATTATTTTATATTATCATTGGAAAAGTTATTATTTAGTATGATTGTATCGCCGTCATTGTTAGGTTGTGTGGTGTGGTTTCATCGGCATAGTGATTTTGTCGGCGAAGTGGATTTGTTGTACAGTTGTTCTTGTTGTTTCTCGTCGTCGTGTGGCATTGGTGTGGTCATCATAGGCATTAATTCATGAGGTTCCATCATCATCTGTTGTGTCTCCGATGTTGTGGATTCATGTGGATTTATTTGCACGGTTGTTAGTTCGTGGGTTTGTTGTGATGTCGTCGGATTTGGTAATCTGGTGCACTTGTCAATTTAGATTCATCGCCGATTGCTGGTTCGTGGATTCCTCTGTGTTATGGGTTCATCATCATTTTGGGCTAGTTATTTTGGTGGCATTGTCCGGTTTTTCTCTTTCTAGTTGTAGGTTGTTCTCATGTTTGAATTGTTATGATGGCTTCTTTTGGTCCCAAATGGGAGCTTCCAAATTTTCATTTTTCATCATTAGTTAGGAGTTTTGTCTTCTATCACGACAATTGGTGTGTCATTGTTGGAGAACACCAAGGTCGTTGAGGGTAAACACACCCTAATCTAGTTTTTTTGGTAAAATAAAGTTAGGGTAGCTATCAAAATTAAATTTCAGGTCAAATAAAATTAGCATGACTATCAAAATTAAATTTGCAGAAATAATGAAAATTTTAAAATATTTTCAACCATGAATATGTAGCCAGTCAAAGTTTCTACTTTGACTATTTTAAATACTTATTTCAAATTAAATTAAATCATAATATCAAACACCTATTAAATATTTATTACTTAATTTTCAACTTAATTCAAATAAAACAAATAATTTATAATAATAATATAGATACTCTTAAGCGGTTCTATTAAATTAATTAAAATCATTCTAGTTTAATATGAAAATAATATACTAAATAAATTTCATGAAAATAGATATGGCAACACATAGGTAACCGTATAAACTTTAATTTAATACCAAAAGGTCTCTCTCTTAAGTTGTCTGAAGTCCACTATCTCCATAAGTTGATGAACAAGCATATCGATCTAAACATTCTTACCTGGAAAAAATAAATAAATAAAGGAATGAGTTTATAAAACTTAGTAGGCTTCTCAAAAAAAAAATAAAACATCAATAATATTCAAATGCATTACACTTACAAACGAAATTAACAATATCAATCATGAAGACCACACTTATTCATAATTCGTGAATTAACATTCCATAGCACATAACGAACTCATAGCATGATCATATCGAGCGTACAATGTATTCATGATTCATGAGTCATGTGATGCTCCAAGATTTGAACCAAAAACCTTGCAAAAAACATGCTCCCAACTTCTCAATCTAATAAGATTCAAAAGTCTTAAGGATCTTGAACCACTACTTAGAAAAGTAGGAACCAAAGATATAAAAGAATTGTAACCCATTGCTTACTAAAATGAAAAACCAGCAATATAGTAAGAATACAACTCATTAATGCTAAAAAAATTGGCAAGAACCAAGACTAATATTATTGAAGAAAAATCTCACAAATAATATATGTTTAAAATTCATCCATAATATAGACCTCTTAAAACCCATAGTCTCAGACAAATTCTAACTAGAATTAGGAAACCTAAAAACCTAACTATATTAGAAAAAATATCAACAAGTGGTTGGCCATGTAGGTGTTCACACTATATGTTGTGCTCACACTCCAAAACTAACATAGAAACTTCCCACTTAGAGGACTAAATTAAAAACAACTAAAAAAATTGAGACACTTGGAAATTACATGGACCAATGAAATAAAGACACTTGTAATAACTTAATCCTAATTTATCATACTATGTAAACAAACATTGCAAGTTCATGTGTATACATGTACATGCCTCCAAGCCTTCAAGCATGCCTCCATGCCTTCAATCAACCACGTCTTCATGCCTTCAAGTCCCCATGAGCACGCCAACTCCATTAACGAAACTACCATAATTGATCAAGCATATGTAATTCAATCTTCCTTGACTGGTTATGGCATGTGGTTCACCTTCTTTAATGTATTCTTTGATCAATCCAAGCAAAGCTTCCTTGAACCTCTTTGCATTAGCTCTTGTAATTAGACTAGTGGAAATTAAAGTGGATCTTTGGCTTGTAAGGCCGTATCATTCCCCCCCTTCCTCAAAAAGATTCATCCTCGAGTCACTTCCTAAATAAAAAAAAGGAAAGATCGAAAACATTAAATGTAGCACTTACATTATACTCACCTGGAAGGTCAATCTTGTAGGCATTGTCATTGTTATGTTTCAATTCTTGAAATGGTCCACCTCTTTAGAGATGAACTTTCAATTTACGCTTATTGGGAAATCTTTCTTAGGTATTTTATGCAATCTAACAACCTCACAAAAGAATAAATCTGCTACATGGATAGCATAATCAATTTCACTAAGAGGTATAAAATGAGCCATTTTAGAAAATTGATCAACAACAACAAACATGGAATCCTTGCCCTTTCTTGACCTAGGTAGACATGACACAAAATCCATCAATATGTCAGTCCATGGTTCACTAGGAATAGGTAAGGGTGTATATAATCCATGAAGCAAAACTTTATACTTAGCTTGTTTATATGTAATACAGTTTTGACATATATTCAAAACCAAGTAACATAGTAGTCAATATAGAAACAAGTGTGTACCTTCTACAAACTGCATAAGCAACTATATTTTCCTTACCGTGCTTATATTTGATAACATATGGAAATGTCTCAATGAACTCTATCTATTTGGCATGTCTTTTATACAACTTACCTTGGCCCTTGATATGCTTCAATGATTCGTGATCCGTATGTATCACGTATTCCTTAGACCACAAATAATGTTGTCATTTTTCAAGTACTAACACCAATGCATACATCTTTGTCATATACGGGATAGTTGAGTGTGGCCCCATTCAACTTCTCACTAAAGTAGGCTATTGGACAATTTTCCTGCATTAACATGACACCTATGCCAGGACCAAAGGCATCACGTTCAATTTTAAAAGTTTTAGAAAAGTAAGATAAATCATGAACTAATGCAATTATTAACTTCTTTTTTAATGTATTAAATGTTTTTATCTTGTGCATTACCTCATTTAAAAATTATATTATTTTTAACCATTTCATTTAAAAGGGTTGGCTATGGTGCTAAAATCTTTAATAAACTTAC
The DNA here is from genome assembly GCA_007844105.2 of Rhamnella rubrinervis. NCBI lineage: Eukaryota > Viridiplantae > Streptophyta > Magnoliopsida > Rosales > Rhamnaceae > Rhamnella > Rhamnella rubrinervis. Next base: position 7,398,639 of record CM017575.2, on the reverse strand, counting down.
AGTAAAAACTAAATAATCCATAAAAGCTCTAAACTTCACTAGCATTTTTAGGTGTAGGCCAATTCTTAATGGTTTGGACTTTTTCCTCATCCACTTGTATTCCATCAGCACATACAACAAAGCGTAGAAACACAATTTTATCCATGCAAAATATACACTTCTTTAGATTAGCATATATTTTTTCTTTCCTAAGTGCTTCAAGAACATAATGCAAATGTTCAATATGCTCATTTAAACCCAACTATATACTAGGATGTCATCAAAATATAAAATCACAAATTTCCCAATATAAGAACGAAAAACATGGTTTATTAGCCTCATAAAGGTACTAGATGCATAGTTAGCTTTCCTTTATATAGCTTCTTTCCAAGAGCTCATAAACTTACCTTTAAAGCTCCTTTGTCTCATCGGAATTACTCCTGTAAGCTGGTCGGTTGGGAATGGTTACCCTAGGTATAAAATCAATTTGATGTTGGATCTCTTTGGGAAATATATCCTTAAATTCCTGTAAAAGAGCAATTGCTGTAATATCTGAATAATTTTCAACTGTATCGGTACTGTTTGTTTTGTTTTGGGCATAGTTTTTAATGCATGTATTCATTTTCAGTGCCGTAAAAAATGTTTGTTTATATTTTCGGCACAGTTAACTACTGGTCAAAGTCCATGTTGGTTAAAGTCAAAGTTTGACACCATATCATCATGGTACGTCATCGCCACATCATCACTTGAACTATGAGAATTTTATGTGGTTGTTTTGTACACTTGGCAAGTGTTTAGAGTGGCTAAACTATATTTTGACTGTGGTTTGAAAAGCAGTCAAAAAGTAAAGTAATTATGGCTGTCTTTTAGACCTTTTTGAAAGCCATTATTATTATTATCATTATTATTATTGTTATTATTAAGTAGTCAATTAGATTTTAAGCCTCATGGCTGGCCACACCTTCATTCTGTTAAGGTTCTTTCAAGTTTTGAAGAAAGGAAAAGAAAGAAAACAAGAAAAAATAAAGAAAAAAAGGGGAAAGAAAGGCTCTAGATTGTTCTAGGAGGCTTAAATCCTTGGTTGGTAGTGTTTTTAAGTGAGTTTCAAAGAAGAAAGAAAGAGAAGAGAGGTAGGTTTCCAAACTTTTTGAGTTTCGGTTAGTTTTATGTGTTTCTCAATTTAAATCTGCATAGACCCATGTGAATCTAAGTATTTTTTTGTTTGAGATTTAGACTTGATTTGGTTTATTGCAAGGATTCCCAATTTTTAAAATTAGGGTTTTAATTTTTATGTGATAAATATTGAATTTTTAAGAATTTAAGTATCAAATTGTTAATAAGCATGTTGATCTTGCAAAGTCCTCAAGAAATTGCTTAGAAAATTTGGCCAAGAGGGGGACAGCTTTGGTATTTTTATATTTGTCAAGGGTATTTTGGTCTTTTCATATATATGTGTGCAATTTTATGGAAAAATAGTAAAGTTTACTTATAAGGTGGCCACTATAAGGGTGTGTATGCTTTCATAGTATGTTTTTGAGCTTGCATTGAGTAAAGGTATATGTGTATACGTATATGCATATATGAATATATATATATATATATATTTGTATGTGTATATAAATAAATGTGTAGTGGTATTTGTATATGAATGTGGAAATTGGGTGTGTGTGTGTGGTTTACGTATATGTCCTTATATATGTATATATGTGCTTATATATAATTATATGTATATGTATATGTATTTATGTTTATATTGGCTATAAGGGTATAAATGTAACTTCACTTCTTTTAAAACATAATTTTGAAAAAATATTTGTGGGTATAAGGTAGATTTTCATTTATGCAAATTTTACAAGTTATATTTATGTCGTTATTATTTTTAATATATGTATATATGCTTTAAAAATAATATTTTCTATATAGTTTTTATTAACTTTTATACCTCAAGGGCAAAATGATAATTTTGTTAAAATCTAAGGGTAAAATGGAAATTTGGTGTTACTATAGGGGTAAAATGGGAATTTAATTTTTCATCAAGGGTAAAGTTGGAAGTTTATATTTTTATCAAGGATATATTTGTAATTATAAAATATTATCAATCGCATAATTGATATTATATATTTTTGCTAAGGGTAAAATTAATATTTTATATTCTTACTAAGGGCAAATTTATAAATTCATATTGTATGAGTAATTTAGAAATACTGTCTGATATTTTTATGTGAATATGTATAACCAATTTGGTTATTTATTTTGAATGAGTTATGTTTAGCAGTTTGTGGCATTGAATTGATGAGTAATCATATGCATATATTTGCATAGAAACATGTTATGGAAACTGTTGTACTGATTTTCCGAACGAAATGTGCTTTTGAAAATGTATAGTTAGTCATGGCCATACACAAGTTGGTACATATGTAATTGATGGAGCATCTATAAATATGGCATGTGAACCATTTAGTTGAGGTCCTACTAAGTAGTGAGTGTGGAGATATGGATTCTCGCATGTATACCCATGCGAGCATATTGGTGAATGGGGTGGTTGTTACCCCAGCACTTGAGAATACAAGCGGTTCCTTTCCTCACTTATACTGTTTAATCTAAATGGTTAAATCAATTTGGTTTCCTTCAAAGTATGTCTAAGTGCTACTTTAAAATATAATAGTTGCCGACGGGTAACTAACTCCAATGTACCAAAAGATTTCAGACGTTATACTTAAATAGATAGTCCTATGACCGTTATTTTGAAAATTCAATACACTATTTGTGATTTAAAATTTTGATACTGTGGTGGAATTTAGGGAAAAAGGAAAGCTGAGAATTGTTTTGCAAAGCATACTGCACTACAACTGCATGTGCATTTGGAAATCTACTAAGTGTTTATCACTTACCTTGTTTGCTTGTATGTGCTAGGTAAATCCTACACTTAAGCTATCAACTTTGGCCGCAGTAGAAACACTGAAAGGCAAGGGTAGTAATGTAAATTCATACTTCCCATTTGGTTATATTGTCTTTAGATAATGGTTCTCTGATTTTGAGCCATGTTTTCTTTACGCTGTGGGTTTTATAAACATCTAAGTTTACTATTTACTTTCGAAATATTATTATGGTTTGTTTTGGTTTTAATTAACTTGTTTTTATAAAAAAAAAATGATCCTATAGAATAAAAAACATATTTTATATTTGTTAGTAACATTGTCTGAAGAAACCTATAATATTTATATTGCAAAAATAATACGAGGCGACAATCCTTTAGTTGGGTATTCGAGCTCGGGTGAGGGGTTATTACAGTTTTGGTATCAAAGCACGGTTTTTACTTAAATTTACATTTGCTGCCTACTCTAGTGTTCATCTGCGCACCAAGGTAAATTTCTTTATTTATTTTTTGTATGCACTGTTTATTTGACTATATGTGTTATTACTTGAATTGTTGTATAAGATGGGTCAATTGGTTGGTATGTTCTCTCATTTACTGCATAAATGAGAATGTAGTTCAGTTGAGGAGCCAAGCTCCAAGAGACGAAGAGAAAGTTCTGGTCTTCCACTGACTTTTGAAGTCGAATGGTAAGAAATTAACGTGGTAGAAGAGCCAATTAACCAAGACTTAGAGCAAAAGAGGCAGGAAGTGGCCACGTTTTTGGATAACAAGAGCATGGTGACATCCTTACCAGACGATGGAGTGTGGTATATGAATTAGTGGGCATTGGAACAATTTGAAAGGGATCATGACTATGAAATATATAACTAGTATTGGATCCAGTTTGGATGCCCAAGTGACCAACAGGCTATGGACAACTGTCTAGCCTCCCTCGGTTTTGGATCGCCATAGGAGACCGCGACAGACACTAATGATGAAGAAGACCTCAAGGAAGATCCTGAGGAGGCCAATGATTTCAAGGGATACCAGGACACCGAGGACTCTATGGATTTAGTGGAGCATGAGGTTCATAGGGACTTAGAGGATTTTAATCCCAGATAAACAAGTTTTTGGTACAATCAAGCAAGATGGCCAGCAATTCAAGGGAAAAAATCAAAAGAAAAATTTTAGCTTGAATCAAGCAAGATGTGTGGCAATTCAAGACCAAATTTTTTTTTTCTTTAAACAACTTCAAGAACAAAGGAAATAAAAAATTCAAAAACAAAGATTTTGTCATACCTTGTTAGAATCAATGCTTTAATACCAACTCATGTGATGCTCCAAGACTTTAACTAAGAAAATTGCAAAGAACATGTTCTCAAGATCTCAATCTAACAAGATTCAAAAGGCTTATAGATCTTGATTCACTACTTAGAAAAGTAGGAACCAAAAATACTAAAGAATTATGACCATTTGCTTAGCAAAACAAAGAACCAACAATATAGTAAGAACACAACAATTATACAACTCTTGAATGCTCAAAGAATCAGCAAGAATAAAAAATAATATTATTGAAGAAAAATCTGAATAATAACATCTAAAATTCATCCATAATATCATTGAAGAAAAAACCTCTTAAAACCCTCATTCCTAGACAAATTCTAACTTGAATTAGGAAACCTAAAAGCCTAATTACATTAGGAAAAACATCAACAAGTGGCCAGCCATGTAGGGAGGGTGTGTTCACACCATATGTTCAGTTCACACTCCAAGACTAACATAGAAACTTGACACTTACATGACTAATTTAAAAACAACTAATAAAATTAAGATACCTGGCAATTACATGGACCAATGAAATAAAGAGACTTGTAATAACTTAATCCTAATTTATCGTACTAAGTAACAACCATTGCAAGTCCATGTGTACACATGTACATGCCTCCAAGCCTTCAAGCATGCTTCTATGCCTTCAGGTAAGCACGTCTCTATGCCTTCAAGTAAGCACACCTTCATGCATTTAAGTCCATCAAATCCCCATGAGCACGCCAACTCCATAAGTGGAACTCCCACAATTGATCATGCACATGTAATTCAATCTTCCTTGACTGGTTATTGCATGTGGTTCACCTTCTTCAATGTATTCTTTAATCAATCCAAGCAAGGCTTCCTTGAACCTCTTTGTATGAGCTCTTGTAATTGGACCAGATTGTAATTGAAGTGGATTTTTGGCTTGTAAGATCGCATCAATAAGCTTAAAACAAATAATTGGATTTCAGTTGTAGCCTCTTTGCATATCAAAAGTGTGCATGCATTTAAATCTCACTTGTAGTATAGCATAGTGAGCATTTCAATTTAACTTATAGCTTATATAGTTTTTCATGACCAAACTCAAACATTTATATAGCACGCATTCAAAATACCAACTATATGCAATGTTCATAGTCCATGATACATTATTATGTTTATGCATACACTGGCTAGTAACAAATTATTTTAACGATACAATCTAATTCTTGAAAAAAAAACATGCATAATCCACATATAATCCATAACTATCCACACAACAGTACCATAACTTAAACGATACAATTAATAATTTTGTAAATTTCCAATGGTATAATTGTCATCCATAATAGAAATATTGTAAACTTCAGAACCAATTTAATTATTACCCAAACGACCTGATTAAAAAAGAATTAGAACCAAACAAAGGTCCTTTATAACTCAGAAGTTTCTCAAAATTTTAAAAATCCAATAATTATTTAATTACAACAATAAAACACCTACTGCCACATAAAATTCCAACAAACCAAAGACAATCAAACAATTTTAATTAGTTCTACAAAAATTAATTATATTAAGCTGAAACTAGTGGAAAAGTGACTGTAGAAAACATATATATCGATATAAATTTAATCATATATTTCAATATAAGAAAACTATAGGTTGTAATAGATATCTAAAACAATCTTGTGGTTTCAAAAGCAAAAATATAACATTCACAAAAATTCATAAATAGTTCAAAAAACTATGAAAATTAGAAATTTCAACTCACACACGTTAACACATGTCTTGGGTCCAATTATTAAAAATTCCATAGGAAAAAAGTCTGTTTACCCCATGAAATTGCACAAAGAAGACACAGTAGTTAGGATTTTGTACTTTTACATTGTGAAATTTGAAAAATTCTAATTGAATCTAAAATATTTAGATTGAGGAAAATAAAAGAGAAAACATTTAGATTAACAAATCTATTCATGATAAATAACCAAAAAGTTTTAAAACTCATTTGGGGTTTTGAACCAAAACAATAATATAAACCATGGAAATTTGGTTAATCTCTTCTGAAGATAAAAAATATAATTTATCATATATATTAATAACTCATCTACAACAATTACAAATAAATTTGGGCATGGGGAACCTACTTTGATTCCTTCAATTCTTCAGTAAAACCGCAATGTTTTCTCAAACAAAACCCCTCAAACCCCTCTATGAATGTGTGTGTATAAAGTTTTATTGAAGAGCTAAGAAGAAAGAAAACAAAAATTATCGTAGTTTACACATGAGTCAGCATCCTTCTATAGATCCAACCAATAATCTGCCTTCACCTCCTCCACCACTGCCATCAAATGGTACTACAATCATATGATTAATATGGAAAGTCATTTTTTATGAGTAATATCTATGACTAATTCTTTGTTTAGTCTAGACACGTTGCTCTTAATATCTATGATACATTTGCAACCAAAATATCTTTTGTAAGTATGACACTTTATATGTGGTGTATATAGTACATGTGCTTAAAAATAGAACATCTAAAGGTATGTATTGACCATTATTAATTAATATAAGGAATGAAAATTATCCTTTTGTTGCTATTGTTGTATTGGTTGACATAATTTTTTTATTGTGTGGTTTTTTTTTGTTATATTTATTAATTAAAAAGAACGAAGTCTCACCAACTAAAGTCTAATTGTTGAATGTAAAACCAAACCACTAAAAAATTTACACTGACCAGCTCTTGGTCACTGATATATACCTTCACCAACCAAAATTTGGTCGCTGAAGGATGACCTTCATGAATAGGGCCCTCATTCCACTACCAAATGTTGGTCGCTAAAAAATAATATCTTTCAACGACCTTTAATTGGTTACTAATGATGTGCCTTCCAAGATACAACAAAAATTATAATTTTTATGGACTACTCTTCAACAACAAACTATTGGTCACTGAAGGAGTATTTTCAGTAACTAGGAACTGGTCACTGGAAGGTATCATCTTTTTTTTACCAACCAAACTGTAGTTGCTAAAGATATACCTTCAGCAACCAATAATTATTTTCTAAAAAATTAATATTTATTATTTTAGATGCTATTTAGCGATCAAAAGTTGGTCGCAAAATGGAAGATTTTCTACGGTCAAACCTATCCATTAATCAACCAAGTTGTGGTCGCTGAATGTTATAGTTTTAGAGACCAAACAAAAATTGGTCGCTATATACGACAAATATATGACCACATAATATTGGTTTCTAAAATGTATTAGCGACCAAATATAGCTTTACCGACCACTTTGGCTAGTCACTGGAGCCTTTTTCTTTTTTTTTTGTAGTAACGCAACTCTAAGAATAAGCTCCTTTGTTGATGTCATCTTTAGTACGATCTTTCCTTTCCCTTCAACTTTAGAAGTAGAGAAATCCCTATGGAAAGTTGCTCTTCATGATTAGGAGGCTATTAAGCGGTGAACATACTCTTATCAGAATACATATGCCTTGTAGCTCCATGTGGCTAGTCGCCATGATCTTGGATTTTTAACCAAGTTGACTAGGGAAATAACAGTTTATAAATCCATCTCATTCACGCCATTGGATAGATTTGCAACTTTAATGACATTAGCATAAGCAATCTTCATCTTCTTATTCTTTTGGTTTTTTCGATTACAATAATCCTTAGAATAATGCCCCCGCTTGTCACATATAGAGCATTTACCATGAAATTTTTTATGACTACTGCTACTGAACCCACCATTTGAAATTGAATGCACAAATTTCCTTTTCTTATTCTTTTTGGTTTTGTATCCTTTTCCACTTCATGTGCCTTGTTTTCCATTAGATTTTCATTTTTCTTTTCAAAAAATCTGTTGTCCTTTTCGATTCTTAACCTCACAATTAAGTCCTCAAGCCCCGTCTCCTTACATTTATGTTTCAATATAATTTTTAAAATCTTTCCAATATGGTGACAACTTTTCAATTACTACAGCCACTTGAAATGATTTACTAATCTCCATCTTTTAAGCATGTATATCATGAAAAATAAGTTGGAGCTCTTGGACTTGAGTAATGATAACCTTTGAATCAACTCTTATGAAATATAAGAATTTTCTAGCAAAAAATTTCTTCGTGCCAACGTCTTCCATTTTATTTTATTTTTCATCCAAAAGGTACCATAATTCTTTTGAAGTCTTTGCACCACTGTATCCACTATATAGTGCGTCACTCAAACCATTGATAATGTAATTTTTGCACAAAAAGTTTGAATTGTGCGATGCTGCAACTGCTACCAAAATTTGAACAATTGTCTTACCCTTTTTAAGAATGGAAGCCACCTCAATAAGAAATTTAAAACATATTTGGTTTCCACTTTTTGAAATTGAAATCACCAAATTTTTTTTGGTCTCCTAGGATGACCAAAAGGTGCAAGACTAGTAATAGAAATCGATGCAATTGTCATTTACTAGAATAAAAGAATGATTAAATATGATGCCAAATGAAAATTGATATAAAACTATATTTATATGTACAGAGAGATCTTTAAAACAATGTCATGTAATAATATAATATAACCTGAATATATAGATAGGTCTTTGCCCAAATATTATAAAACAAAATATAATAAATATAAATAAATGTTATATTATAAATATAAAAACAACAAACAAAATATTTGTTTATGATTAAAACACTTTGCACATTTTAAAATATGTAGCCAAAAGCATGTATATATATATATATATATATATATATATATATATATATATATATATATACATAAATGCTCTCATGCACGACGTCGCTTATATATGTTAAGCGACAGATGAGGTGTCGTGTATTTTTAAAAAACCCTTAAATATTATATGTGGGCCCAAGTGAATAAATAAATATTAAAAATATATACCACATCATCTGTCGCTTAATGTATATAAGTGACGTCGTACATTAGAGCAAAAAGAAACAACAAACACACTGTATGAATATAACAGAGCACGTAAATAGTGTATATGAATGAAATAAAAACAAAGTATAAATAAAATACAAACTCTCTATGCAAATTATATATCTAGTGTGTATAAATCTAAATTTACATGGCAACAAGAAAAATTATTTATAAATAACCATTTTGTATATAAATACTACACAAAGTCCAACATGATAAAAATGCAGAGTTTTAGGAAAAAAAACTTTTATTGTCTTAAGATTGTTATAAAAGTCTCTTATAAATTTGAACTGTGTGTGCAAATAAAATAAAATACAGAATATATATATATATATATATAAATTCTACACAACTTACAAATTTATAAAATCTAGAAATGATAAAATTATAGAGCTTGATCGAGGAAAGAGTTGAACCCTCTTTGCTTTAGACAATATACGTTTTGCTCTATTCCTCATGGTGAAAATCGATTATCTCCCATAATACAATAATATCTTTCTTGGATATTAGCACAGTAAATCCAAAGAACCGATGAACCAACAAAAATATAAGTCTCTTAACTCTATTTTTATACGTAATATACTTTGTAATAATATATTTTTTAAAACAATAAAACAACTGTTTGAGCTTATTATTTTCTCATTTTGTGAGAATAAATATATTTGCATAGGCCATAAATAGATTGGAATGTTGGAGTGAAAGACCGAAATGGAATTGATTGGAGTGAAAAACTAGAGCAAGACAGATTGAAATATTGGAGTGAAAGACTGGAATGGAATTAATCGGTGTGAAATTGATTAGTCATACCAAACAAAGGCAAATTGATGATTTTGCAAGACTTTATTTTGCCTGTGATTTATCAAGATGGATGAAATAATTGGCTGAGTATATTTCACAATAATGGATAGCATGAACATTTTAGGCTAAATAGAGTGACCAAGGGCATTTTGGTCATTTAATGAAATGGCTAAGGGCATTTTAATAATTTACCCAGGTTTAATAGATTTTAAGATATTCTTGTGTTTAGAATTAATTATGATGGCTAGGGTTATGAAAGATAATTCCAAATACAATAAATTGGATCAAACCAGTTTAAGTCCATCCTTGATATGATAAATGCCGTCAATTCTTATCCTTCTCTCATCAACTATGTTGATTATGGATTACATCACACTAACCCTACCGAACTTGAAGACTATAAAAGGAGATAACATTCCAACGTGAATGAAACCCCCGCTGGCACATCAAACCTCGTAGAATTACTTTTTCTATAGCTTTCCATGTAGCTTCTATAAAGTTTAGTAGTTCTATAGCTTATAGTGTTCAATAATTTTAGTAAGTTGAAATCTTATTTGACAAACCAATTTTGTTCAAGGTAGTTTATTGACACATCTACACCATCAGAGAATACGTTGTTTTTCATAAGCAAACTTAATTTTTGGCATGCTCAATGGGACTTCTAGCAAGAATCATCATATGGAAACCAAATCAACTTGCCCTACAACCAAAAAATCAACTTGCCCTACGACCGTTGGTGGCACTTCCGATGTGAATGAGAAGAAACTGGCGGGAGGTGTGAGTGAGAATTAGGAGATTGATGAACCTATCATGGCGTCAGATGAGTTCTCAATCGTGCCATCAATCGTTGATCTTAGATACTAGATCGGAGGCCTAGGGGACCAAGTGGTTGGAATCCAAGAAAAAATCAGTAGACTCGGTCAATCAATTGAATGCTTTTAGGCAAATATAATAAAAAGTTTAGTGCATCTTGAACACTCTATAGAAAACTTAGCCAAACAAGTGGCCTAATATACACAACAACAAACTCAGCAAGCAGCTGCTTTCATGGTGTATTTACAGTAGGTTATTCAAGGGATTTAAGTGTTTATGGGGAATAATATATATGGGGGATGTTGTTTGCTTTATTATAAGTTTGTTTCATTTTTATTTTATTTTGTCTCTTCGAAACTGGCTAAACACACAAAAAAAAAAACAAAATTTTTTTTTTAAAAAAGGCATTAATTAGTTGGCTAAAAACCCATTAAGGATGTCTAGTTAAGGAAGGTCGTCAAAATGAAAAGATGGCTGATGAAAACTAGTAAATGACTACAACAACTAAATAGCAAAGTAAGAAATGATAGAGTTGTTCATAGCACACTAAGATGCGTCATAACTATCGCCACTTCAGCTTGTACTCTTGCCTCATCTTTATTCTTGGATGCACTGAGTAGATCAATGTATAGTCTTTTCTTTTTTTTTGCCTCGTCAATGGTAAGTTGGATGGAACACCATAAATTTCGACAAATATCGTCAACTTCGACTATTTTGGCTTTCAATTCTTCTACTAGATATTCCTGGGTAGCCAATTTAGCCGAAGCTGTAGTATACTCTGATACTTTACATTGGATTGATATTTGAAGTGAAATCATGGAAGAACAGTGTGATGATGCAATGAAGCTATTCCTACAGAATTTATTGAAAGTTACTAGTTCTTTGTGTAAAGAGTTGAGGAATTTTGAAATAGATGGTTTCATACTATCAGGAAAGAATCCAGTGTCAAGGAGTATAGCAAGGGACTTACGATAATTATTTTGTGCCTCTTCTTCAGTAATGATGTCAAATCTTGTGTCGACCATCTCTATCAGTACCTTTTTTGCTACATGAATTTTCTTCTTATTCGTCTAAACCAACCGAGTATTTGTTACATAAGGAGATAGGTTTTGGTTGAAGAAGCTTTCAAGTATGGCAAATACATGCGGTTCGAATGTTGTGATATGAAGCTGAAAAGGAAATTGATTAGAAGAAGTTAAATGATGATAAAGTTTAGCATAAGAGTTCATGATTAGAATTTTGAGTAGTAGTGTCGTGGTCAACTAGAAAATTATCAACATCACAATTACCCTCAGCTTCGGTTATGTCCTTAATGATGGGATGAGAATTAAATCCTAAATATGGACAGATAGGAATTTCAGCCTATGAAGGGCCGATTGGAACTATAGGTTGGGAGTTAATCTCATGTGATGCATCCTACAATTGAAATTCAAGCAGTAAGTGAGTTGACAAATTGAAGTTGAAAATAAATTTAGGATGATGACATACCACACTTGTATTAGCCGAGATTAAGAAAGTCATAACCAGATTGGCTGGACTAGATAGGGTCGAATTTTCTCGAGCATAGGAGATGGTGTGAGAATGAATTAGGTTGTCTATAATTGTAGTTCCTAAAACTAGATTATTGATCGTCGAAATTTAAAAAACTCCGTGTTAGCATTGCTGGTGAAATTTATGTCAATGTCAATTAAGAAAGGTGATTCGTCTGACAATTGCCCAGCTGATAAGGGTTGATTGTCGATGTTAGTATGGGTTGTAGGGGCATGTCAGTCACGTTCTGGGAAGAAGGCAGAGCCGTTTTTCTCCTTTCCTTCTATGACAATATTCCTCGATGGAAAGGTTTGACCCAGGAGTATTATGCACAGCAAACTTGATATTGTATTAAGTATAAATAAAAAAGGAATGAAAGAAATTTCAAGTTGCCACTTACAGGAGGGGCTCGACCAGTATTGGAAGTTGCTGTCCTCCTCTTCTTGATGGCTTGAGAGATGGTTGTAATATCATTATTAGAGTCTGCATGGAAAATAGTTAAGCAGTGCAAGATAATAAGTGCTTAAAAAAGTGAGAAGAAATGTGCCAAAATCAGTAGGTGGAGAATATGTAGCATTATGGTCAATTGAACATGCTACTATTTTAATGGCTGGAATGATACCCATGATTGATATCGTCTATTATGAAGGCTTCACATATTTAGTGATGATTTTAGTAAACGAAAAAACATGAGATACCATATCTAAAGCTGAATTCATAAAGTATGTACACACTCTATTGTTCCACCATAAGTCGAAATGAGAAGTGGAGTTTGTGGATTCTCTTGAAACTTCAAGCCCAAATGAGTTTTGAGATTCTTTATATAAATGAATATATTATTGGAATTTAGCTTCATTCTTGATGGTGGGACAAGCATAGGAGAAGTCACTAAATGAAGATGTTGGGGGAAGCTTTATGGTTTGGTACATCCCAAATTGCCATGCTACAAAGGACAGTAAATGAACCTCTACACCACATTCGCTCTTTTCATTACTTATCCCACATCATGGTAGGTCCCTACATGCTAGTGCACTATATAATTTTTTGGTGAGGAAGTGTCTCAAAGCGTTGCCATGAGAAATATCTCTAGGAATGGTAAAGAAACTATTGTCGTTGTAAGGACGAGAAAGAAGTGGAGGGTGATCCTTGCCGTTACAAAAGAATATGAACTATTCTTCTGCAGTGTGCATAATAAGACCCGTCTACAATACTCTTCGTGCAAAGGGTATATTAGCCCTTTCCACAAGTGGACTGATCTCATGAAAGTCCCTATAGAACTACATTTGGAAAATCTATATGAGTCTAGAAATGTTAGGGTTCATTTCATAAGGATCTACATATATGAGAGTAATGGCTCGGTATAAATCAGCTAGCACCAAGGGGCCCAAGGATGTAGGTCTCCCAATGGCTAGAGACTTTTCAACACCAGTAAATTAAAGTGTAATCTTTGAAGCAAATACACAAAAAAACATTCTTGTAGACCCATATTAAAAGATAGGCAATACGTTCATCTTCTATGAGAGGATTGTTTGTGTTTTTGTTCATTCTCGAGAATTAGCCAAAATTTTTAGCATCTTTATGGAACCCTAAAATATCTAATGAAGACACTGGTGATGATGATGAGCTAGTAAGGAGGGTGTCAAAGGAGGTCAATCTAGTGTAAGCTTCAATGTCAATAATAGTGGGTGTCATTATCCCAAATTTGAAATTAAAGGTGTTTGTGATTGGAGACCAAAAGCATGCTACTACTGTAAGGATAGGTTGATCACAATGCATGGGTAATCATGACAATTGGATTGCTTCATCTATATCGAATGTTTTCCAGTTAGTTATAAAGTACGATTCTAAACAATCTGCTATTCTACCTAAGCAGTAGAGAACGAAGGTCAGTTCTTACATGCATGATAGGTTATAATTTCTTTTGTCTTTTTAGAAGATGTCCACTTTGACCAATTGATAGATTCTCATTCATAAGGAAATATTTCAAGACCTTGTTCATCATATACGCATTGAACTTCGAGGTGACACCTTTTTTGAAGCACGAGCAAATAATATAATGTAGAATAGGGTCTGCTGAAATCCAATATCTTATGCTAATAGCATTCTTTGCCCTAGCATACCTCATTGCTCTTGATAATTTTCTTCAGGTCCGAATCGTGGTTTATCTTGTGGCTTTAATTCTGATAAATTATAATAAAAAGTGAGAGGGCAATGTTTGAGCCTATTATAATAAAAGACTAGAATGGAATTGACCAGGGAGAAATTGATTGGCCATACAAAATAGGGGTAAATTGGTAATTTTAAAAAAATATTTAGCTAGTGATTTATCAGGATGGATGGGATAATTGGCCGAGTATGTTTTATAATAAATGTTGGCATGAACTTTTTAATCTAATTTAAATGCCCAAGGGCATATTAGTAATTTGTTGGAATGGTAAAAGGCATTTTAGTAATTTTCCTAGGCTTAATAGATTTTAACAAATTGTTGCTTTCATACTTAATTATGACGACTAGAGTTATGATGGATAATTCCAGACACAAGAAATTTAATCAAACTAGTTTGAGTTCATCCTAGGTATGACATGTGCCATCAATTCTTATCTTTATCTCACCAACCATGGTGATTATAGAGTACGTCATGCCCTACCGGTCTTCAAGATTATAAGAGGAGGCGACATTTCAAAGTGAAGGACACCCCCCTGCCGACACATTAAATAGCATGAAATTACTTCTCTCTAGCTTTCCTTGTAGCTTCCGTAGAGTTTAGTAATTCTATTGCTTATAGTTTTCAGTGATTTTAGTAATTTGAAATATTATTTGACAAACTAGTTCTGTTTAAGGTAGTTCATCGAACTTTTAGATTGTTCGTTCTTTATAATCTAGTAAAGTTGTCTGTTTAGAGTCAGATCTTTCTATAATAAAATTTCTTTTTTTTTTCTATATAAATTTTACTTATATTTAGAGTGGTTCGCTTGCATAATTAGAAAATACAATACATTTGATTTTTTTAAGAAAATATAATTTTGCTCGGTTGATGGGACTTTTTACTATAATCATCATGGTAGACACCAGATCAAATACAACAGTAAAAAAATCGACTACCTTTACGTCCGTTGAAGGTACTTCCGGTGTGAATGAGAAGCAATTGACTGGCTTTGCAGCCATTGGTTATGTGAATGAGAATAAGGAGACCAATGAACCTATAATGGCATCAGATGAGTCCTCAATTATGCTGTCAATCAATGACCTTAGATACCAGATCAGAGGCTTAGAGGACCTAGTGATTAGAATCGAAGAAAAAAAGCAGTGAAGTCAGTCAATAGATTGAATGCTCCCAGGGAAATATAACATAAAGTTTTGTGTGTCTTGAATGCTCTAAGGAGAACTTGGCTAATCAAGTAGCCTAACATACACAACAACATGCCCAGTAGGCACAACAACAAACAGTAAACAGCTGCTTTCATGGCGTATTTACAGCATGCCATTCTGGCTGCTGGTCATGCACAATAGAAGCAGGCCATTTCAGGCACTGGCCATGGATACCAGCAGGGCATTTCAGGTGTTGGTCAACAACAAATTTTTCAAGCCAATACAGACAATACTGGGAGATACATTGCACCTACAACTTAGCTGGGTTACCAAGATCAGTATGGTCAAAACGGAATGAATTGGCATGGAGAAATTAATGTGGCCAGACTAAACAGCCAGAAATGGAGGAATGATGATGCCACCATAAGAGAAATCTACCCATCAATTTGGAAGCAATTGATCATTTGATTGAAGAACAAGTCGGCCGATGAACAAATGTATCAGCCGACCTATGTATAGGAGGCCTTATCTAGAGGCCATTAAACTTATGGCACTACCTTAGAATGTCAAATCTTTTAACTTCACTCGGTTTTCTAGAGAGGAAAATTAAAGTCCTCTCGAGCACATCGGCTGCTTCACAATTCAATACGGTGAAACAACTACCAATGATTTTCTGAAGTTGAAGCTTTTTACCAACTCATTTGCAGGCTCAACTTTTATGTGGTTCATCAATCTATTAGCCAATTTCATTCACACATGGCAGAAGATGGAAAGAAAGTTTCATGAGCAGTTTTACAGAATTGAACTAGAAATGTCGATGATAGACATTTCTCGTCTGTATCAAAAAGAAAGCGAGATAGCTAAAAGTTTTCTAGCATGCTTTAAACGAGCAAGAAATCGGTGCCATCTAGACGTTTTAGAGAAAGAATTTGTAAAATTGGCTATTAGTGGCCTTAGTTACAAGCTTAAGAAAAAGTTAAGCCATTGGGAACCCAGTAGACACTCTAGATGTCTATGAAGATTAAACCAAAGGTGAATAACCTAGAAAGAATATTTTCTTTTGATATTACGAAAGGCTGACCAAATTTTTGACCTAGTTTTGGTCGATAAAGTGATCAAGTTACCTAACGGCTATAAGATTTCATTTACTGAGGAGATTAAGAAAAGGTAATCTTGTAAATGACATCACTCATGGAGCCACAATATAACATATTACATTCCTTTCTAGAATGCTCTTTAAACGTTAATCAAAAAGGGAACTTTGAAGTTTCCAAAGAAGGAAAGTGTGGTGACAATAATCCTTTCGCTTTGGCCAGTGTGAACATAACCACGACTAATATTTTGAAATTGGCTCAACATAAAGCCAGGGTGGATTTAAGTGTATCAACAGATAAAAACAACAAGCGATCTGAAAGGCCAGAGAATGAAAAAGAAGACATGTCTCATAAGGAGATGCAGTTATGCACACTCTGTAAATATGAGTTATGGCCCTTACAGTCCTAAGAGAAATTGTAAAGCAAAGTCCATTTTCACAAGACTTAGTAGTACGATTAACTAAGTACAGCCAAGACTCAAGTCAAGTGGAGAAAAGTGGCACAATCAACGACATGAAGATCAATCAAAATCTTGGCCGCGGGATGATCAAGAACATGCAAAAAGTCAATGTAATCCTATGAAAATGTGGTCAAAATCTAAACCGCAGGATGATCAAGAATGTGCTAAAAGTCAACATAATCCTACAGAGATACAAACTGATCCTAGTTTACAAGTTACCATTTCTTGGAATAATCGACATAGTATAGTATTTCGGAAAGCTTAAAAGAGTGCTCTTTCGAAAAAAAGGTACGAGAATGTGGATCCTGGAGTTGGTTTAGTAGCTGCACTATCTATAAACTTTGAGTACTATGTGCAGTATTCAAAACTTGACAACTATCATCAGCATCCTATCAAACTTACTTGATAGAATTTGGAAAAACCAAGGCAACATGATATTCATTTGGTAGTCAGACGTACGGAAAGACGTGACTAGACAATGAGGATTTTCAGGCCACCCGTTACGGAGGTTGGCTAATAGTATCAAGCGGGACTAGGATTTTGTCGTTCTTTTACTCATACATGAAAAAGGAGGCTCCAAAGGGAGCATACAGCGTCTCAAAGAAAGGCCAAAGAAAGAGAAAAAGCTATTACGGATGTGAGACAAGTTAGGAATGGAAAAGATGGAATATGATATCCATTGGTCGATACTTCCAATGCCAAAGATGATGTGATAGCAGATTCATGAACCAAAATTTTTGAAGATGAGGATGAAATGATTGATCCTTTGGTTAAAATTCCAAAGCCCAAACCAGCCAACTCCTTGGCCAAAACTTTAATGGCCAAGACTATTAATTCTATAGCTAACGAAATATCTTCGACTAGTTATGATAAGCTGCTCAAAGAATTGGAATAACAGTTATACTAAATGTAGGTCGACCATATCCAATGAAAAAGATAACATTCAAGGTATAAAGTGGGTTCCGAAAACGAAAAGGGATGAGCCTCAAAGTTTTGACGAGGTTGGAGACATTATGGGAAAAAATAACACATAAGATTAACCCATCAAAGATAAGGATTTGAGGGTGTCTAAGTTCGAAAAGAATTAAAAGAAAAACTTAACTTTGGATGATTGAAAAAAGCTTAATGTAATACATTAGTGCCACCGGTAATTTTTGAACCTTGGCCAAATCAGCCGAGCACAATGGATAGGGATGCTAAGAAAGAAGGAATCAGTAAACCTAAAATTGTAGAAAAATGATCAGGTGTAGACTGACAACAGATAAGGAAGATGGAGTTTGAAAAGCCGACAGAGAATGTAGCACAACATCTCAAGCCACTCTATATATGCTCTCATATTGACGGAAAACCTATCAACCGAGTATTGGTGCACAATGGCATCGCTATCAATATCTTACTAGCATATATGATGAAATAGCTTGGTAAAGAAGACTATGATTGAATCCCCATTGAATTGACGATGACCAATTTTGTTGGAGGAGCTATCAAGTGCAAAGGAGTTTTACCAGTAGAACTCACAGTTGGAAGCAACACATTGATGACAGTTTTCTTTATGGTGGAGTCCAAATCACACTATAATGCTCGCTTAAGCCAACATTGGATTCATGCCCATCTATATGTACCCTCTTCACTCCATCAAGTTTTACTATTCTAGAATGACGAAGAGGTTGAAGTGGTCAAAGCTAATAATAGACCATTTATGGTAACTACCTATGTTGTTTATGCAAGGTATTATGACGATGACATGGGCCTCATTAAGTTTTTCGAAAATACTAAGTTCATTCACCCTGCGAGTGTAATGGTCCTGAAGGACTAGGGGATACTGTAGTTACTAGTAGAAGAAGCTTATAAGAAGTTGGATTGTCCTATCACTGCTCAAGTATCCTAGTTGATAACAAAAATGACTCAATGACTACAAACCTCATAAAGAAGAAATATCAAGCAATTGACACCTTGAAGAAGAAACTGATCGTTTATCTAGTAAAAAAGAAATTGAAGTTTAATTCAGCCATTAACAAGGTCGAATGTATAATGGAAGATGTGGCAGAAGAATAAATAAATGAATCCTCATAAATGTAATTTCAGGGTTTCAACCTGTAATTTTTTAGGATTGTTGGTGCACTAACATGGGATTGAGCTGGATAAGAATAAAGCTCGAGCTATTATAGAGGCTTTGTCACCCAAGAATAAAAAGAAATTGTAGAGCTTAATAGAAAAAGTCAACTTTCCTAGAAGATTCTTTCCTAATTTGTCTCATCTTGTTAGATTGAAGAATCAGGAAAGTTTCAATGGGAAGATCATCATTAGGAGGCTTTCAATAAGATGAAAGAGTTCTTTCTTGACTAAACTTCTGGTGTTGATGCCCCCTCGTAGGAATGACTATTAATCCTATACATCTCAACAGTAGAAAATTCTATAAGAAGTCTGCTGGCCCAAGACAATGAGATTGGAAAAGAACAGACTATCTACTATTTAAGTAAAATTTTGATAGCCAACAAGCTTAAGTATTTGTCGATTAAGAAGTTATGTCTAGCATAATATTTTTTAGCCATGAAGTTGAGATATTATATGTTGCCAACAACAGTTTTTGTAATATCAAAAACTGATCTTACAAAGTATATGCTCTCAAGATCGATCATATGAGGAAAGATCTAAAAGTGGAGTATGGCCTTATCAAAGTTTTGCTTTAGACATGCACCGCAAAAAGTTGTAAAAGGACTGGCCCTGGTAGATTTTTTTAGTTGACCATTCATGTCTAAAAATTGAAGGAGAAATGAATCTGATAGAAATATCTACGATTTCACTTAGTCCTTGGAAGTTGAGTTTTGACGGATTATGGACATGGGATTCGGCAAGTATTGGGATCGTAATTGAATCTCTAAAAGGATGGAAAACATAGTTTTCATTCCAGTTGAATTTTGATTCCTCCAAAAACCAAGCCGAGTACGAGACACTGATTATTAGCCTTGAAATTTTGAGAAAGATAGGGGTTTCAACAATTGAAATAATGGGTTATTCTTTTCTTGTACTAAATTTGTTGACGGGCAGGTATAATTACAATATAATTAATTTAACATCGTACTACATGGTAGCAACTCAACTCTTGGAGAGATTCGATAACATGGCACTGCAACACATACCACGAGAGCTTAATTATGAGGCCAATAAGATGGCCAAATTAGCTTCAGGTGTTTATATTTTGGAGAACTTAAAAGGGATGGTGATCAACATTAGGAGACGAACCCCTCATATCTTTTCAGGAAAGAGGTGTAAAGAGGTGTTCCAACTAATATTTATTATTTGGAAGTTAATCAGAATAATTGGAGATACCCCTAGATCAAGTACTTGAAAAATTCAAATGCACCTAGCGAGCGAAATATAAGGATGTGAACAATACACTACGTGATATTTGAGAAAGAATTATATAAGAAGCATCAGGATGACCTATTGCTAAGGTGTTTGGGAAAGCATGAAGTCATGCTCGTCATGGCTGAAGTTCATGAAGGTATCTACGATGCTCACCAGGCTGGAGTGAAGATGCATTGGATGATTCGACAACATGGCTTTTATTGGCCAACCATGTTAGTCAGCTGCATTAAGTATGCAAAAGGATGTCAGGCATGTTAGAAGCACGGCCTCGTCTAACATATTTCAGTTGTACCTCTCAACCACATTATAAAGCAATTGCCTTTTCGAGGATGAGTCATAGATCTTACAGGCAAGGTATATCCGCCTTCCAACAAGTAACATACATTTATCATTATTGCAACAGATTATTTTACAAAGTGGGTGGAAGCATGACTAATGAAAGTGGTAAGTTATGCCAGAGGTCATTACTTTTCTAAAATCAGGCATTATTCATAGATTCAGCTTTCCAAAAACTATAACGGCCGATTGGGGAATGATGTTTATGGGGGGATGTCGTACAAAGCTTTACAAAAGATCATGGATTCAAATTCATCCATTTAATCCTATATTTTGGTCAGACCAATGAACAAGTCAAGGCTAGCAATAACCCTAGGGAATGGCATGATGTACTTTCAAAAACATTATGGGCTTATCAAACATCTAAAAGATCTAGGATGGGCACGACGCTATTTACCTTGAAATGTGGCCATGATGTCATTTTCTCTATGGAAGTTACAGTGAAGTCACTAAGCATCAACAAAAAATCTTACCAATTGATTATTCTCAAGTAATGATGCAGGAAGTTGAAAAGCTAGACGAGATAAGATGGGCGGCTTTAGATCACTTTCACATATAGAATTAGACTGTGGCTAGGATGTATAACAAACGACTCAAGTATAAGGGTTTTGGAAAAAAAAAGACCTAGTATGAAAGGCAGTCTTGCCTATTGGCTCTAAGGATCCCAAATTTGAAAAGTGGTCTCTTCATTAGGAAAGTTTGTACATGATTTCGAAGGTTGTGGGTAAAGGGGCATATCAATTGCATGACAAAGATGATGGACTGAGATACTCCAACCTAGTTAATGGTTGTTTCCTGCAAAAGTACTACCCATCCAGTTGGAAGACTCATGTGGATAATTAGTTATGCATATGATGGTAGCCTGGTCAAAGCTGTTGTAGTGATTATAGGCTTGATTAGCCATATTATCTTTGAATTTTATTAATAAAGTTAGATAGACCATTTGCTTTAATATAAGTTTGTTTCATTTTGTCTTTAAAACTAGCTAAATACAAGGAAAAAAAAAACAAAACAAAATAATAAAAAAAATGCATTAAGTAGTTGACTAAAAATCCACTAAGGATGTCCAATCAAGAAAGGATATTAAAATGAAAAGAAGGCCAAAAAGTCATTACATAACTAGATGAAAGCTAGTAAATGACTACGACAACTAAATTGTAAAGTAAGAAATGATGGAGTTGTTTATAGCGCCCTAAGGTGTGTGACGTGCAACTATCGCCGCTTCATCTTGTACTCCTACCTATGAAATGATGGAGTTGTTCATAACGCCCTAAGATATGTGAACGTGCAGCTATCACCGATTCATCTTGTACTTCTACCTCATCTTCATTCTTAGATGCATTGAGAAGATCAATCTATTATTTTTTCTCTTAAGCTGCCTCATCAATGGTAAGCTGGATGGAACGCCCCGTATTTCCACAAACATCCTCAACTTCAGCTAATTTAGCTTTCAGTTCTTCTACTAGATGTTCCTAGGTAGCCAATTTAGCCCAAGCCATAGTATACTCTGATGCTTTGGATTGGATTGATGTTTGAAGCGAAATCATAGAAGAACGATGTGATGATGCATCAAAGATGTTCTTATGAAATTTGTTGAAAGTTGTTAGTTCTTTGTATAAAGAGTTAAGAAATTTCGAAATCGTTGATTTTATAATATCAGGAAAGAATTTAGTGTCAAGAAGTATAGTAAGGGACTTATGATAATTATTTCATGCATTTTCTTCAGTAACGATGTTAAATCCTCTGCCGACCATATCTAACAGTACCTTTTTTGTAGCATTAATTTTCTTTTTAGTCATCTGAACCAGCTGAGTGTTGATGACTTGAAGAGATAGGTTCTCATTGAAGAAGCTTTCAAGATTGGCAAATACATGCGGTTCGAAAGTTGCGGTATGAAGGTGAAAAAGGAGAAAATCATGGTCAACTAGAATTACCCTCATCTTAGATTAGCATGATCATGGTCAATGAGAAAATCATCAACATCAGAATTACCCTTATCTTTGATTATTTCCTCAATGATGGGATGAGAATTAAATCCTGAATATAGATCGATAGGCATTTCGACCCATGAAGGATCGATTGGAACTATAGGTTAGGAGTTAATCTCATGTGATGCATCCTACAATTAGAACTCCAGTAGTAAGATGAGTCGACAAATTGAGGTTGAAAATTAAATGATAACATACCTGACTTGTGTTAGCCAAGATTGAGAGTCATATCCAGATTACCTGGACTAGATAGAGTCAAATTCTCTTGAGCATGGAAGATGGTGTGAGAATGAGTCTAGTTGTCTACAATTGTATTCTTGGAGCTACATTATTGATTGTCGAAATCTGAAAAACTCATGTGTTAGAATTGTTGGTGAAATTTCTGTTAATGTCAATTAAAAAAGGTGATTTCTGTAGTTTCCGATTCTGATTGGCCTGACAGTTACTTAGCTGGTAAAGGTTGATTGGAGATGTTGGTATAAGTTGTAAGGGCATGCTAGTTATGTTTTAGAAATGAGGTAGGGCCATTTTTCTCCTTTTCTTTTATGACAATATTCCCTTGTGGAAAGGTTTGATCCAAGAGTATTATGTGCTGCAAGCATGATATTGTATTGAGTGTAAATAAAGTATGATTGAAAGAAAGTTCAAGTTAGGACTTATAGGATCAGGTCGACTAGTATTAGAAGTTGTTGTCCTCTTCTTCTTGATAGATTAAAGCCAATATCATCGTTAGAATCTGCATGGAAAAGAGTTAAGTAGTCTGTGATAATAAGTGCCTAGGAAAATGAAAAGAAGTGTAATTGAATTAGTAGGCGGAGAAGATGTAGCAGTGTAGTCGGTTGATCGTGTTACGATTTTAATGGCTCAAATGATACCCATGGATGATGTCGTCTCGTATGAAGACTTCACATATTTTATGGTGATTTTAGCATACAAAAAAATATGAGATAGTATATCTGAAGCTGAATTCAGAAAGTAGGTACACACTCTATTTCCCCATCATAAGTCAAAATGATAAGTTTTACAAATTCTATTGAAACTTCAAGCTCAAACGAGCTTTGAGATTCTTTATATAAATGAATATATTATTGGAATTCAGATCCATTCTTGATTGTGGGACGAGTAGAGGTGACTACACATTGCATTGGCTCTTTTTGTTACCTATTCCACAGAATGGCAAGTCCTTAAATGCTAGCACACTATGGAAATCATGACAATTGGATTGCTTCATCTATACCGGTTGTTTTCTAGTTAGTTATGAAGTTTGGTTCCAACCTATTGATCCATTCTACCCAGTACTAGAGAAGGAAGGTCAATTATTAAATGCAAGATAGGATATAGTTTCTTTCATCCTTTTAGAAGATGTCCATTTTCACCAATTGACAGATTATCATTTGTAAGGAAATATTTCAAAACCTTGTTCATCATATACACATTGAACTTCATAGATGATATCTTTTTTAAAGCACAGGGCAAGAATTTAGTGTTGAATGGGGCCGATTGGAATCCAATATCTTGTGTCAAAGCATAGCTCATTGTAATTGATAATTCTCTTCCATATTCTTCAAGTTCGAATCATTGTTCATCTTGTAGTTTTTATTATGGCCTAAGGGATAGATTTAGATCTTCCACTTCAACTTGAAAGTCCATTACAAACTACAAAATTGTATAATAGAATGTTATGAAGAATGGAAGAATACAACTGTAACACCCCTTTACCTGAGCCCGGAGACCCGAATAAAGAGATGTCATGATGAAAAGACAGTACAAAAATAATATTATAAAAGAAAATTTCCTTTTGAAACACAACCGGAAAACTGAATAAAAATTTTCTTTACTCTTTAGGATAATGGCAAAAACCAAAATATGTCTAAACCCCAAAAAATACAGTTCTTTTCACAAAACCCACAAAGTAAAAAAATTAGTTATCTCTATCAGAGTTATAGTTTTAACCCAAAAGGAAACAAAATACGAAACAAATTTGTACTATTGCCACTCTCCGCTAGTCCGCCACGACAGTGCCAAACTGTACAGGCTAGGTTTTTGGATTACCTAAACACACAAAACAAATAGGAGTGAGTGAAAAACACTCAGTAGCATCCCAACATGCATGATGATGCAGTGCAATATACCATGAGAAATGTTAATAGTCATGAAAACCTCTTGTTCATTTTTCTTTTAAAAGCAACCATAAATGCAATGACTTTTAAACTCTTACACGTAGGACTTTTCACTTTACGTAAGTGCTAGGGTCATGCAAGTGCTAGGGTCTCTCCACCTACTAGTTAGTGGGATCTCTACTAACTGATTCACAAACTTCAACACATATGCTCCATTAATCATAACATTAAAAACCTACGAGTGCATGGCCATGACTATACGATGCATATCTTTTAAAAAACGTGAATTGCGATAATCAAAACTTTCACGTTGGATTGCGATGCATGTGTAAGCTTGTGCCACTACTAGCTAATACCAATCTCATGTCATTAATGTACGTGGCTTCAAACACAATTAACTCTCATATGCAAGATAACACAAGCATTTAAATACTTGTATATATATATATATATATGTATAAATTCATACTAATAAATCCATAAGAATAAACCCATGTAATTCCAAAGAAACTATTTCTAAATAGCCTACTAATTTACATAAGAAAGAAAATATAGCCATGCTCAAACCAATTTCCAGCAAGCATACTTTATAAGCAAAGATTGCAACTACAATAAATTAACCAACACAAAGCATAAAAAGTCCATGCTTTAATAATTTAACAAGCTAAATATCAATAAGGTTAATTTTAGACAAGGTAGTCATGGAGTTTAACTTAAAATCAAGTCCTAAACTAATTACATTATAGCCTTCTCTTAATTTATTAATACACCACAAATGGCTAGTCAAGTTCATCCCACTTTATCCCACAATTTCCAACAAGAAACAATATTTACCCTAGCTTAAAACCATAGACAAAAGCTGTTGGCAATAGTTGCAGATTTTTCAGGATTTCCAGCAAAACAGGTAGGATTGTAAAAATTATAGAACACTGATCTTAACTCCAATTGGGGTAATTCCAAAACTAAAGTAGCCACAGCTTAATTATTTTAAAGAGAAAAAATGTGAATAAAAAATTAGCAAAAATAGGAGGCCCTGAAATAACACCAAACCCGTGGGTTATGGTGCAGGGTTCTCCCAAAACAACAATCCATCCAGCAATTTTGAAATAATTCTTTCTCCCTCATCTGAATACCGATTGTAGAAATTCAAAAACAAAAATGTTCTCAAGACACTCACGTTTTTACAGTAAAAATTACAAAATTTTTAGATAACTACCCGAATACCAGTTTTAATCCAAAGTCCATAAAATTTCAGGAATGTGCAGGGTTCTCCCAAAACATCTATCCGTCCAGAAATTTTGAAATAATTCTTTATCCCTCATCCGAACTTCGATTGTAGAAATTCAAAAACGAACATGTTCATAAGACACCAAAGTTTATTTAGTAAAAATTTCAGAATTTTTGGACAAATACACAAATGACAAAAAGCAATCAAAAACTATAAAAATTTCAGACGGCAATCAAAAACTATAAAAACCAAAAGTCAACTGTTTACAATGGCAATCTATTTGTTTGGCTAATAGAAGAATTGAAATTTTTATTAGGTTAAGACGGTTTTTATTTTTATGTAAAAGAGTTACATTATATTGGGGGCAGAGATCTCATGAAATTACAGTATATGACTAGTAGTCACGTTGGTAGGCGTAATTACTGGTGTCATGATTTTTATTACAATCGACTACAAAGCAAGAGAATAGGATGAGGACGATGCGCGATTTTATTCGAAGACGTTATATGCAAAAGTTTCTTCGCATGATTTTGATTGGCCAGACCAAATAGGAGCAAATTGGCAATTTTGCAAAAAAACTTTGTTTAGCCTGTCATTTATTAGAATGGATGGAATAATTGGCTAAGTATAAACAGCATGAACTTTTTATTCCAACTAGAATGGTCAAGAGCATTTTGGTAATTTATTAGAATGGTCAAGGCCATCTTAGTAATTTGTCCAAACTTAATAGATTTTAAGAGGCTGTTGTGTTCAAAATTTAACTATGACGGCAAGGGTTGTAAAAGATAATTCCAAACACAAAAAATTGGATCAAACTAGTTTGAGTCCATCCTAGGTATGATAAGTGCTATTAGTTCTTATTCTTATCTCACTAACTACGTTGATTATGGAGTGCGTCACGCTAACCCTACCGATCTTGAAGACTATAAAAGGAGGCAACATTCCAACATGAAGGAAACCCCGCTGGCACATCAAACCTCATAGAATTACCTTTCTCTCTAGCTTTTCTTGTAGCTTCTGTATAGTTTAGTAGTTTTATATTTTGTAGTGTTTGGTGATTTTAGTAAGTTGAAATCTTATTTGACAAACTAGTTTTGTTTAAGGTAGTTCATTGAACCTATAAATTATTCATTCTATATAATCTAGTATGGTTTTCTGTTTAAAGTCAGATCTTTCAATAATAATTTTTTTTTCTATATAAATTCTATTTATATTTAAAGTGTCACGCCCGCGCAATCATAGAATACAATATATTTATTTTTTTTAAGCAAACAACAATAAATATAAATAAATGTAAGCGCACCCATTTAGAAACAATGTATCTTTAGAAAATATAAAACGGTAAATAACTTTCTTTAATTTCCATGAAACAATTTTATTTATATTTGAAAAATATGAAATCTTACAAATACTTGGAGTTTACTTCAACAAGCATATAATCTCAATCAGCAACAGTCACCATCACCTCAAACTTGTAGGTGCCCTATCTTTTAGCGTTGAACTAGAAATTCTATTGATAATTGACTAATCACATCTTCCAGATCATAATACTTTATCTTTCATTTCTTGTTATAGTAAAGATTAAATTTACTAATACATCTAATAATGTATTGAATCTACATTTCTCATCTTCTTATATTTATAAAGATTAACTTTACTAATACATATAATAATGTATTGAATCTGCATTTCAGGCTTAATAATATGGGTCAAATATCTATAAATAATGTTCACATAGTAATTCTTTATTTTATAGTAAAGATGACAATTATTTTAAAAATTTTTAAATAAGGTCTAGAAAAAAAATTAAATAATAAAGTTGTTTTATGAGTAGAAAAAAAAATTATATAAGCCTCCAAATATAAAAATAGAAAAAATAATAAATTTAGTAAAGTTATTTTATAACTTTCATACTATAAAAATAAATTCAACAATTAACACATATAACATGAAAATAATATACATGTATGTAATTAATTAAAAGGTTTTTTTAGTAAAATGCCTACTATAACAACACAAATGTGAAAAATACGCATGAATCCATATTTCTTGTAAAACATAGACAAAGTACCCAAATTACTTTACTTATTCTTTGTTGCCAAACTCATTCCTTCTCCTTCCTTCATTCCTTACCATCGTCTTATCCTTCCTCCATAATAGGGATTTGAAGGAAAAAAATTATACATTTTTTTTATTATTATATAGATCTAGGTTTGAAATTGAATGAATTTGTGTATATGTGTAATTGATTTTGATTTTGAGAGATTTCGATGTATTTAGATTGAAATGCATAGTTTTGATATATTTCATTTCGAAAAATTACGTGCTGGTAGGAGTGTATAATTTCAACAATTTTAAGGACGGATACAATACCGTTCATCATTAAAAAGGCATAACTAGGGAAGATGGTCAAATGATGTTGAAAGTTGGAAATATATTTGATATTCTTTAGCATTACAGAAGTATACTTTTAGATTATTCTGTGTAAGAGAGATTTGCTTATAAATATGAGGTCAATGACAAGAATAGGGTAACCTGCATATGTGAGAGTAAAGGATGTATGTGAAGAATTCATTCTTCAGAGCTACCCAATAGTCAAACATTTAAGAAAAAGTATTGAGAGTTGAGCGTTTTTGTAAGTGGGCTGAGAAAAATAAATTGGTGATTGCTAATTGGATTGCTATAAAATTTATTAACCTGTTTAAATTAAATCCAGAGGCGAAAGTAGCAGTGCTGGAATCTGAATTGTATAGGATGTTTGCTCTGAAAGTAGACATTTAAAAACTGTATAAGGCCAAGAAGATTGCACTGGAGATGTTGGACGGTGATCACATTGAGTGTTACCACCTATTGTACAAGTATGGGTATGTGCTTATGATACTAAATCTTAGAACAATGGTGAAGATTGCTTGTGACAGAAATACATTGAATAAGAATCCCACATTCCAGAGATTTTTTTTTTAAAATTTTCCAACACAAAAACAAAGTTTTTTGAAGGGTTGCAGACCATTCATTGCTTTAAATGGCTACCATTTAAGAGGGCCATATGGTGGAGTGCTTTTATGATGCAAATAGAAAATTATTTTCAGTTGTTGTATGTGTGTGTGAGTGTGAGGCAAAAAACTTTGAGAGTTGCTCATGGTTTTTAATATTGTTACATGATTATATAGTTGTGAAAGAGAAAAGGACAATAACCTTCATAACAAATAGGCAAAATATTGTCCTAAAAGCCATAACCAATATATTTTTAAGGCACAATAACAGGTTTTGTGCATAATATATTTATGCAAACTTTAAAGTAAAGTATCGAAGTGTGAAGATTAGAAACCTGTATTGGGCAGCAGCAAAGCCATAAGTGCACATGCTTTTAAAGTAAGGATGGAAGAAATAAAAGGTGTGAATGAGAAAGCATACAACTATTTGATAGACATTCCAACCCGTAATTGAAGTAGACACAGCTTTGATGTAAGTTCTAAAGTGGACCATGTGACAATTAATATAACTTAGCCTTTTACTAGCCACATTGACAAGCACATGTCCAAACATATTTTGACAATGCTTGATTGTTTAAGTAGGAAACAAATTAGGAATATTTGAAAGAGAAAATACTTAGCACTCACATGGACAGGTTTGGTTCCACTAAGAGTTCAATTTACCATTGATAAGAATGGAAGGGATTCAAGAAGTCTGAAAGTTATCTTTGGGGGTGAAAAAGAGTATGAGGTGTTTGTCAAAACAAATGCTATTGTGGTAAACATGAAAGAACATTGATCTCAATGTGGAAGTTGACAAGTAAGCGGCATACCTTGTAAACATGTCATGTGTTGTATAATAACTAGAAGATATGACCACTGTTACATATGTGGATCAAAGTTTGAATAAGGAGACATACCTGCAGACTTATAGCTATATGATGCACACTATTCTTGATAAAGCATTATGGCCTGAAGTTAAAGCTTATTATATAATTCCTCCAATTGTAAAAAGGAAACCTGGGAGGCCAAAAGTACTAAGAAGAAGAGAAGTTGACAAGCTAGAAAGGGAGAGGAGATCAAACATAGTTAAGTGTGGAATCTATAAGGCCATTGGGCATAATAAAAGTACCTATCCACATGCACCAACAAATTTGAAGAGGATGAGAAATAATCAGGTATTCATTTCTCTTTACTAAAACTTAACTTGTATTATGTTTTAAACTTATTCTCATTATTATTTCATTTTAAATTTAATTTATTTTCAATTTTTGTGATTTTACTTATTTGTGTTGTATTTTATTTAGGTTAATACCACAGCAATAACAACATCAACGACAGGAGCAACATCGTCAGGAATAGTGGATTGAATGTTTAGTTAGAAGACATATAAGCTTTTATGTGAAGAAGTGTGTATTAGATTTTTCAATGAAGTCTGATTTTGCTTATCTTGGTCTTGACTAGTATTCAACTAGCAATTTGTTTGAATTAAATTGTAAATTGAATACTAGCTTTTGTATAGAAGCTATAAATCAGCTATTGTATAGACTATTGGATATAATTGATAGTGCTATATCACCTTATTTTTCAGACACAATACACATGTTTATAGTAAGATGAAATGTCTCGATTAGTATTCAACTAGCAATTTATGTCATTTAATTGAATTAAATTGTAAGTTAAATATTACCTTGAATTTTTAAAGACTATTGGATATATTTTGTAGTTGCCGTGTCACCATATTTTTTAGACATAATGATTTGCTTAATGAGATTCAAGGTTATTATGTGCTAATATATTTTTATTTGGTGCAATGTGATGTGCTAATGTAACACCCCTTTACTCGAGCTTGAAGACTCAAATAAAAAGATGTCACTTCGAAAAGACGGTACAAAAATAACAAAAAAAAAATTCCTTTTGAAATATAATCGGAAAATATAATAAAAATCTTCTTTACTCTTTTACATAAAATTTAAACTATTAGTATTCATAGCAAAATTAAATATATCTAAACCCCAAAAAAAACACGGCTCTTTACACAAGACCAACAACGTAAAGAAAATTAACTATATCTCTATCGGAGTTTTAGCATTATTAGAAAGGAAATAAAACTGCGGAACTAATTTGTACTGTCGCCGCACTCCGCCGGTCAGCCACATCATTCCCAAACTGCTCGGCTAGGGTTCAGGATTACCTAAACACATGAAATAAATATGAGTGAATGAAAAACAAGTAGTAGGTTCCCAACATGCATGTGATGATGCAATGTAATATGCTGAAGGAGTGTCAACAGTTATGAAAACATCTTGTTCATTTCTCTTTTAAAAGCAACCATCCATGCAATGTCTTTAAAAACCCTTGTACGTAGGACTTTTCACTTTGTATAAGTGTTAATTACGCTGGAGCTAGTTACCCGTCAACAACTCTAATTTCCTAAAACAGCACACATGCATACTTTCAACGAAATCCTTACATATTTAATCGTTTAGAGGAAACGGAATGAGTAAGTATGAAACTCGCTTGCATCCGCGTCATGCAAGTGCCGGGGTTACATCCCACACACACACCAATACGCTCAAATTTGAGCGCATGTGAGAATCCAATCTCTCAACTCACTAGTTAGTGGGACCTCTACTAGACGATTCACAATCACAATCACATAAGCTCCATCCATTTTAAATTTTAACTGCTTACGAGTGCATGGCCATGCCTATACAATGCATAACTTTTAAAACATTAGTTGACAATAAAATAATTTCTCTTGCGTATAATAAAATTTCCATGATGAGTTGCATCGCATGCGTATGCTTATGCCATAGCTTGCAGACACCATTCTCATATCATCAATATACATAGCTTCAAATACAATTAACTTTTACATGCAAGACAGCACATGCATTTAATACTTATGTCTATATATATATATATATAATCTATCATGCATAACAGTTTAATTCCAAAGAAACCATTACGAAATAACAATTTAATTACAAAGGAAAGCAAATATAGTCATACTTAAATCAAATTCCAACAACTATACTTTATAAATAAAATTGTAACCTTACAAAATTAACCAACATAAGAAGTATAAAGTTTCATACTTTATTAGTTTAAAAAAAAACTGAATAAATATCAAAGTTGGTTTTAGACAAAGTAGTCATGGAGTTTAATTTAAATTCAAGTCCTAAACTAGTCACATTATTGCCTTTCCGTAGTTTATTAAAATAATACAAATAGCTGATCAAGCACAGCTCACTTTAATCCAAAATTTCCAACAAGAAACAATATTTAACCTAGCTTAAAACCATTTACAAATCTGGTCACAAATAGTTATAGTTTCAGAATTTTCTTGCAAAACAGATAAAATTTTAAAAATTATAGAACTCTCAATTTAACTCCAAATGGGGAAATTCCAAAACCGAAATACCACAACTTAATAAATTGAAAGAGAAAAATATGAATAAAAAATTAGTAAAAATTGAAGGCCCTGAAATATCACCAAACCCGTGGGTTATGGTGTAGGGTTCTCCTAAAACATCTATCCCTCTAGTAATTTTGAAACAATTCTTTCTCCTCATTTGAACTCCGATTACAAAAATTCAAAAACGAGCATATTCACAACTCAAGTATATGTAGTAAAAATTTTAGAATTTTTGGACAAATACCCAAATTCTAATAACAGATCAAAGTCCACGAAAATTTGAGATTTTCTGATTCGCAACACACACATTTCCAATCAAAACACTAGATGAAAAAGAGGATTCTACCACTATACATTATTAGAGCTTTGATTAACTTTTAAAAACCCATTTCAAATAGCCTATCTTACAAATTTCTAAGTGGTCCCAAGTAGATCCATGAAGAAAAATACATAAAGAGTGTAGATCTAGGTCATAAACAACACTAATACACTACTGAAACACTAGCAAACACAAGTAGAGTTTGGGTCCTACCTTGAATTAGTTAAAACCCCACTAAAACCTTTGAGAATGCAAGCCAAGAACCTTCCTTTAGCATTTAAAAATGGCTGGCCACTAGCTCTTTCCTTGTCTTTAAAGTTTCTCTTGATTTCTTTTTGACACACTTGAAGATCTAGCCCTAACTCTTCTCCCTCTTTCTTTTCTCCTCAAGAAAACCCTCTTCTCTCTCCTAAGAAGAATGGTCGACTGCTCTAGCTCCAAATGAGCTTGGTGGCTTGAGAACTAAGCGTTTAAATAGGGTGGTCCTAGGGTTTCAAAAGAGTGGGGCCAAACTAGTCCACTTTGACTCAAGCTTGACCAAAATTCAAACTTGGTCTTGCATGTGGTCTCCCTTTTCACAAAGCAAGACCATATTAAATTCAAAATTGCCACATACACAGTCAAGATTCAGGAAAAGAGTTTCAAGTTTGATGTAACGAGGACTTAACTTTCCCTTCTTCCCGAACCTTATTACACCTTTCAATGGTGCAATTTTGAGAAATACTTTTTCTCCAACTTCGAACTCCAAGTCTTTAAGCCGATTATCGTCGTAATTCTTCTGCCGATCCTGTGCAATCTTCATACTTCATCTTATCTTGTTGATGGTGCCACTGGTTTGTTGTAGGATTTCAGGTCCGAGAATCTTCCTCTCACCAACCTCATCCCAATACAATGCAGATCTGCATTTTCTTCCGTAGAGAGCTTCATACGGGGCCATTCTAATAGTAGAATGGTAATTGTTATTGTAGGCGAACTCTACTAATGGAATGTACTTCTCCCAACTTTCTTGAAAATTCAGCATGCATGCTCAGCATATCTTCCAATGTCTGAATAGTCTGCTCCGATTGACCATCAGTTTGGGGATGAAAAGCAGTACTGAAATTCAGCTTCGTCCCCAATACTTTGTGTAAGCTCTTCCAGAATGATGACATAAACCTTAGGTTTCGGTCAGATACAATCAACACTGGTACCCCGTGTAGTCGCACAATCTCATCCATATATAATTGAGCCAACTTCTCTATCGAGTAAGTTATACGCATGAGTAGAATGTGAGCCAATTTTGTAAATCGACCTACAATCATCCAAATCGCATCATTACTCCGCTGAGATAGGGGTAATCCGACAATGAAATCTATGGTGATATGCTCCCATTTCCATTATGGAATTAACAACGGTCTTAGTAAACCAGATGGCCTTTGATGTTCGATCTTCACTTGCTGGCATGTCAGACACTGCTCCACGAAATTTGTTACGTCTCGCTTCAAACCAAACCATCAAACATTTTAAAAACATCTATGTACATCTTGGTAGCTCCTGGATGAACGGTGTAAGGTGTACAATGAGCTTCCACCAAGATCTACTCCTTGATCTCATCAACATTTGGTACAGATAGGTGAGTACCAAATCTCAACGGTCCATCTCCAACGAGATTAAACTTAGACTTTTTCCCTTCAATCACTTCATCTTTGATCTTCATAAGAGTTGCGTCCTTAGCTTGGCCTTCATTTGTCTTATCCATGGTCAAAGGTTGAATAGAGAGTGTAGCCAGCATGGATGAATATTGATTAGAAACTAATTCAATATCCATTCTTCTCAAATCCTCCAAGATGTATGGTTGAGTCGTGATCAAGTTTCCGCTGAAGCCTGCATACTTTCTACTCAATGCATCCGCCACTTTACTCTCCTTGCCTAGGTGATAGTTGATTGAACAATTGTAGTCCTTTACCAGCTCCAACCACATTCTTGTCTCAAGTTCAGTTCCTTTTGGATGAAGAAATATTTGAGACTTTTGTGATCGGTGTAGATCTCGTACCTTGCTCCATATAGATAATGACGCCAAATTTTCAGAGCAAACACCACTGCTGCCATGTGTAGGGTAATTGTGTTCATACAGCTTCAACTGGCGTGAAGCATAGGCAACCACCTTGCCATTCTGCATGAGTACACAGCCCAGACCCGTACCCGATGCATCGCTATAGATCACAAAATCATCCTTATCATTTGGTAAAGTAAGAACAGACGCTGAAATTAGCTTCTTTTATAGTTCTAAAAAACTCTTTTCACACTCCTTAGACCAAACAAACTTGCTCTCCTTCTTCAACAGCTGCATCATCGGTGTTGCGATCTCCGAGAATCCTTGCACAAATCTGCGGTAGTACTCAGCTAAACCTAGAAAACTTCTGACTTCTCCAACGTTGGTTGGTCTTTTCCAATCTTAAACTGCTGCAACTTTGCTAGGATCTACTTGGATACCTTTGCTCGATATCACATGGCTAAGGAAGGTGATGCTCTCTAGCCAGAACTCACACTTCTTGAACTTTGCGTACAACTACTTTTCACGTAGTCTTTGCAGTACTAGACTTAGATGCTCTTCAAGCTCTTCAATCGTCTTTGAGTAAATGAGAATGTCATCGATGAACACCGCAACAAACTTATCCAAGTAATCATGAAACACTAGGTTCATCAAATCCATGAATACTGCTAGCGCATTTGTCAGTCTAAATGGCATTACTACGAACTCATAATGGCCATATCTCATTCGAAAAACACTCTTCAATCGATCTTCTTCCTTGATCTTTAGCTGATGATAACCCAAACATAGGTCGATCTTTAAGAAAATGCTTGCTCCTTGAAGTTGATCGAACAAGTCATCAATTCTCGGTAGTGGGTACTTATTCTTGATTGTTACTTTGTTGAGCTCACGATAATCAATGCACAGTCGCATTGAATCATCCTTCTTTTTAACAAACAGGACTAGTGCTCCCAAGGTGAAACACTGGATTTAATGAAACCCTTGTCTAAAAGGTCTTGTAACTGCTTCTTCAACTCCTTTAACTCTGCCGGTGCCATTCTATAGGGTGTCCTCGAAATGGGCGCTGATCCTGGTACCAAGTTAATAGTAAACTCTACTTCTCGATCGGGTGACAACTCCGGTAACTATTCAGGGAACATGTCCACAAAGTCACGAACCACCTTAATGTCTTGCGGATTTAAAGCTAACAGTTCCTTGTCGTAAACACTAACAAGAAGTTCTTGGCAACCCTTACGCAAACACCTCAATGGTTGTAAAGCAGTTAACAACCTTGGTTGCGATCTCAACTTTGACCCTTCAAACTTAAAATACAGGCCATCCTTGGGGCTGAACCGTAACATCTTCTCCTTGTAGTCGATGCACACTCTATTCCTGGACAACCAGTCCATACCGAAAATCACATCGAAATCAAACATATCCAATATGATCAAATCGGCATGCAACTTCTCGTTTATAAGGTACACTTCACAAGCTTTCAACACAAATAAGGCACACATACAGACTCCAGATAGTGTAGAAACACACAAATCGTCCTTAAGACGAATTGGTTCTAATGCTACCTTAGATGCAAACCGTCTAGACACAAACAAATGCGTAGCACCCAAATCAAATAAAGCATAAGCATCCAATCCATGCAAAGAAATCGTACCTGCCGCCACATTAGCATTATCTTGCTTAGCTTCTTCCCTCGACAACGCGAATACCCGACCTTGAATGGGTTGCTGCCTTTTCCCTCCCAACTCAGGGTAATCTCGTATCATGTGATTAGCCTTGCCGCACTTGAAACATGCTGCAGTCTTCTTCCAGCACTCTCCAGTATGATTCTTGCTACAGGATTGGTATTGAGAAATGCTAGGTCGACTGCCATTCCCTTTAGGCTTCTTGTTGCCATTATTGTTGCGATTGTAGTTCCACTTCCTTCCATCAATCTTCTTCTTATGCTGGTTACTTCCACCCCAAGTCTTTCGTTGAGTAAAGGAGCTTTGCCTTGCAGCTTTGCTTATTTCTGGAGTAGGATCCTTCGCGATCAGTTGAACTCACTGCAGTACCTCAGCATATGTGGGTAGACGCAGCATTGTTATAGCGTTGTATAGCTTTGGCCTTAGTCCTTTCTCGAAACGTCTTGCTTTGTATGCTTCGGTATCCACCATATGTGGCGCATAACAAGAAAGTTCATCAAACTTTCGTTTATACTCCACTAGAAAAAGGTTGCCTTGAGTCAAATGCAAGAATTCAGCCTCCTTCTCATCCTGCTTCATGATAGAAAAGTATTTTTTCAGAAACAACTCCTTGAATTGGGGTTACAACGTAGGGCTTTCTTTGAGATTATAGGCCCTCTTGACCATATCCCACTAATGGCTAGCACCCTTCTTAAGCATGAATGAAGCGCATACCACCTTTTGGGACTCAATACACTCCATTAGAGTGAAGATTTTCTCTAGATCATGGATCCAATTCTTAGCCATCAATGGGTTGGTGGAACCCTCAAACACTGGAGAATGGAATCGGTTAAACTGCTCGACGCTAGATTGTTTTGGTCCTTGACCCGCTAGGCCTGCCAAAGCCTCAAGCAACTGACTGGTCATGTTTGTTGTGCTGTTCTCATTAGTGTCGTTGGCCCTTGGTCTTCTACGAGGCATCTTTAAAATAGTACCATGCCATACAAAATAATTAATATAGACAAAGAGAAGTAACCAAAATAGCACACATATATATATATATATATACCATTTCAATTTAAAGAAGTTGTCACAAATTAGATAAACATAGGTAACAGTCAATATAGGTAAGCACAATAATAGTTCAAGCATAGTCAAATAGTCATAGATAGGCTACCACTACTACTACTACTACTAATATAACAACTAATCTCTCTCTCTCTACTCGTCCTCAGAATACTCCTCGGGGTCTTCTTCTTCTTTCGGGTCCTCCTCTTCCTCAGGATCCTCTTCTTCTTCAGAATTCTTTTCAACCGCAACTGCCTTCGGTGCATATGGAATCTCAACCGAAGATAATCCAAATAATCATTGAGAGCTACTTACTCAGCCAGGTCATTCTGGTATCGATTCATGTACCATTGATACATCCGATATCCATGGTCTCTCTGGAATTGATCCAACTCCCTTGAATCTACATACCACGCCCACTCATCAGGTAGGGGCACTGCCGTAGTATACCCGCTGAGGAACCTAGCCACATCAATCGTCTTCTAATCCAGCTCCTGAAGTAGTGACTCCTCAAATACTCCGATCTCCTTACACTCAGCTCTGGAGGATGATGCTGGCGTTCGTGCTGTTCTATGGTGTGATGGCTCACCTTGTATCGCGACTTCCTTTCCCGAACGTTGACGTGACTTGCAAATTGAACTGCCAGTCTCCACCTTAGATCAATGAAGCTCAGCCACTATGTCACTCTGAGAGAGTATCGGGTCCAAACTCAAGCTGGATCTCTTGGGCATCGGCATCTCCATTTGGTCATAGCTTCACTTGCACAAGACACGAGGAAAGGTACTAACTTGTTGACCCACCTTAGTATAGTAAACCAAACAAACACAGAGTCAATAATAAAGCAAAACCAAATATAAGTAAAGAAATCTACCTTTGGCGTGCGAATGGACACTGGAGTCGGCAATCAGTACAAATTCCAATAAACCTAGGCTCTGATATCAAAATTGTAACACCCCTTTACCCTAGTCTGAAGACTCAAATAAAGAGATGTCACTTCGGAAAGACGGTACAAAAATAATATAAAAAAAATTTCCTTTTGAAACATAACCGGAAAACTGAATAAAAATTTTCTTTACTCTTTAAAATAAAATTTAAATCGTTGGTATTAATAGCAAAATCAAAATATTTCTAAACTCAAAAAAAAAACACGGTTCTTTACACAAGACCCGCAACGTAAAAAAAATTAACTATATCTCTATCAGAGTTTTAGTATTACTAAAAAGGAAATAAAACTGCGGAACTGATTTGTACTGTTGCCACCCTCCGCGGGTCCGCCACGTCATTGCCAAACTGCTCGACTAGGGTTTAGGATTACCTAAACAAATAGGAGTGAGTGAAAAACACCTAGTAGGTTCCCAACATACATGTGATAATGCAGTGTAATATGCTGAAGGAGTGTCAATAGTGATGAAAACATCTTGTTCATTTCTCTTTTAAAAGCAACCATCTGTACAATATCTTTAAAAACCCTTGTACATAAGACTTTTCACTTTGCGTAAGTGTTAATTACGCTAGAGCTAGTTACCAGTCGGCAAATCTAATTTCCTAAAGCAGCACATATGCATACTTTCAAGGAAATCCTTACACATTTAATCATTTAGAGGAAACCACATGAATGAGTATGAAACTCGCTTGCATCCGCATCATGCAAGTGTCGGGGTTACATCCCACACACAGACCAATACGCTCAAATTTGAGTGCATGTGAGAATCCAATCTCTCAACTCACTAATTAGTGGGACCTCTACTAGACAATTCACAATCACAATCACATAAGCTCCATCCATTTTAAATTTTAACTGCCTACGAGTGCATGACTATGTTTCTATACAATGCATAACTTTCAAAACATGAATTGACAAGAAAATAATTATTCTATACAATGCATAACTTTTAAAATATGAGTTGACAAAATATGCATGATGGGTTATGCATGTGTATGCTTATGTCATAGCTAGCAGACATCATTCTCATGTCATCAATATACATAGCTTCAAACACAATTAAATCCAAAATCCAGACAACACATGTATTTAAATACTTATATATATATATATATATAATCTTATCATGCATAACCATAGGTATAAATTCATTCTAATAACTCAAGTTATTATTTACTATATGCAAATCTATACATATACACATCTATCTATATATATATATATATATATTTATACAGATATATCCATGCGAATAGACTCATTTATTTCCAAAGAAATCATTTCGAAATAACAATTTAACTACAAAGGAAAGCAAATATAGGCATACTTAAATCAAATTCCAACAACCATACTTTATAAATAAAATTGTAACCTCACTAAATTAACCAACATAAGAAGTACAAAGTTTCATACTTTATTAGTTTGAAAAAAAACTTAACAAATATCAAAGTTGGTCTTTAAAGTTTCTCTTGATTCCTCTTAATACACTTGAAGATCTAGCCCTAACTCTTCTCCCTCTTTCTTCTCTCCTCAAGAAAACCCTCTTTTCTCTCTCCCAAGAAGAATGGTCGACTGAACTAGCTCTAAATTTTAAATAGGGTGGTCCTAGGGTTTCAAAAGAGTGGGGCCAAACTAGTCCACTTTGACTCAAGCTTGACCAAAATTCAAATTTGATCTTGCATGTGGTCCCCCTTTTCACAAAGCAAGACCATATTAAATTCAAACTTGCCACATACACAGTCAAGAGTTAAGAAAAGTGTCTCAGTCATCACACTGCCAGCCAAAGTGATGATGTGACAGGGTGGACTATTGACTATTGACTTTGACCTTGACCAAACTTTAACTTTACCATAAAAG
This sequence comes from Rhamnella rubrinervis, assembly GCA_007844105.2. Classification (NCBI taxonomy): domain Eukaryota; kingdom Viridiplantae; phylum Streptophyta; class Magnoliopsida; order Rosales; family Rhamnaceae; genus Rhamnella; species Rhamnella rubrinervis. Next base: position 7,358,269 of record CM017575.2, on the reverse strand, counting down.
GGAAACACACATATTTCATAGAAGATCACATATCAATCAGTCCTAGTCAACCATTACCAGACCTTGACCCAACAGTCAATAGTCCATGCGTTGACTTTGATCGAAGTTGACTTTGACTAAAAGTCAACTATGTATAAAAGTAAGCAGATATTATAGCTAAAGTAATTGATTTACATGTGATTTCTTTTTTTCTCTTCATTTTATATTCATAATAAACAAAATAAGTACAACAGCTGATATTATAAGAAATAAAATATTCAAGACCAGCATCATATTCATTTCATCTTGTAACCTATCATGATTTCTTACATTGATGGTAATCTCTCTATTTTCTACTCTCTGACTCAGTAAATTTTTCACTTGTATACATTATTATTTCCTTATCTATTTTTGAACTGTCTTCTTTGGGTATTTGCAATAATATTTCGACTCATCTTAAACCACTTGTATCAGTTTGTATAATTTTATAATAATTATCTATTAGTAATGCTAAGGGTTGAATACTTTTAACTATTTGTTTAATTTTTTATACTAATTTTATATCTTCACTATTAAAATATTTTTGTCCATGTTTACTTAATTTATTATATAATGGTCTAACTAAAATATTTAAATTTGGAATAAATTTTCTAATATAATTTAATAATCCTAAAAAATTTTGTAATTCTTTTGTTTCTTCTATTTTATATAAAAAATCTAATATTTTTGTTACTATATGAGGTTGTAAAATTATTTTACCTTTATCTATGGTTAATCCTAAATATTCTATTTTCTGTTTAAATAACTCTACCTTCTTTTTAGAAATTACAATATTATTATGCTTAAAACAATCTAAAATTTTTTTGTAAATGAGTTGTATGTGTAATTTTATTATTGCTATATACTAGAATATCATCTATGTATACTATACAAAAATTTGAATATGATTTTAATATTTTATCCATCCTAATTTGAAATACTTGTGGTGCATTTTTTAATCCAAATGGCATTATTAACCACTCAAAGTGTCTTTCAAAGCAACTAAAAGCTATCCAAGAGACTGACTCTTCGTGTAACCTAATTTGTCAAAATCCTCTTTTACAAATAAATTTAGAAAAATAACTAACCTTTTGCATACAATTTACTAATTCATCTTTATTTGGTATTTTATAACTATTATCTAAAGTATTATCATTAAGTCTTTTAAAATTAATTACCATTCGACTTTTTCCTCTTTTTTCTCTATGATTACTTACTATAAATGCAGGACTTCTATATCTACTTGTACTCTTCCTAATTACTTTCAATTATAGCATTTCTTCTATATGCATTTTAAATTCATTTCTATCCTCTAAACCATATGCTAAGTTTTGAGTTTTAATTGTGATATCTGGATTAATAATTTTTATTTTATATAATTCTTTATTATTACTTCTAATAGAATTATTTTCAATTATTTTTAATTTTTATAATTCTTCTACTTTTAATCTTATGTCTTCAGACCATTTTTCACATTTATGCAGTTAATATTTTTATTTATATCACTTAAATATAAATATATTTCTTCTTGTTCTATTATTTCTATTTTTTTATTAATTGCTTCATCTTTTTCTAATAAGGAATCAAAAAAATATGTATCTATTGGTTTTTCTATATTTATTAGTTTTTTCTCGTATGGAACAATATTAGTTTCAAATTTAGATTGTATAAATGTTGATTTTTTAAAAAAATTTACTCCATTAAGTGTTATTATTATACTATCATTATTTTCTAAAATAAAATTTAATCTTAAAATAAATTTATATCCACTAGTCTTAGTTGAAATAAAGTCTGTGCTAAACTATGTACTTCTCTATTTATTCTTATTGATACATTATTTAAACATTCTATTATTTGTATTAAGTTTCTATCAAATTGTCTAATATTTATTGGTATTTTTAACATATTCCTATAATTTTTTGGTACTAAACTTTCATGTATTATATACTTGTTTGCTCATGTATCTATCATTGCTTTAGTATTTATAATTTCTGATTTAAATAATAATTCTACATCTATATTAATTAATTCACTTCCTACTCTATTTACTTCTATTAATTTATTTTCTATTGTTTCTTCTCTATTTTTATAGCAATTTTTACACAAATATTTATTATCTATTTTATCTTTGTATCCTAACTCAAATTTATTTTTACAGTTTGAACAATTTTTATCGAAGAATGATGTATATATTTCTACCATATTTACTTTTATATCTGTATCAGAACTACTATCCTTATTATTTTCAGTATATTCACTATCACTATATTCACTACATATACATATACTATCATTATCAGATATTTCTTCAATATTTTCAATTTCTTCTAAATTGTCTAATTGATCTTCTAACATACATGCTTCTAGACTATTTACCTTTTTATTTTCTGGACAATTTGATTTAATATGACTTATTTTTCCACATAAATAACATTTACAGTGTTTATTATTTCTTTTAACTATTCTCTTTCCTTTATTAATAGTTTTTCTAATTTTTGGTTTATTACTAGAGTATTTAATAAATTCATAATTATTCTTTCTATATTTATTCCTAAATGACTTTCTAAATTTCTTTCTAAACTTTCTATTTTTCCTACTACTACTGCATCCAAAAGTTGCTACTTCATGTAAATCTACACACATATGTTTAAATTGATTCTTAACTTGCTATCTATGTTTTTCCTCTTCATAATATTCCTTTATTTTTCCCCTAATAAATTCTATTACTAGTAATAATGTTAATTAGTAATTAAATCCTTCTACAACTTTATTTTGAAACCAAGTAAATGTTTTACTATACAATTTTTCTCCCATTTTTTCTGGTAATTTAGTAACAAATTTCATTAATAATTCTTGATCAAAAGGTCTTCCTATTTAACTCCAATATTTATAAAAATAATTAGCGTATTGATTGAAATGTCTAAGGTCACATATTTTTAATTGTTCTAAGTTTCTAATAGCTTTTATTTGTTTAATTACATCATCTTTTCATCTATTCCTACTCCTAAAATTAATTTACTAATTGTATCTACAAAACTAATTACACTAATGTTAGTATCAAATTCATTTAATTCATCTTCATTATTTTGTTTCATCCAATCTCTCCATCCTAAATAAATTTATTTTTCATTATATCCTAATGTACTTTCTAAATCTATTAACTTATATATGGGGTATGTTATTACTGCTAAAGCTTCCATTGAGTGTCTAAGTAAATTTCCTTCCCATTCATGAAATATTTATTTCCAATCATTAGATTTATGTCCTTGTAAATTTAATATTAATATATCTTTAGATTTTGGTATATTTTTCTAATCTTCTAATTTAGTTTTAGCTTTATATAATCTTTCTACTTCTCTATACTATTCTTTGCTATCTGACATTCCTCTTTTTTCTAAGTATTTTTCTACATTTGTTGGTTTTGTAAATAATTATGTATTCTTTGACTTAAATCTATATTTTCTTTACTATCTTCTTCATTTACACAAATTTTATTTTCTATGTAAAAAATCTCATTTAATTCTAATTGTTCAAAATTTAATTTTTCTATTAATATTTCATCTACATCTTCATCTGCTAGTTCTATATTATTACAAAGGTTTTCAAATATTTTTTCTTCTAAGTATTGATATGGATTATTAAAAATTGTCTATTATTTTATCCCTATTTACATCTAATGTCTTTTTTCTATCTATTAATGGAATTTCTACGTATGCTATATTAATATTAATTTTTTCTTCTCCTTCTATTTCGGGATTTTCTATCTTTCTATAATTACTAAATCTTTGTGTTGCCTGATTATTTCTATTAATATAAATATAACTAGTTTCTGGCATTTCTATTCTTTTATCTTCTTCTAAATTTGGCAATTTCTACTCTAATCTATTTAATTCACTAGTATTTAATCGTGTTGGAACTATCATTTCTACATATTTACTTTTAAAACATTCTACTATATTTTGTGTTTAAAATTTAAATTTTTTATAGTGTTTATTATATAATTTACCTAATACAAATATTTTAAACCTAAGATTTTTATATTTTGTATTCATTTAAAAACTTTTAGACTGTACACTTAATTTAATATGTTTACTAAATTCATTTATATCTATATATATATTTGGAATACATCTTACTACTGCTAATTTATTTATAATGTCTTTCTCTACACTAGCTATTTGAGCCTGTTTATGATCATAAAATCTACTATCATATAAATATAAATGTGCTTTTGTATCTAATCCTTCTCTTACTTGACTAATTACCTATATGAATATCTGTAAAAATTTGCTTGTTTAAAGATTCTCTACCTATTTTACTAATTAGGGTTATTTCTATCTTACTATTTACTGCTGCTATTTTTAATTCATCTGTGTAAATATAAAAAATTTTAAGGTCTATTTCTACACTAGCTATTTGAGCCTGTTCATAATCATAAAATCTACTATCGTATAAAAATAAATGTGCTTTTATATCTAATCTTTTTTTTGCTTGACTAATTACACCTACATGAATATCTGTAAAATTTTACTTTTTAAAAAAATTATCTACTTATTTTACGAATTAGGGTTATTTCTTTCTTAGTATTTATTGCTGCTATTTTTACTTCATCTGTGTAAATATACAAACTGCTTTTTATTTTAGCTAACACTCCTTCTCTATATAAATTTTTCTTTTTAATTTTTTCAAAACCTTCTTCTAATAATATATTTGTATCTTCTCCATCTATTATTTCTTCTGTTCTTTCTATTATTTATTTACCTTTGTTGGAAAAATTTAAAGAGTTTCTAATTCTTTGCATTAAATTAATATCTACTTCAGTTTTTCTTCCTAATTCCATTTTTAAATATTATTTTTGATCCCAATACATCTTTAATAGATTGTCTAATTATTTTATTAATTTTATATTTACCTTCTATTATGTCTAATTCTTTTTGAAAATCTAAATTTTTTACTCTATTATTAATTTATCTATTTCTTTATCTATATTATTTATCGTTGTTTCAATATTTAAGTTTTCAGTATTAGTTTTTATATTATTATTATTTTCTATTTGTTGTAGTCTTTTTTCTATATTATCTACTTTATGTAATATTTTTAATAAAAATTTAATTATTGTATTAGATTGGGCTTGTTGTATACTATTACTTTCTTTATTAAAATGCTTAGTACTAAATCTTACAGGTATAACTGTTAATTCTTGTTTTAATTCTTCTAATGTTTCTACTAATATATCTTTACTCATTAACTATTTTACTAATATTATTTAATTGAACTTGTAAATTATTTTGTGTTTGCTTAATATGTTCTACTTCTTTACTAAGTATTCTATTAATTGTCTAATTTCTAATTCTACTAGCTTAGGAGTTTTAGTATCTATGACAATAATTAATTCTAATATTTCTTTTTAATTTGGAAATCTTTTAATTTAATTAGTAAAATCTATAAGTTTTCTTTAATATAATCTAAATTTTTTCTTAAAGTATTAAGATTACTAATTTCAAAATGATCTATTAAAGTATAAAATTTTCTATTTATTCTGTCTAAATTCACTTCTAAATTTTTTTCTAAATTTATTAATAAATCTACTATAAAATTTTACTAACTATCACTAGTATGTGGTATATACTTATATTGATTTTCTAAATGTTCTATATTATAAAAAATTTTACACTGACCAGAATTAATTTTGATTACTTTATGATTCTGAATTTTTAAGTCTAAATATTCTAATTTATTAAAGTTCATAAAACTAAAAGACTTGATTTGTAGAAAGTTGAAATTTAACTGCAGAATATTATATGAAAAAGAGACAATTATATGGAATAAAAGCAATAATATGAAAAATGAAGCCACCCTTAGCTTACTACTCATATAACAATATTTAAAATAACTTCAAAAAGAAAACAAAAATACTCTAATACCATTTTCTAACACACTGGAATAAAGAGAAGGTTTTTTTTTTTATCAAAACTAGCCTTTCAGGGATGGAAACCAATTTTTACAACAGTCACGTTTAAAAAACTACAAAACTCCTTATCATCGCCCTATAAACGCCTCCACACAAATCAACGGCTATCCAATATTAGTTTCATAGAATTTGTATAGTTAGACCATTATATAATAAATTAAGTAAACATGGACAAAAATATTTTAATAGTGAAGATATAAAATTAGTACAAAAAATTAAATAAATAGCTAAAAATATTCAGCCTTTAGCATTACCAATAGATAATTATTATAAAATTATACAAACTGATGCAAGTAGTTTAGGATGGGCCAGAATATTATTACAAAAGCCTAAAGAAGACAGTCCAAAAATAGATGAGGAAATAACAATGTATACAAGTGAAAAATTTACTGAGTCAGAGAATAGAAAATCCAATACATAATTAGAAATTTGAGGAATTATAAATGCTTTAAATTCTTTTCTTTTGTATATACAAAATAATACTTTTACTATTAGAACAGACTGTAAAAATATAATAGAATTTTATAAGAAATTGGAAATAAAAGATGGATATTATTCTTAGAAACAATTACAGGTAAAGGTTACAAGGCAAAATTTGAACATATACATGGTAAAGATAATAAATTAGCAAATATTCTTTACTAACACTTAATTGTTTTTACATATAATAGATTGCTATATGAACTTTGGTTCAATTACCCTTAAATAGTTTCCCCCATGTTCCAATTTATCCTTTAGATAGAGTTTTAGTTTAGTAGACAGTCAACAGTATTTACTAGATAACATATGGAATAGTAGAAATATTCAAGAAAAAATTAAAGTATTAAATACATTAGCATTCTATTTTAGCCAGATTAACAATCATGTAAAAAGTAAAATTTTTGCATTTTACTTAGTAATTCATGGTAGACAGACTAGTATATACAATCATTGGTCTCATATAGTAGAACCAATTAGAGATTTTCCAAATCCAGTGTATAAAGATTATTATGCATTTTATGAAGCAATAAAAGACGCTAGAAAATATTTAGGACCTAATTATTATGTTAGTGAAACTATTAGTCTAGAAGATAGAATAAAATATTTAGCACCACATTCCATGACATCTGCATCAGCATCAACATTATCACCATTATCATCTATACAACTGTGTGATCATTGTGAAACATTAACACGAATAGTCAAAAAGTTGAATGAAAAAGGATATGATTTAGAAAAATAGTTAAAAGATGCATGTGAATAGATGCAAAGTAATTTATACAACATAAAACATTTAGAAAGTCTGTTAAAGCATGCAGTAGAAAAAACTGACGTGCATGTAACAAGTAACGTAAATATAGACAGATCGCATTTAAAAAGAGCTAATGACAATGTAGACAGATTGCGTGTAGAAAGTAATATAAATGTAGACAGACTCAGTGCATTACAAGAATTATTTAATCATACAGCAGTGGGTCAAGAAGTAAATTTCTTTAACTATAAGCATAACTTGATACCTTGTACAAAAAATCCAAGATTCTATATCCAATAGGCATTACAAATCTTTTCTGTCCATAGCCAATAAAGTCATAAATAACCCTTTTCCTATATACATAAATACTTGATCAAACATTTATATTAATACTCCATCTTATAACCATAATTTCCTTAGAATTTCTTTTTCTACAAATCTTGTAAATAAAACCTTCTACTCTCTAGAACTAAATGATCTTCTTTTTGAAGCCTTAAGTTGTGGAATGATTGGACATATTTATTTAGATAACCATACCATTTAATTTCCTTTCTTTCCTGAAACTTTAAACAGAGTCCTAAATATGTATGAAATTTATAAAAATCCTCCCCTCAATGAGGGCCTTCTTAAATTTGTTTCATTACCTTCAAGAGAAAATATGTAATAATTTTACCAACCTATCATATTATCCAAATAGAAATTCGCAGTGAGCTACACTTTTGTAAAAATCTAAATAACAGTTTCCCTGAACCAAGACATATTGATTTGTACAAAAGAATTCATGAAGTCAAGGCCCTCATTGAATGGAACTCCCTTCCAAATTCGAAGCTAGCAGCTCAAGGAATAAATTGTAGTGTATTCATCACCAACTCCGTAAAAGACAATAAAGATTTATTATCATCTCATATTATTTGTAGAAGATAAAGATGAAGTAGAAAAACATTTAAATACTATAATAAAAGACATTGGATTGCAGCTATTAAATAAAGATTATGATCAACAGTCTCCTCAAAGTTATCAGAGTCTAGTTATCAGAGTCTAGACAGTGAACTTGAAGCAACCATAGAAAATCAAATGGAACCTTAGATAGATTAGTATTTTTTTTAGAAGAAAAAGTACAATAGCAGATAAAGATAAAAATATAAGTAATAGTTGTAATATACGTGGAAGCAACTGCAGAAGAAATAAAAACAAGTGTACAGCTTTAAAGTTCAAGACAATTAAAGACCAAGTCAAAGACATGTGTTACATATACGTGGCCATAATATGTAGTCTTGTAAAAGTTGTCATAACTAGTCATGGCCCACTTAGTTATTATGTGTACACATTAAAGATAGGAGGATATGCATTGATAAATATGAATTGTAAAGTTAGGACACGTAGAAAGTAAGAAAGCTTGTCTTGTAATTCATTCCTCCACTATAAATAAGGTGGAGCATTCATTTTGTAAATAGAAGAAGAGAGGTGTAACAACCCTCTAATCAAGTCCGGAGATCCGATTAAAGGAATGTCATTTTATAAAGCAATTAAAATGATAAATAAAAGAACAGTTTATTTTGAATAAAACTGAAAACCGAGTAAACTTTTTTTTTACTCTTTAGGATGCAATCAAACCATTAATATAAAGAAATAAACCTTAGTATTTTCAAAACTTAAATAAGTACGGTTATTTACAAAAGACGCACAATATAAAGAAAAAGTAGATATATATCTAATCAGAGTTTAATATTATTCAAAAGGAAAAGAAAATGCGGAACTAATTTGTATTAATGCCTTCCTCCACTGGTCCGCCACATCAATGTTAAACTGCTCAAGCTAAGTTGTTGGAGTTACCTAAACACAAGGAAATAAATAAAAGTGAGTGGAAAATCAGTTAGTAGGTTTCCAACATGTGCATCTTTTTCTTTTTTTTTTGTGCTACAAATACCTTTCATTATACATAAGTACATATATTTATATACATAAATATTTATTTATAAATACAATAACAAGGAAAATCAACTTATTACCAAAACCATTTGTAGATATACATATACATATATATATATATATATATATAGTTATAAAGGAAGATATTCAAATAAAAAATATTTATTTATAAATACATTAATAAGGAAATCAACTTAATTCTAAAACCACTTGTAAATATATATATATATATATACATTTACAAAAGAGATACAATACACTTATAACCAAATAATTTTTAGATTTCTTAAACCAGGATAAGATAATAATAATAATAATAATAATAATAATAATAATAATAATAATAATAATAATAATAATAATAATAATAATAATAACAAGAATAATAATAATAATAATAATAAGAGGTTACTTGTCGAATAGACAGGTAAAAACATCCAAACTAGATTGACACCCATCATACCCCGGGCGGAGGCATCCCAACTAGGTTGGCACCCCTTCAAACCCACACCGAACAAGCAACAAATTTTATTAAATTAAAAAGAAATGTACATAAGTTACAGCAGGTATGAAAACCTGAAATAAATCGACACAAACGTAGATTACAACAGAAATAAGAAACGAAAAAGAAACGATGACGGTCGCTGACCTCATTAAAACCTGAGAAGAGAAAAAATTCGAATAGGGAAAATCTTAATCCAGGAAAAAAAGAGCCGGGATAACAAAGGTACAAACAAACTACTTTCTAAACCTATAGTTTTCAAACTCATTGACATTCCTATAATGCATAGCAGTACAAGAATTTAGAAGACCCCACCACCACTGTACTCCAGAAGAAGAAACAACAATCTTCGATAGCATCCTGATATTTTCTTCCGAAGATGTGGAAAACTGGCGAATCTTTGGAAACATAACGAATGCAATTCACCCATCTTGATTTGTAGGCCTACAGGACTACGTCTTCACGACAAATGAGCAAGTTGGCGATGCAGGTTGAGTCGCACTCCAACCATAAGTGATCCCACCAAATCTCCACTCAGACGGCTAATAACTGATCTTAAAACGAAGTCAGAGGTATCGCCCGCTTTAATAAAACCCCTACTAGTAACGAAATATCCACTACATCCACCGGACGGCCATCCAGCGGTCGGATTAACCTTCAACCCATCTACGGGGACCAAATCAGGAATAATCGGGAGGCGAGGCCAACACCTTACCCAAACTTTTGAAGATCAGAAGATCGCCAATCGAGTTGTGCATCGTACCCTTTTGGATAGCATTTGCTTTCCCAATCGAAGCCCAAATAAAAGCCAAAGAGCGCACTAATGGAATGAAAACATTACCAAAATGCCCTTGATTCCGAACAAACCAGATAGCAAAGAGTGCACTCACAGTAGCCGTAGTCCGTAAATTGAAAGCTGAGTGCTTGAGGAAGCCTTCATAGCCTTAAACATAGAAACCACCAAACTTGATGCATCGAAACAGATCCCGAAAGTAACCCCCAAGCATTCCCAAATGGCAGCAGCGTAGGGGTAAGTAAAAAAAAGATGAATAATAGTTTCTGAGTCTTTACCACAAATTCCACGTTTGGAGGCCATGAAGAAACCCCTTCTAATCAAGACATCATCGGTAGGAATATGACACAGGAGAAGACGTCAAGCGAATACCGAGCGGGCTGGAGGAATGAAAGTCTTCCAAACGTGTCTAACCCACACCGGTGGTGAAGCCATCGTAGATAAGCAAAGATATATGCCTCGACAAGAAATGATACCCGAGACTGAATGAGCCCAAACTCTCTCATTCGACCTGTCCATCGCAATATCCACATTCTCAATGCATGTAGTCAATTGGGAAAATGCCGCACGGAAACTCGTCAAGAGGTTCCATACTCCATCAGAATCGACTAGGTCACCAACCAAAATGTCCGGATCACATAAGTCTCTAGAGTTATGAAGTAACTCAATAATAGATATCCCCAACCAGTTGTCAACCTAGAAACGTACCCTAGAGTGAACCCCGATGATCCAAATTGCCTTCCTTAAAAGAATAAGATAGAGCTGTCTCAGAGGAGGTTAGATCGAAGAAGTAACATAATACAAAGAGTTCAGCTTCCCCAAAAAATGCACCTGAAGAAACCGAAAAATGAAAGAATCCTTATTCATCAATTTCCAAGCAAGCTTACTCAGCAAGCTTTATTAAAAGTGACTAGGTTTTTTAGACCTAATCCCCCCTGTTTAGTAGGCCGACAATAGACAGACTAAGCAACCGAAACAGATTTTGGAACCAATAAAGATCCGGTCCATAAGAAGTTCCGAATAGCCCTGTTAAAGGACTTAAGCAAACCCACATGCCATTTGTATACCATAAAAGTGTGAACGAAGTTGGAGGTAATAACAAAATTTATTAAGCACAACCGACCTGCTAGAAAGAGTGTGCGACCTTTCCATGCGGTTAACTGCTCCAAAATGCGATCTGCGATGGGGCGAAAAATAGTCTGAGTTGGACTTCCTTTAAAGAGAGGGACCCCAAGATAAATAAAGAGTAGAGACCCAGCCTTGATCCGAAAGTCCGCCAAAATCTTGGTGCGACGCTGGTGAGAGACACCAGAACCAAAATAAATGTGAGATTTATCCAAGTTAACTACCTGACCTGATAAAGATCTATAGAGGCAGGGAGCATCAAAAACACCGCTCAAATTCTTATAAGTCCCTCTACAAAACAATAGCACATCGTCGGCATATAAAAGGTGAGTTGGAGATGAGAAATTCCTGGGGGAGGAAATCGGAAGAGGGAACCTTGAGATACCATCCGGGACAAAAACCTGCTTAATAAATCTTCAGTAATGCCAAATAACAATGGAGATAGCGGGTCACCTTGCCGAACCCCTCGCGAGCAACCAAAATAACCCTCTGGAACACCATTAATCAAAACTGAAATCTTTGCTGAGCTAAGAATCGATGTTATCCATAAGCAAAATTTGGTGCAGAAACCAAACCTATCTAAAGCTGCTAAAAAGAAATCTCAACTCATCGAGTCAAAAGCTTTACAAATGTCTATCTTCAAAGCCACATTACCTCCAAAAACTTTACTGTCGAGGTGGTTGACACAGTCTGAAGCAATCACAACGCCGTCCTTCACTTACATAGCAATTTATAAAATCAGCCCAGAAATTCCAAAAAATTCCAACCAAGGAAAACATTAATATTCAATAAAAAATTGCCATACATTTCATTAAGATCTTGGACCATGCATCAATAGCGTCTTAATACGCCAACAACTATCCAATTTTACGCTTCAATAACCTCCAAAAATTCCATGCTTATGGCCAATTATACAAACAACCCAATACATCCGAAAATTTCCAGCAAAACCCCTAGTTATACAACATAAATCATAGGGGCAATAATCAATATTTTGAAGAAATTGACCAAGATACCCATAACCCCCACATAGCTGAATCTTATAGAATCAACCCATTGAAATTTTACAGCAACATCAATGATAAATAAGCAATATTATAGTCAAATACAAGAATAGCAAACTAAAATTTAAGAGGATACCAAAAAGTGCAGAAATTATCCAACTTAATAAAAACCCTAACATGCCAAAATTTGGGGTTTTTGCTAATCTCCTTAAAACATACTTAGATCAAGTTAAAACTAGCATTCTTATACACTTTTTGAGTAAAACAAAGTGGTCCCAAATAGAAAAATAAATATGAGAGATATTCAAGCCAAACGATCATGAAAATTACAAAAACACCAACAATCACATATATGAGTTTAGGATCCTGCCTTTAGCTAGCTTAAACCTCTTTTAAACCCCTTGAAAAGCAAACAAAAACTCCAACACAGCTATTGAAAAATGGCCGGTCACTAGCTCCCCTCTTCTCCTTGAACTTTCTTTACTTCTCTCTTTGAAAAACTTGAAGATACAACACTTGCACCCACTTTTTCTCTCTTTTCCTTTCAAAAAAAACTCTCTCTCTCTTTCTCTAGTATGGAGTGGTCGGCAGCCAAAGGGAGAAGTGGGGTTTGGTTTTCACAAAAGGGCTTTTAAAAAGGGGGTGATTAGGGTTTTTTTGAAGGTATAATGTAAGCAGTTACTTTTTTACTCAAGTTTGACCAAATTCAAACTTGATATTCCAAATAACCCTATCTTACCTAACCAAGGCCACACCTCACCAAACCCAAGCCACTAATATAGTAATAAAGAATCTCAATTACCATACTGTCATTCATAGAGATGACGTGGCAGGGTTGACCTTTGACTTTGACTTTGATTTGGACTTTTCCACCAATAAAAACAAGCACAAAAAATAAATAAATAAAAGTAAACAAACAAATTGATCTTAGTCAATATAAAATCAACTAAAAAATATGATGTGGCAGTTACCGGTCTAAATGTTGACTTTGACCAAAGTTGATTTTGACTAGAAGTCAACTGCACATAAAAGTAAGCAGATATTACAAGAGAAATATTGTAAGATTGAAGAGCCATAAGAAAAATACAGAAGCTCTTCGGAAAATCTCTCACAAACCTTTCTTCCTTTCAAACTTTTTTCTATATCTTTTCCAAATTTTCAACTTAGAAATATAATTTAACTTAGACAAACCCTTATCATCTATATAGTAAGTATCTCACTTTACTAATCAAATTATTTCTGTAGCAAGTTAACTTAATATTAGACAGATTTTTACTTTATACAGTAGAAAATTAACTTAAAATTAGAAAGACAATTTGTTTTATGCTGTAGAAAGTTTACTTAATTGTAGAAAGATAGTTTATTTTATTATGCAATAGATAGTTAATATGAAATTAGACAGACCATTTATTTATGCTGTCTTAATTTTAATTATTGTCATCTATATTTATTTTTTACTGTTATAAATAGACAGACTCATAGAAAGTTAACGTAAATATAGATAAACAAAGTAGACAGATTATTTAATATGTTTATGTTAAATTTTTAATAATCCTTATCAATACTTAGAAGAAGAAATATTTGAAAACCTTTGTAATAATATATAATTAATAGATGAAGATGTAGATGAAATATTAATAGAAGAATTAAATTTTGAATAGCTAGAATTAAATGAGATTTTTTACTTAGAAAATGAAATTTGTGTAAATAAAGAAGATAGTAAAGAAAATATAGATTTAGGTCAAAGTAGTAATACACAAGTAGAAGAATACTTAGAAAAAAGAGGAATGCCAGATAGTAAATAACAGTATAAAGAAGTAGAAAAATTATATAAAGCTAAAACTAAATTAGAATATTGGAAAAATATACCAAAATCTAAAGATATATTAATATTAAATTTACAATATCAAATTCATTTAATTCATCTTCATTATTTTGTTTCATCCAATCTTTTCATACTAAATAAATTTGTTCTTTATTATATCCTAATGTACTTTCTAAATATATTAATTTATATATAGGGTCTGTTATTACTGATAAAACTTCCATTGAGTGTCTAAATAAATTTCCTTCTTATTCATGAAATATTTATTTCCAATCACTAGGTTTATACCCTTGTAAATTTAATATTAATATATCTTTAGATTTTGGTATATTTTTCTAATCTTCTAATTTAGTTTTAGTTTTATATAATTTTTATACTTCTCTATATTGTTCTTTACTATATGATATTCCTCTTTTTCTAAGTATTTTTCTACATTTATTGGTTCTGTAAATAATTGTGTATTACTACTTTAACCTAAATCTATATTTTCTTCACTATCTTCTTTATTTATATAAATTTCATTTTCTATGTAAAAAATCTCATTTAATTCTAACGGTTTAAAATTTAATTTTTCTATTAATATTTCATCTACATCTTTATATTTTAATTATATATTATTACAAAGGTTTTCAAATATTTCTTCTTCTAAGTATTGATAAGGATTATTAAAAATTATGTCCATAGACATATCACATGTAGAAAGCGCTAATGATAATGTAGAAAGATTGCATGTAGAAAATAATATAAATGTAGACAGATTTAATGCATTACAAGAATTATTTAATCATACAGCAACCGGTGAAGAAATAAAAATTTTTCAACTAGAAGCACAACTTGATGCAGACATTGTACAAAAAATATGAGATTTTATATCCAATAGCCATTACAAATCTTTCCTATCCATAGCTAATAAAGTCATAAATAATCCTTTTCCTATATACATAAATGCAAGACCAAATATTTATATTAATATTTTATCTTATAACCATAATTTTTCTAGAATTTCTTTTTCTACAAATCTTGTAAATAAAACCTTTTACCCTTCAGAATTAAATAATTTTCTTTTTGAAGCCTTAAGCTTTAAAATGATTAGACATAGTTACTTAGATAAATATACTATTCGATTTTTTTTTTGAAACCTTAATTAGAGTTCTAGATATATATAAAATTTATAGAAGTCCTTCTTCACTTCTTAAATTTGTTTCATTACCCATATATATGGGTATTGTTTTTAAAAACCCATATATATGGGTATTGCAACACCTTATAAGTTTGTTACAATTATACAGCTCTAAAAAAAAAAATATACTGCCTCCACATATAGAGAAAAAAATTATTCGCCCATATACATTCTTCAATTCTCACACAAAAATTTTGGTTAAAAGAACCCATCAATGTCACTCCACGTTTGGATGATGGAATCTGGAAGTTACAGATCATCACATTCACACCCTCGGCAGACTCAGCACCAACTTCTTCATAATTCTTCTCAAGAGCAGCAAGATCCTCACGGCTTCGTACTCTCTATAGACAAAGGCAATTGCTAATGTTAAGAAGGCAAGCTTATGAGACCACACTTGAAATCAATTAGGCACCAATCGAGTAACTGGATGGTACCTTGGTATCTGGTTCGTCGTTTGAGTGTTGGGGGAAAAAAATTCTATTATGAAAGTTGGAAGTTGGTACTCCTATCTTATTGAGACGATGTCATATAATACTGTATTAAAATTTATATTTATGTGATATCATTTCAACAGAGTAGGAATATCAACTTTCAAAGTACCAGAGTTTTTTTTATACTGGGGAAAGACGGAAAGAAAGAGAGAGAAAATAAGGGGCTGTGGGAGGAGAGAGAGAGAGCATGTTCTCTGTTAGTGCGTGAGGGAAGAGAGACGCGAGGAGAGAGAAAGTAGGAGCCGCTTTGGGAGAAGAGAATGGAGAGAGAAAGTGAGTGGGGATGTTTCTGTGTATGTCTCGCACACTTCAGTGGAGGTCGATAAAATTAATCCAGCTTTCAAATGGGGCTGTGGGGTCCACAAGTCAAACGTGGCAAGCAAACGCAGATCTGTATTAGAAGGAGCCATACCCTCCAAAACCAACAATCCTATCCACCAACGCTTTTGTTTGTTCAGCAAATCCCTTCAAAGCTAAACCTTCCCTCATTTTTCTTCTTCATCCTCTCTCTCTCTCTCTCATCCTTGTCTGTCTCTTAAACTGAAACAGTGTTATCCATGGAAACGCTTTCTTCTTGTATACTCAAAAACCAGTATCTCATTCGACCTTCACCTTGTCCAGTCAAGTTTTCCAGTGGTGGGTCGGTCTCAGTTCTTGGTTTCTCTTTGTCATCCATGAAAGCTCCAGCTTTTCCTAGCCCTAGTAGGAAACAGAGTTTTGGGGTTGTAAGGGCCTCTGTAGCAGTTCAGCAGCCGATCCAGAAGACCAAAGTCGCCGCTTTAATCAGAATTGGTACTCGGGGAAGGTGTGTTTTCGCCATTTTCCACTGTTTTTTTTCCTGGATCTGCGCTTACTTGCAAATGTAGCTTGAATTTTCTCAATTTCTACATTTATTTGGCTTTGGCTATGTTCGAATTGAACTGGGTCTTTGAACTTACTTATTTAAATCTTAAGATTATGGTTCCAATGAAGTAATTGGGAACTTGTGAGTTATAGATTTAATTTTCTTTGAAATTATTCATTTATGTATTGTATTACTTGCTTCAACCTTGTTATAGGGTTTTGTTAATCTACTGAGGGAAAAAAAGGTTGAATCTTGTTGCTTTTCCTTACGTACTTAATGTTTGATTTTATTAAGTTTACCCTTATCTACTTTAAGTAATATTCCTATTATGATTTTATATTTTATGAATAATTTTTTAATGTGTCAAATAAGTCACTGTATATGGTCAGGTTAGTCTGCCACTCATCCTTCTCTGATTTAGATTTTGGTGGGTTAAAAGAATTAGCTATTTGTGCGTCTGCCATGTGGTATGTGAGAAAAATTGTCATATGGTTGCTTAAAAGCAATTGAAATGATTGGTTTTGTTCATTTTACATTTTATTTTGTCATAAATTGTTGACATAATACAAAACAAAAAGAAAAAATCACTGTTTTAATAAATTTAGATCCCTGTATGTTTTATACTTAAAATAACCGTATCTTGAATTAATGTCTTTCTTGTACTTCTTTCTGGTAGAAATGTTTATCCTATGAGAATGATAGCTGTAAAAGCAAATAAAATCACCATAAAAACTTTCTTTAGTTGTATAATTATATTGGATGCAAATTGGTTCTGATTCTTTTCGTAAATTATGAGATGCTTAATTCCTTTGTTCTTTGTCTCGTTTTTATTTATTTATTTTTTATTCTGTGTGAATTATTCATGTTGTTTCTGAATATAGGATAGTCCACTAGCACTTGCCCAGGCTTATGAGACTAGAGACAAACTCATAGCAGCACACGCAGAGCTTGCTGAAGAGGGGGCTATTCATATTGAGATAATTAAAACGACTGGAGATAAGATACTCAGTCAACCACTTGCAGACATAGGTGGGAAGGGCCTGTTCACTAAAGAAATTGATGAGGCACTATTAAATGGTGACATCGACATTGCTGTTCATTCAATGAAGGATGTTCCAACATACTTGCCCGAGAAGACAATGCTGCCATGCAATCTTCCACGTGAGGATGTCCACGATGCGTTTATATCTGTTAGTGCAGCTTCGCTAGCGGCTCTCCCAGCTGGGAGCATTGTTGGTACTGCTTCACTCAGAAGGAAGTCACAATTACTCCATAGATATCCATTACTCAAGGTAAGCTGCAGAATGGGAACATGTGCTGTGAACAATTTTTTGCTGGGAAAATGGTATTTTCTATGATTCTTTGAGATGCTGTCTTACTGACATTTTTGTTGTTCATACGTAGTTTGGTATATTAATTGATTTAATATTGGCTTTAGAATTGAATAATTGATTTAACTTTCTGAATTGTAAACCTTAGGCTTTATGATGCTATTCTGCATCTGTAAATACTTGCAACCTTGATAGAGCAACCTTATAGTGTTAGTTCTGAGAAATCGAATATTATAGTACCATATGAAATGTAAGAGAGCGGACAACCATTATGTTTGTTTTAGGCTAAACTATAGTACTTTACCAAGTTTTGTGGTACTTCAGCCGTTGAAGGAGGTTGATGTAGCATAATTTTTAACAATTCTCATATTCTTTTGTTGTATAGAATATCCTGGTAATGCATAAGTTATGTGGTAAAAGGGTTCCTTCTGGAATAACTGTTTTCTTGTGTGAGTGCTTTAGGATGTGAGTTAGCATTAGAAAATGGTAAGGTCCATGACAAGTATGTCCTTTGATGTGTCTTGACAGATAATGAAATAAATGGTTGCTTCTCATCTTTCCTTAGATTGATAGAAGGCATGCACACATATTTGAAGAATTGGCATATTCTGTTGCTTCATGTTTATTCTTTTTGATAAAATAATTTTGTAGGTGGAGGAGAATTTTCGGGGCAATGTCCAGACGCGGTTGAGAAAACTTAATGAAGGTGTTGTCCAAGCAACCTTATTGGCATTGGCTGGACTCAAGCGCTTAAATATGACAGAAAATGTGACGTCAATTCTCTCAATAGATGAAATGCTTCCAGCAGTTGCTCAAGGAGCAATTGGAATTGCCTGCCGTAGCGGTGATGATAAAATGGTGCATCTTTAACTATACATTTTTCATCCTAGCAGTTACATGTTTAAAGGTTTTTTTTTTGCTTGTACTTAGCTGATCCTGATGCTTATGCTAGATAGTAATGATTGCATGTTTTTCTGTGTATATATTATGTATAATATATTTTAGGCGTGGAATGTTTTTGTGGTCAATAGCTACTTTGATTTTTGAGCTATGATCTTTGTTCTTGAAGAGATGGATATAAATGTCAAAGTTACAAATGAGTGTTTTGTTGAACAAACTATTTGTGAAAGTGATACTTGGGTACATAATTCTTAGTGTGATGTGAAATGCACATCACCAAACTCTAAGAATTCACTTATTTAATTCTGTGTTCTTTTATAAGACCTCTGACATTGCACCCTTTTACTTGATGTGATAACACATCGGGTGTTGTGGGCCTTGTGGCATTTTACTTATTAGATTTGATTTTTGTGCCTCCGGCATGTTTAACATTTCTTTTTGTGTGTCAATAAAAATTGTATGAATTAATTTTATCCTGCATCCTGTCACCAAAAATACTCATTTATCTATGAAATAGAATTTGAGCATTGGGAATTACCAGTGAGAATGGCAATGCTACTGGTTCTTCTTGTTATATATATGGATTTTATTGAAATGTTAAGTTTGCCAGGACATTGTAGTAATTGTCTGTAAACTTCCTTCTGCATCTTGAAACTTATTTCTGTATTATTTTTTTTGTTGGCAACCAATTGCAGGCTAATTATCTAGCCTCATTGAATCATGAAGAAACAAGACTAGCAGTTGCTTGTGAGAGGACCTTTCTTGAGACATTAGATGGATCTTGCCGCACTCCTATTGCTGGATATGCTAGCAAAGATGAGGATGGTAATTGCATATTTAAAGGGTTGGTGGCTTCCCCAGATGGAACCCGTGGTATGTGGATCTTGCGGAGAAGAAAAATTTAGCTAAGTTTTATTAGCTTGTTTTGATATTAAAATATTTGAGGTAATTTTTTCTTCCTACGCAAATTAATTTGTTATCCTTGTCATTTCAGTGCTCGAAACTTCTAGAAAAGGCCCATATGCTCTTGAAGATATGATCAAGATGGGAAAGGACGCAGGCAAGGAGCTTCTTTCACAGGCAGGTCCTGGCTTTTTTGATTATTAAGTAGATTGACGGTAGAGGTAGAAGCGAATTTATCAATCCTTGAGTTTTCTTGTTGTAATTTGTAACGTTAAGGATAATAATTTGATTAATTGTATTTTAGAAGAGAAATCAATCATGCTAGGGTTAGGCTATGTTTTTTTTCCCGAGTGTATTAGAAGTTATGAATTTTGTAATATGGCTCTCTATGTCTATGTTACATTTTTTCTCTCTTGAAGTTTGGTCATTATCAAGTTAGTTTTACATTTGGCAAATATGGTGACGAACGCATAATACATACAGTTTCTTCTTACGTGAAATTGTAGATAAGAGTCATGCAAACCTAGTTTAGAATATGCAGATAAACTAATAGGAAATTTAGAATAATTTATACCGAAATTATGTACAGATTGAGATTGACCAAGCATGTTATGCGGTTCTTTTCGGATACCTATGTAGTTATAGAGTTCTTAACCTATATGGTTGTAGAGACTACAATTTGCGATGATGATTTTAGAGCGACCAAGAACATTTCTTGGCTATACATTGAGTCCAAGATTCATCTATGGTTGTAACAGCTTATAGGTGAATGATTTTTTGGTATCTTAAAGGCAAGAAATTGAACGAGTTTTAAAGGTTTTATATGAACATGATTATCTTAGATTTGAATGTAAAACTGTGTCAAGAGCGACCTAGAACATTTCTTGGCTATACATTGAGTCCAAGATTCATCTATGGTTGTAACAGCTTACAGGTGAATGATTTTTTGGTATCATAAAGGCAAGAAATTGAACGAGTTTTAAAGGTTTTATATGAACATGATTATGTTAGATTTGAATATAAAACTGTGTCAAGTAGGAGCAAGACTTGGGGAGTTTGATAAATCGCACTTGTAATTACTAAACTAATAGAATTGTATGAGCAGTTTCTATTCTTGTTTTAAGCAGAATGACTATTTATTCAGTTTTTCTCTGGCTTTAAGCTACTCTTCCCTTTGCATTATATTATTAAAGTGTATATATATATATATACTACACTCCCACACACATATATGTATATATATTTCCAAACAAAGTTCAATTCCCATAATAAAAGCAGCACTAAGAGGTAAGAGCATGATCTACCAAGATCAAATAAACAAAAAGCTACATTATCTACCACCAACATCCCCCAAAAATAAAAAAAGTTTTTTGATGTCATAGGCAGGTCCACTATAGTAGCCATTTTGGTGGAGAATTAAAATTTTAGCTTGAAATTACTCTTATATCCTTGAAATTGTAAAATAAAAAGGTCATTGATAATTAAAATTTTGGCCAATATGGTGGTAGCCATATTCATACCACACCACCACCATCAACCCCTCTCTTCTTCTCTGACTCCTTTGCTCGATGAAGCCACCATTGCCTTCTTCTTCTATAATTGAGCAAATAGCATTTGAATGTGTTCATTTTGAATTTTTTTTTATTAAAAAATGCTTGAGTATTTGAATGTGGGTATGAAATGTGTTGGAATCAATGAAATAAGTTGAATGCTTGAAGAAAGTTAGAATGCAAGCTAGCTGTTTGAATAGATGCTTTAATGAAACTTAGGTGTTTAATTGTATGTGTTTTTCGAGTTACTTATATTTAGATCCAACCAAGTTTGAATAGATGTTAAATTGATAAGAAAAATACTGACCACGGCAGGGTCGATTATAGTTAGGTTCGCACACGGCCCT
The DNA here is from genome assembly GCA_007844105.2 of Rhamnella rubrinervis. Taxonomy (NCBI): domain Eukaryota; kingdom Viridiplantae; phylum Streptophyta; class Magnoliopsida; order Rosales; family Rhamnaceae; genus Rhamnella; species Rhamnella rubrinervis. The sequence goes on along the minus strand of CM017575.2, from coordinate 7,336,322 downwards.
AATGGTGGTGGGGGCACCATTGGGTGCTGTGGTGCCCTTACCACCACCCTTTGGTGCCCCCACTGACACCCGGTGTTGCCCCTACCACCAGGCCCATGTGTGCGCCCTTCATACTCTCAGGTGTGGCCCGTTCATGCCACCACCATCACCCGTTAGTCGGGGCACACGTATGTCTCATACCCTAGGGAGTGGGACGTCGGTGCCACCACCACCACCTATCTGTGGGGGCACCGACGGGGCTGTGACCAATTTTGTTTTCTTGTTTTTTTTTTCAATTTAACATTAGTCAAACTTGTAACACCCCTTTACCTTAGCTCGAAGACCCGAATAAAGAAATGCTACATTGAAAAGGCGATACGAAAGAGTAATGTAAAAGAAGATTTCCTTTTGAAACAAAAGCAGCAAAATCGAATAAAAACTTTTCTTTACTCTTTACGATAAATCAAACCATTAGTGTTAATTATCGAAAACCATAGTATCTTAAACTTCAAGTAATACGGATTTTTACACAAGACCCACAACGTAAAGAAAATCACTGTATTTTGATCAGAGTTTTAGAATTATTAAACGGAAATAAACTGCGGAATTAATTTGTACTATTGCCACTCTCCATCGGTCTACCACATCATTGCCAAACTGCTCATGCTAGGTTTTGGGATTACCTAAACACATGAAACAACAGGAGTGAGTGTAATACACCCAGTAAGTTCCCAACATGCATGTGATGATGCAGTGCAATATGCTAACTGAATGTCAACAGTTATGAAAACCTCTTGTTCATTTCTCTTTTAAAAACAATCATCTTTACAATGACTTTGAAAACTCTTGTACGTAGGGCTTTTCACTTTGCGTAAGTTTTAATTACGCTGGAGCTAGTCACCCGTTGGCAACTCTAGTTTTCTAAAGCAAAACACATGCATACTTTCAAGGAAATCCTTACACATTTAATCGTTTAGAGTGAAATAGTATGAGTGAATATGAAACCCACTTGCATCCGCGTCATGCAAGTGTCGGGGTTACATTCTACACACACACCAATATGCTCACATGTGCACGCATGCGAGAATCCAATCTCTCCACTCACTAGTTAGTGGGACCTCTACTAGAAGATTCACAATCACAATCATATAAGCTCCATCCATTTTAAACTTTTAACTGCCTATGAGTGCATGACCATGTCTATATAATGCATAACTTTTAAAATATGAGTTGACAAGAAAAATAATTTATCTTGCGTATAATAAAACCTTCATAATGGGTTGTGATGCATGCGTATGCTTGTGCTTTAGCTAGCAATCACCAATCTCACGCCATAAATATAAATAGCCACAAAATATAAACAATCCCCATGTGAGCATGAGAAATGTGTACACTATAGAATATCCTACACTTAAGCCATGGTAGAAATCCCAACTCAAGACAAAATCATGTATATTAATCTACATATAAGTATATCCATATCATGCATAAATATAGGTACTACTTTATTCTCATATTTAGATTAATAGACAACCAAACATACATATATATATATATATATATATATATATAATTATGAACATCAAATTAAAAAGATTCACTCAATTCCAAAAATCATTTGAAGTACACATATAATTGCACAAGAAAGTAATACAATCTTACTTAGATAAATTCTAGCGATTACCGTCTATAAATAAATCACAACCTTATCAATTTAACTACTTCAATATGCATAAAAATTTGAGCTTTACTAGCTTAAACATTCATGTAAAAACTGATCATAAAGCAACCCAACAATTATAAAAAATTCTCATCTCCAAACAAATTTACAAGTTTTAGAATTTTCCAGCAAAAGAAGCAAAGTTGTCAATATTGTAAAATCCTCATTTTAATTTTGAATTGGACAATTCCAAAACCAACAGAACCGCAACTCAATGAATTTAAAGGGAAAAATGTTAACAAAAAATAAGGAAAAATCAAAAGTCTTGAAATATCATCAAACCTGTGGGTTATGGTGTAGGGTTCCTCCCAGAATTCCTATCCATCCAGTAATTTTGAAACGTTTATTTCTCCCTCATCAAAACTCCGATTTCAGAAATTCAAAAATGAAATTGTTTATGAGACACTCAAGTTTATGCAGTACAAATTTTAAAATTTTTGGACAAATACATGAATGCCAGCAACCAACCAAACTCTATGAAATTTTTAAAAATTTTCGGATTCACAGTTCACTCCAAAACCACACCATTCAAAAGAGGAAATAGTAATGATTTTGAAGGTATAACTTAGATGTTCAAAATCCCCATATGACCGAACCCTATAGGAGTTTACCCAATGAAATTTTTCAGCAAACACTTTGATAACAAGATAATAAAATAGCCATACATAAAAAGATAGCAATCTGAAAATTTGAAGAACACCAAAAAGTTGCAGAAATTTTTCAACTAAGTGGAACCCTGACATGCCAAGACTCTGTGTCAACAAGTCTGTATACTCCTCCATTAGAGGAGGAGCCCGTAGAAGAAGCCTTCTTATAAGCCTAAAATATTTACTATTTTGTGCTACATTTTATTTTAGTAGTTTTTAGTTTTTATTGAATTTTTTAGGAAAAATACTTAGTTTTATATTTTTTATATTATTGATAAATAAAGAAAAAATCGAAGATTAACCAATAAAATTTTAGTGAATTTGAGACTGCGTAGCCTGTATTGTTTTGATCATAACTTGACTTTTTTAAGATATTTTGCATGACACTAGATAGAAATGAAATCTAAGATAAAGAATTATCCTTGATATTGTGTATATTTTTATAGGCAGCCAATCAATGCCTGCGTGAAGTAGAAATTAGAGGTTGAAGCTGTCTCAGTAGATTTGGACAGTTTTGGGATAAATTATATTTGAAGACCTTTTTGAACTTGAATCAATGCGTGTGTTATATATGATTGGAAAGCTAAGATGTTCTTATATAATATACATATTTTTACAGAATTTTTTAGGTGGTTTAAAGTCTCTAAAACATGGATTCAATCAAGGTCATGTGTAGAGTTCAAATTAGGAAAGGTTCGATGGAAGTTTACTTAATGACATTGCATTGACCAATTTGAATTAGGATTTCTTTTAGAGCATGAGGTGCTGTAGCTTTGAGAGGGAAATTAAGGAATTGTGTTCATGACATATTACTTGTAAGTACGAGTCAAAATAAAGTTCTAATTAACACATATGCATCCAGCAATAAAAGGTGACCTAAAAGATTTGTGACTTACTATTCCAAGTTGCCCTAGTTGTCAATTAAAATCCATATAAACAAGGTTTGGTAGCCAGCCATGGTGCCTCTCTTTGAATTATTCATTAGTGCTCTTTTGTGATTTTGAGGGAGAAGAAAGAGAGTGATACATAAGAAGAGATTAAAGTATGTTTGGAGAAGAACCAATTGAGAATTGAAGAAAGAAGAAGACAATAATAGCAGTCGGCTATCCTTTATCAAGAGAGCTACAAAGTATTATATTTTTATTCTCTTCTCTTTTATTTTTCAATTGTGTATTTGAATGTTTAATAATTTTGAATATTATTTCAATGGCTATGTTCAATTAATTTTATCATTCTAGAGTTAGATGAAATCTTTTTTGTGAATGTTTGATTTATGAGGTTTTAAATTTATTCTATTGCAATTTTATATTAAAAGATCATGACTATATTTAATACTTTATTCATAGGCCTAGAAACCATAAATGATGATCTTAGTGTTAATTGATCCCTAGAAAGATTGAATTTTTATGAAATTGTTATGGTTTATATATAGAATACATAGCATCTATGATATATGCCTTAGTAAATTTAATTTGTGTATTGAGAAATGGACAAGTTGCATGATTCAATTTTAATATTAATTTATGCTTAATGGGTCTGCATGTTTAATTGATTTAAATTCGAGAGGATTAAATTAATTGGCATGTAAATATTTCTAAGAGTTAAGGTAGAACATCTCTTGGATATTTCAGTGATTAAGAGAGGCTAACATCTACTAAAGAATAAATTTTGACTAATTAGATTAATTTGAATTAAATAGTGGTGGATTCTATGTCCTAGATATTTTAAATCATTGGAATTAAAGTTTGTTTAAAAATCAATCTTGTACATTTTCAATAGTTTGTTCAATTTATTTTGTTGATTTAATATTCAATCATCCAATTTCACTACAAAAAAAAAATAATTTGTGACAATTTCTTTGTGTCAAAGCACGATTTGTCACAAAAAGTATGCATTGAGTGACAAAAATTTGTGTTTGACACTGATTGTTGTTGGGTAGATAAAATAGTGTCAAATTGATTAGTGCCATAATATTTTGTCACATAAAGTGTTATTTTTTTGGAGGGAAATTCTACTGTTTAAATTTAAGAGTAATTTGTGATAAAAAATTTTAGATTATCACTAAAAGGATTAACATTTTTGGTCAACCATATACTGTAATATTTGTGACAAACATAATTTGACACAGATTAGAATTTTAAATTTTTTATTATAAAAAAAATAATAAAATCTAATACACGACGTCGTTTCCTTCAATTGGAATCCCAAATCTAACCCAGGTCCTCCTCATTCCATTTTACCCAAAATTTTCCTAAGTGTTTTGTTCATAGTTGGAGCTCGTAGCTTCTAATCAAGCCTTTGCTCTAGTTCTTGCACGAGACCAATTCCTCCTTCTTGGTCAATATCTACCCCTACAATGCCTACAGGTTGCAGGGTGAGATCCAAATTGGGTACACTCCATTTCAGGAGCACCCATTTTCAGGGATGATTCTGTCTAGTCTGCGTTTCAACGTTAGTAGCTTCTTCCTTCATCATTTTCAAGTTCATTGTTTTCATTTTCTTCTGGGTTAGGCTTTGCTTTGTTTTTCTAATCTAAAATTCAGTGTTTTCCAATATCGTTTTATAGCTTATTTAGGATTTTCAATTTGTGTTTCATATATTTCATAATTTGTTTGAGTCCTTATGAGATATGGAGTTTAAAAATTTGGGGATATTGAAATTCTCATTAATAAATTTAAGTGTTTTTATGACTTTCGCCGCCAGTAAGGCTCATCTCTCTCCCTTTTTCCCTCTCAATACTTGGTTTCTCTCTCTCTATATCAATTTCTTTGTTCGCATATACGTGGGGCTGTAAGTCTTCAATAGTCCAACGTTTTCTTTTTCAGGTTTTCAACCCTAGAAATCTGTTGCAAACCACCATTTTGGTCGTGAACCCTATAAGTTGTCAACTCTGTCTTTTAGGCTTCGTGTCTTTTATTCAAGCTTCTCGATTTTAAGTATTTTCCTAGGAATTTTTGCAATTAAGTTGAAGCTTTTTTTTCTAATTGTAATATTTTCTGTGAATTTCTGTTGCTGGAAAGTTCTAGATCTGTTGGATGTTGGCTTTTTAATTCCAATGTGGATATGTGGTAGTGATAGTGATACAATTACAAGGTTCAACATTTCTTATAGGAGAGAATTTCTTAATATGAATAGGCTTAAATTGATAAACAATATCTAAGTGAAGTAGCTGGTGCATTGTGTGAAGTGGTTTTGACTAACAACTAAATTAATGACAGCTGCTAAGCTAGGGAAATGTTAATTTTCACTTGGATGAGCTAATGTAGTTAAATTCATAGATTGAATTTAGGAATTTCATAGTCATTCAACTAAAATATAGACTATTAGTGAACATGAAAGAGAAATGCATTATTTTGCCCTTGTATTTGTCATTTAACTGTTTATCAACTTGCCTTTTCTTTATACACAATCCCAAGTTATTACCTTTCAATTGAAATTGTTTCTCAGGAAAGTTTGATAACCATTAATAAATTAGTTTTTTCATTGTTGTTTACAATTTGTTCGTTCCAAATCCCGATTTGCTCATGTGCAAGTCATCAATTGTTATATGTTATTTATTACAAGAATTTAATGGAATATGTACTTTCTTTGAACCATGTAGGTCACTTTTATTTATTTATTTAGTAATAGGATCACTTATACGAGGATGATATTGACTTCAAGTTTTTGTAACTTGTTCGAGGTAGCTCTCTTAGTTGGTAATTGCCAAGGTTGTACACTCCGGATGTGCACTGGAGCATACAGTATGTACTATCGCTTTCTTTTTTTTATATATATATTTTGTGTATATTCTTTTATCAACACGAGTATGTGGATACTTTATTTTGTTTTGAGGGTATATTTTGGAGTTGATTTGTGTGAATCTAGATGGCTTGGGATCATTAAGACTTGTCTTTTTTGTTTCTTGAAGATTAGTTCATGGTTTTGTTCCATTAGATTGATTATGGACAGAGTCAAAGAATTCATCTTGGATGGAATAGAAGCCTTTGATTTTATAATTCTTTCCCATTGTTCAATCAATTATAATCCAGATGGGTAGTGATTTTGATCCTTGATTAGAAAGTTTGAATAGTACAATGTGATGGTTTAGTGTTGTGTTGTAATTAAAGTGCTCGAGATGTACAGAAGAAAATAGGGTAAAGGTTAACACAGAGGGTACTAAAGGAATACAAAGTATTTTGATTTTGAGATTTTCTACAATCATTGGGACATATGATGGAGGGGAAGAAAAAACTAGTTTACTTTCAAGAGTGAGAACTCATCTAAACTTTTTGGGATTAGATTGTTTATGAATTTGTGAAAAGTAAACTTCGTTGGTGAATTGTTTTGTTTTATTATAAAATTGAAATGATGACCGGTACTAATAAAGAGCTTCACAAGCATTACTTTTTATTTTTTTTTGTACCTCCTTTACTTTAATTTTTGCTTATGTTGCCAATGCTGGTAGTATTTGTTATGATATGAAGTTCCTTACACATAGGGCATGTTTGGTACATGGGATAAAGGGGGATAGGATAGGAAAAAATATCCAAGATTTCCTTTTTCCTGTGTTTGGTAAGCCAATTGAAATTTATGATAAGAAATCCTGGATTTCTGTTTTTCGAAAATTTTGCCTACGCTCTTATCCCACCCCAAACCATGGGATTATTTCAGAAAAGAAATTTTTTAAACAACCCAATATTACCGAAACCTTCTCTCGCACCCACAGAGCCATCGTCATTGCCAACATCTCTCGCACCCACTGAGCCATCGTCACCACCATCTCTCGCACCCATTGTCTTAAACTAGTCAGAAACTATGAATTAGATACAAAATTTTCCCGAGGAAAAAAATAGCAAAAACAAAGAAGAGAGATGTTTTGCTGCTTGGTACAAAAAATTAGAGTGACACCCATTAAATAAAATGGTTGAATAGAGCTGAAAAAATTCCATTCTCCAAGAAATCACCAACCATCATAGCCAGGTCATGTTCGCTCTCGTGGCTCAACCCGTCTCCGATCTGACCCTTCCACCAAACTTCCCCACCCGCCAAACAAAACCCGCAATCCATTCCTCTACAACCCCACGGCGTCGTTTCCGTCACCGTCACCGCCATCACTTCTATTTCACCTCTGTTTCCTCTCTGCCCTCTGAATCACGGTCGCTCTTCTTTCCTTCCTTTTTTATCAGCTTCACTTCCTCCTACTCATGATGCGGGGCAATCACCATCATCAGTGCAATTGAATTATATATGCAATATAATATGTATATCTATTATATATATTTCCCTAGAACACAAAACGTCGAACCATGTTCTTCAATCCCTTAGGCTGAGGACGAAGATAATTAAGCAAATTGAATAAAAAAATTATTATCATAATTGTTAAGGAAATAGATGAAAACATTTAATTAAATTATATAATATATATTTAAAAATTATTTATTATTTAAATATTAAATAATAATTTTTTTAATCCTATCTAGTTTGTACCAAACACCAGTATATCTAATCCAGATTTTTATCCCGACACCACCAAATATAGGATAACATTATTATAATCCCAGCTTTTCCTATCCTATCTTTTCCTATCCAATCTTTTCCTATCCTGCATACCAAACAAGCCCTTATGTAATTAACATTGCTGACTAATAAGTGATATTTGGTGGCTAAGCTTGCTTCTTGAGCTAGGTCCATTTGTTTTTTAAAGCAAAATTGTTCTTGTTGCATTTCCCTTTGACATTATTTTTAGGTGTTTAATAGTGGATACGTATAACGATGTTGGAGGCTAGCTTGGGGTGCCAAGACCACCAGCAGATTCCCAGCCTAATCCATATACGAATGCATTTTATGGTGCTGGTTTTGGAATTTTGAGTGCATATGGTGAGAAAATATTAGGATCAATCTAATGGAATGAACAAGATATATCTAATACATTGAATAGCATACTTAACTTGTAGCAATGAATTTTGTAATGGTGATGACCATGCAAAACATAGTTTTGGCTGAAAATTTAAAAAGTTACTTGTCATTCAAACTTTTATTGAACAAAAGATCGATTATGCATTTATATTTGGTTGATTATTCATGTATATTTGGAGTTTTGGAATTTAAATTGGACTTTTAGTGCTAAAACTGGTATGTTTGATAGCACTAACAATTCCCCACGAAGGAAGAATAGAGTGGGGAAATTTAAGTCACCTTAACTTCTCTCTCTCTCTCTCTCTCTCTCACTTTTTGTGTTTGTGGTATCTAATTTTTTTTTTTTTTATATTTTTTGCTAACAATTGTTTAAAATATGTTGAACCCTTCTAATTGTCTTTAGTGTTTGAATTAGCTTGCTATACATGTACTCTTTATTTAGTGGTATTGTTTTTGAATCTCTAGGTTAATTATTTTTTATGATCTTGTGAATTAAATGTTTGAAATGAACAAATAAGAAGGCATTTCTCTTATCCTCAATACTATTTCCAAGTGAATGATCAGTACTATTTCCAACAAGCTTTATATATATATATATATATATTTGATATACGTGGTCTTTATTAAAGAAAGTTCTTTTGGCACAACTTACATAGTCTAACCGTGCTCTAATGTAAAAACATTTGGACTTTACTAGTTAGTTGTCAAAATGCAGGAATGTTTTGAGCTGGAAAGAAAAGCCAAAATTTTACTAGAGTTACATGAGAGGTAATTTGATTCATTTAAAAGGACAGTGGATGATATTGAAGGTGGTAATGACACAGGAGATGGAGATACTTCCAACCAAGGTAAAGTAATTATATCTTTTCAGATTATGGTAAAGTACTTTCTTTGTTTATTGAAGAAAAATTTAGAATGTAAATTACTATGGTTCATAATATGAAAACATTACTAGGTGAATAATATATGTATATACACACATAAGTAAATGTTAATATGTTGTGTTAAATGCATGCAGGTTGATTTTGCACAAATATAAATTGTAAGGTATGGTGGTTACACATGGAACATACTCTTTAGGTATTGCATGTAGAAGTATGTAATTTTGGAAAGTTTATTTGGCAATATACTCTTCAATTAGATATTATGTAGTCGATGAGACTTGCAAACACTCGGTATATATTTTGACAAGATGTGCGATATGAAAATATGAGATAATTTTGTATGGAAGCATATTTATTAAATGATATGCTTCAATGAAAAATTATGCTTTTTGTGGAATTTAGCATTAATGAGCACATATTGTAACTGTTACATGTATTGAACATGTATTTTTTATATGCAATGTGAAATGAAAATTTTATTTCTTGTTGTCTAAGTATTAATTGATACATTTACATTCATGTTGAATTGAGCCCTAAAAAAAATTAGTGTCAAAACAAGCATGGCACTAGTAAAATGATAGTGACAAATACAATCACAGAAGTAAAGGAATTTGTAACAAATTATACAATATAACGACATTGTCACAAAAAGCATTAATAATGGAGTAATGACTAACGAAAGGAATTGTGACGAAATAATTGTCACTGTATTACTAAATTATAAATGACTATTGTTTGTGTCAATCTAAAGGTTGACACTGAAAAATATGTGTCCATTTGATATTCGACTCTGTTTCTGTGACAATTTATTCTATCACTAAAAGCTATTGTCACAAAAATTACCCATGTCACAGGTACTTTCAGTATTAACAAATATTATCACTGTTACGTATCGTGATAATTGTATAGAATGTCACAAATACATTCTGTGACAAGAGTATGAGTTGTCACTGAAACTTATATTGTCACACAAAGTTTGACCGGATTTTTGGATGGAATTAGTGACAAACAGTGTGGATTTAGTGATAAATTAAACCTTATTGTAACGAAAATTTGACACAAATGTCTTAGAGTCAGTGACAAAATGGAAACTTGTCACAAGTAAATGGACATCAGTGATGTTACCATTTGATTGTCACTAAAGTAGAATTAGCGTCTACTTTTTTCTGTCCATTCAGTGACAATAGTTTTTTTTCACGGATATAGGTACAGTGACAAAAAGTAGGCTTTAATGATAATTTTGTGTTGTCACAGTAGGTAAATTTTTTTGTAGTGATTGTGAGTCTAAATCTGTAATGCCCTATATTATTATATTTAATATCATATTCTATTTTTATTATAAAGTTTATAAAAATTTATGATTTTTGCAGTGAATGGTCCGTGCTCTAGTGACATTAAGTGTCCAATCAATATCACAATTTAATTAATTGCATACATGTACATTATTTTCAGGTTACATGTGTTATTGTTGAATTTATTTTTATAGTATGAAAATTTTATTTAGTTGATAATTAATATGAATTAGTTTTTATATTTCATATTTTAGATATCTAAAGATGATATTTTAATTAAAACATTTTTAATCAGATTATCCTAAAAGATAGGATGTTGGCTAATCTAATAAAACTGTTTCCTTCAGTTTAAATTATTTATATTTTTATTGTTATTAATATATATATATATATATATATTTAAATTAAAAAAGGCCCTAGCCTTCTTAATTGTTACCTATACTCTATTAAAACACTCTCTCTCACGTTCATCTTTTTTCTTCTCATGTCCAACTCCTTCAAATCAAACTCTTCATTTTCTTTTACCTTTGTTTCTTTGCAATTGTTTTCAATTACTGCTTTAATTGAATTCTCATTGTTATTATAGAAGGTATGTCCTAATGTATAAATTTACTTTTGTTGTATTTTAATTAGTTTATCCTATTACCCAAATTGGTTTTAATTAAATTTAATTTTATTTATTTATTTAGTTGACACATGATTGTTGTATTAGTTTACATATGCTGAGTTTTGCCTAACTTCTTGTATTACGAAATTTTTCTTTATGCTAGCATTCTTTTTTTAAAAAAAAAAAGAAAAAAAAAGAATTTGAAACTATTTATATATGTGTTAGGATTCTTTTTTATAAAAAAACTTCAAATTTGTTGATGCTTAATTTATTTTAATATTGATTTTTTATTTATGAATGCTCATGCCACCGAAACCTGTAAAGAATTTTTGTGTCTGAATTTATGGTGATTTAAGGAACTTTATTATATTGTTTTGAGTTTGAAAATTTTACCTGTTACAAATATGTATCTTAGGAGTGTTATATAATTTTAATGTAATTTATTTGCATGAATTTTATTTAGTATGGATATTTGTTTTTGCATGTGTTCAATTGCTGGAAATCAAAGTCTCTATTTTGTGTAGTTATATATATATTTTTTTGGGTTAGTGATGCTTTGTATAAACTTTAATAAATTTAAGATTTTCATATATTACTTGTATATGTGTTAGGAGTATTATATAAATTTTCTACTATTAAATCATGAAATTTCAATTTTATATAGATTTTACATTGCATTGTGTTCATTTGTGTTTGGAGAATGATAGAATATATTCTATAGATTGAAAATTTCATAAATAATACTTAAATACGGTTTGATACTTAGATAAAAATTCAAAAACTAAATTAATGGAACACCCCCCACTGGGCTCCCCAGTCTAGTGTCCTCCACTGAACTCTCTAGTCCATTTCCAATCGATATTATCCCCAGTTAATGACCGCATGACCAACGGTTTGAGTTTTTGTCAGACTTCTTAGAAGGTCACCCATCCTGGGAGGGCTCCCACTGGAGCACACTTAACTTTGAAGCTCCTAGGAAACCCTTAGTCAAACGCTCTGAAAAGGCCTCGATTGTTATGAAGGAACCATATTTTCTTTTAGACATTTCCTTAAGGACCTAGGTGAAACGCTTAACTTTGGAGTTCCTACGAACCCCTTAGCCAACTACTCTGAAAAGATCTCATTTGTTATGAAGGAACCATATTTCCTTTTAGACCTTTCCTTAAGGACCCTGGAGATGTGGGATTGGAACACCAGTTAGCTGCCAGTGCCTCCAGCACCCGCCCACTTAGCTCGTCACACTTAACATGTCTTCTATTTATATAAAAAATTTCAGATTTTTCTTCATTATATAATTCACGTTCAAAGTTTTCTCATTAGTTAGTCCTACTAAAACACTGACAGACTTAATTCTCTGTTTTGAAAATTTTAAATCAATACTTTAATAATTTTTTTGGGTCTAACAAAATTTTGATGACTTATTTATGTGTATTTTATTGTATTAAATTTATAGCTTAAAATTATTTATATTTTATTAATTAAAAAAAATTATTTATGTAGAAAGGAAACTATTTTGACACAAAAGACAGATTTTGTGTATTACATTTTAAATTTATAAACTTATTGTTTTGTTCTCTAAATTTTTATGTTAAAGTTTTTAATAATGAATACACATGTTATGAATGTTTTATAATTTATTTTGTATTATTTAACTTGTTAATTAACAACATAAAAAATTATTGAATGCTTGTTGTCATGTTGTTGCATGCATGATTGTTTTTAGATAAAATTAATATAATAAAGGTAATTTTGCAGTTTTACATGGATTGAAAGTTGGGGCACTTAAGTCGTGAGCAGCTAAGAGACCGATCTGCTTGCAAGGGTTAAAGGTTTTTTTTGCTAAACAAACAAGGTAAGTAGATCTTACCTATATGTTCATTAATTAATATTGTGGTATTTGAATGTGTTGTTTGCTAATTAATGTTTAGTTATGTTATTTTATTTATGACATGATAATGTATGTGTTGAAGAAGCAAGTATTTAGCATTTATGAAAAATTAAAGTTTCCAAAAGTTCATTCATTTATAAAGAAAATGTTTTAAAGTGTGTGTTTGTGTTATAAAAAAAGTAGGGCACATGATTTTAGACTCTTAGTTGTTATAATGCTAATGATGTTACTATACTAGGTGAGGTACCTTTGGGGCGACAATTTTGTGTATTAATGTCCTAGGTGGTTATACTCACATCATGTAGTTTAGTACATGTATGTTTAAATGATGAGGATCCTATATAATGTTTATTTGGTCAAATGAAAATGATGGTCCACTATGACTGATTAACCAAACATATCACTAAAGTGTAAGCGAGCTCATAAAGAATATTTTTATGATGAAGTTTATATAACGAAAGTATTTTAAGTAATTATTTATTTTTTGCTGTTTCACTAAGCATGATTAATTACATAAAGGTATGATTTGCTTATTGGGCATTATCTCATTATTTTACATTTATTTCTTTTTTGGATAATCAGGAGCCTCACTAGTAGTGGATTGTCGGCGTAACTTTGAATTAGAGTAACTTATTCTTATTGAACTCTAGAACTTACTTGATTATTATTTGAGACAAAATCGTATAGATCATTTTTTATTGAGTTTAGCCTTTCATGAATTAAAGTACCTTATAATGTGGGTCATTTTTTTTTTATTGAGTTTAAGCCTTTCAAGCTTACCTTTTACAAATTATTTTTCATAGTACCTTTAATTTATGATGTTTATATGAATACATGTTAGAGTCTTTTATTCATTCAGCTATAAATGCCTACCCTTAAAAATTTATATTTTTCTACCTTGAACATTATATAAAGAGAACTTAAATTGAATTGATATGGATACTTACTTGTTATATTGGTTGGAAATATAAGGAGAAGCATGTTGAAGGAGATATATACAGTGCATCTTGGGTTTTACTTGTATTTATATATGGAGATATTGAGAATGTTTGAAAAAGAATAAGTTTGGGGGAAGGGAATTTAAAGAGGAAGTTTTATTTGTAAGTTCTGAAATTGAAAAAAAAGGAAAGATTATTGACCATGTTGGTTTCAGAAAAAAAAAATTGACATACGTACTAGAGTAATTAGAACATAAAAAAAAATTGAGATACGTACTTAAGAGTGCTCGGCCAAATCAAGAGGTAGGAGAAAAAAAGAAAGAAATAACGTCACAAGTGAAATGACTTGGGGAATGAAAGATGTAGAAGTTAGTTGTGAGAAGGAAGCAAGTTGATTAAGTAATTATCCATTGATTTGATTAAGTGTTCTTTCTTGAATTTATATTTCCATATCCTTGTTCTTTTATTTAGCCTTTACCCTTGGCTTAATATTACAAGCCTCGAAGACCTAATGATTCAAAGTGATGCATGAGCTTGCAGTAGTTGAGAATAATAATTGAGTTAACCATATGCTAGTTCATGCTTTATTTTCAATCTCTAATTTACATAGATTTATTTAAGGGCATAATATTGAATGTATTGATTGATTTGCATACACGCACTTTGAAAGTATTTGATATGTTGAATGAAAGATAGGGTATTAAGTTGCATGAATCCTTTGAATCTATTTGAGAATTATATATTTCTATATTGTGAACTCTTTAAGGCATTTGCACTAAATCATTTGTTTGTATTTTAATGTGTAACTAGTTTTCTTATAGTTTATTAATTTTTATACCCCAAGGGTAAAATGGTAATTTTGTTAAATCTAAGGGTAAAATGGGAATTTAATTTTCTATAAATGGTAAAGTTGGAAGTTTGTATTTTTATCAAGGGTATGTTTGTAATTATAAAATATTACCAAAGACAATTTGTATTATATATTTTTATTAAGAGCAAAATTGGTACTTTATATTTTTACTAAGGGCAAATTTATAAATTCATATTGTATGGGTAATTTGGGGATACTGTTCCATGAAAATTGATGTTTTTATGAAAAGAAATTGATTTTCCGAACAAAATATAGTTCCGACAAGTATTTAGTTAGTCATGGTCATGCATGCATAGGCACACATGTAATTGATGGAGCATCTATGGATATGGTGTGTGAACCATTTACTTGAAGTCCCACTAATTAGTAAGTGTGGAGTGTACACACGAGTATATTGGTGCATGTAGTAGTTGTTACCTCGGCAATTGCATGACGCGGATGCAAGCGGGTACCTTTCTCACTTATATCGTTTCCTCTAAATGATTAGATTAATTTGGTTTCCTTAAAAGTATGTACGAGTGCTACTTTGGGAAATAACAATTGCTGACAGAAAACTAGATCCAATGTAACTAAAGAGATTTCAAACGTTACGTTTAAATGAAAAGTCCTATGGTTGTTCTTTAGAAAATTTAATGAACTATATATGTTTTAAAGATTTGATATCATAGTGGAATTCAGTGAAAAAGGAAAATTAGTATTTCAAGAAAAGATGAGAAATATTTTGCAAAGTATACTGCACTATAACTGCATGTGCATTTGGAAATCTCCTAAGTATTTATTAGTTACCTTTGTTTACTTGTGTATGCTAGGTAAATCCTACACTTAAGTTGTTAAGCTTGGTTGCAACGGAGGCACTACAGGGCAGGGGCAGTAGTATAAATTTATTTTTCACATTTTGTTATATTATCTTTAGATAAAGGTACTCTAATTTTGAAATCTATTTTCTTTACGTTGTGGGATTTGTAAACGTCTAAGTTTCCAGTTTACTTTGGAAATATTATTACGGTTTGCTTCGGTTTTAATTAACAAATTTTTATAAAAGAAAATGATGATCCTAAAAACCAAAGAAAACATTTTATATGTATTATTAACATTGTCTAAAAAAATCTGTAATATTTATATTTCAAAAATAATATTAGGTGACAACTCTTTAGTTGGTTCTCTGGACTCGGATAAGGGGTTATTACATTGTAGGTAAAGTTTAATTTTGTAAATGATTTTTTATATCATGGACAGCAAAGATTTCTTTGGATGTTATTGTTTTGTGTTGGGGTTTAGGTATGAGGTATGTAGAAGTGGACATTGAAGACTTATAGGAAGGAAAAGCTCTAAATAGGTTTGCCATTGAATATTTGATTCTTAGAAACTCTCTTGGCTACCAAAAACTCCTAAAGCTTGACCAATGATCTCACTGCCTCTCCTCTCGAGTCTTACTACCGGGACCATCACTAGTCTACTTTTATATGAACCACTAGGTAGTTACCACTAGATCCTCTAGGTTTCTCAGACTCCTTAGTTTGCCTAACTTCAAACTAGACTTAATTAGTTATCTTTCTCTACACAATTTATGATTTTCAAGAGATCCACCAAGGTGGCGAGCAAAGAGCATACCTATATTGATATTGATATAACAGTAATATTACTGATTATTAATTAACTATAATTATATTGATTATATTATTATTAATGATAATAGTTAAATGTTATTAATAATATGTGATAATATGTTAGTAATGATTATAATAGATAATATTTACTCTATTATATTATAACATTAATAATATAATTGTAACAATTAATAATATAATATACTAATTTATAATATTATTTAATATATACTAGTTGTTATACTAATGATAATAATATTAATACAATATTGTTATCATAATATTACTTAGTGGTGTGTAGATAAACCATGAAATCATGGTAACCGACCAACCGTCCAGCGTGTGAAGACCTGAGTGGGCCAGAGCGGGAGGCACTAGTAGCTACCTGATGTCAATCTCACATCGCCTAGGTCCTTAAGAAAAGGTCTAAAAGGAAATAGAATTTCTTTATAACAACCTTAGGATGGATGACCGCCTGGGAAGTCTGACCAAAACCTCATACCGTTGGTCATACGATGGTTAAATTGGGGACAATATGGGTTAGGGAGGCCGTGGTGGTGTTACGGTGATGTTAAATGTAGGACGTGATGAGGGGCCCCTGGGGTGTGGGGGTGGCTGAGTGCAGGGGCATTAGCAGCTACCTGGTGTCTGATCCCACGTCGCTTCTCCTAAGTCCTTAAAGAAAGGTCTAAAAGAAACTAGAGTTTCTTCATTACAACCAAGGCCTTTCCAAGCCTTTGGCTAAGGGATTTGTAAGAACTCCAAAATTTGGCATGCTCCGGGTCCTTAAAGAAAGGTCTAAAAGAAAAGAGAGTTTCTTCATTACAACCAAGGCTTTTTCAGAGCCTTTGGGTAAGGAATTTGTAAGAACTCCAAAGTTAAGCATGCTCTAGTGGGAGCAATCCAGGTTGGGTGACCCCCTGGAAAGTCTGATAAAAATCTCATACCGTTAACTGTGCGGTGGTTAAATTGGGGACAATATTGGTTGGAAAGGGACCAAGAGCATAGTAAGGGGTGATACATAGCGTGTAACCGACATTGTCTGGGACCACCTATCAATTGGCCAATTAATCGTAATTGAAGATGAATACTCGGTTGCTGTGTAACCGACATTGTCAAGAACCACCTATCAATTGGCTGATTAATCATAGTCGAAGATGAGTACTCGTTCGGTTTCAGTGATGTATTTTTAACACTGACGATAACCGAAACCGACTAGGTAATACATAATACATAGTCATATACACTTACACAACTCAATAACCTCCTCTTCTCTCTATCTCACACACTCAGTCACTCACCCTTTCCTCTGGCTACTATCGTCGTTGCTTGACCGTCCTCATCTACCATTGCCCATCATTCGCCGTCGAGTTTGCAATCACCATCACCCATTGTTCGTTGTCAAGTTCACCTCTTCCAAAAGCCATCTCTTTCATCCTCACTCTCGCTCTAACTCCATCACTTTCCTTATTCCTCAATCCTTAAGGTTTGCCTAATGCCTTTTTTAATTCCTTTTCAAATCTACAAATTAATTAATTACTGTAATGAAATTCTCTGTAAATTTGGTTAATTTATTGAATTGGGACTAATTTTATGGTTTCGTTCTCATTCTGCATGCTTGATTAACTAGTATCTTGATCAAATAACTTAAAATAGGAGCTGTTAGTTGTGTTATATAGAGATCAACTGATGGGAAGCTATGCAAATATAAAACATATTATGTCGGTGCCATTTTTTCCATTAAGGATGGATTGTGAGGCTGCCTTCTGTTTAACTTGCTCAGTAGTTTTGTTTCTTTTGCTAGTAATGGAGTGTTGTTAAGGTTGTTCCCATTAGATTTATATTTTTACCTACAGGTTCACATATTAGCAGCAGTTTAACTGGTTCTCCTTTAGCTGGTAAACTGTTCATTGTCAGTAGTGCCAGTGGTGCTTGCAAGGCCCTATGATGCGTGGCTCTAGGAGATTGTCCAAGATCCTAGCGAAGAAAATACATAAACTCCCAAGACTAACAAGGTTAGAACAATGATTAGGAATCTTGACACTTTTCTTAAGAAAGAAAGAACCAAAGATATCAAAGAAAGATTGTGATCATTTGCTTAGCAAGCAAGAACCAACAATATTGAAGAACACAACAAGCAATTAACTCTTGAATGCTTTGAGATAATTGGCAAAGTAACCAAGGCTAATTTTATTGAATAATAATGTGTAAATTCGTCCATACTAAAAAGGCCTATTTATAGGCTTCCCAAAACTCTAAGTCTAAAACAATTAAGGCACCTAAAACAACTAGGAAACTTAAATAAAATGTCACATGTTAGTCACATGACCAATTAAAAACCAATGAAATTAAAACACTTGTTATGTGTCCAAACTAATTAAATAAAGACACCTGTCAATAGACTACATAACTAAGACCATGCCAACTTCAATCTTCAATCTTCATAGATAATGATGGTCATGTATTCATAAATGATTTGACCAATTCCCTTGCGCATTTCTCTTCCAATGATTTCTTCTTCGAAGCCTTCCAAACATGTCAATTTGACCAACTCAAGAAGGGCTTCCTTGAACTTCTTTGCACGAGCTAACCCATCCATTTGTAGTAGAACTCGACTTCAGCCATCTTTCTGAAAAACAAATATATCCGCAGTTATATTTAAAAAAGTCAAACCCAGGAAACTAATTTTCTAAAACTGAACACGATAGTAGTAAAACCCGACTCCAGTCATCCATCAGGAAACATAATACAACTATAGTTGCATTTTCAAAAATTAAATCACACAACAATTGACTTTCTGAAACTAAACAAGATTGCAGTAGAACACGAAGACAGTCATTGATCCGAAAATTGAATACAATAAAAGTTGTATTTTTAAAAATGGAACCAAACCGCAACAATGTTTTTGAAAACCAAATTCATCTACAATACAACCCAATTGTAGCCATCTTTTTTAAAATCAAATGCAACTACAGTTATATTTTGAAAAATCAGACCTAGGCAACTGATTTTCTAAAATTGAACAAGATTGTAGTAGAATCCAATTGTAGACATCCATCCTAAAATAGAATACAACTATAGTTGTATTTTAAAAAATAAAATTCCACGGTAATTTATTTTTCAAGATCGACACGACTACAATAGAACCCAAAGATAGTCACACATCAGAAAATAGAATACAACTAAGTTAATAGAACCCAACTGCATTAACTTTTTCCTAAATCGAACCCATATGTAGTAGAATCCGACTACAACAATATTTTCAAAAACCGAATATAACTATAGTTGCATTTAAAAAATTGAATTCCCGAGCAACTGATTTCCAAAACCAAACATGATTATGGAAGAATAGCTGTATTTTAAAAAATCATTCATCCGAAAACCAAATGCAACAATAATTGTATTTTGAAAAATCAAACTCAAATAGGATTTTGAAAATCGAACCCATCTATAGTCGAGCCCGACTGCAGCCATCATTTTGAAAACCAAATACTATTACAATTATGTTTTGAAAACCCTAGGGCAACTGTATACCAAAATTGGACACAACTACAATAAAGAGGACAACAGTCCTCCATTTGAAAACTGAATAAGACTAAATTTGTATTTTAAAAAATTGAAGCAGATTACAATAAATTTTTCCAAAGTTAGACTCATCTGCAGTAGAACCCAATTGAACCTAGCTTTTCAAAAATCGAATACAACAATAGTTGCATTTTAAAAAATGGAACCCAAGGGCCACTGATTTTCCAAAACTGAAAATGACTGCAATAAAAACCGTCTACCATTCATCAGAAAATCAAATACAACTACAGTTGTATTTTACAAAATCGAATTTTTGACTGTAATAGAACATGACTATAGTCATCTATATGATAGTAGATGTAATAACCACGTTTATTTCTGAATTTGTGACTTTCGGTCGCATTTTGGGTTCGATCACTATTTTGCATTTTTAACCAAAACAAACAGCTTTTAAGTTCCCTAGGCATTTTATGAGGGCCGAGAGTACGCAAGGAGGAGTCAAGTAAATATCTTATTTTTACTTTAGTTTAACATTATTGATGGATATTTTGCATAGTTTCCAACACTTAGCTAACACTCCTCTTCCTTTTTCCTTCTATTTACATTTTCATGATTTTAGAGAGAGAAACTCCAAACCTAGAGAGAGAAAGTGAGGAAAATTGGTGAAATTCAAAGAATTTTTCAAGGAGATTGTAGGGTTTTGAGCTGGTTTTCACGTTGCTTGTAGTGATTTATGAAGCTCAGAGATGGTGATTTCTTGCGTGGAAGAGAGGTAGGCAACCTACCTTTATTGATTTTCTTATAAATCAGGTTGTTTTACTTAGTTAATTGATGGAATCATTCTTTATCTTGATAGTTTGATGATTAAATATGCTTAATTTGTTGTGTATTAAGTGTACGAAAAAAACCCAGTTTGGAAAAAATTTAGGATTTTGAAAATTTATGATTTAACTGTGATTTTGATGGATTAATGCATGATTAATTGGAATTGATTGATGGAAATGGTATTAGCCCTTCTTAATTTGATGCATTGGTGGGAAAATTTATGAATTGTGACTTCTAAAGGGGCGGCCATGTGTAGGTTGTTTATGTTCAATTTTTCATTATGAGGGGCATTTTAGTCTTTTAACATATTAAGGGTATTTTTTGTATTTTTAAATTTATTGAGGGTAATCGATATGTTGTCGTCTTACACTAAAATTAAATAACAAAAGTGCCCGAATACGAAGTAATGGAAAGTCCAGATCGTCCCATTCGAATTAATTGTCCAGATCATTCAATCAGAAAAATAGAAATAAATTTGGGGGGGGGGGGGTTTAAGATGCAAGTATTTTAAATCAGTAAATAAGTAAATTAAGGCAATGTAAAGCAAGATGAATAATTAGTTAGACACAATTTCACTGGAGTACGCTTAACTTTGGAGTTCATACGAACCGCTTAGTCAAACGCTCTGAAAAGGTCTCGGTTATTGTGAAGGAACCCTCTTTCCTTTTAAATATTTCCTTAAGAACACAGGTGATGTGGGATTGGACACCAGGTAGCTGCCAGTGCTTCCCGCACCCACCCACTCAAGTCGTCACAATCCACATTCTGTTATTGTTGACATCTTATCAACATACTGTATTGCACAATCTCTTGCATCTTGGGAACCTACTGAGTGATTTTTCACTCACTTCTGTTTGTTTTCTTGTGTTTAGGTAACTCCAACAACTTAGCTTGAGTGATTTGGCATTGATGTGGCAAACCAGTGGAGGAAGGCATTAGTACAAATTAGTTCCGCATTTTCTTTTCCTTTTGAATAATATTAAACTATGATTAGAGATATATCTACTTTTTCTTTACGTTGTGGGTCATTTGTAAAGAACTGTACTTATTTAAGTTTTAAAAGTACTATGATTTATTTCTATATATTAATGGTTTGATTGCATCCTAAAGAGTAAAAAAAAAGTTTACTTGGTTTTCAATTTTGTTCAAAAGAAACCACTCTTTTATTAATCATTTCGATTGCTTTACGAAGTGACATTTCTTTAGTCGGGTCTCCGAACTCGATTAGAGGGTTGTTACAGTTTTTGGTATCAGAGCCTAGGTTTATTGAAAAATTTATACTGATTGGCCACTCCAGTGTCCACTCGCAAGCCAAAGGTAGATTACTTTAATTGTATTTGATATTGCTTTATTGTTGACTTTGTATTTCTTTTTGGTTTACTGCTTTTAGATGGGTCAGCAAGTTAGTACTTTTTCACGTGTTTTGTGTAAGAGGATTTATGACCAAGGTTGAGTCTAGAGCTGACATTCTCTCAGAGTGATATAGTGTCTAAGCTTCACTAAGCTGAGGTGGAGACTTACAGTTCTTTCGGCAAGACACATCAACGTCCGAGAAAGGAAGTCATAGTGTAGGAAGAGCCATCTTGTCGATTGGCAGCACCTGCCCCCGCATCAACCTCTAGGGTTGAGTGTAAGGAGATTATAGTGTTTGAGGATTCACTACGTCAGGCGTTGGAATGGAAGACTCTTTATGTAGCTAAGTTCTTGAGTGGGTTTACTAAGGCTGTACCCTACTTGATAAACGAGTGTGGTATATGGATTCGCGGGAGCTAGATCAGTTATAGAAGGACCATGGCTACTTGATGTATCGCTGGCATATGGATCAACATTAGAATGACACTGGCAAACAAGAAGCTCTTAATGATCATTTGGATTATCTCGACATTGAAAATCCATGCGTGGCAGAGGCAAGCTTGGAAGAAGAAGAGGACCCTGAGGAGTTTCCCATTGAAGTTTAGTGGGTTAAGTCGTTCTCTATCGTAGTAGTATTAGTAGTAGTTTAGTTAGGAGTTGTTGACTGTGCAAAAGCTACTGTGATTTGTGTTTATTAACTTTTAACCTTGTTCACCTGTTGTATGACTGATTTCTTTTATAATTGAAGTGTTATTCTATTTTGTTTCTCTTTTATAACTATCTTAATTATCTTGTATGGTATTCTTTTTGTTTCAAAGATGTCACGTGGGAGACCAAGAGCTAATGACACCAATGAGAACAACACGGTAAACTTGGCCAGTCAACTACTTGAGGCTTTGGCCAGTATTGTGGGCCAAGGGGTCATAGTAATCTAGCGAAATCAATGGAGTTGTAGAGCAATTTAAGTGATTCCCCTCTTCAGTGTTTGAAAATCAACCAACCCACTGGTACTTGAAGATTAGATCCACGATCTAGAGAAGATCTTCACACTGATGGATTACACTAAAAAAAGGGCGCAAGCCATTGGTAAGACATGATCAAGCGAGCCTATAATCTAGAAGAAAGCCATATGTTGTAGATCCAGTTCAAGGAGTTGTTCCTAGAGAAATACTTTTCAATCATGAGACAGGATGAAAAGGAAGCTGAATTCTTACGATTGACTCAAGGGAATCTTTCTCTTGTCGAATACGAGCGAAAGTTTAACGAACTTTCTAGCTACGCATCACATTTGGCACTAAAGAACGCAAGGCAAGACGCTTCGAGAAAGGATTAAGGCCAAACTACCCACATACACTATGTGTTGCAACGAGTTCAACTGATTGCAAAGGATCATAACCCATAAATGAGTGAGACTGTGAGGCAAAGCTCCACTAATCAAAGGAAGTCTTGGGATGGAAATAATCAACACAAGAGGAAGGCGAAGGGAAGGAAGTGGAACTACAATCGCAATAGTAATGACAACAAGAAGCCTTAAGGGAACGACAATTGACCTAGCATTCCCCAGTGCTAATCGTGCAGTAAGAATCATAACATAGAGTGCTGGAAGAAGATAGGAGCATTCGTTAAGTGAGGCAAAACCGGCCACATGATATGAGATTGTCTTGAAATGGGAGGAAAAGGCAGCAGCCCACTCAAGGTTGGGTGTTCAAAGGAAGAAGCTGAGAAAGATGATGCTACCGTGGTGGTAGGTACGATTTCTTTACATGGATTGGATGCTTATACTTTGTTTGTTTCGAGTGCCATGCACTTGTTTGTATCTAAACGATTTGCATCCAAGTTGGTACTAAAACCAGCTCATCTTGACAACGACTTGTGTGTTGCCACACCACCTGGTGTTGTATGTGTGCCTCGTTTGTGTCGAAGGGTAAAAGCCGAGATTGCACCCAAAGTTGTTATCTGCCGTGCAAGAACTGACATGTTTGTTTAAAGGCTACCAAGGATTCCTTGTCAGTGTCCATGACAAGGAATCGTCAGCTTTGAGATCGCAAGATGTCAAGGTAGTTCGTAATTTATTGGACGTGTTTCCTGAAGAGTTACCGGAGTTGTCACCCGATCAAAAAGTAGAGTTTACCATTGATTTGGTACCTGGATCTGCCCATTTCGATGGCACCCTATAAGATGGTACCAGTTGAACTGAAGGAATTGAAGGAGCATTTAGAAGACCTTTTGGACAAGGGTTTCGTCAAACCCAGCGTTTCACCTTGGGGATCACCAGTACTGTTCATCAAAAAGAAGGATGGTTCAATGCAATTGTTCATTGGTTACCGTGAGCTCAACAAGGTAACGATCAAGAATAAGTATCCATTACCGAGGATTGACGACCTGTACGATCAACTTCATGGAGCAAATATCTTTTCAAAAATTGATTTACGTTCAGGTTATCACCAACCAAAGATCAAGGGCGAGGACAGACCAAAGAGTGCATTTCGAACAAGATACGACCACTACTAGTTTGTGGTCATGCTCTTTGGACTGACGAATGCACCAGTAACATTCATAGAATTGATGAATCGGGTATTCAATGACTACCTGGATAAGTTTGTTGTGGTATTTATCGATGACATTCTAATCTACTCAAAGTCGGTTGAGGAGCATGAAGAGCATCTGAAGGCAGCAGTGCAAAGGTTACGAGAAGCAGTTGTATGCAAAGTCAAGAAATGTGAGTTTTGGCTGGAGAGCATTACCTTCCTTGGGAATGTGATTTCAAGCAAGGGAATTCAAGTAGATCCTAGAAAAGTTGCAGGAGTCAAGGAGTGGAAGTGTCCAACCAATATTAGAGAAGTTAAAAGTTTTCTGGGTTTAGTTGGATACTACCATAAATTTGTTCAAGGATTCTCAAAGATTGCCATGCCGATGTCGTAGCTGTTGAAAAAGGAGAACAAGTTTGTTTGGTCTAAAGAGTGTGAATAGAGTTTCTTGAAACTCAAGAAAAAGTTAATTTCAGCATCAGTCCTCACTCTGCCGAACGGTGAGGACGATTTTGTGATTTATAGAGATGCTTTAGGCAAGGGTTTAGATTGCATGCTTATGCAGAGTAGCAAAGTGATTGCTTACGCTTTACGTCAGTTGAAGCTGTATGAACGTAATTATCTTACGCATGACTTAGAACTTGTGGCGATGGCGTTTACTCTGAAGATTTGGCGTCATTACTTGTATAGGGTAAGGTGCGAAATCTACACCGACCACAAGAGTCTCAAGTACTTCTTTACCTATAAAGAGTTGAATATGAGGGAAAGAAGGTGGCTAGAGCTAGTAAAGGCTTATAACTGTTCAATCAGCTATCACCGGGCATACAAAGTAGCGGATGCATTAAGTAGAAAGTACACAAGCTTCAGTGGAAGCTTGGTTACTATCCAACCACACATTCTAGAGGATCTAAGAAGGATGGATATTGAATTAGTTCCTAGACAATATTCATCCATATTGGCTGCACTTTTTATTCAACCCTCGATCTTGGAAAAGATAAATGATGGTCAAGCTAAGAATTCAACCCTTATGAAGATCAAAGATTAAGTGATTCAAGGGAAGAAACCGGAATTCAATCTCGTTGAAGATGGGACGTTGAGATTTGGTACTCATCTGTGTGTACCAAATCTTGAGGAAATCAAGGAAGAAATCTTGATAGAAGCTCAATGTACACCCTACACTATTCATCTTGGAGCAACCAGGATGTTCAAGGACGTCTCCAAAAATTTTTGTTGGTTTGGCTTAAAGTGAGATGTAGCAAAGTGCGTGGAGCAGTGCTTGACCTATCAACAGGTAAAACTTTAGCAGCAGAGACCATCTTGTTAGCTAAAATCGCCATGGATTTTGTTGTCGGTTTACCCTCGTCTTAGCGGGGCAACGATGCTATTTGGGAGATTGTGAGTCGACTTACAAAATCAGCTCATTTTCTCCCATGCGCATTACTTACTTGATAGAGAAGTTAGCTTAACTGTACGTGGGACTTCATGGTGTACCTGTTTCAATTGTATCTGACCAATATCCAAAGTTTACATCATCATTCTGGAAGAGCTTACACAAAGCAATGTGAACAAAGTTGAATTTCAGTACTGCCTTCCATCCTCAAACTGATGGCCAATTGGAGCGGACTATCCAAACATTTAAGATATGCTGAGAGCATGCATGCTAGATTTCTAAAGAAATTGAAAAAAGTATATTCCATTAGTGGAGTTCGCCTACATCAACAGTTACCATTCTACTATTGGAGTGGCTCCATATGAAGCTCTCTAATGTAGAAAATGCATATCTTAGTCGCATTAGGATGATATTAGTGTGAGAAAGCTACTCGAACTTAAAATCCTATAATAAACCAATGACACAATCAACAAGATAAGACAGAGTATGAAGGTTGCGCAAGATCAGCAGAAGAGTTACGTCGATAATCGACGAAAGGATCTAGAGTTCGAAGTTGGAAAAAGGTGTTTCTCAAAGTTGGACCGTTGAAGGTTGTAATGAGGTTCGGGAAAAAGTGGTAGTTAAGTCCTTGTTACATCGGACCTTTGGAGGTATTGGAAAGAGTAGGGATTTTGGCTTACTGTTTTGCGTCATGTCATCTAGTACAAACCGCTAGAGGTATACGAGAACCTGACATATAAGGAGAAATTAGTGAAGATCTTGGATCGGAAAGAGGAAGTATTATGGAATCGGGAAATTTCATTCGTGAAGGTCCTTTGGCGGAACCACATAGTTGAAGAAGCAACTTGGGAATGGGAAGACGAAATGAAAGTTAAGTATCCATTGTTATTCGAGTAGGTGCTCTAACCCTTTACAATTAATTTCGCGGAAAAAATTTCTTTTAGGAGGGTTGAGTTGTAATATCTGCTTACTCTTGTGTATAGTTGACTTTTGGTTAAAATCAACTCTAATCAAAGTCAACATTTAGATCGGTAACTAGCACATCATGTTTTTGAGTTGGTTTTATATTTACTAAGTTCAATTTGTTTGTTTACTTTTATTTATTTATTTTTGTGCTTGTGTTTTATTGGTGAAAAAGTCAAAGTCAAAGTCAAAAATCAAAGGTCAACCCTGCCACATCATCTCTGTGACTGGCATTGTAGTGACTGAGATTCTTTCTTGCTGTATTAGTGGCTTAGGTTGGTGAGGTGTTACCTTGGTTAGGTGAGGTAGGGCCACTTGGAAGACCAAGTTTGAATTTGATCAAGCTTGAGTCAAAAAGTGACTGCATAATCATGCTTTTAGAAAACCATAGCTGCCCCCTTTTAAAAGCCCTTTTGTGAAAATCAAACCCTACTACTCCCCTTGGCTACCTATCACTCCATAGTAGAGAGAGAGAAAGAGTTTTTTTTTGAAGGAAAAGAGAGAGAAAGTGGGTGCAAGTGTTGGATCTTCAAGTTTTTTAAAGAGGGAAGCAAAGGAAGTTCAAGGAGAAGAGGGAGCTAGTGGCCAACCATTTTTTAGCAGTTGTGTTGGAGTTTCTGTTTTCCTTTCAAGGGTCTAAGAGAGGTTTAAGCTATCTAAAGGTAGGATCCCAAACCCATATATATGTGATTGTTGGTGTTTTTGTAATTTTCACGATGTTTTGACTTGAATATCTCTCCTTTTATTTATTTTTCTATTTGGAACCACTTTGTTTTACTTGGAAAATGTATAAGAATACTAGTTTTAACTTGATCTAAGTGTGTTTGAAGAAAATTAGCAAAAGCCCCAAATTTTGGCATGTTAGGGTTTTTACTAAGTTGGATAATTTCTGCACTTTTTTGTAGCCTCTTAAATTTCAGTTTGTTATTCTTGTATTTGGTTGTAATATTGCTTATTTGTCATTGATGTTGCTGGAAAATTTCTGTGGGTTGATTCTATAAGATTCGGCTATGTGGGGGTTATGGGTATCTTGGTCAATTTCTTCAAAATCTTGATTATAGCCCCTATGATTTATATTGTATAACTAGGGGTTTTGCTGGAAATTTTCGGATGTATTAGGCTGTTTGTATAATCAGCCATGAGCATGGAATTTTTGGAGGTTGTTGGCGTATTAGGATGCTATTGATGCATGCTCCAAGATCTTAGTGAAATGTATGGCAATTTATGATTGAATTTCTGAGCTGATTTTATAAATTGTATGTCTGTGGAAATTGATACTAGAAATGAATAAAATTTGGTGGAAAAAAAATAAGTTTGAATTTTTTTATGCCTATTTTGACATTGAAATTAGTAAAGTTATTATTATTATCTTAGCATGGTTTCAAAAATCTGAAAATTATTTGGTTATACACAATTGTATCTCTTTTGTAAATGTATATATGTATATATATATATATATATTTATTTATTTATAAGTGGTTTTGGAAGTAAGTTGATTTCCTTATTAACATATTTATAAAAGTATATTTTTTATTTGAATTTATTCCTTTACAACTATAGATACATATATATATATATATATATTTGCAAATGGTTTTGGTAATAAGTTGATTTTCCTTGTTATTGTATTTATAAATAAATATTTCTATATATGAATATATGTACTTGTGTATAATGAAAGGTATTTGTAGTACCAAAAAAAAAATATATAGATGCACATGCATATATATATATATATATATACATATATATATATTTAAGTATAGTCTTGAACAGTATAATTGTTGTGATTAGATTCACTTCTTACACGGGAATTGGATTGAATATTGTGGGTATTCATACCCTAGGTATGAGAATAGATTTGCTAGTTAAAGCATGGACATACATATGCATTATAACATGTCATGAAAGTTTTGTTACATGGAAGAAACTAGTTTCTTGGTTAAATCATGTTTTAAAATTTATGCATTGAGAAACCATGGCCATGCATACGTAGACATTTATTAGTATAGTGATTGGAGCTTATATGATTTTGCATGACACGAATGCAAGCAGGTCACCTCCTCACTTACACCGTTTCCTCTAAACGATTAAGTGTATGAGGATTTCCTTTAAAGTATGCATGTGTGCTGCTTTAGAAAATTAGAGTTGTCGACATGTAACTAGCTCCAATGTAACTAAAACCTACACTGAGTGAAAATTCCTACGAATATGAGTTTTGAAAAGTCATTACATTAGTTTTTTTGAAAAAGACTGTGTTTTGCAAATGCATCTTGATGACACAAGAATGCCTTCTTTTATAAAAAAAAAAAATGGGAATAAGGGATTCTATTTTGTTGACATCTCATCAGCATACTGCATTGCAAAATCTCTTGCATGTTGGGAGTCTACTGAGTGATTTTCCACTCACTTCTATTTATTTCTTTATGTTTAGGTAACTCCGACAGCTTAGCTTGAGTGGTTTGACATTGACGTGTACCACAAGAGGAGGAAGGCATTAGTACAAATTAGTTCCGCATTTTATTTTTCTTTTAAATAATATTAAACTCTGATTAGATATATAGCTACTTTTTCTTTACGTTGTGGGTCTTTTCTAAAGAGCCGTACTTATTTAAGTTTTAAAAGTACTATGGTTTATTTCTTTATATTAATGATTGGATTGCATCCTTAAAAGTAAAAAAAAAGTTTACTTGGTTTTCAGTTTTGTTCAAAAGGAACTGTTCTTTTATTAATCATTTTAATTGCTTTACAAAGTGACATTCCTTTTGTCGGGTCTCCGGACTCAGTTAGAAGGTTGTTACAATCTCGGGTCAGAGTAATTTAGTACTATTGATCGCATGTGATCATTGATTGAGAGGAATTAAATTAATTATCATTCAATTCTTTAGTTTTGGTGCCAATAGATAGTATGAATAATCTATTGCATTCTTTCCTTTATGATAAACAAATTAGAAATGTTGACAAGCCTTACAAACATTGTAGAATTCTAATCTAAACTATATTCCCCAAATTGCTACAGAAAATCAAATAAAAGTATGACTCATAATTAATTTAGCATGCATTCAACTACAAGCAATAATATTGGATCCAAAATACTATCATAGATAATTAAAATTACTCAAGAGTATAGAAAAATATAAACAAAATGATCAATTGAATTAATTAAAGAATTATTAATTCAAGTCTCACACATGAACAATAAATAATAAAAATTAACTCCTACCTGAGAAGAGAAACTTAGCAACTCAAAATCTTTAGAGCTATATGTCTGCCGTTCTTTTTCTAAACCTAGCAGACATGTCTTTTTATAACAAAAGTCCTAACCCTGTTTAAACTTAAAACCTTCAGAATGACAAAATTGCCCTGTTCATTGCATACCAAGTCAGGAACCTAACACGGGACCTGACTTGGCACTTGACATGCTCAGCTTTGCTCGTCTAGTTTCGTGCACACATGCAACTCTTCAATGCATGTTGGGCTCGTGGCGAACATGTGATGGGCT
Source organism: Rhamnella rubrinervis (assembly GCA_007844105.2). NCBI lineage: Eukaryota > Viridiplantae > Streptophyta > Magnoliopsida > Rosales > Rhamnaceae > Rhamnella > Rhamnella rubrinervis. The sequence goes on along the minus strand of CM017575.2, from coordinate 7,305,905 downwards.
CGTGGTTCTTGATTTTCTTCTAGTAACATGTCAGGCCCATTGTCAGAGCCCTGACATTGTACCTGACTTCATTATCTTGAACGTTCCTTCATGATTCTAGGCAGGTCTTCACATCATTTACTCAAATGTAACCCTATATATAAAAGGCATTAACATTAGTTCAATTCCAAAAATTATACACAAGAATTACATTTGAAATTAAATAAAGATAACAGAATAAAAACCCATCAAATACCCTCACATTTAAACTTTACATGTCCTGAGCAAACATAAATCATGCCTTCCTCTTCTCGACCATCAAAACTATTCAAGTACGCAGATTGTAACCGGAGATACAATTTCTCAATCTAATAAAATAACATGACAAAACTGAAGCCACCTAATACTCCTCTATCTTAATAGTAGTCAACTTAGCTTAAATGACAATCATCAGCTTGGTGAAACCTCATGGAAAAGAATCCTCGTCAGTCACTTAAGTATCAAAGTAGGTACCGTTTACACTCAAATTCAATGTAGAAACTGCATTATCATAACCTTGCCAATCAATCTAATCTCCACTACCTAGCACACAATCAAGCAAAAATCCAAAAGTCTTACATTGGTTGTAACGGGGCTAAGGACAAGGGTAGGAAAAAAATGGTCAGAAACAGGCTAATCTAAAGGACTAATAGAGCATTCACATGAAATAAAGTTACAAAAGCACAACCCTCTTCATAGCTCCTTTCCCAATTTTTCAAAACGCTCTTAATATTTCCTTATACTTCCCAACCTCAACTTTGTTTTCAAATTTATTTTCTGAATAATTTTCCTTATACGGCTCTTGTTGTTTTCACTTCCAATATTCAGAATAGTTTTTTTCCTCTTTCAGATATTGATTTTTTGATTTTTTTCACATGATTGTCAAAAAAAAATTTCACCTTTGATTGAAAGATATAAATGTGTATGCACCCCAACCAACTTCACCAAACTCACCAATCGAGAAGAATCAACACCCCCACACTTAATTTTCCACCATCACCATGTTAACAACCCACAACTTCCCCTGAATTGCATATCACAAATGCTTTATTAGGCCTAAAACAGGTGATATAGATAAATAACAAGACCAAGGTTATATAATTAGGTTATTCACATAAAGAATATGAGTTATAAAGGTTCAAAGGGGCTATCAAAAAATATATGCACAGGTCGGTTATTTAGGCTTAGTGGTTAATAAAAACAAAAATGCCTTCATCGTCTTAATATATGAGTTAAGGGTGTTCATCATGACAGAAAAATCGTGGTCACCGACCGACAACCCGCACTGATCGACATTTTCCACTGACCACAGGGTGTCGGTCGGTTAACCGGCATCGAGGGAGGAAGCACGATCTGTTTTAGTGCCGGATTTACAAAATTGACTATCATTGAAACTGACCGATAAAGAATGTTATTTTATTTTTTATATATTTTTATTCATATACACCCACTTGTCAAATTGCAATACCCTCTTCTTCTGTAACCGTGAAAACCCTCTCTGTCGAACCCAATCTGCTATTACAACTCACCGTGGTTCATCTTCTAGCATTGTCATCAATTGAACACAGTCAATTTGGAGTTCAGTAAAAGAAAAGAAATCATCATCCTCTTATGTTGTTGACGTTGATTATTCTCCAAAACTCACACAAAAAAGCACTTTTGTTAAAGCGTACACACAAATTGATCACTTTTGCAAAGCTTGTAGCCTTGTATGTTGGATCTGAGAGTTCTTTATTTATTTTGTGAATATTTTGCTAAATTTTTTATATATCATTTGAGTTTATTTGTGAAGTTTTACGGCTTGTCAGAGGGGCTTTAAGTTTCAGTAATAACATTAATTTCATTAATTAGCACAATTAATTAGCCTAATTAGGAGGAGTTATATTAATTTCATTACTTAGCATTTTTTTTAATAGAACAGTTTTTTTGGTAATACATTAATCTGAACAATTCCTTTCCCTGTGTTCATTATTTATTGTTATTATTTATATTGATGGTCGGTGGGTGTTTGGGTTGTTATTGATGTATGATTTGGAGTTTGATTGGATCCTAATTGTTTGGTTAGAAATTGTTACCGAGCCCATACATTAAATTGAATTAAATTTCAATAAATTCAATTTAGGCCCAAAAAATCTATCAATTTATCCTGGCCCAAAATTGTTATATGTCCAAATTAAAAAACCAACTGACAATCGACCAAAATCGAGTGGTTGGTTTTATTAGGTTAATTTATTTTTTTAAAAAATTAGGTTTAAAAAACAAACCGATTGACAATTTTGGTAAAAACATCGAAATCGAAAATAACCGACTGTGAATAGCAATGTAATCTCAATCAGTAGTTCAAGGCAAGTTCTAGAGTTACAAAATCTACAGTTACCGAACTAGCTCTCTCCATCAAACTCAGTTATCTACTATATCTAATAGAAGTGCATTAATCTACCTCAGCTAAGCATGTTATTCAAATAATTTTTCCTTAATCTCCACTCATAATAAGAATACTTTCACAGTTATGATATGTATGAAAGAAAGATATCACAGATATATCTATAAAACAATGACAAAGCAATCACTAAAATAGTGCACATCAACAGAATTAAACAGAAAATAAAAAACACAAAATATTATAAAACAAAAAATGAAACTACCTGCCCCCCAACCTAAATCACTGTGCTCACACTGTGTAAAATAAAAATAGAAAAGAAAGGAAAGAAAAGTTACGCCTCAGCCAAAAGTAGAGCAGAATAAAAAAGGTGGTGGAAATCGCTTTAGAATAGCATGAATCCACTGAAGTTGCTCGTCTTGGCGCTGCAACTGGGCCTCCATAACTTCCTATTGAGTAGCTAAACCACCACAGATAGCCTCAATGCGCTATAACATAGAAACAGCTGAAGAACCCTAAGGAAAATGCATAGGCACATCGGTCGAAGTAGAGGGCATTGTATAAGAAGTAAGGGCCTCAGAATGCTCCTCCTCATCATCCGCATCAACTGTCAGAGTCTTACGGCTATCAAAAACCTCTCCTGCACGTAAAGGATGACAATCTAAGTTACACCAAACCCTACACATGCAAATATCCCATCCTATAAAGATTAGCCTCAGTAAGCACATCTATAACCTCGAGCATAATAATATCCCCTTCAGTCACATGAACACCAAAGAACTCAAAAACCTTGGAAAGTAATAAGGGATAGCACGTCGATTTCGCTCCTCTCTTCGACCGAACGGTACTCCAAATTTGAAATAGAACAACTGAAGCAAAAGGAACACCCTCAACTTCTTGCAAACCATGCAACATCTTGTCCAGCAAATAAATATTAGAACAATGAACTTCATTCAAACTGTTCGCGCTAGGAAGCATATTGGAGCTGTATAAATAAATCAACAAGCGCTGTGGAATGAGTAAATTAGGAGTTCAAAACACCATGTCACCAGTGCGGTCATTCCTCGTTGGAGAATAATGGAGTTGAATCAGATCCTCATGTAACTTGTGCTGTCGGTTAGATAACACTGCATCCTTGGCGAACTCAACAGAAGGGCCCTCATCACTATCTCCTAGAATGCGTGCTAAAGTAGCACGACCAAGCTCAATTCGACAACCCTAAACATAAGTCATAACTTGGTGAACCACAATGTTCTCCTTATCCTCAATATTGGCAGGATACGTAGATAGGTGGAAAGTGGTTGAGGATACAGAAAACTGTCCCTATAGTTGTTTTGCTATTGTTGAGTTCATAGAAGTGATGAATAAGTGGACGGACAGTAGGATAATCTAAGAAAAAGTTCCATTCATAGGCAATAAGGCTTCTCCAAGAGATTTTTGAAGGTCCCTTAAAATATGGATTATGGATAATGAAATTTTTCTTTACTTTGTCCAATTTCTGTACGGTCTTATCTCACAGAGAATAGTGTTTGTGAATCTTGTGGAGACTTTTAACCCACTTAGAGATAGAGGAATATCTCTTATAGAAGAACCAGAGTAAGGAGTCAGCATTGGTGGTGTAACATAAGAAATCCATAATCTTTGTGATAGGAAGACAGATGGAAATGGTGTGAAGGGTGATTAAGAACCAATAAAATTAGAAATCATTACTATCAGAGTTTTGAATAGTGACTTCAAAGAGAGTGAAATAAACCCTTTCTGGATCAAATAAATGATATGGATTTTGCTGAGTTCCTGGACGGTGGAAGGTCTTAGAGACATTTTTGGGGTTAGGGAGACCTGGAGGGAAATATTTGTCTAGATTATGAGGTGCCTTGGATAGGCCAGCCATGAAAACCAGTGGAATAGGGCCAATGGAAGATATGAGCTTGATGACTTTAAGGCAAGAGAGCGTATCTGTGATGATGTTGTCTTTAACTTTTATATGCTCAACCTGAAAGTCATATTTTGTAAACCAGTCATTGAATCTCAATAATTGAGAGTTAGGTAGAAGCTTGCCTTTGAAGTCCAGAGCCTTAGGGAAAGATGAGTTGTCCATCTACACAACAAAATGATGTCTAATGAGATGGAATTCAAACTTCTGGATTCCTTTTTTGACTACTAGAATCTGCTTGCAAGAAGCATGATGATGTATGAACGCTTGAATTGTCTACTAGCTTGTCCACAGTAATAAATATTATAGGCATGATTATAAGAAGTTTTAAATCACTTGCATCAGTCTTAAGATTCATTGTCCTTTTTCTGAAATCTTTAAAGCGGCAGGATTAAACATGATTTGCTTTAAATTATTGACAGCTCCAGTATGTTGTTCTATACAGATGGGAGGACCCCATCTCTTTTTTGAAAGGGAGGAGAGTTGGTTGGTGTGGATAGAAACCTCAGGGATGAAATCTTGAATCAATTTAGCAATACCAAGAACCTGTTGAATCTGCTTTTAAAACAGGTTGCTATCTGGGAAGTTTAAGAATTCATCAGTGATATGTAGGCCTGGGCTATTTGGGCTTAGCCTATTTCGGCTTGAGAGAAATGCATACTCAAAAAGTCTATTTGGGCTTAGGCCATTAGACTTTTATTTTCCAAAAGCATAATTTCATGGGCTTGAACGATATCCAAGAATTGGGCCAGCAGCTTTTGGTGGGTCTCTTGCTCCTGAGAGAACAATAAGATGTCATCAATGTAGAACAAAGCACATGTGAGGATAGAACCAAATATTTTCATCATAGTCTTCTGAAATATAGATGGAGCAACTATGACCCCATAGGGAATTACTTTCCATTGATATTGGGCAGCAGATTGATTACAAGCCAATAAATCTTTTCCTTGTTTCTATCGTCAGGATGGAATCCTATCAAGTCAAATTTGGAGAAGATCCAAGCATATTGAAGTTGAGCAAACAGAGTGCTGATCCTTGGCAAGGGGAATTTATAATCTCTTTTCCACATAGTCAGAATTTGTTTCTCCAATGAGTCCTTGTGCTTAGCTGTGCACATGCCTATCTTGCTAGAGCAGGATCAGAGGGAGACCTTTATTTATAAGTTGCCTTTGTAGGATTGATATCTTCATTCATCTTGAAGGGTAGACAGATAAAGAACTCATTATTTTTCCATAATGGAGCAAGATGTATGAATTGATCATGGCTATCAGCATAGCATTTCAGCAATGCTTTCTTCAAATCTTTAAAGGAGGAAGACATAGCATCCTTTGAATCATATTGTAACACCCCTTAATCCAACCTCTAGGATTCGACTAAGAGGTGCTACTTCTTATTCGTAAATAAAATAAAGGATATAACAAAAATCATAACATAAATCTACTTAAATCTTTAGGAATTCCAAACCAAACATTAAGAAACAGTTTGAATAAATAAAAGTAAATAACAAATTAAAATCTTGGCCTTTACCCAAAATCTTAAAAAAAATAAAAAATTAAACTGTTATATCCTTATTCAAAATAAAATTTAAAAGTAAAATATTTATTTTGTCTTGGAAGCGTTTTATACTAATCCGAACAAATTTGTCTCGCCAATTGTTTCCCCTTGCCAACGCTCCAAGCAATCCTATCCAATTCTTGTTCTCGCCTACACATATGTAAACAAAATTGAATGAGTGACATGTCACTCAACAAGTTTCACATGCATATGCCAATGCAATGCAAAAATGCATGTTGTAATTTGTCAAATTATCTTCATACATAGAACTTTGATTTCCTTTATCAAACCAGTATGTAATATTTATAGCTTGAAAACGCATATATAAAATTGTAGGCCTTAGATTTTCACATAAGAGCATGCAATCTAAATCTCATGTATAGCACACTCATAAGGAGCAAATTACCTGTCCGTAATTTATTTTTCCCAAAGTAGCACACAGACTGACTTTCAAGGAAAATATATAACCATCAAGAGGAAAAAGTATAAGTGAAAACAATCACAATTGCATCCTAGCCATGCAATTTAAGTTTTGCCATATACTCTAGCGCAAAGAGTAATAGCTATGCCTCATTGTGATCATCAACGAGTCCTTTCACATATACTAGTACGTTTACATGTGCCCATGTAAACTCATCTCTCAACAAGCTGGATTATTAAGCCATCCCTTAAATGGAACAAACACATACATAAGCTCCTTTCTTGTCTACAAACATTGCCTACAATGCATGGCCAAAACAATTTCCTTTCAAAAACACTTTGAATTTTTAAACTTTTAGGAAATCAGATTTCTTTAGCTTGAAAAGAAAACAAAACTTCATTATAATGGTTTTCTTGTTCATGTATGCATATGTCATAATCACACAAATAATTTACTTGTATAGCATAAGCTCATAATTCACACGCATGCATATTCCAATCTCTTAGAAAAATATTCACATAAGTGTGTATAGGATTTTCCAAATATAATTCAGCAATTAAGTATACATGTATTTCAATTCAGTTGATCTCATGCTTATATATGTATAACGATATCCCAATCAGCAACGTGTAACTTACATATGCACCTAAAATTGTATATTTATACGTTACCAACAATATCTATTATATATATATGTATATAAATATATGTATTACTGTGACAAACGAGATTTCTATTACTTTTAATATTGCAGCATGCATGGTCATGATTTCCCAAAGCTACAAGTCTTACACGTGTATCACATTAACATCGCAAGTATATATATTACTTTTATATTACACAATAAAATTGAAGAATCGAGAAGCACGTTGGTCATTCCTATACACATAGAAGCCTTGCTTATAAATATATATATATATATATATATGATCTATTTATATATAAATTTGTAAATAATAACTACTTTCACGATTACCAATCACACAAACACCAATCAATGCATACCCATATAGCATGTTTGGCACAACTAATTTCACCAAGTCACATAAAAAAATTTTAAATCTATAATGTATAGAATTTAGAGAAAAAGAAAATTCTAACAAATTAGGGTGTGAAACTTACCTTAATTGTCTTCTTAGCAAACTCACCAAAAGCAATTAATTATTTCCAAAGCTTTACCAAAACCACACACACTTTTTCTTGTCTCATTTTCTTTCCCCTTGGCAGCCGTTCCTTTCTCTTTTTCTTTTAAAAAAACTTAACTTCCAGCAGCCACTATAAATACATATATATATATATATATATGTAGGGTTTTAGAAGGACTAATCCTATTAGATCTACTTTTTCTAATTAAACACAATTTCCTAATTAAATTCTATTCAGCTACCAATCAAGTAATTAATTTAATTTAATAATAAATAACTAATAAAACAATTATCTAAACAATAATGATATGCATATAATTTAGAATTCGGGCGTTACACATATATCATCTGCTGATGCCGTGAAGTAGGATACTTAGTTTTTGAGCTTGGACATAGCCAACCAAGATATCTTTGTCAAGCAATTGGCTGCCAAGAAATTTAATCCAAACAGTACAACTAGGAAAGAACCTGATACCAATAGGCTTTCTGCAATCCAATTGGTTTCAAATATCTTATTGTCTACTGCTTTGAACTATTCAGTATGAGGAATCCATATGCCAGGTGCCACTATTCTACGATTCAACATGGTTTTGTGCGCTTCCGTGTCCATGTATGCAATGACATTGATAGGAGATGCATACTTGGATGTAATGATCTGAATTGGAACACTGGAGATGGAATAGATTGGAGACTAAGCATCGGTATAGGCTCTGCCTTTAAAGCCAGGGAATGATCAGAGCAGGTATCAGATTTTGGATTAAAGCATTGAAGATCAAAGCATTGGATAGCAAATGACATATCCTCATCTCAAAAAATCTGCTGGTTGGAATTGTTGATTGCCTTTTTATAAGACATCTTCGAGCATAATGTCCTCCCTTTCATTGAAGAATTTTCTAGATTTGTTTCTTCCTCACTTGCTTTTCCTTTTGCAGAATCTTGTTTACCCTGAGGCTTTCTTTGACTTCCCTTGAGCATCTGGATTCCATATGTGAGAAAATGATTACTTCTTTAGACTACAATCATAAGATTTAATATTTGACCTGAAGATAAGGCTTATGACAGACCTCTTCAATCTTGTGAAACTATTGTTGTTCATAGAGTTTCTAAGAAGCTGCTAGTGCCATTTCATGTATTTGGCCAAGAGAAATATCTCTGATTTCTCTAATGGTAGGAGCTACTGTTCCTTGGAGATTATGGTGGACTTCCTCCGGTGAGAGGAAATGCAAACCTGCTTCAGAGTAGGGTCTGCAACTCCACTTACAATTTAGAACAGTGGAGACATCTTCTCGTAATAATGATTTAGATCTTTTTTTAATTAAAGAACAACATTTTCTGGCAAAATATTCTTTGCGAGTTTGAGTTGTAATAAGAATAGTGTCACCAATAAATTCCTAGAAAATAGTTCTTAGAATTTGATCAGCTATCAGGACCCTAATTAATTGAAGTTTTCTTTAGCCATCGAGAGATTAAACCAATCTCTTTAGGATCTATTAAAAAGAGAAGTGAAGTATGTCAAAACTGCTTCCAAAGTTACGTTGGGAATGGTCATCTTATTACCAATCCAAGCATTTAATTCATGCATGTAAGAGCACCACTGAGATGGTGGAATGTTGTCAAATGAGAACCATGGTCCATAGGAAGAGTGTTTTATTCCATGAGAAGGAGGGACTAGAGTAACACAAGTGGATTGTTCATCATCAGGTTCAGCAACCAATGGTTCAACCTAAGCTTGTGATCCTGCCGTATATCCTAGAGAGGCATTATCCATTAATAAGTTCGTTACTTCAGGAAATTAGTCTGATATTGATTCTTCAGACGAAGTCCTCGAAGAATCCTTTGTAGGATGTTTTAATTTAGACGAGGAAGTTACAAAGATGTTTCTATAACTGGAACCCTTTGGAAAAACTACTAAGGCCTTTGGAGCAAGAGGGTGAAGCAACAACATCTGAAGGTTTTGTTGTAACACCTCATGTGGAGCCATAGGTCGAACAAATCTTTTTGGCTTTTCATTTTGAAACAGGATGTGGAAGGATATAAAGGAGAGAATGGTTCATCTTTTGGTTTGTAAAGGTCTTTTTCAATGAGTTACAATTGTTTCTTCAACTTGTTTATCTCTCAGAGTTTATCTTCAAACTCTGGACTGAAAAATCTTTGGTGGTCAATCATTGTTCTGAGACCAATATCAAGTACAGAAATCCTCAAATTGAGGTCACGATACATCCGAGCAATATCATCTGAAAGTGAAACAAGATGGTAGTCTATGACAGAAGCTTGAACTGTAACTTTATGAAGCTTGGTATCAATTCTATGTAATAACTTAATTTTCTATCCTGGAGTTTAGAGTGTGCCTATTCAGCACTTCTACCTGAGAAGATTGGTTCAGTTCTCCTTTTAGTAGTAGGATGTACTTGTCTTTTCAGGGTTGGAAAGTCATCATTTATAGGAGGATGATATGAAGGAAAACATCATGTAAGGCTTCACTGCTTCCTCAACTTCTTTGTAAATAGGCATAGGTGGCTTATCTCTTTTTATGCCATTCCATGGACTGTCTAGGTCATTAGGATGGTATCGCCATCTAGGAGGTTGACTGCAAGAAGAAAGTGCTTTCTTCTTCCGTTTGGGTCCTCTTGGACACTGACAGTCATTTTCATCACTACCGCTATGCAAATCACAGTCACATACGGGATCACATATGGATGGGTCAACATTTTAGATAAAGTGTCCATTAATTTTACCCACATAGCCAATCGAGCCATCTGGATAAAATCAAGAGATTGGAATATTCTTGTCTTGAACATAGGATCCATGACCACTAGAGGCTTAGATGCTTTGTGAAGGTTCTCATAGTTGGTGAACCAATGTAGTGGAATTAGTTCCATCAAGCATGGTCTATGATGGAATTAGTTCCATTAGGATACAGTTCCATCAAGCATGGTCTGTGAAGCTTATTTTTAGTTATTTGCTTTCGGGATCTGAGTGATCCTAGGAATATCCTCTCATTCTACAGTGATCAAGAGAGGATCTCCTACGAAACTTATATGAGGCAAGTTAAAAGTGTATTCTTGTAGACTATATACGAACTGATGATGCAGGGTTGCTGTGCAAACACTAGAAACTTGCTATGCCTTGTCATCTGTATTTGTATCTTCAGAAGAGTAGAAAGATTTGGATCTTTCAATGGGACATTAAAGTTGAGGTAGAATGTGAATACAATGCTTCCAGCATTCAGAGTGGACAACATTGTTCCGATGACAACATGTTTATATGGAGTTAAGTAACACCATCTTTACCACAGTAGGGAGACCATGACGACCATTGGAGGAAGAAACTACTTTTAGTGCACTGAAATGAAGGTGTGAGTAGCCTTCTCTGACCCATTCCTTTATAAGGTCTAGGTAGATCTGTAGATCTAGATAGTGCTCTTTCTATTATGATGTGAATAGACAAGTTCTCGTGCTAGAACTTTATACTATTTCCTTTAGTGGAGGAGATGGAGAAGAGTTGATGATCCTTGTGATATTCCAGGTTGAAGGGAATGACTGTTTATCAAAGATCTTGTAATGTCTGTGACATGACTATATTTAGCTAGTTGGTGTGTTTGAGAACAAGATGCAGAAGAGTAGTTCTAGAAGAAGATGCATAAGATGTAGAAGAGTAGTTTTCATGTACTTGTTACTTTACGAAGATGCTAATCTTTATGTTAATGATTCTTTGCCTAGTTCTGAAATTGCTATTTTGTACGAATTTAGGAATGTGCTTTCCGAAGAGATGTCAAAAGAATTGATTCCCATTAGAGGAATTGAGCATCAAATCGATGTTATGCCTGGGGAATTCATTCCAAATCAACTAGCAAATATAAGTAATACCGAGAAGACAAAGAAGCTTCAAAGGCAAGTTGAGAAACTCTTGACAACAGGCTATGTAATGGAAAGCATGAGTCCATGTGTTGTGCCTATCATTTAATTCCCAACGAAGCATGGTACTTGCGGAAGGTGTGTGGATTACTTAGGCGCTAATAAAATTACGGTGAAGTGTTGTCATGCTATTCCTAGATTAGATGATATATTGGATGAATTATATGGCTCTACTATTTTTTCAGGAAGATGAATGGAAAACCACTTCTAAAAATAATCAAGGTTTATGTGAATAGCTAGTTATGCCATTTAGGCTAACTAATGCACCCAGTACCTTGATGAGACTAATAAATCATGCTTTACATACTTTTTTTGGGAAATTTGTTCTTATATATTTGGATGACATCCTAGTATATAGCAAAGGTTTAGATGAGTATATTGAACAATTGCATTTTGACCGTGAAATACTTAGAAAAAAAATTATACGGTAATGTCTTTATATATTTTGCATGGATAAAATATTGATTCTAGGCTATATTGCATGTGCTAATGCAATACAAGTGGAAGAGGAAAATGTTCAAGCTATTAAGAGTTGGCCTACACGTAAAAATGCTAGTTAGTTGTTTTCATGGACTAACTAGTTTTTAGCAAAGGTTTGTTAAGGACTTTTAGCACCATAGCTGCCTCTTTAAATGAAATGGTTAAAAAGAATGTAGTCCCTAAATAGGGTAGAGAATAAGAAAAAATATCCAATACAATAAAGAAAAAGTCAACACTGCACCTATTCTTACTTTACCTAATTTTTTTTAAATAATTTAAAATTAAATGTGATGCATTTGGTCTTGGCATTGGAGCCTTGTTCATGCAGAAAAATCAACCAATAGCCTAGTTTAGTGAGAAGTTAAATGAGACTGCTCTCAACTATACTGTTTACAACATGGAGATGTATGCATTGGTATACATGGGGCATGGCAACATTATTTGTGGGCGAAGGAATTTGTACTACATAAAGATCACTAGTTATTAAAACAAATTATAGGCCAAGGTAAGTTTAAAGAAATGTCAAATGGATAGAGTCCATTGAGACTTTCCATATGTTATCAAATGTGAGCAACGTAAGGAAAAAATAGTTGACAACTAAGTTGCTTGGTTTTGAATATATAAAATGTGTATGTAATAATGATCATGACTTTCCTAACATATGATGCTTGTAAAATAGTGGCATTTGGAAAATTTTATTGGTGTGATGGTTATTTGTTTCGAGAAAATAGAATTTATGTGCCTTAGTATTTTTTACGTGATGACTATTTAGAGAAGCTCATAGTGATAGATTAATGAGACACTTTGGCATAGCTAAAATTGATATAATAACTGAGCATTTTTTTTTGCCGAACAAGAGAAATGATGTAGAAAAATTATACCAAAATTGTGTGTAGAGGATTTTTTTTCTTCTTTTGAGGTTGTTAGATTGCATAAAAAACTTAGGAATATAGTCTCTGACTGAGATATTATGTTCATTTGTTATTTTTGGTGAACTTTAAGTAATAAATTAGGGACTAAGCTATTATTTTATACTACATAAAAATCCCCAAACTGACTGACAAGTGACAATGTTCTCCCTTTGAAATTGTTTATGGCTTTAATCCATCAAATCCTATGGATTTATTTCCTTTGCCTGTTAATAAATTAAGTTCCATGGAAATCAAATAAATCCTCAAGAACCACAAGATTCTTCAAAAGGAAAAATCAATGAAAAAGAAACATGTCCACAAAATGTTGCTAGAAGATGTCTTGAAATGAAGGCAATCAAACTCTTGCAACAAATCCAGGTAGCCTCTCTTCCTTATGATGATGAAAATGCATATCTTGAGTCTTTATTTTCCCAGCAAAGTCAAGAAGATTATGATACATCCTCTGATATCTAGTGGTCTGATAGTCAATCCTTTGACCAAGAATCTGATACTTATTTTGACGATTAGCTCCCCCATCAATGTTATTGCCATGATGAATACTAATGTATTGACACCTGATATATGGATTCCTCACACAGAACAATTTTGAGCAACAGAGAATCAGATCTTTGAGACCAATTACCAAAAAACCTTTTGGCATTTTCTTTCTAGACTGTATTGTTTAGGTGAAAGAAAGATCTAGGCAGTCAATTTCCTATTAAAGGTATCTTAATTGGCATGGATACTTATGTCAAATCTCAAAAGATGAAAATCCTTGCTCATGGTATAGTTACAAAAGGAAATTCTGGTCCTTCACAGATCAACAAAGGATTTAGTGTCATGGTTCTCCTTTGATAACATTCTGCCACCTCAGTGGCATTATCACATACATCAATTAAGTGCCTGTATTGACAACTAGATGAGCATTCCCAGAGCAATATTAGAAGCAGCACTGACAAAATTTACTTCTCGATTTACTGGATTTGATGGGTGGCTCTAAGAGTTCGTCCAAGGACCCAGCAAAGAAAAGACTAACGAGGTTAGAACAAGGATTAAGAATCTTAATCCTTTTCTTAAGAAAGAAAGAATCAAAGATATCAAAGGAAGATTGTAACCCTTTGCTTAAGAAAGCAAGAACCAACAATATTGAGGTGCACAACAAGAAACTAACTCTTGAATGCTCAGAGATAATTGGCACAACCAAGAACTTTTTATTGAATAAATTCTGAATAATAATTTTCTAATTTTAGTTCATACTAAGGGGGCCTATTTATAGGCTTCCCAAAACTCTAAGTCTAAAATAATTAAGCAATCTAAAACAATTAGGAAACCTACAGCAAATAGGAAACTTAAATAAAAGGTCACATATTGGTCACATGATCAATTGAAAACCAATAAAATTAAAACACTTGTCATGTGTCCAAACTAATTACATAAATACACTTGTCAATAAGCTACATAACTAAGACCATGCCAACTTCAATCTTCATGGATAACGATAATCCATTTATGTATGCATAAATGGTTTGACCAGTTCCCTTGCATATTTATCTTTCAACGGAATCTTTCTCAAAACCTTCCAAATAAGTTGATTTGACCAACCCAAGAAGGGCTTCCTTGATCTTCTTTGAACAAGCTCTTATGATAGGTCCTTGAGGCATTTGAAGCGGATCCTGCGCTTGAGCTATCGCATCATTCCCCCTCTTCTAAAAAAGATTCGACCTCGAATCGCTTCCTAGGTTGAAAAGAGAAAGATCATAAACATTAAATGTAGCATTGACAATATATGCACCAGGAAGGTCGATCTTGTAAGCATTATCATTAATTCGCTCCAACACTTGGAATGGTCCATCACCACGTGGGTTAAACTTGGATTTCCTTTTGTCAGGGAACCTCTCGTTATACGGCATACATTCCTCCCAATTCTTAAATTCTTGTTAATTATTGCACGTAATAAAGATCCTAAAGTTCAATTCACTACTTTAGTTTGTCCATCCGATTGAGGATGACATGTAGTAGAGAATAGCAATTTAGTTCCTAGTTTTTTCCATAGTGTTCTCCAAAAATGACTAAGGAATTTAACATCTCTATCCAACACAATCATTTTTGGGATGCCATGCAACTGATGAGGACTGCTCAAGTAACACTCAAAGATGGTGTTTAGAGCCTTTGGAGATGAAATTGGGGCCCATAACAAGAGCAAGGTCAAAGAGATTCAAAGACACATTGAATGGTTTAGTCCGGGAGATGCTTATTAATCTCGAGGGCAAGATCTTTACTAGGGAGGAACCAAGGTTGGCCACCACTTTATGCATGCATGGCAGCAGATTGGAAGAAGTTCACTTGAAGGGTAAATATGTACATTCGCTAGAGCTTGATGATGTGGCAGCCACATGGTAACATGGCAAGGCTTGATTATGTGGGTTTGTATTTTGCCTATAAATCGGCTGGTCTAACATTTAATGAGGGGACTTTTGACAATTATTCACTTTTCTCTTATGAGAGTCAATCTGTTGGTTCTCTAAGAACTAATATTTTGAACTTTTCTAACTGAGAATTAAAGTTCAAACCGAGACTTATCAATAGGACAATCCAAGACCTATTGTGGCATCTCTCATTCCAGTAGATCTGAACTATAACGATCGAAGATTCGATTTTGATACAATCTTAGGCATAGGGCTGTTTAGATGCGTATCAATTTGGTATCAAAGCCAGCTCTATTTTTCAGGTTTGATCTATTTTTGTTTGTTTTCATTATTCTTATTGCTTTGGTTTTGTTTCTGCAAATTTAACATTAGGTTTGATTTGCATCTTGTTCTTCTTCTTCTTTGGGACTGATTTGTTCTTCTTGCATTGTGTTCTTCAATTTTTCTTTCTCGATTTATATTTCAATACTTTTGTGGAGTCATACTAAAAAAAAAAAAAAAAAACTGATTGCTTGAGTTTGGCCGACTTTAACCCTAATATTGTTTCCTTTGGGATTTAATTTTTTTTGTATGAACTTTACATGCTGGGTTTAAGTTAACAGTTGCGTGTATTCATCAGCATATCAATTGCTTGATAAAAAAAATTGTGATTTAAAATTTTCTTGTGTGGGAAGAATCATCAGGTCCTATACTTTGATTTGGGGAAGTTACAGTTGAAAACAAAAATTGAGAAATTCAAAAATTGGATATTGTGATTGTTATTGAGATTAGGATTGCTTTTGGATCATCGACTGCTGAAAATAGTGTAGTAGAGATATTGCATCCTATTGTCGATCTTAGGTTTAGTTTGAGAAGGGATCACTAAATTAAGTTCCAAGGAAGTAAATTGAGGCTAAACTAGGTAATTAATTCAATTTTTTGTTTCTTGCTATCCTTGACTCATTTCTTCCTACATTGGTTGCATCCCAAAATCATCAAACTGTCCAATTTGAATCATTGTTTGTCATTCAAAATTTTGGTCAACTTGGGCTGAAAATATCACTATCATTGAGTCATTATTTGCATGCTTCCTTAGCTTCGAATTATCTTGTGATAGGTCTAGTTGGATACTGATTTACAGATTAGATTAAGCTTGAATTTAGTTTGCAAAGAACCAAGTAGTTTTAACTAGAGTGGTAAAAGGCTAGAGTGTTAATTCATTAAGGATAAAAGCCAATTAATTGTGTGAACATGAGAGATTAACACCTTTATCGGGTGAAACACGTGAGAGATAGTTGGTGAGTTGTTTCCAAGTTTTATAACTAACCACATTGTAGGAAAACATGATGAAAAACCAGGAGGAGCCTTCGGGTTCAAAAATAGAAGTTGATGTTTGTATTCACTACATTAATGGGTGACATGCAACGAATGATGGAGAGAATTAAATTACAAGATCAAAGATGGAGCAACTAAAATTGCAGGTTGCTGCAAGCTTTAGGACCTCCACAATTCGACAACCAATCTGCATTGTACCACAAGGAGGTCAAGGTAGGGGTAGAGGACCAATTAGAGAAGCATTTGAGGTAGAAAATTATGGAGATGAAACTGTTGAAGAAGAAGGAGAATCGACCCAAACAAGACAAAGATGTCAAGTAGAGGATAATGGAGGTATTAAACTAAAAGTTCCTTCTTTCAATGGTAAGTGTGATCCTGAAGCTTATTTGGAGTGGGAAAAGAGAGTTGAGATAACGTTTGATTGCCATGACTATTCCGACTCTAAAAAGGTTAAGCTCGCAAGTGTTGAGTTTCTGGATTATGCCCTCAAATGGTGGGATAAAGATTGTATTGATAGTAGAAGGAATGGACAACCTTCACATGGGGGGAGATGAAGACATTAATGAGAAAAAGTTTTATCCCTAGACATTATTATAGAATGATTTACCAGAAATTGCAAGTTTGTTCTTAGGGATCTAGGAGTGTGGAAGAGTTGGAGACTCTTATGCTTCGAGTTGACATAAGAGAGGATGAAAAGCTACAATGGCACATAAGAGAGATAGCTAATCAAGTGGATTTGCACCATTACATGGATTTTGATGAGATGCTGCATATGACCATAAAGATTGAGAACCAACTCAAGAGGAGGGTTCCTACACGTGCACCATGGGTCCATAGTTCATTTAGATCTTCATCTAATTCTTTGAGCATAACAGGAGCAAACAAGAGTTAAAACCACCAAACAAGCCAAAGGAAGACAATAAGGCTGAAGCTTTCTATTCCAAGCATGTAAGCAAAGTTGAAACTCAACCCCCTAGAAATAGAGACATAATGTGTTTTGAATGTCAAGCTAGGGGTCATGTGGCTAGTCAATGTCCAAATAAAAGGATCATGACTATCCAAGAGAGTGAAGATAATGAGATGCCACCTTTGGAGGATATAACAGATTATGAAGATGATAATGCTACTCCTTACAATGAAGGGTTGAATTTGGTGGCCAGAAGAGCTTTAACATTGTACAAAGATGAGGAGGATGTACAGCGAGAGAACATCTTTCATTCTAGATGTAAAATCAAAGAAAAGGTGTGTAGTATGATTATAGATGGTGGTAGTTGTGTTAATGTTGCTAGTGCTTTACTTGTGGAGAAATTGTGTTTACCTACTTTTAAGCATCCAGATCCATATAAGTTACAATGGTTGAAAGACAGTGGAGAAGTGAAGGTAACTAAGCAAGTTAAGGTTACTATTAAGCATTACACCGACAAGGTTATATGTGATGTGGTACCAATGGAGGCTGGACACTTTTTATTGGGTCGACCTTGGGAGTATGATAACAATGCAGCTCATTATGGACGATCTAATAAGTATGAGTTTAATTTTAAAGGTAAAAGGTTTGTACTTGCACCATTGACTCCAAAGCAGGTTTTTGAAGATCAAATATCAAATATCAATGGCGAAGGAGCAAGAATCCAAGAAGAAGCTGAAAGAGGCCATGAGTACCACCAAGGAAGAGAAGTCACGTGATATAAAACCAAGGGAATAGAAGGAGTCCAAACTCGTAACCACCACAGGAAATTCACCTTGGGAATCCATGAGTTTAGAAGAGAGAAAAGTGAAGGAGAATAGAAAAGAGCTCTCTAATGCAAGACAGAGTGATATCAAGAAAGCATTTCCTTGTAAAACGCCATTGATTGTACTTATGTATAAAGAAGTATATCTAAATTATATGGCTAACCCGGTTGAACATGTCTTGCCAAGTTCTATTTTATCTCTCTTGCAAGAATTTGAAGATGTCTTTCCAAAGGAGATTCCAAGTGGATTACCACCACTTAGGGGAATTGAATATCAAATCGATTTCATTCCTGAAGCAACCATTCCAAACAGGCCTGCATACAGAGCTAACCCATAAGAGACTAAGGAGTTACAAAGACAGGTAAGTGAACTCCCTGAGAAAGATTATGTTAGAGAAAGCATGAGTTCTTGTGCAATACCTGTGTTATTAGTGCCTAAAAAGGATGAAACATGGAGAATGTACGTAGATTGTAGGGCTATTAATAACATTGCCATCAAGGGTCGACATCCAATTCCTAGGTTAGACGATATGCTTGACGAATTGCATGGAGCTTGTGTGTTTTCTAAGATTGATTTGAAAAGTGGATATCATCATATTAGGATGAAAGAAGGTGATGAATGGAAGACTACTTTTAAAACCAAACAAGGATTGTATGAATGGTTAGTTATACCATTTGGTTAAACTAATCCCCCTAGTACATTTATGCATTTAATGAATCATGTTTTAAGAGAATATATTGGTAAATTTGTTATTGTCTACCTTGATGATATGCTTGTTTATAGCTGAAGCATACATGAACACTTGAAACACCTTAGGGCTGTGTGTGAGGTGTTGAAAAATGAAAAATTATTCAAAAATTTAAAGAAGTGTGTTTTTTCCACTCATGAGCTTGTATTTTTTAGGATTTGTTGTTAGTGCAGGTGGCATCAAGGTGGATGAAGAAAAGGTAAGGGCTATCAGGGAATGGTCAACCCCTACATCTATCTCCAATGTTAGAAGTTTTCATGGTCTTGCTAGTTTTTATAGGAGGTTCATGAAAAACTTCAGCACAATTGCAGCACCACTCACCGAAGTTATCGAAAAGAGTGTTGGGGCATAGAACAAGAGCAGACATTTAATTTATTAAAAGATAAATTAACTAATGCACCTTTATTTGTTTTTGCCTAATTTCGCTAAAACTTTTGAAATTGAGTGTGACGCCACAGGTATTGGAATCAGTGCTGTCCTTATGCAAGAAGGAAAATCCATCGCATACTTCAGTGAAAAGCTTAATGGAGCAACTTTAAACTACCCAACTTATGATAAGGAGCTTTACTAATTACCTTCGGCCAAAAGAGTTTGTCATTCATACTGATTGTGAATCCTTAAAGCACTTGAGGGGTCCAAATAAACTTATTAGGTGACATGGGCATTGGGTAGAGTTTATTGAGACTTTCCCATATGTGATCAAGTATAAGAATGGTGAAGAGAATATAGCATTATCATGCTGGTATGTTCTTCTTTCATCCATGAATTCTAAACTGTTGGGATTTGAGCATATTAAGTCACTCTATGCATGTGATGTTGATTTTGGAGAAGATAAACTATGCATTCCATCATATAGTTTGCGAACATTACTTGCTAGGGAATCTCATTGTGGGGGCTTAATGGGACATTTTGGGGTAGCTTAGACTTTAGCTATTTTACAAGAGCACTTTTATTGGCTACGCATGAGAAAAGATGTTGAAAAAGTTTGTAATACATGCATTAAGTGTAGGCAAGCCAAATCTAGATTGAATCCACATGGCTTGTACACTCCCTTACCTATCCCTAACCATCCTTGGACTGATATTTCTATGGACTTTGTATTAGGTTTGCCTAGGACAAAGACAGGTAAAGATTCTATTTTTATAGTGACTGATGGGTTCTCTAAAATGGCACATTTTATTGCATGTCATAAAACTGATGACTCATCTCATATTGTTAATCTCTTCTTTAAAGAGATTACGAGGTTACATGGTATGCCTAAATTCCTAGGTTATTTTTGGAAGACTTTGTGGGCGAAGCTAGGTACTAAGTTGTTGTTTTCTACTACATATCATCCATAAACAGATGGACAAACAGATTTAGTAATTAGGACCTTATCTACCTTAATGTGAGCAATAATTAGCAAAAACATTAAAACTTGGGAAGAGTGTTTACCACATGTAGAATTTGCTTGCAGTAGATCTGTTCATTCTACTACTAATTTTTCACCTTTTAAACTTGTTAGTGTTTTAATCCTTTAACACCATTGGATTATCACCATTACCTTTAAGTGAAAGATCTAGTGTAGATGGACATCATAAGGCTGAATTGGTGAAGCAGCTACATGAACGGGCACGTGCCAACATTGAGAGGAAGACTGACCAATATGCCAAACAAGCTAACAATGGAAGAAAGAAAGTTGTCTTTGATCCTGGAGATTGGGTTTGGTTACATTTGAGAAAGGAGAGGTTTCCTGAGCAAAGGAAATCAAAGCTTTTGCCACGAGGAGATGAACCATTTCAAGTATTGGAGAGGCTTGGTGATGTGATAGCTGTTCAAGCGCAGGATCCGCTTCAAATGAGAGCTCGTACAAGGAAGTTCAAGGAAACCCTTCTTGGGTTGGTCAAATTGACATGTTTGGAAGGCTTTGAAGAAGAATTCATTGGAAGAGAAATGCACAAGGGAACTGGTCAAATCATTTATGCATACGTGACCATCATTATCCATGAATTCTATTGACAAGTGTCTTTATTTAATTAGTTTGGACACATGACAAGTGTTTTAATTTTATTGGTTTTTAATTGGTCATCTGACTAACATGTGACCTTTTATTTAAGTTTCCTAATTGCTGTATGTTTCCTAGTTGTTTTTGGTGTCTTAATTGTTTTAGATTTAGGGTTTTGGGAAGCCTATATAAATAGGCCTTTTTTGTATGGACGAATTTGCACATTATTATTCAATAAAATTAGTCTTGGTTACTTTACCAATTATCTCAGAGCATTCAAGAGTTAATTGCTTATTGTGTTCTTCAATATTGTTGGTTCTTGCTTGCTAAGCAAAGGGTCACAATCTTTCTTTGATATCTTTGGTTCTTTCTTTCTTAAGAAAAGGGTCAAGATTCCTAATCATTATTCTAACCTTGTTAGTCTTAGGAGTTTCTGTAATTTCTTTGCTAGGATTGTGGACAATCTCCTAGAGCCACGCATCACTTGGTGACAACGCCTATAGGCTGGACTTACCAGGTACTCATAATGTTAGTGCCACCTTAATTTGTCTGATTTATCCCTATTTGACACAGGTGATGATTTGAGAACAAATCCTTTTGAAAAGGAGGGGAATGATGAGGACCGCTCGAGTAAGACTCAAAGATGGCGCCTGGAGCCTTTGGAGATGTCGTTGGGGGCACATAACAAGAGCAAGGTCAAAGAGATTCAAAGATGCATTGAATGGTTTAGTTCGGGAGATGCTTATTAATCTGGAGGGGAACCAAGGTTGGTCACCACTTTATGCATGCATGGCAGCCGATTTGAAGAAGTTCACGTGAAAGGTAAATCTGTACATTCACTAGAGCTTGATGACGTAGTAGCCACATGGTGACACGTCAAGGCTTGATGATGTGGTCTTCATTTAATTATGTTTTATTTCTTTTGGTCGAATAAGTGAGCTACTTTTCTAATTTTGTTCGCACATGTAATTAGTTAATTTCTAATTTATAAAGAAAGTTGACTAAGTCCAAACAAATAAGGAAAGTAGGGTTGTTTAGGAGAGTAGCGTTTTTTGTTTGGCAGCCCAATTAACACATTAGGGCCGGCCACTTTTAGGGTTTTTTTTTAGGCTTTGTATTTTGCCTATAGTAGGCTGGTTTATCATTCAATAAGGGGACTTTTCTAACTGAGAATTATAGTTCGAACCTAGACTTATTAATAGGATAATTCCGAACCGATTGTGGCATCTCTCATACCATTAGAACCTGAACTCTAGCAATTGAAAATTCAATTTTGTTACAATCTTAGGCACGGGGCCGTTTAGGTGCGTAATAGCAACCTAACAATCTCACGTAAGAATAGGTCCGCAATATGAATGGCATCATCAGCTTTACTAAATGGTATAAAGTGAGCCATTTTAGAAAATCTATCCACCACAACAAACACGGAATCTTTATCTCTTTGAGACCTAGGTAAACCTAACACAAAATCCATAGATATATTAATTCAAGGTTCACTAGGAATAGGTTGAGGTGTATATAGTGGTTACTTTAAACTTAACTTGTTTACAAGCAAAACAAGTTTGACACAACTTTTCAACATCCTTCCTCATGTTAGGGCAAAAGAAGTGTTTAACTAAAATATCTAAAGTTTTAGTTACACCAAAGTGTCCCATTAAACCACCACTATGCGCCTCTTTAACCAATAACTCACGCATAGAACAGTTAGGTACACAAATGCGGTAGTCTCTAAACAAGTAACCATCATGCCTATCGAACTTTCCAGATGCCACTCTCTCACACACGTTATATATATATTTGTAAAGTCATGGTCATTAACATAAAGTTCCTTAATGAACTCAAAACTGAGTAAATTAGCAGTTCAAGTAGAAACAAGTGCGTACCTTCGAGAAAGTGCATCGACAACAACATTTTCCTTTCCTTGTTTAAACTTGATAACATGAAGAAACATTTCAATGAATTCAACCCATTTGGCATGACGTCTATGCAACTTACCTTGGCCCTTGATGTGCTTTAAAGAATCATAATCGGTGTGAATCACAAACTCTTTACGTCGTAAGTAATGTTGCCAAGTTTCAAGCACTCCTACCAAGGCATGCATCTCCTTATCACAAGCCGGATAGCAATGTACAGCACCATTAAGCTTTAAACTAAAGCAGCCAATTGGACGGTTTTCCTGCATTAAAATAGCGCCTGTGCCAAGACCAGAAGCATCACATTCATTCTAAAAAACTTTAGAAAATTCAGGTAAAGCAAGATTAAGTACATATGTTAACTTTTCTTTTAGAGTACTGAATGCTTTTTCTTGTTCACCACCCCAATGAAAGATTTTATTCTTTTTAACCATTTCGTTCAAAGGGGCAGTTATGGTGCTAAAATTTCTAACAAACCTACGATAGAAACTAGCCAAGCCATGAAAAGTCCGAACTTCACTAGCATTTCTAGGTGTAAGGCCAACTCTTAATTGCTTGTACTTTCTTTTCATCTACTTGAATACCATTAGTACCTACAACATAGACTAAGAATACAACTTTATCCATGCAAAATGTACACTTTTTAATATTAGCATATATATTTTTTTTTTAAGTATTTCAAGAACACATCTCAAATGCCCTATATGCTCATCTAGACTCTTACTATAAACTAATATGTCATCAAAGTATACAACCATAAACTTTCCAAGACAAGCATGCAAAACATGATTCATTAAACACATACAAACTTATCTAGACAAGTACTAGGTGCATTAGTTAATCACCTATTTCTTTTTTGTAATAAGAAGCGGAATTTTGCACATTTGTAACACCTACATTTTTCAAAACTATTGACTTTCAATCACAGTTAAAGTGATTACCACATCACAATTCACATTACAGCGAGCTGCTTGAAAGTTTTCTAGGCATTTGGCAAAGGACTAAAATATCCAATTAGGGGTTGACGGATTATTTTTCTTCTCATTTTACCTTTAGTCAAAATATTGACTTTGACCAAGTTGACCATTGAGTTTGTTCCTTCATTTAACTTTTCAATTTTTATTTATTTAAACCCCATGGCTGGACACTTTAGTGTTCTTGAGCTTCTTTTACATTCTAGATAGAGAAATAAGAGAAAAGAGAGAGAAAGTGAGGAAAAGTGAGAAAAATTCAAGAAAAAATCCAAGGGTAGTGAACTAGCAAGCTACGGGACCTCAAAGCAAGTGTGTGTAGTAGATTTCAAATAGTGATTAGGTGATTTCAAGGCTTGGAAAAGAGGTAGGCTTTCCTGTAATACATGTTTCCATTTCTGCTATTAACTTTCAGTCAAAGTCAACTTTTAGATCGGTAGTCACCACATCATGGTAGTATAAATTAGAATAAGACTGATTTGATTATTTATTATTTAATTATGCTTGTAACTACTAGTCAAATGCCAAAGTTAACACTGCTACATCATTAGTTAGGCAGGGAGATTAACTGAGATTTTTCTTTCTTATACACATAACATGTGTAGGAGGGGTCCTATCAAAGTTAAGTGAGTGAGGTGGGGTTACTTGGAAGACTAAGTTTGATTTGGTCAAACTTTGGTAAAAAAAGGTGTTGTTACTTGTACCACCTCATTAAAAACCATATGACCCCACCTTGTAAGCACTTTTTCAAGAGACCCAAAACCATACTTGCACCCTTAGCAGCCGGCCATATCCCTTTCTAGAGAAAGAAAATTATTTCCTAGTGAGAGAAAGAGGAGTGATAGAATTTAGAGGAAAATCATGTAGATCTAAGAGAATATCGAAGATAATCCAAAAAAGGGAAAGGAACAAGGGGGCCAGCCACTTGTAGCTACTCTTTTGAAGTGTTAATCTTGCTAATAAATGTGTTTAAGAGGGTTTAAAGCTAATTGAATGTAGGTTTTCATACCCACTTTTGATTTTGTTTATTTTGGGGTTTCTAAGTATGTAACAAAATCGATCTACCTATTTCTCCTCCTTTCTTTATTTTGCTGTGGTTTTTCTTTTAAAATAATATCATTGGATATCTGTTTGACATACTTGTGATGATGAGAGTGTGGATTGCTAGTTTAATGACTAGATGTAGACCTGTACATGATCACAATTGCAGGAGTAGTGTTAATCTGGAATTTTCTAAAAAATTTGTGCACTTTGCCAGGGTACATCCTTGTTTATAGTTGTCCAAAATTTTTGAACATATTACAATATAACTTTGGGTTTATTACGAACATTCTGGCTTTTGAATCATTGCAATTGGAATTTCAATAAGGGAGATCCGAATTTTACAAATCCACTTATTATTTGGGTATTTCTGAAAAATTCTGCACTTTGACCCATAGATTTTGATGGGTTTTATGTGTTTTTAATTTTTATTTATTTTTGACACATTTTTTCCTTATAACACATGAGTCATGGTTAGTTTGGTCTTGAAATTTCTTAAAGCGGATTTGAAATGAGTGAGTTATGTATTTTAGAAATTTATTCATTTTCTTGAAAATTCTAGAACAAAATACTGCACTTGCACTCACAGATTTTATTGTTTTTGACAAGACTGAAATTTTTGTTATTTTTGTAGAATATGTTAAGTCACGGATGTTTTGGCTTTGGAATTATAGAAATTCATGTTAAAATGAGTGAGTCATGGTGTTTGTAAATTAGTTGTGCATTTTGAAATCGGTTTAGTTAAATTAATTTATTATAGTATTTATATTATTTTCTAGTATTAAAGTTGGTACCTTTTCAGCATAATTGAACTCACTTTTTGCCAATAATCAATAAAGTTAATATTTTATTCTTCATTGTGTATATTTTGTTTAATTAAGTTTAGTAAAATTAACTAATTATTTAAATACATGTGTTACTTTTCATTTAGTGATGTTTTATTTAAGAAGCTTAATTCCTAAATGTCTAATCTTTATTTTCTTTTATATTTTAATTACCTATTTAAAACTTGCATCGAAGTATGCCATAGAAGTTTTTGGTTTCTGCATAACCCAACCAATTTTTTCTAAAAGAATCATGTTTTCAAAAATTGTGTATTGAAGAGATATGGTCATGCATACATAAGCATATGTAATTATTGAATAGAGCTTATATGGTTGTGATATGTGAATCATTTTGTAAAGGTTCCATTGACTAGTGAGTGGAGAGATTGGATTCTCGCATGCGCACACATGTGAGATAATTGGTGTATGTGGTGGTTGTAACCCCGACTCTTGTATAACGCAGATGTAAGCGGGTCTCCTCCCCACTCACATCATTTTCTATAAATAGTTAAGTGTTTTGGGTTTCCTTGAAAGTATATATGTGCACTGCTTTAAGAAATAACAATTGCCGACAAGTAACAAGCGCCAATGTGATTGAGAATTTACACTTTCTGGAAAGTCCTACTAACATCCATTGTAAAAATCATTGTATAAGTCTTTTGATAAAGATTATATTCTACATATGATTTATGATAAGAAAGGAAAGAAATTAAAGGGAAAATCGGTGTTCAATAGATATTATCATTCTATTAGCATACTATATTGCATTACCATATGCATGTCGGAAACCCACTGAGTGATTTTCCACTCACTCCTATTTATTTTTCTATGCAAGGTAACTATGAAATGTTAGCTTGATTGGCTTGGCAACGGCGTGACATACTGGTTGGAGAAGGGCTATAGTATTAATAAGAATTTTTCCACACTTTCTTATTTCCTTTTGGACCATGTGATACTCTGATTAACTAGACAAGTTTTTTTATATTGTGGGACTTTGTAAACAAATATGTTTAGTTTTAAATTTTGGAGTTTTTACTTAATATTCAAGGTTTTAAAGGTGTCCTAAAGAGTAAAAAAAATTTGTAGGTTACAGTTTGACTTTGTCCAAAGGAATGTCTTAATTAGATTATTTTGATTACATTATGTTTGATATTAGAGCTTAAGTTTTGTTAAACATTTATACCAATAGCCTACTCTAGTGTCCACTCGTATGCCAAAGGTAAAATTATTTTACTTGTACTTAGTTTTGCATTATGGTGTGACTCTACACTTTTGTTTGATTTGTTCTATTAAGATTGGGATCAGTTAGTAAGTACTTTTTCACACATTTTGCGAAAGTGGTGAAATGAGTTGGTAGAGGAGCTAGACTCCAAGAGTTCGAGATTGAGTTCAGAGCCAACACCCTTCCAGTGTAACATAGTGGCTGATCATCATCGAGCTGAGGTGGAGATAGAGAGACCATCAAATGGGACACATCAGCGTCCAAGAAAAGAGGCCATGGTGGAGGGAGAGCCATCCCATTGCATGACAACGCCTAACATAGCATCATCCTCCATAGTTAAGTGCTGGGACATCAGAGTGTCTAAAAAATCAATGCATCAGGACCTGGAGAGAAAAAAGCTGAAAGTAGCTAGGTTCATGAGTGGTTTTCTACTGTTATACCTCTAGCAGATGGTGGAGTGTGATATATTGATTTGAGAGAGTTAAATTAGTTCCCAAAAGACCACGGGCATATGATATATCACTAGTATATGGATCAATACCAGGACAACCTTGGTGAGTAGGAAGTTCTGACTGAGCATCTGACTCATCTTAGTTTTGAAGTCCCACGCGCAACAGAAGCAAGCACAAATAATGAGGACCCTGAAGAAGAAGAGAATTTGGAGGACCAAAAGGA
The DNA here is from genome assembly GCA_007844105.2 of Rhamnella rubrinervis. NCBI lineage: Eukaryota > Viridiplantae > Streptophyta > Magnoliopsida > Rosales > Rhamnaceae > Rhamnella > Rhamnella rubrinervis. The sequence continues at coordinate 7,278,300 of CM017575.2, read as the reverse complement.
TTCTGAAGAAGAAGGGATCTTGAGGAGGAAGAAGACCTAAAGGAGTTTCTACGGAAGCTTAGAGAGAGAAAGGATCAACAGTAGTAGTTTAGTAGTAGTAGTAGTTTTCTACGGAGTCATTTTCTACTGTAGTAGTAGTATAAGTAGTTAGGAACTATCATTTGTGAATTGTGTTTATTAATTGCTTTCCTTGCTTATCTACTGTATGGCAAAGTTTCTTTATAATTAAAGTGCTACTTCAGTGTTATTTTAGTTGTCTCTTTGTATTTAGCTATCATGTTTATCCTATTTGGAACTCTTTTATTATAAGATGCCACATGTTGCACGAGATGCTAATAACACTCATGAGAACAACACAAAAGATATGGCTAGTCGACTGCTTGAGGCTTTGGCATGTGTCGCAGGCCAAGGATTCCAGTAGTTAAGCGGAATCAATGGAGTCGTAGAGATGTTCAAGCATTTTCACCCTCCAGTGTTCGAAGGCTCAACCAATCCATTGCTAATTGAGGATTGGATCCCACAACTGGACAAGATTTTCACACTAATAGATTGCTTGGAGTCCCAGAAGGTCGTATGCATCTCTTTCATGCTCAAAACACGGGCTAGACATTGGTGGAATATGGTAAAAATAGCCTACAACACTAAAGAAAACCCAATGTGTGGACTCACTTTAAGGAGCTGTTTATAGAAAAAGTACTTCTAATTGTCAAGTAGGATAAAAAAGAAGCAAAATGTCTAAAATTGACTTAAGGAAACCTTTCCTTCGTTCAATATGAGCAGAAGTTCGATGAACTTTCTTGCTACGTGCCACACTTGGTGGATACCAAGGAGCTCAAGGCAAGGCGGTATGAGAAAGGATTGCAATTGAAGCTATACAATGCCAAAATAGTATTACGACAACCTATCTATGCAGAAGTCTTATAGTTGGTCCAATTGATTGCCCAAGACACAACCCCAGAAGTGACCAACACTTCATAATAGAGTTCATTTGCCCAAAGGGAACCCTAGATAGTTGGAAATTAGCTTAAGATGAAGGCGGATGGAAGGAATTGGACCAATAAGCATAGCAATAGAAATGACATCAAGAAGCTCAAAGGGAACGGGAACCAACCTAACATTCCCCAGTGCCAATAGTACGATAAGAATCATACTGGAGAGTACTGGAGGAAGACCAAAGCGTGCTTCAAGTGCGGCAAAGCTGGTCACATGATATGAGACTACCTTGAACTCGGAGGAAGAATGCAACAGCCCACTCAAGGTTGAGGGTTTGCATTGACAAGAGAAGAAGCTGAAAAGGACGACGCAGCAGCGGTGGCAGGTATGATATCTTTATGAGGACTGGATGCTTATGCTTTATTTGATACGGGTGCCACGCACTTGTTCATATCTAGACGGTTTGCGTCTAAGTTAGCTTCTGAACTAGTTTATCTTGACGACGACTTATGTGTTGCTATACCATCTAGTGTTAGTATGTGTGCCTCATTTGTATTGAATTCCTGCGAGGTGTGTAACGTTAATGAGAAGTTGCATGTCGATTTAATCATATTAGATATGTTTGATCTCAATATGATATTCAGTATGAATTGGTTATGTAAGAGCAGTTTACATCGATTGTAAGGAGAAGAGGATACTATTTAGCCTCGTTGGCGGCTAGTATTTTGAGTTTGAAAGGTCAAATTTGAGACTGCAACCAAGTTTGTTGACTGCATTGCAAGCATTGAGATGGCTACATAAAGGTTACCAAGGATTTCTTATTAGTCTTTTTGTTAAGGAACCATCAACTCTAAAACCGTAAAATGTCAAGGTAGTTCATGACTTCATAGACGTGTTTCCTAAAGAGCTACCAGAGCTACATAGGATTGAGAAGTAGCATTGACCATTGATCTGGTATTGGGATATGCGCCCATTTCAAAGGCACCCTATAGGATGGCTCTAGCATAGTTGAAGGAATTGAAGAAACAACTAAAAGAGCTTTTAGAAAAGGGATTCATCAAACCTAGTGTGCACCTTGGGGAGCGCCATTTCTATTTGTTAAGAAGAAGGACGGATCAATACAGCTATACATTGATTACTATGAGCTCAACAAAGTAACGATCAAGAATACCCATTATCGAGGATTCATGATTTGTTCGAACAATTACAGGGAGTGAGTATATTTCTTAAAGATTGATCTACAATCAGGGTATCACCAGCTAAAGATCAAGGAAAAGGATAGATCAAAGAGTGTGTTTCGAACGAGATACAGTCATTACGAGTTCACAGTAATGTCATTTGGGTTAACAATTGTACTGGTAACATTCATGGACTTAATGAATCGAGTGTTTGTTGTGGTGTTCATCAACAAAATAAGTTTGTTGTGGTGTTCATCAACAAAATAAGTTTGTTGTGGTGTTCATCAACAAAATTCTTATATAGTTGAAGACGGCTGCTGAGCATGAAGAGCACCTAAAGTTAGTATTGTAGAGGTTGTGAAAGAAGAAGTTGTATGTGAAGTTCAAGAAGTATAAGTTTTGGTTGGAAATCATCGCTTTTCTTAGACATGTGGTATCAAGTAAGGGTATCCAAGTAGATCCTAGTAAAGTTCTAACGGTCCAAAACTGGAAGAGACCAATCAATGTTAGGGTCTGGGTCTAGCTAGGTACTACCGTAGATTTGTGTAAGAATTCTCGAAGATTGCTTTGCCATTGACGTAGTTACTGAAGAATGAAAGCAAGTTTAATTGTGTGAAGAGAGCTTCCTAAAACTAAGAAACAGTTGGTTTTAGCACTCGTCGTCACTTTCCCAAATGGCGAGGATAATTTTTTAATCTACAGTGATGCTTCAGGCAAAGTTAAGGCAAAGTGATCACTTACGCTTCACGGCAGTTGAAGCCGTATGAACGTAACTACCCTACACATGACCTAGAGCTTGTGGCTGTGGAGTTCACTCTAAAGATTTGGCACCATTACCTGTATGGAGTAAAGTACGATTTCAACACCACCATAAGAGTCTCAAGTATTTCTTTACACAGGAGTTGAATATGAGGTAAAGACAACGATTGTTCCAATAACTACCACTCGGGCAAAGCAAATCTAGTGGCCAATGCACTGAACAGGAAGGACGCAGGTTTCAGCAGAAGCCTGATCACTACCCAGTCACATATTTTGGAGAACCTGAGAAAAATGGATATTGAATTAGTCTCTAATAAATATTCATCCATTTTGGCTATGTTCACAATTCAACCTTATATCCTCAATAAAGGAAGGCTAAGCTGGTGGTAGTACTCTTTCGAAGATCAAAGAGGAGGTGATTCAAAGGAAGAGACCAGAGTTGGTACTAGTCTGTGTGTACCAAATGTTGAAGAAATCAAGAAAAAAATCTTGGTGGAAGCTCATTGTACACCTTACATTATTCATCCGAAAACTACCAAGATGTACATGGATTTCTCCAAAACATTTTAGTGGTGGCATGGCAAATTTGGGGGCCAATGCCTGACATGTTAGCAAGTGAAAATCGAGCACTAGAGACCATCTGGTTTGCTAAAACTGTTACTGATTCTATAATAGAATCAAAATTTTTGTTTATAGTTTATCCAAAATTTTCGAAAATTTTACTGTATAACTTTGGGTTTGTTATAAATATTTTGGCATTTGAATCACTGCAATTAGAATTTTCATGAGGGAGATCTGAATTTTACAAATAAATTGGTAATTTGGGTATTCCTGAAAAATCCTGTACTTTGACCCACGGGTTTTAATGGGTCTTCAATTTTTGTTATTTTGTAATCATATTTTTTTCCCTATAATACAGTGATTCATGGTTATTTTGGTTTTAGAATTTCTTAAATTGGAGTTGAAATGAGTGGACTATGCATTTTACAAATTTATTTATTTTTTGGAACAAAATACTGCATTTGCACCCATGGATTTTATTGTTTTGATAAGGCTGAAATTTTTGTTATTTTTGTGGCATATTTTTCCCTTATAGTATGTTACGTCATGGACGTTTTGGCTTTTGAACTTATGGTTTTAACAACTTAGTTGTACATGCTGAAATCGGTTTAGTTAAATTAACTTATCATAGAATTTACATTATTTTCTAGTATTAAAGTTAGTACCTTTTTAGCAAAATTTAACTCACTTTTTGCCAATAATCAGTGAAGTTAATATCTTTATGTTTAATTATGTATATTTTTGTTTTGTTAAGTTTAATAAAGTTAACTAATTATTTAAATAAACATGTTAGTTTTCATTTAGTAATGCTTTATTTAAGAAGCTTAATTCCTAAATGTTTAATATTTGTTTTCCTTTATACTTTAATTACAAAATAAGTCAACTGTAATACAATCTACATTTAATACAGAAATCTTATAATTACTCATTCTAAGGAAATTTCAACCAAAAAGAAGAGGAAAGAATGAAAAAGAGACAGTTTTCACCAATATTATTTGTAAAATGCTGCACGTAAGTGAATTTCTTGTATTCTATCTTTTTAGATTTTTTACATAGTTTAGTTTTGCTATTGTTCTTAGTCTTAATAAAGGCTGTTAGAACCGTTTAAGGTTGGAGCTTTGTAATTTTTGTGACGTTGTTTTTCTTTTACACCACAGTGCTTTCTAGATGCCTACAAGGAAGAACCAAGCAAAAGAAGATACTTGCTGTTGAGTTAAAGAAGTAGTTTGAGCTTTTAAAGTTACTTAGACTAAATCAAAATACTTGTTAGTGGGACCGGTCAACTAAATAAGCTACTTAGTAGCCCTATTTGGCATGACTTTCAATATTTTGCTAGCTTAATTTCTCATTAAAGAAGCAAAAGCAAAAGTTATCCAAACAAGGCCTAAGAAGGTATGATTGATATTCTTAAAAGTTCAATGTGTTTGCAATGCTAATGATTGATGATTACTTAGATTCCTTCATGGTGATCCATTTATTGAATTAAGGCTTATTATAGATTGAAATTTAATAGGTTTATATGGTTAGAAGATATATGGTAATTCAGATTATGCACTAATTTTAGCCAAGATTTTTATTAACTTAAAATCATTTTAAAAGTACATGTCTACTATGAAAATGTTATTAAAGACTGTAGTCGGATTTTTGTGCTAATGTTAGAGTATAGTTTTATATCTAGTAGAGCACAATTGAAGAGGAAAATGTAAGCAAAGATCTTTTAGGAGCTCTCAAATATGTTTCAGAATATTGTGTTTCTAATGGCCTTAGAACTATTGTTTCTAATCACTTTTGGAGATGTTGTAGAGGACATTTGGGGCTTTCCTTATACATATTATATGTGATCTTTGAACTTACAAATCTCAAGTTATTAAATTTTGAAGATTACATGCCAATGTATATTGTTTTGCGTATGCAAAGTTAATTCATGGACCCTACATTTTGTTCTATTCTTTTGATTGCATTTTGAATGTATTTAGAATACAATTATCATATGATATTTTAATTATTTGATTACATCTTTTATTTCTGTGCGTTCATAAAGGTAGATTTCATGTTGTAGAATGTTAAGTACTGGGAAAAAGTTGTTTCAATTGCTTAATCCATGAAAGGGCAATCTAAGTAAAATCCCTAAGCCTATATATTTTTCCTAAAATTTGTGTTAAGGTCTTCTTTAAAGATCATAAGTAAATTCATGTAATTTTAGGGTATATTTACCACATGATGAAATCAGCATGGAGGAATTAGGGAGGTGGCAGCATATCTCTTGGTAGTTACTTCACAACCTTTAAATGGGGAAGCTAAATTTTAGTTCCAAATTAAGTTTTTATTTTTATAGGAACCTTAAAGGTTTCATATTATAATTGATTTCATTTGATGCCTAATACATTATTTATGTTCTAGTTTAATTACATGTTTATCCATTTTAAATCATGTTTTCCTCCCATATATTATGGGTCCATGAAAATAAATATGATATAATCAATTTATGCACAAAAGATTTGTTAAAAGAATAATTTTTTTTCCTATTAAAATTAATTTTATAAAAGAAGTTGTGCATAAATAGAAGGTATTGCGTGCATAATAACAAGTTCATGATGCTTCTATAGAATCTTACCATCATCAAGTATACCTTCTTCTTCTCTATCTCTTTTTTTTTTTTCCAGATATCATCGTCTTAAATTTTACATTCAATCTTTCATCTTTTCTACGACATAAAATTTATAATTGCTGTAGCAATTTCTTATACCCTTTTGCTTCATTCCAGATAAGCTGCTTTGAATTTGAGTATTGAGGTTTTTCGGTTTGTTTACTTTGTTATTCCCTCTTGAAGTTCATCATTTTTCCACTGGTATATGAGAGCTTTCATTGTCAACCAGAAATCAAAGAAGGGTTAGAAACCAAGTTGGTAGGGGGTCACCGGTGTTGACGCTCCAACACCCAAGTAAGGTAAAAGTAGGAGAGAAAAAATATAGATGCAATTTGGGGAAAATGAAGATGGAGTTCAACAAGAAGAAGGAGAGTTGAGTATGATCGTGATAACCATTTTTCCTATTCCCTTTTGTTTTTTTTTTTGCCCCTGAAATCTTTGGGATCAGCAAACGCCTTGAGATTCTGCCACATTGCAGCCCATCGTTTGTGAGCTTGGAAAAAAATGGTTTGGTTGTACCATTAGGAAGGAATTCCCAACTGAGCATTATGTTGTCCTTTCAGCAAGTAATTCCTCGCTTATAAGATTTCTTGGTGAAGGCATAATTCTCAATAGGGACTTCCTTTTTTTGATTAATTCCCTTGTCAGAAATTATTCCCAACAATAGCCCCCTACCTCCATGCTCTTGAAAAGTTTTCACGTGTATGAGACTAAATTGTCATTTGCATTCAAGACTCGTGTAACTTAAGTTGGAACTTCAATGAGGGGTTGTGCAATGTGTTTATGATTTGTAGGAGTTGGTTTGTCTCCTACATAGATCCTCTAAGGTGGGAATTGGTTTCTTAGCTAAATAGCCCCTAGGAGAAGGCTCAAATTCTTCGAACGAGAAGCTGTCATAGGTCAAATATTGCTTGGTCATTGTGTATGGTTGAAGATAATTTTGATTCTAAGCTGGTTGCTTTACCAAAGACATTATGAACGTCAATAGGGAAATTAAATGGCCTTATATATTGTTGATGTAGATTCAGTAAGGAGATCCCCCATCACGTTTCAATTGATAGAAACTTGAAATGCTAAATTCTAATGAGCATACTTCTTTACCTAGTGAAATTCTAGTCTAGGGAGGAAAATAACAACTCAATTCAAGAGGAAATTTCCAACTTGAGGAAAGTAATCACTCAACTCCAGTTAAAGTTTGCCTTTTAAGGAGGGAATGTGAACTCTACTCGAGTGGTGCTTTTCGACCTAATGAGGAAAGTGACAACTCAATTCAGGGGGAGATTCCTACTTGAGAAGGAAGGTAACATCTTAGCTCGAGAGGAAAATAATGTCTCAACTCAAGAGGGGAGATTCTATAATGAGTTTGAAGATGAAGATAATGTCTTGACTTGAGGGGGAATTCCAGCTTGAGGAGGAAAGTTCCTATCCGAGGAAGAAGATAACACCTCAACTTAAGGGGAAATTGTTGTATGAGGAGGAAAAAGACATCCAAACTCTAGGGAGAAGTTCCTACTTGAGGAGGAAAATAACTTGTCAATGTGGAACCTCTACTTGAAGAGGGAGGTAAGCAACTCAACTCAACTCAAAGTGGATATTCTGACCTGAAGAGGATAATGTTAACTCAAATCACGTGAAGTTTCCGACTCGATGAGGGAAATAACATCTTAAATCTAAGAGGAAATTCCTACCTTAGAAGGAAATCCCTCTCAACTTGAGAGGGAAATTCCTACCTAACATAGTTAATTCCAATGTAACGATTTTGCTCATTTTCAATGATGCTCTTTTGGATCCCTCATAAAATTCCATTCTAACACTAATATTTAGACTTGCTTAGGTCCTTAGTGGAGGTCTATCCACTATATACCCTCGTCAATAGTTGAAACAATTTAAATAAACAAATATAAAGAGTGGAGAAATTGTAGATGCCAAATGAACATGAATATTTACTAAAATGAACATTTAGTTTGTACAAATTGTTTCAACTAACATATGCATCATAAGGGAATACCTTCGTAAATATAAATAATTTATATGGAAACTAAAACTCTAGTGTGTTTATTATACAAACTTTTACATCCTTGTTGATTCTGCATCTCTAACCTGATCATATATAGGACTTCATGATTCATCTAACAAAAATGTGGATTTTCCTCAATGATAGGTGGTAATTGGAGAGGTCAATTTCCCACTTCATAAAGTCAATGCATACAAAATAACCACCCAGTTTGGAAGCAATACTCTTCTGTCCTTGGGCAAAAAATTCATTCTCAGGTTAGTGAGTGTGTGCTATACTTGATTTATTTTATAATGATTTTGCTAAGGTGGGATGTCTTCTTAAAGGTATGACAAGGTGGTTGAGGCGGCAAGCAAGCTATGCTTTTCAGGTTATTCAATCAATCCAAATTATATGATAACCACATATAATTTGTTCCTACTTTCAACTCAGAATTTTGAAGGAATGAGTTTGGAATTGCTTGAAAAGGTTTTAAAATCCATACCTAGAAATTTCCCCATAGGCAGATCTCCTACTGACAGAAGGCAAGATAGAATAAGGTCTAGCTAATTCCCGCTAGCATTGTAATAACTGCCTCCAAAAGTGCATGTTAGTGGGCTTATTTATGAATTTTACTTTGCATGCTTGTGCACGAGGGTATATGAGTAAGTTTTGTGAAGCACTACGAGGACACAAAGTCAGAGGATGTCAAGTGCAATGACAGGTTCTATGCCAGGCACCTTACATAATTCAAGGTTCAATGAACCCCGAACTCGAGCATATCAAGCACAATGACAGGCTCCTAATATGGTTCAAAGCTTTCTATTTTCTCCCTCAAACTTGTGTGTATCAGGCGCAGTGATAGGTGCCGGACATGCTGTCAAACTGTGCAGTGAGTTTAAGTCTATGTATGTACGTGAATGTGTGTACAATTTGTCTTATGCCAACACGTATATATATGCGTGAGACTTTATGATCAGCACTCATTTATGTGTGGGTTTGAATTTTAATTGACATTATTTGACAATTATGTGATTAATAGTTTCCTTATTTGAAGGAAAGAACAATGAAATAAGGCAAGTTTTGACTAGGATTTTATCTATAAATTAATAGGTTGCAGAGAGGAAAATGTTCTACATTCTCCCCTCCTCAAAGTTTTGCAATTTCTTAGAGAAATATTGTGTGAGAAAGTAATAATTTTTCAAGGTTTTTGAAGATTTAAGGCAAGTTTCATAACTATTTTTTGTTTTTGTCATTTATTTAAATCTCTCTTCTTCTCCAATGATTTGTTTGGATTGGATTGATGATTTATGTATGATAATATGGATTGTATGTGTTGGAAATTTTGATCTAGAATGAGTTTCTATGTAATTGATGAAATATGCATGGACTTCAAGGAAAGTTATGATTTTACGCATTTGTACACTAAACCCTAATTCTCTTTATGGTCGATCCCCGTGTACATAAAAAAATCTGAATTTTTGTTCAAGTTTGATCATTAAATTGAGGCTGATCATGTGTAGCAATGAATGATTTTTGATAGTTTTAAATTGATTTATCAAAGAAGAGTAATTTCCTTAAGATACATGTGATTTAAATTAAATTAAGAAGGGATATTGTTTGCTGGAAAATTATGGACATTTTAGCTTTGTTAATCTATTGAATATTCATGTTTCAATTAAGTTTGAATCTATATTTCATTGCAGAAATTTTTTGGACATGTATATACATGCAATTATGTCAAAATCACGTCACAATTATGTTTTGGATTACATAAAACTTGCTGAAAATTTTGGTATTACATTATATGAGATCATATATGACAAGTGTGATTAATTATGGCTGAAAATTTCTGATTTTGCATGTACTTATGAATTTCTCTGCGGAAATAGCTTACAGGAATTGAAAAAATGAATAAAAAATATACGTGTATGCATGGTCTGAATTGTATTACTTGTGATTGAAGATATAGCCAAAACCTATATAAGCATTTATTTTAATAATTTGCCATGAAATATATGTTTTGGATATGATAGGTTGATGAATACATGTACACTTGGTTTCTTAATTGTGAAACAAGGTATGTATGATCACAAGTATGTAAGTATGAGCATGTGCATCTAAACATAAATGTAAAATTTGGTTTCACAAGAAATGCATATCATCAAGATTTATTGAAAAGTAAAGTATGTTTTCAAAGAAAACACCTTGTAGGCAAATATGGACAAATTGTTATGGAGCTTTTGTATATTTGTATTGAAGCATAAGAGAAGGCTTGATTTTTATAGATCCAACCAACTTTGTAGGGTTTACATGGCCACATGTAGACGGATTTATGTATGTGGGAGGACTCATTGAGGATGATAGTGCGGCTATGGCTAATGCTCTTTGGTTGGAGTTATTGGCATCTCTTTGTGCTTGCATGACTAGGATGCAAGTCGTCCCTTTTACCCTACTTACACACATATGTCTCTTTATGGTTTGAAGTCTCTTGAGATATGCTGCTTAGCAATTCAAGGGACATTTCAATGGATTTCCAATGGACTCCCATGTATATGTGTATAGAAGTCATACAATGGTGGCTTTGTTTTCAAACTAAATAAATAAGTTTTGGCTTGAACGACGTAAGGGTTTATTTTAAAGTAAGCAAGTATGCATTGATTCATAATTAAGCATAAGCATTCCATGTTGTATGTGTATGTATTGGGAAACTTGCTTAGTATTTTGTCACTTACTCTTGTTTTTTTATGTGTGTAGGTAATGACATAGATAACTAATTAAGTGGAATATGGCCTTGGGGAATCTGCGAGGTGATGTTCAGCTATATTGATCTGCATGATCCAAGTTAATAAGTTGCTTCCATTATGCTATGTTTTAATTTCAATTACTCTGTTTAATAAGTTTATAAGACCAAGACAAATGTCAAGTTTCTCTTTACATGTGAGTTTTGATTTTGAGATACTAATAGTATTACTAATAAATCTTCATTTTTTATTTTGAGGTAACAATTTACTATTATTAGAATTACGTTAATTTTAAAAATAATACTGTTTCATTGATTCGAAGTAAAGAGGAAGAAAATTGGTCTTATTTTTATACCATACGTTACAGGCATAATTGGAGACTAAACAAGATTTGGTCGATTTCCTACTGAAGGAAATGGAGACTGATGTTGATTCCTCACTTGCAAAAATGGAGATTGAATGAGATCTGACGGATTTCCTATTGATGGACTTGGAGACTAAACAAGATCTGGCTAATTCCCCGCTATCGGACATAGTGATTCAAACAAATCTGGAGATTTCAAAATTCCACTAACAATTCAAATTATGTAATTTATGTACATAAAGAACCCAAAATTTTAACGATAATATTACAAAACCCAATCAAATTTCCAAGAAATCCTTGAAAATTTTTGGAATTCCATCAAAATCAATTGAGCTATACAGAGGCCAAAACTTCTATGCCATACTTCGATGCATATGAAAGCCCATGAATTTCGTAACAATTGTAAGCATTAACTCAGTCTCTAAAGCACATGCAAAATCCAAAGGATTCAATAACTAAGTCGCAGTTCATTCATAAATAGTATCCAATCCAGCAAAACTTATTCAAAGATAGATATCACACCTTATCGCATATAATCCAAAAAGGGGTACAAATCATATATTAAAATGAATTCAAGCTTTTAAATAAGAAACTAAAATATAAAGGTAGAAGGAAATTAAGCATCAGGAAATAACTTTCTATATAAAAGGTTATAAGTTAAAAGTAACTTGTTTATTTCATAGTAAAATAATTTTATAAAACTTAGTTAAACAAAATGTAATTTATTTAAACCTCAAGATGTTACTATACTATTTGTTAGCAAAAAGAGAATTAATCAATCAACTTTTAACACTAGTAATAAAGTAATTACTATAATATGTTAATCTAATTAAACTGATTTCATAACTAGTCATTCTAACTTAGATTTCTATGATTCCAAAACCAATATGTCCCTGACTTATCATACTATAGGGGAAAAATATATCACGAAAATAACGAAAATTATAACCCTAACAAAACAGTAAAATCCCATGGGTGTAGGTGTAGTTTTTTGTTTTAGTATTTTCAGAAAAGGAGTAAACTTGTAAAATTCAAAAAACTCTCATTTTAATTCCGATTTGAAATATTTCAAAGCCAAACTGACTGTGATTTACTAAACTAAAGAAAATTAGGACTCAGAACTAAAGAAAATTAAAAATCCTTCGAACTCAGCAAAACATGTGGGTTAAGGTGCGAGAATTTTTCCAGAAATTCCCAATCAACCACTAATTTTGTAAAATTTGGTTCTCACTAAATACATATCCAAATCTAGTGATTCAAAATCCAAATTATTCATATCAAACCCAATTTATTATAGTAAAATTTTAGACACCCATAACCAGAGTTACATTCAGTCAAATTTCATAAAAATTCCAGAAATTTTTGAGATAATTATAGCTCAAGCATTTTAGCTATTTACAAGTCTAGATAAAGCCATGCTCCACGTAAATCACAATTTTATTAACACAAATACAATAATACAACAACCAAATAATAGTATTTCAAAAGAGAAAATTACAGCAAATGAAGAAAAGGGGAAAACTAGTTAGATCTAGTACAAAACAAGTTTACAACCTTCAAACACAACCAAATCAAGAAAGGGTATGAGACCCTACCTTGAAAAATGCTTAAAACTCCACAAAACTAGCTGAGACTACCTCCAAAACCACCAAGTTTTAAGCATAAATGGCCGGCCTCCACTAAGCTCTTTGCCTTTCTCTTGAGAAATCTTTGAAAATGCTTGATATAACTCACTTTCTCTTGCTTTCTCTTCCTCTCTCTCTCTCTAGAAACACACTCCCTCTCTCTCAAGGTTGGTGGCTGCTTGCAATAACTCAAAAATGAGCTTGATGTTTTAGAAAAAGTGTTTAAATAGGTGATCTTAGGGTTTTATGAGGTGGCACTTGCTAGAACACTTTTTGACTAAATCAAACTTGGTCACCAAGTAACCCTATTGCGTCCAACTGAACCTAGACAAAACCTCTTCTCACATATGACATGTGTCTAGGAAAGAAAAATTTCAGTCAGTCCTCTACCAGTCTAGGTGATGACATGGCAGGGTTGACTTTGACTTTGACTTGAAAAAATAAACATACTTAAATATAGTTAAAAGAAAATCAAACAAGTCAGTCTTAGTCAATTTAAAACCAAATAAAAATCATGACCTGTTAATCACCGGTCTAAATGTTTACTTTAACAAGAATTGACTTTGACCAAAAGTTAACTGCACCCAAAAGGAAACAAATATTACACACTCAATTGAGCTAAATATTCTAGGCAAATTATACAAAACCAAAATAATTCATGATCTTTCAAGTTAGAAAAGCTACTGCTAATTATGTGGTTAATTACAAGTAGATATTCAAAAGAAAAATATATACTCCTCCTATGAATATTATAACCACAAAAAAATTATATTTAAGCTTTTAATATTTATAGCATAAAATAAATAGTGAGTGGTTAATACACCTTAGTGAAAAGGCTGCGTAAGTTAAAAGGCTAACGAAAATAAGACTAATTGAAATGATGTCAGCTCTTTATGGTTGTATTTGGAAGGCTTTCTAGTTGAGCTAATTATTTGGAGGCTTTCCAATTGTATTTACTATATTTACTAGCAGCTACCTAAAGACGTCAACTCTATTTTACCCACAACTATTGTTTGTATGAATTTTGGTAAGTGATAGCAAAAATTTAGAAAATAAAAACTCATTCTATATTAACACCATGTAAATTTTAGTTTAAATGACACAATTTTTTAGATTTGGTTAAATATCAACTTAATTAGTATGTGGTAGTCAATAATTGAGAACTAAAGTGTATGTATAGTTTATTGGGTTTTAAACTTGGTAAAAAGTAAACTATATCGTATAATTTTTTGGTTATACAGTAGATATTATATTTTACTCATACATGCACCATAAATCTTAGGTGAAGTTACTATATAGGTCTCTTTATTTTACTCTTTTTGCATATCTAGGTTTATATCTATGACATTTTACATTATTTTTTAATTTCATTTTTTTCATCCCAACAATTTAATAACAACAACAAATGTTGAATTTTTTTAAACATGTATCCATTTAAGAATATATAAGAATATGTGTATCAAAAGTGACTTAAAAAATGTTTAGCACAAAGATCCCTTAAACATACAATATTGTATCCGATATTGCTATGAACCAAATGTGATTGGTCAAACATTTGGCAGAATATTGTACATCCCTAAGTGTAGTGCTAGTGAAGTACTTTATGGCCAATTATGATAATTTTCATAGTCCAAGTACTTTGGTTAGTTTTTATAGTCCTTGGGTTATTATTTTCTCTTATTAGGAGCTTTGAATTTGTGAATATTTTTTTTTCTTTAAGATTGATCATTCCTTTTATCTTCTAAGTTTGCTGCATTTTTCCCTTCTTCCTTTACTGGGATATCTTGTTTCTAAACCCATACTTTGTAGTTATCTGAGCCTATTATTACTTCTAATGGAATATGAGCTTGTTTAAGTTAGTGTTCCAAGTTTGTATTTCGATAGTTATTTTACATTAGAAAAGTAGTTATTTTTTTAATGTTTTAATTATTGTTTGTTACAGATCAAGCATGGGAGAGGCTTTAGCTTATTAGCTTACATTCTATTTCTTTCCTACCTCCTTGATTGTTGGTCCACATGGACTAAGAAAGTCCAGTCTTTACTGGTGAAGTATAAAATAGATGAAACTATTGTATTTCTTCATCCCATAAGGTAATAAAATGATTGTATTTTAGATTTACAACTTCTAGACAGAGCCCTCTATCAGTTATAGGGTTGCTTGTATTTTTATCATTTAATGCATAAGCTGTTTGAGTGACATGTTACAAAAATGTTAAGGATATTTTTGGCAAAGTAAATAACTACATGTTTGTCATGCTATTCAGTAGACTGATCTTAGCACTTCCATTTAAAAGTTGGTGTAATTAGTACTAAGTTTGATTTTCTGTTTAATCTAAATGTTTCATGATGATGTATTCCCTTTTTCTTTTTTCCCTTTCGTAGTTCCTAGTATGTATCCAATATGTTTATGGATTATACATTGCATTAGTTGTGCATGACATCTATGCATTATCACATTTTAAACTATTATTAACTTTCTTTCACTCAATGTTCTCTTTTCCTATTCTTTTTTGGACTTTTCTTTTCAACATATTTGTAATAATTAGGTTTTCTTTGTTTTTGGTTTTAAATTTGTCTTTACAGAAATTTATGTTATTTTTTACCTTTCGTTTTGGATTTCCCCTTTCTATATATTTGTAATTATTAGGTTTTCTCTGTTTTTGGTTTTAAATATGTGTTTATAAAATTTTCTGTTCTCTGTCACTTTCTGTTTTCTCTGTTATGTTTTGGTTTTAAATTTTTCTTTATAACATTTTCTATTATTGTATACTATTATTATTTTGTTTCAAAGAAGTACTTCTTGATGACGATATTGAGCAATATATAAATGACGATAGATAGGTCATTATTTGCTCTTATTACATATATTTTGCTAGCTCTATTTGTTTTTCTTTCAACTAGCCTATTTCTTTAGGCATGTGCTAATTTTTTTTATGGCCTTAAATGAAGATGGATAGAAGTTGGATTAAAATCAACAATAGGTCACATTCAAACTATATTTGGGGAGTTGGAAAATTTTTGAATTCTACATATTTCAATTTCCACAATGAAAGTCTAATAAGATGTCCATGTTCGAGATGCAATAATTATACATGGAGAAATCATAACCAAGTTCATGATCACCTTTTTATTAATGGAATGTTAAGGAACTACATTTCTTGGGTGCATCAGGGTAAAATGGAACACATGTCACTATCATGGGGGAAGATAGTGATGAAGATATATTGAGTCAAGATGTTAGTTTTACTAAATTATTTATGGATGTTGACCAGCAATTATGTAAAAGGTATGTCTATCCACATCGATTATAATACTGTGGAATAATTATTTGTTTACCTATATATGTTTATGTTATCATTACTTGCATTAGTGTAGTACTAATATATAAAATGTAGAAGTGACAATAGAAGAAGAACCTTCAAAGTCAACCCCTAGTGATGACCTTCATGAAGATGTAGTAGCATATGAAGATGAAGACGGTTGATTACTACATTAATATGAACAATAAAATTGTGAAAACATGCATAATTATGATTTTTTTTTTTTATGTATACATTACAAATAGATTGTTGAATATGTTAGACACCCTATGGCTCCTTAATGTTGCAAGATGTGAACAAGGAAGAGAAACATCATTCATTGAGATTACAGAACCACCAATTGGTGGCAATGTCGATGGTAATGGTATGGAGAATGCAATTGTGGAGGAAAATATGGGTAAGCTAAAATTGTAAATAACTTTGTTCTATAATTAAACTATATACTTGATATTTAAATTCCCAACAATGTAAAGCAAGAATCATAGTGCTTGCAGATCGTCTTACTTGCTATTTTACTTGAGGAATATAATACACTTAAACACTTATAATTTGCTTTTTTATGACATTAAACATTATATAATATTGAAACATGGCTGTTGTGTTTATATGCAATTCGATAGAACCTCTATATTTCTTTTGTTATTTATATTATGTTATTCTTTTCTTATGATTCCATATATGCTTCTGCATCTCATGAGAGTAGAAAGCGTAAGAAGATTGCCTAAGAAGAGTACGAAAACAACTAGTAAGGAATTGATAAAATGAAAGAATAGAGATATAAAACTAACTGTTGGGATACCATAAGACATCATGAGACCAGTGGGAGTAAATAGTCAAATGTTGATAACATAAGAAGGTTGTGTTGTATGTGGATTTGCACCAATGACTATGATAAGGTGGAAAGGTATGAAAAAGGAAAAAGGAGATAAACTGCTTCATGAATTGAGGGTATTTTCTTACAACTCATTTCAGTAGAAGATTGTCTAATTGTTACATTCTCATTTAAATTACATAAGAAGTACATGTGTGTGGAAGAAAAACTTAGATTCAATTGATTGCTTAGATGAAAAGCTATCAATAGACATATAGCTTAGGTTCTTAAGGCTATTTTCAGCAGCCTGTATTGGTAAAGATGTTCTTAGATATACTGATAGATTGTTATGATCAAATTATTCATACAACATGATATGGATAATGTCAAATGAAGAATGTCACATGGCTATAAGTATACATAATTATTAAGTATATGAATGCCTTATTATACACTGCATTGAGTATATAAGGCATCCACTAATAATAGTTAGGATTGTATTTACTGTCCATATGCAGAAAGCATTCGACATTAAAGAGGATGGACATACTAAGGAGGCTATTTTTACGGAAATGAGTCATATGTATTAAACAGATAAACACAAGCTACATAATGCAATTTCTCATGTTCAAAACAAAAGAGGAAGCTCTGCATAATAGGCCAGAGGAAGTGAAAGAAGATGACTGGCCAATCCTCTATGATCATTTCTCTAGTCCACAATATATTGTAATCATCTAAACCTTTGAATCTATATTCATAAACATAGAATTGTACAAGAAACATACCATATATATTGTCATTTGTCTATGTGAAAACCAAATGTATGTAGAGGTAGACAACTATTCCTCTTTGATTTCATGCAAATCATGTGTTTTTACTAGATTAATTGATGAAATCATGCTTTGTATTGATGATTTGATGATTGGTTATACTTAATTTGATATGTATTGAGCATATGATAAAATCCCCAATTGATGAGGGTTTAAGGTTATGTGGAATTTATGGTTAAAGTGTGATTTTTATGGTTTAATATATAGTTAATTGAAATTGCTGGTGGATTAATGCATAAACTCTTGTGAATTTGATGGAATTGTGTGAAATTGATTGGTTTTGGATTTGTATAGGGGACGGCAATGCATATGGTAGTTATATTAAATTTTTACTTGTGAGAGATATTTTGATCTTTTCACATGTAACGGGTATTTGAGTCATTTTACATGTAAGGGAAATAAGCAGGATTTTTGAAAATTTTTAGGGCATTTTGGTCTTTTGAATGTGAGGGGCATAAATGAAATTTCTAAAAAGGTCAAGGGTAATTTAGTCATTTGATACATTGAGGACATAATTGAAATTTTTAAAATTATTGAGGGTATTTTCGTCATTTTCCATGGAAGGGATAAAGCTGAAAATGTTAGAGTTTGAAGGGGTTTTATGGTCTTTCCAAATTTCCAAGATATTTTATTATATATATATATATATATATATTAAATTACTTATTCCTTTATTAATTTATATATAAATATATTCAATTGCAATTATTTATATTTTATTAATATATTTATTTATATATAAATATAATTATATTTTACAAAATGCATGTATAATATGTATGTATTTATTAAATATGCAAAAGTGTATTTTATATAGGTGCATATATATATATATATATACATATATAATTATTTATGTACTTAAAAGAGTATTAATTTATTTTATACATATAGGTATGTTTATGTATTGGTGTATATATATAAATAATTATGTATGTACCAAAAAGAGTATTAATTGATTATATACATATAGGTATATTTATGCATTGGTGTATATATATATATATATATAATCATGTATATATATAAGTTGTATTTGTGAGCATGTATATGTGTATACATATATGAATGTGTATATATGTATATGAATGTACATATATATATGTGTGTATTTTTTTATAAATATGTATATGGATGGATATGTATATATGTACTAGAGTGGTTGTATATATATATCTGGTTGGATAATTATTATTTGTTATTAATTAACCAAGGGTAAGATGGTAATTAGCCATTTACCTATTGAGGGGTATTTTGGTAATTTTTTATATACTTGAGGATTTTCTTGGTAATTATTGAGATGACTAGTGGCATCTTAGTAGCTACATTAATGTGTTTGGAGATTTAAAATCGTTGGTTTGAACATGGGCATTTTGATAATTACTGTTGTCGAATAGGATGGTTTGGTAATTATGTGTTTTATTGCATTGCTTATTGTACTTGTGCATTGTGACATGAGCATTCATTTGCATAGAGCAATTCATGAGGTTTATTGTTTTATATGAAATGATAGATTTTTTTCTGAGGGTTTGTGTTTTCAAAATGGCTATACAAATGAAGGTGCATGATTTTAAACCTTGTTTTACTAGCTTTTTGAGTCACTGACCACATGTGATGATTGGTCATCCGGAACGGTGATTTATCAGCATACCACCAAAGGTTTGGTATTTTTGTGGCCGAACGAAACTCAGAAAGAGAAAACTATTCGGTTAAAAATAAAGAGGAAAAAATAATGATTTGAGATGTATAATACACTACATGACATGGCATTAACATATGCATCTGAGTTGCCTACTGAGTGTTTTTTACTCACAGTTGTTTGTACTATGTGACAGATAAATCCAAAGCTCCACAATAGGGCTTAGTGGTAGCGTAGACCTGGGAAGGCAAGGCACAATACATTATTCTTCCGTGTTTTTTCCTTTTTAAAGTATTTTGGGTAAAGATACTCTGTATATTAATTATACTTTTCTTTTACGTTGTGGGTATGAGTATTTTTAAAATACTTTACTTGTTTTATTATCAGTTATTTGGTTTGGTAAAATGGTTTCAAAAAGTTAAAAAAAAAAAGTTTTAATATTGTTTACATGTTATCCAGAATAGTTTTTAAACATAAATTGAGCTTATATTTTGAAAGGAAAAGAAAAAAAATTAATGGCAATTACACCTTACTCGAGAACCTAGGCTTGAGTAAGAGGGTGTTACATAGGGAGGGTACAATCCTACCAGCCTTGTAATTGGCCAACAAAGCCAATTATAATTATACAAGTGATATCCTTGTTAGACTTTCCTCTTAGGGCCGATGCTTGTGCATATATCATCATATGCTTCGGGAGAACGGTAATTTGGTATTCTGAAAGCCCATCTATAGTTCATTTGCAAATAGAGCTCCTATGAAATGATACTACTAAGTATGCATCATTGTCTTCGAACAGAAGGTGTATTGGTGACAGTAGAGGATAATAAGTCTTTTTAGGCTTGTTCCAATCTACTTTGTTAATAGCAAATGATTGTGCTATTTATTCTTTGTCACGACTCTATTTAACACATGTTAGATACATGGATCTAGCTCTTCCCATTCCAGGGTGATTACATGAGCTTGCAGACTGCCTTTCTAGATAGATAAATTCTTGAGTTTTTCTTAAATATTTTTTAAAAACTCATCTTCTCTTCTTTGCAATTTGAACTTGTCATTTAAGCAAGGAGGCAATTACAACAAAAAACTCAAGAAAAGAAGATTATCCCTTCATTCAAAGATATTTGCCATAAGATTTTTAAAGATTAGCATTGACCACAGTAGATCTGATAAAGGTTTATGCCCTTACTGTCTCTTTTTGTACTTATGGCTACTCATCAAAGTACACTAAACACCGCAAGATCTTTAGAACTCATAAAGAGAATGCTAAATTTTCAAGCTCAAATAGGTTCTGATTTGCCAGATCCACTATTGTGGCAAACAAAGAGCATACTACTATACGAACTAGATAATTTATCTAATACATTGACTTGATAAATGGCTCTAATACCAAATGTGGTAAGTAATGGCATTATCCTAATAAGTGCATAAACAAAGAGAAAATTTCTCTAGTCGAAGATGAAGGGCTTAAGCAAACATTGTTAATGGTGTTAAGTGAAGAAACTAATAGTGAAAAAGAACAGTATGCTACAACTTCAGACTCTAAAGAAGAAGTTATAGCTATAGCTTGAGTTTTTAGAATAGAAAGTAAGTCAGACTATCAGTGTCGCGGTGATGACGAGTACTTCATGTGCTTGATTGCAAGTGATGAATGCTTCATCCTTGATATTATTGACTAAATTTCAGACTAAGAATTAAAACGACAATATCTTCATCAGTATTTGGATAATAGCATAGATAAAGGCACTCAACATGAAGTACCAAAAAGAACTTCCAATGAACCTATGGTCTCAGCCTCAATTACTTTCATAAAATCCATCATAGAACGAGTGCTACAAGATGCATTTAAGGTGGCAAATGTTTAAGAGATTAAGGTTGAAATCAGCTCAATCAACAGTAGCTATCATCCCTAAAAAGAGAAGTATTTGTTCTCCAATGGCAAATAAGAAAAATAAAGATGACATCAACCCATTTATTGAGGATATGGATCAACTTGAATCCTTTGAACATATGGAAGATCTTATTAGAAATTTACAAATTGGGGAAGTCGCTAAAATGGATGGTATTATTCCATTCAAAGGCCATTGAAAGTTACTACAATTGACAAGACGACTACGCAAAAATGGTATTTGAAGCTATAGCCTTGATAGACTGGGGATCAGATCATCTGAGAATGACTTGTTCCAATAAAGTATTTCTTTAATACTACTCAAGTGGTAAATACAGCATATGGAAATAAATTGCTTGTAGATTACAAGCATTCGGTAACAATGGTGTGCTCGTAAGGAATTTGCTTAAGGACATTGTTTATCCTTGGGAAAAATCTTTTGCAAGGAGCTATTCTCAAATCTCTATTGCTAAACTTATTACATCTAGTGCAAGTTAGCAACAAAGGACTTCAAGTAAAGAGCCAAGGCCATAAAGTCAGATTCAACTTCGTCAAAGAGCAGAGATGGCATAAAATTCATAACCTGAGCAAGAGAATCAAGAATAAAGAAAGGTTTTATTCTCACTTCAGGAAGAAGTAAATCACAAAATCCTTGAAGATAAGATCAGCTATACAAATATGCAACAGCTGATAAAAGATTTTCGAGAAATTCTCAAGAAGGAAGTTCATTCTGACTTGAACAATGCCTTCTGGGATAGAAAAAAAATATGTAGTCTCCTTACCATATGAAGAAGGCTTTAATAAGCGAAGCAACAAAACAAAGGCATTGCCAATTCAGATGAATGATCAACATCTAGGGCAATGCAAAAAGGAGGTTAAAGAACTTCTTAATAAGAAGTTTATAAGAAAAAGTTACACTCCTTTGTCATGCTAACCTTTTATGCTGAAAATGCCACAGAGGTTCAAAGAGGAGCACCTAGGTTGACTATCAACTACAAACCTCTCAATGACGTCGTCAAATGAGTCCAGCATCCTATTCTAAATGAAAGAGATCTTCTTAAAAAACTATATGAAGCAAGAATATTCTCCAAGTTCGATATGAAGAGTGGATAGTATCATATACAAATTGAAGAAAATGAAAAGTACAAAATGACATTCACTATCCTATCTTGGCATTATGAATGGAATGTTATGCCATTTGAGTTAAAAAAATGCACCATCAGAGTTTTAGAATATCATGAACGAGATCTTCAACACGTACTCTAATTTCATCATCATTTATATTGACGATGTGTTGGTCTTTTCCAATAATATCTTGTAGCACTAGAACATCTAAATCAATTCATCAAAGTCATCAAAAGGGAAGGATTAGTTGTTTATGTAAGGAAGATCTAGTTGTTTTAGACTAAAGTCATATTTTTAAGACATGACATTGGTTTTGGCTCTCTTACACTCATTGATCAAGCCATCGAATTTGCAGGAAAATTCCCTAATGAGATTCACGACAAAAAGCATTTGCAAAGGTTTTTGGGAAGTCTTAATTATATTTTAGACTTCCACAAGAATCTTGCCCTAGATACCGAGCCTCTATATGCTCAATTAAAGAAAAGTCCTCTAGAATGGGATGATAGCTGCACCAAGGCTGTGCAATAGATAAAAATTCGAGCAAAGGAGTTGCCTTGCCTAAATTTACCTCATCTTTAAGTGTACAAAATTCTTGAAATTGATGCATCTAATTTGGGACAAGAGGGGGTCTTAAAGCAAAAATTATATAATAAAAAAACAACTAGTTCGTTTCCTACGTAATAGAACTATGCAAAAAAAAAAATGTTCTCTCAATAGTTCTTTGCATAACAAAATTCTAAGATGATACACTCAATAAAAAATTCTTTATAAGAGTAGATTGTAAAAGAACAAAAAAAATGTCTGATAAGAATAGAATCCTTCAAATGGATGACAAATATCTAGTATCAAAATATATTTTTGCCAAATGGCAAGCTTTATTATCAAATTTTGAATTTGATATATAGGTTTTGAAAGGAGAAGAAAATTTGCTTCCTGAAGTCATAATTTACCTTCAAAAGAAGTCATAATTCCTACAAGGCGTTAAGGAGGTTACTCAGATTGAAGTGTGAATCTTCAAAAGAAGTTTACCTTCTACATCACACTTTTGAAGATAGTGGAGGATTGTCATGCAACAAAGCCCACCACAAAAATAGTTGATATTTATCATAAAGATCTTCTAGATCCATGTTTATTGCCAAAGAATTAGCATTTTGAAAGTCACATAATTACCATAATTAGAATAACTCATAATTACCTTCGACATGATATTTCTTTTTGAAAGTTACAATTCTGAAGATTTGGACAATAGCATTTTGGGGTTTTGATCTCTTGAAAACAAGAGAACTCAAGAGTCGTTACACTATGGTCCGCCAGTTCAACTTCTATGAGTACGTAGCGGCTTGGGATAATTTCCTTGTCTACCAAAATCATAAATTGACTCATAGTTTGTTATTAAATTTAACCTCAAAACCCCTAGTGTAGAATTCTCAAACTAGTTTAGAGAATGATTCTACTGTTGGGGTCCAACTGAAAGCATTTTCCTTGAAGAAGTGTCGAAATCATTTTAGAGATTCCTGAAGATAAACAAAAAAGCTCTCACCCATGATCATTGTTTACTACAATTTGTAGCATGTTATGAAGTATTATTGATTCTCAAATGAAAATATAATTTAACTAACGCATGGGGAAGCAAGCCATAAATTCCTTGGCTCAGCCTAGTGCAAATGTATGCACGTGATTGTTTGTAAACTTAACACACAGTTACCTTTTTATATTCGATAACTACGTTCAGTGCCATAAACTACCATACATAACTCATTCACTATAAATAACCAAAGGGGTTATATATATACATGAACATGAGAGACAATATCTTTAAATCACCCATGCAGTGTGAATTTATAAATTTGCCCTTAGTGATAAAATAAAATACCAATTTTACCCTTAATAAAAATATATATTTCCAATTATGCCGTTGGTAATATTTTAAAATTCCAAAGTTGCCCTTGAACATATTTCAAAATTACAGAATGTCCTTGCTAAAAAATATAAAATTTCAACTTTACCCTTGGTAGAAAATTAAAATACCCATCTTGCCCTTGGAAGTAACATCAAGTTCCTATTTACCTCTATATTTTTAACAAAATTACCATTTTTCCCTTAGGGTATAAAATAAGTATAAATTAAATAGAAAATATTATTTCTTAAATTTAACATACATAGATTTAAAATACCAATTTAGTAAAAATACTTCTTGTAAAATTTACACCAGAGCGAATATATTTAATGATATTTTAAAAGAGGTAAAATTACTTATTTACCCTTAAAAATTTATTTAACTATATATACACACACACACACTGACATGATTCTATGTTTTTTTACAAACATATATATATATATATATGTATATATATATACCCAAATATACACACACGGCCATACAAACACATTCACATACCTATATATATATATAGGTATACACACACACACACACACTTATGTAAACTAATTCTACACTTTTAACTTCTCATATAAAGATTTATCATTAACCCCAAAACACAAGGCATTAGGAAACATTACTTAAAAACCAAGCCACATTGTCAAAAATTATCAAAATGCACCTACTCAATTTAAAAATGACCAATATGTCCCCTAATGGTTGAAAGTCTCAATCTGTATTTCCACCACAATTCCACACCAAATCATGAAATTTCAAGAGGGTTATGCAAATCCAACATGCCAATTTCCAATATACAATAACAAAATCCTAAATAGTTAACAAAATTGTAAACTAGATCAAACCCTAATTTTACCATTTGGGGATTCTCATGTTCATCTATAATACACTCAAAACAATGGATTCAAGCACAAATGCAAGAAATCATATCAAAAAACTGAAAAATCAAACCAAAAGTCAATTTAGTTTGAAAAACCTACCTTTTTCCTTACTAACTTGCTTGGAATACAGTTGAAAATACTTCAATCACTCGACCCAAGCTTACTACGATGATCTACGGCATTGAAAACCTTTCTTTCTTGGTTTTTCCTTGATTTTTCTTTGTTTTCTCTCTTTTTTCTCACTTTCTCTCTCTTTTCTCTCTCTAGAACGTGGAAGAAGATTCAAATGGGGTTGGAGTGGCTAGCCATATACTTAAATAATGCTAGGTGTTCTTAAAAAAAATTAATAAAATTATGGTTTTTTAAAAATTTAAAAGGGCGGTATAATTACACTGCTTTTCAAATTGCTTTTTGAATTGTTTTTCAAATCACAGTTAAAATATAGACTAAGCACTTTAAATATTTGCCAAGTGTACAAATAAACCATCACGAGTCCAGGTGATGATGTAGCGATGACATGGCATGATGATGTGGCAGTCAAACTTTAAATTTGATTGGTAGTCAACTGTACCGGAAATGCAAACAAACATATCTAACGGCACCAAAAGCATATGGGCAGTGAAATCTAGGCCAAAAGCAAGAATAAGCAATACTGATAAAATAAAGAAAAATATAAAATGAATATTTAGATATAAAATCAAAGCAAAATAGATGCGGTTATTACAATTAACATTGTCTAAAGAAGCCGTAATATTTTTGTTTCAAAAATAACATGAGATGACAAGTCTTTAGTTGGGTCTTGGGGCTTGGTTAAAAGGGTATTACAGTTTTGGTATCTGAGCATGGTTTCATTTAAATTCACATTTACTGCCTGCTCCGGTGTTCATCTGTGTGCCAAGATACATTGTTTTACTTCTTTATATTATGTGTTGTTATTTGACTGTGTATGTTGTTACTGGCATTGTTGTAAAAGATGAGTCAACTGGTAAGTATGTTCCCTCATCTATTGTGTAAATGAGAACGTGATCCGGTTGAGAAGCTGAGTCCTAAGATACGAAGAGAGAGTTCTGATCTTCTCTTGGCTTTTGAAGTTGAATGTCGGGATATTAGTATGGTGGAAGAGTCAGTTAATCGAGACTTAGAGTGAAGGAGACAGGAAGTAGCCCAATTTTTTGAACTGTGGCGATACCCTTACCAGACTGGTATATGGATCAGAGGGCACTGACATAGTTTCAAAAGGATCATGGCTACAAAATGTATCATTAGTATCGGAACTAGTTCGGATACAACCTGAGCGAGCAATAGGTTATGGATAACTCTCTAGCCTTTCTTAGTTTTGGATCACCACATACGACAGGAACATACACTAACGATGAAGAAGATCCCAAGGAAGATTCTGAGGCCGATGATTTTAAGGGATCCGAGGACTTTGTGGAGCACAAGGTTCACAAGGACCCAAAAGATTTTGATCCATAGGATGATCTAGACGACAATTAGGATCTTAGTTAGTTGTGTTTGAGGTCTTCGTGGCTTTCTGTTTATGAGTATGGTTGTTGTTTTAAATTCTGTCTGATAATTGTGTGTTGTACTTAACTAGTGCATGATATTTTCGTACTTGTAGTAAAGTGTTGCTTTGTGTTATGTGATTTTGCCTATCTTATCAAACTATCTCATACAATTTGCATGAGATTCTTTTATACTAGATGTCACGTCTAGCACAAAAAGTTGACCGTACACCTGAAAGCAACTGCCATAACTTGGCTAGTCAGCAATGTGAGGCCCTGACAAGCATGGTAAGTCAAATTTCACAGCAATCAGCCAAAATTCGTGCTGTTGTAGAGCATTTTAGGCACTTCCATCCACCTCTTTTTGAAGGCTCAACCAACTCGCTGGTAGCAGAGGACTGGATAGAAGAGAAAACCTTTATACTAATGGACTGCACTGAGTTATAAAAGTCATCTATACAACTTATATGCATAAAAAAGGAGCAAGTCATTAGTGGGATATGGTGAAGAGAGCTCACCATACAAAAGAAAATCCAATGGAGTGGACTCAATTCAAAGAGTTATTCTTGGAAAAGTACTTCTCGATGGTTAAATAGGACAAGATGGAAGCCGAATTTATGAGACTGACACAAAGAAATCTTTCCTTGGTGGAGTATGAACGTAAGTTCAATGAACTATCATGCTATACGCCACACCTGGTGGATACTGAAGAGCGCAAAGCTAGACGTTTTGAAAAGGGTTTGAGACCCAAGCTTTACAATGCCATCGTTGTACTACAATTACCTACTTCAGCACGTACAGTTGATTGTAAAAGACCATACCTATGAAGCAACCAAAGCCATCAGATAGAGTTGTTATACTCAGAAAAGGCCATGGAGAGGAGAAAATTCTTAAAAGAGAAAGTTGGAAGGAGGAAGATTTGGCAGTGGCAACTGTAATAACAACAATAATAAGAAACCTAAGGGAGCTGACAACCGGCTCAGTTTTCACCATTGTCCAACCTGTGGGAAGCACCATATTGAAGAGTGCTAGAGCAAGACAGGTGCTTGCTTCAAGTGCGGTAAAACTAATCATCTAATGCATGACTGTCCAAGAACGAGAACTAGACAGTAGCCTACGCAGGATCAGGTGTTCACACTTACCAAAGAGGAAGTCGAAAAGGACGATACTGGTATGGTATATGGTACAATCTCTGCGCATGGTTTGGATACATATGCTCTGTTTGATTTGGATGCTACACACTTATTTGTTTCTAGGCGTTTTGCGTCTAAGTTGGCTATGGAACCTGTTGAACTTGACTTTGATCTGTGTATGGCTACACCTTCTAGTGTCAGTATGTGTACTTCTTTTATACTTAAATTCTATAAAGTATGTCCTGGAAATAAGAAGTTGCGTGTCGATTTACTCATTTTGGATATGTTTGATTTTGATGTGACCTTCAGCTTGGATTGATTAGCTAAGTATAGGGCTTGTATCAATTGTAAAAAGAAGTGAATCCTGTTTAGCCCTATAGATGATAAAGAGAAGAGAATCATTCCAATGAAGATGCTTGGAGAATGAAGTGAGTACTTTTTCAACCCAATATTGCCTTCAGAAACTTGGAGATGAGCTATTGGAAAAACTTCAAGAAAAACTTAAAGGGCTATCAATTTCAGACAAGTCTCTAGCTCAAGTCAATCTGCTTGAAGAAGAGAGTGAATCAGGAATGATATATCAACAATTATTTTGTAAATCTACCCCCAGTCACATGGAAGAAGTATCCATTGTAAATAGAATACAATGGGGAAAATCAAAGAAGGCAGATTATCCAAGGTCTTCTCCTATCAATATTCAATTTGAAGATAATGATCCATTCAATGGAGTATTGCTTGATGGAAGATCCATCATCGAATGGAATTTAGACAATCTATTAGAATATCAAATCACCACAATCCTGAAACATATGCTAATATTTTCACAGGCTACTGTGCTGAGGGGCAATAGCAACAAAGACACAAGGTAAACAGTAAATTTTGAAAAATCATAACTAATTCTAAAAAAATAGGATTGACTCAAAACAAAAGATAGAATACTCACAATTAATAGTTCTACCCGTGACAAAACACATGTAGTTTCAAAGGTAATTAAGGGGTTTCTCAATTTAGATTTTCACCAAAACAAAGATAAAATTTCATAGTTTTTCAATTTAAACATATTCAAAACAATTTTAATTCACCGAATGTGAAATCACAATACAACAAAAAGATACATGAAAAGATTATATTAGGAATCCGACCTTGAGTTCTTAAATTCTGCATTGATCTCGTAAAAGTTCCTCAAATAAAACCCTAAAATCAGTTAGGTTTGAAAGAAAGAAACAAAGAGAATTTTCTCAAAATAGAAGAGAAGAAAATAAAATAATCCTTACTCTTGGTTCACATGGTTGAAATAGAGAGAATAGCAACCCCATTTAAGACAAAAATATGTCTTTATATAGTCAAACTAGGATTAGGTAAAAATTCAAATTAAAAATGCAAACTTCCTTTTTCTTTTTTCCATATGATCGGTCATCGGCAGGTAAGAATTTCCAAATTTCTCATTTCTAATTAATTCCATTAACTTTGTAATGAATTATTTTCATAAATAACCTAATTCAAATTAACTATAATTATAATAATTATCTAATTCCTTAATTAAACACCACCAATTCTAATACAAAAAAATTAAAAATTTGAATTTTATTCCAATTGCAGACTTCTAGGCCTACTTTTTCTACTTCTGAGGCTAATTCCCCTTAAGTGTGTATTAGGAATTAGAAACAATTCTTCTATGTTGTTTTCGCAGATTCATCTTAAGTTTTTATACTATGTGTTTTGGTATTCCGCCGATATACCTTTCTTTCCAATAGTCAATATTTGCATCTGCTCTGGTGAAGACTTTATAAAGGAATATGCCTTTATACCATTTGTATTCTAACATGGAATTGCATCATAGATTGTTGAGCTGATCATGCCTAATACCCAGTGCAATTTTGTATGTCCAACTAATCCTTTGAGTACAGAATAGATGAGTGTATTTATTGCATCCTGTTCTATTTGTTGTTTCAGCTTCAGAATTCTAGTTGTTGTGTTAACTGCTTGGATGTAAGTCACTTTTATTACATTAAGGATTTCTTTTTTCACTTGCTCTAAGAAGGTGTCATCTCAGCAGTCTTGTAATTGGCCAACGAATCCATTTACAATTATGAGAACAATTTCCTTGTTATAATTTTCTCTTATGGCCAATGCTTGTGCATATGCTTTAGGAGGATTGTAATCTAATACTTCAAAAGCCTATCTATATTCCATTTGTAAGTAGAACTTCCATCGATTGATACTTTTGAGAGTGCATTGCTGTCTTCAAACTAAAGGTTGACTGGTGAAGGCCTAGGATAATAGATTTTTATAGGCTTGCCCCAGTCTACCTGTTAATAGTAATTGATTGTGCTATTTTTTCTTTATCATAAGTTCCGCTTAGCACTTGTTGGATACTTGGATCCATTTCTTCCTCTTCAAGTGTGTTTACATGAGCTTGTAAATTTCCTTCCAAGATGGTTAAATTCTTCAATTTTTCTTGTATTTTTTTTTTTCCAAAAATTCATCTTCTCTTCTTTGCAATTTCAACTAGTCATTTAAGTGAGGAGGCGGGTGCAACATTGTTGGCCTTAAGTTATTGATGTCCTATCCTTACTGTAACACCCCATTATCCAAGCCTAGGATCTCGAGCAATGAGATGCTACTATATATTATTTTCGGAATATAATTTGCAAAATCAAGAAAATGCTTTGGAGAACACCAAAATGTCTACAAAACTTTTATTTACTCTTTGGGACTAATTTTTCTAAAAACCAACATAAATAAAGACTTTACAGCTCAAAATGCTCAAAAGATTTACACCCACAACATAAAGAAAAGCATGTCAAAACATAATACCATTGCCCAAAAATACTATGCAGAATAACTTGTACTTTACGGTGCCTTCTAGGCCTACACCCCAACCAAGCTTTTACTGTTACTTTTCGGATTTACCTAGCCCATATAAGCACACAGGAGTGAGTGATAAACACTCAGTAGGCATTCCATATGCATATGCCAATGTAATGCAATATGATACAATAAGTGTAAAAATCTCCATTTTTCCCTTCCTTCCATTAAACATTTTGCTCGACTTCCCTCGTTCGTATGGGATCCACATGCTCATTTGTGGTTGGGAGGTCTATATCCCGTGCCCTTACGGAACCCACATGTCTGTTTGTGATCGACTTCTAAATCACGTCTCTAAAGAGACCGACATGCCCATTTGTGGTCAGTGATCTAGAAGCTTGAAACCAAGTTCTCTAAACCAGCACACATCAGTGTGTTTTTAATGTATACAAACTAAGGGAAAAAATTCATTTCTTTGCATAAAAAATACCAAAACCCATGAGATGTTTCTATGCAAATGTATGCACATGCACACACAACACTTTAATGCATAAACAACTAAGTAGAGTGCAAACACACATAATTGAAACCACAATAAAAATTTCAAAAGTTTAATAAAAATACTTTTTATGGGCAATAACTATTATAGATGTGTATAGAATTTAATTTTTAGAATATCAAAGGAAAAATTACCAAAGTAGCGATTAGGACGATCACCACGATCTACCTTTCAACCTTTTCGGTATCACGATCTAGTCTTCTAATGAATGAACAGATGGGTGGGTGTCTACGAATGATATTATTTTCAGAATACGCTCTATTTTCTCAACACATGAGAGAGAGTGTAATAAAACTTTTTGTACTAAAAAATTAAAAGGATTCTGTCTAGTAGAACATCCTTTTTTTTAATTTAAAAAAAGAGAAGAAGGAGTTATTGGGTTTCCTAAATAAAAAATAACTCAATTTTTTAAATTTTAATTAATTATCTAGTAATTTATATATATATATATATATACATACATATAAGATAACTTATCAAGTTGGATAGGAAACATATAAGACAAAATATATTTAAAAAAAACGTGTACAACTTGAAAAGGTAATATTTATGTGGATATAAACACAATCATGTAAAGTATGTTAACTAATTAACTATTTAACAATTAAATAATTATATATAATAATAAACACTAGATAACACATTAACTACATATTATAACTATTTATAACATATATATATATATATGTATGTATATATATGTATTATATCTATATATAATACACATTAACAATACATCTATTATATCTATATATAATACATACATATATTTTAACTATATATCCACGATCTACATGTTAAAAACAAATAGTGTTGAAGATATAATAAAAACATATTTTCTAAACCATAATTAAATAATCATATTATTTAATTGCACAATTAATTCATAATTAATTAATTTACGATATTTGTAATAATACAAACATGTAATTAAGAAAAAAATATTTTTCCTGTATTACAAAAAATAATAAAAAATAATTTTAAATTCAACAATTTTAAATTAATCATTCATATTTCATGTGTTCAATACGGTATTTATAAAGATGACTAGGGGACCTATGAACCCATAATTTCAAGCTCTAATAAGTTTGGTAATTAATTAAACTCTTTACTTAATATTTCTAATTTATTAATTCTAGTATTGCTCCACTAAAAATTATAATTGCACTCTTGCAATTATAGATTAATTTACCCAAAAGAAAAATTAAATAATCCATTGATATAATCACTATATATAAATTAATTATCCATAATTAGTTCATAATTGGAGTTAGAACCAAAATCCGTTAACCTCTCTAATTACATCTTTATCCTCAAGTACCAACAATTCTATAATTAACAATAAATTCATAATCTTATTATGAATTGAGCGCTCTATAGTTTCAATAATTAAATTGTCACTTAAGAGAACTATTTATCCAACTTCTATTCAGAAATAATGGATTCTATATTTGTATATATCATTCTCAACTATTCACTCCAACATGTTTTCAAAATACAAAGTTATAGTTTATCATAAGTAATAAATATTTTCTAGTAAATCAAAAAATATAATATCATAAATAAGAGTATTTTAAATACTCAGGATTAAGATCATTTTACTAATTTTGTACTAGTAAATAGGAGTCTGTTTAATACTTAATGGTAATATACCGTACTAGTAATTTTGAAAAATTAAAGATTACAAAACTTTAATTATTAATTACAGACTAATTTAAATTATTATCTTTAAACTTAATCCTCACATATGTAACTCTTATATATTAAGTTTAAGGTCACATTAATAATCAAGAAATTTTCATGATATTTATAATGTATTATAAATAATACTACCAAACAAAATATAAAAATCAATTACTATTTTATTTATTATTCAGCATCAAAAAATACAATTAATATGCTTTTAAGGTGCTATCCCCAACAATAATTACTAGACTACCTTTCACGATAGTGATAATTATCAAGATGCCCTTGCGTACCTCACTAATTACCGAAACACTCTACCAAAATCTATTTTAATAATTACCAAAATACTTTTAAAGATAATGATAATTACCAAAATATCCCTAAGGGCAGTGGTAGTTACCAAAACGCTCCTCATTATCCCTAAACTACATTTTCTTTATAAAAATAATATTTTATGCCCCAAAACTATATATATATACAAATATATTTTCCTATAAAAAATACAAATATATTTATACATACACAAATATATAAGTATATATGTATAACCACATACATATATATATTTAGACACACACACACACACACACACACACATATATATATATATATACATATACATATAAACAGAAATGCTCTGGTGCATTACATCGCTCATATATGATAAGTAACATATACATGTCATTTTATTAAAGATGGGCAAAAATGTAAATTCATGCTATTCATTAATTTTTATATATACATCCCACTTGTCAATTATACCCTTATTGTCGCACACCATATATAAGTTAGGTAGTGCACTAGAGCAGTTCTCTACATATAAATACATTCACACAGATGCACGTATGTATATATATATATATCTACATACATTCTCATATCCATATACACATATATATATTCACACTTATTTAGATATACATATACACATATATATTAATATAAATATGCACACACACACACACACACACACACATATATTTATATAGATATATATATATATATATATTTATATACAATGCATGCACACATTCACACATATACACTTTCACATATGTATAACAATAAATACAAACACACATATGAATTTATCAAAAACCCTAATTTTCAAATAAAAATATTAAATAACTAGGAAATGTAAAATGACCAAAATGCTCTTCACAAATTCAAAAATACCAACCATGTCCCTTTCCATGGATGACCATTCCAAGTCTCCAAAACAACTCAATTTCACCCAAATTAAAGTAATAAACATGGGGTTTTCCAAGATCCCCAACACAATTAACCAATCCAAGCAACAATTCACCTAAAATATATGTAATTCCATAATTTTTCACACAATCAAATCCATAAAATTTGGGGCTTTTTCCATGCCATCCAACCAAGCCCAAATCACATAATCAAGGCCACCAAACAACCATAACGAATTAAGAATCACATGCTTTTAGCAATAACTCAACCGAAACATCAAAATTTCACAAAAATTATAAAGGGGTAAGAACACCTACCTCTCTTCCAAGTTTGAAAGCTCCTAAATCACCACTGGAAATCCACAAATCTCACTTGGTTCAAAGTCCCCAAGGTGGCGGATTGCTTTCCCTTTATTTTTTGTTTATTTTTCTTTGTTTTCTCTCACTTTCTCTCTCTAGAATACTCTATAAACTTGGTTATGGAAAAAAGTGGCTGATCATATGCTTAAATAAAGTGAAAATTAAAAGTAATTAAAAGAATTAAAAATAAAAAAGAGGGTCAAAGTCAACATTTTGATTAAGGGTAAAATGGAAAGAAAAATAATTATTCGGTCCCTAACTAGATACTTTAGGCCCTTACCAAATGCTTGGGGAAATTTCAACTAGTTCGTTGCAGTATAAGTGGTGATGTGGCAATCAAAATTTAACTGTGACCGAAAGTCAACAGTTTTGGAAAAACATAGGTGTTACACTCATTCTTTACCAGCATCATTTGGGAAGATTCTTGCATTTTAAGCAACAAATTTTTATTGGCTTTAAGATCTCTTCTATCCTGGTTGTCTAGTTTTCAAGTGATTGAACATACATATTTGTATACTATTCTGTTCAATCACATGTTTTATTGTTTTGCAAGAGGCTACTTTGTTCCCATCTTTTGATGTGGCTTTAAGTGGGATTGCTTTAGCTCTTCTTGAAATATCCAACGAGATTGGAGGTATGAATGATTGAATTTTTACTTAATACATAGGCCTCTTTACCTGCAGTGAGGTAGATCCTTAACGTATTCCCTCAATTAATTATCTGTGCATAGTAGGTATGCCCTTGAATGAAACTCTAGATGGTGTTGGTCTAAGTACTACTTCTTGTAGCCTTTAAGATCTTGTTTAGAACCTTAGTTCAATAGTTTTGTCTTCTCCTCTTATGATATCTATAGGAGTAATTGATCTTGGTACCATTTGGATTCTATGTTGGGAAGCTTCCAGACTTTTGGAATGGTAACTTCATCCCAGCTAATTCTCCTTGGAACTAAAATCTTGATTTCTATAGATTTTCCTAGAATAAGGTGGTTTCTCATCCTTTCTTTTATTTGAAAACATTAGTATGAATATTTCGGCTTAATGAGTTCATTATTTGTAGAATATTCTACAAATCAGCTAAATGTTTATGGACTCTGAATCCATATCATACCCTTGTGATCGAATATTTATCATGAGCGCCTTCATGATTGTTTTTTCTTTCAAATATAGAGAGAAATTTTGAAAACAATTGAAGTATATCTATCCATCATATAACGACAAGGTGACACATCTGAGAAGTGAACTTTTGAATATATTCATGTGCTTGTCTTGCAATGTCATTAGAACTGAGTTGTTGAGACCCAATCAATGACATAGCTTAACTACAACTTGTACTAATCCCAGATGTAGTAGACTATATTTCACCTTGGCTTCCTTGATAAAATTTTGGGGTAGAAGCTCGAAAGACATCATTCCCTCAGTTAATGGTGAGGCTTCCTCCATGATTTTTAAAACATAATCAGTTTGGGCCTTGAAATGGCCCTTTGTATAGATTGAATATGGAGAAATAGTGGGTAAAATACAATTTTGTAAATGGTTTTCTATATCATAGATAACAAGTGTTTCTTTGTATTTTTTGATTTTTTGTTGTGGTTTAGGTGTGAGGTAGAAGTGGAAGTTGAAGACTTTAGGGAAAATAAAGATCTAAATAAGTTTGACATTGAACCTTAAATTCCTAGAATGCTCTATTGACCATGAAAACTCTTAAAGGCTAAACCAACAATCTCACAACCTCACCCGACACAGTTGACTACTAATCAAAGTCAAAATTTGACCACCACATCATCATGACATGTCATCGTGCCACATCATCACTGAATTGGTGAGGATTTATCTGTACACTTGGCAAGTGTTTAAAGTACTTAGCCTGTATTTTGATTATGCTTTAAAAAATAGTCCAAAAAGTAGTTCGAAAAGTAGTGTAATTATACCGCCTTTTTAAATTTTTGAAAAATCTATTATTTTATTATTTTTTTTAAGAACATCTAGCATTATTTAAGTGTATGAATACCCACCCCACCCCTCATTTGAAGCTTCTTCCATGTTCTAGAGAGAGAAATTAGAGAGAAAGTGAGGAAAAAGAAAGAAAACAAAGGAAAAGAAAGGGTTTTCAATGCCGTAAATCATCGTAGAAGCTTGGTTCGGGTGATTGAAGTGTTTTTAAATGTGTTCCAAGCAAGTTAGCAAGGAAAGAGGTAGGTTTTCCAAACTAAGTTGATTTTCAGTTTGATTTTTTGGTTTTTCGGTATGATTTCTTGCAGATCTATGTGTTTTGAACATTTTCCATGCTTGATTTGTGTTTGAATCTATTGTTTTGAGTGTATTGTAGATGAATATGAGAACCCCCAAATGGTGAAATTATGGTTTGATCAAGTTTATAACTTTGTTAACTATTTAGGATTTTATTATTGTATATGGAAAATTGGCATGTTGGATTTGCATAACCCCCTTGAAATTTCATGATTTGGTGTAGAATTGTGTTGGAAATCAAGCTTGAGATTTTCGACCATTAGGGGACATATTGGTCATTTTTGAATTGTGTAGGGGTATTTTGGTCTTTTCACATATAGGGGCATTTTGATAATTTTCAGCAATATGGCTTTGTTTTTAAGTAATTTTTTTATAATGCCATGTGTTTTGAGGTTAATGATAAATTTTTTTATATGGGAAGGTAAAAGTGTAGAATTAGTTTACATAAGTGTGTGTGTGTATACCTATATATATATATATATATACATTTTAAATGTATAAATATGTGTAGGTGTATTTAATTAAATGTGAATTAATAAGCACATGTAAGTATGAATATATGTGAATGTGCAAGTGTACGTGAATGTGTTTGTGTGACCGTTGTATATATGTGGCAATACATATATATATATATATATGTTTGTAAAAAGATATAGAATCATATGTGTGTACGTAGTTAAATAAATTTTCAAGGGTAAATAAGTAATTTCACATCTTTTAAAATATCATTAAATATATTGTCTCTTGTACAAATTTTACAAGAAGTATTTTTACGTAATTGGTATTTTAAATATATGTATATTAAATTGAAGAAATAAAATTTTCTATTTAATTTATAGTTATTTTATATCCTAAGGGCAAAATGGTAATTTTATTAAAAAATAGGGTAAAATAGGAACTTGATGTTACTTCCAAGGAAAAAATGGGAATTTTAATTTTCTACCAAGAATAAAGTTGGAATTTTATATTTTTTAGCAAGAGCATTACTGTAATTTTGAAACATGTACAAGGGTATTTTTGGAATTTTAAAATATTATCAAGGGCATAATTGGAAATACATATTTTTGTGAAGGGTAAAATTGATATTTTATTTCATCACTGAGCAAAAATTTATAAATTCATATTGTATGGGTGATTTAGAGATATTATCTCTTATGTTCAAGTGTATATGTATAACCGCTTTGGTTATTTATTATGAATGAGTTATGTATGGCAGTTTATGACATTGAATGCAGTTATTAAATATAGAAAGGTAACTGTGTGTTAAGTTGACAAACAGTCACATGTATACATTTGCATATAAACAATTCATGAAAACTGATGTTTTTACATAAACAAACTGATTTTCCAAATAGAATATGTTTTCGAAAAGCGTATAGTTATTTATGACCATGCACACGTAGGCACATATGTAATGGATGGGGCATCTATGGATATGTAAGAGAACCGTTTAGTTTAGGTCCCATTAACTAGTGAGTATGGAGATGCGAGCATATTGGTGTATGTGATGGTTAGTACCCCGATACTTGCATGATGCGAATGCAAGTAGATCTCTTCCCTACTTATACCATTGCCTCTAAATGGTTAACTTGATTTAGTTTTCTTGAAAGTATGTCTGAGTGCTGCTTTGGAAAATAATAGTTGTCGACGGATAACTAGCTCCAGCGTAACTGAAGGGATTTCAGACGTTACATTTTAAAGTCCTAGGACCATTGTTTTGAAATTTAGTGCACTATTTATATTTTAAAGATTTTATACCGTAGTCGAATTCATTGAAAAAGAAAAATTAATATTTCGGAAAAGATGAGAAATATTTTGTAAAATATATAGCATTGCATCGACATGTACATTTGGGAACCTACTGAGTGTTTATCACTCACCTTTGTTTGCTTATGTATGCTAGGTAAATCTTACTCTTGAATTGTCAAGCTTGGTCGTAGCGGAGGCACTGAAAGGCAGGGGCAGTAATGTAAATTTACTTTTTGCACTTTGTTATATTATCTTTAGACAATAGTACTCTGATTTTGAACCCTATTTTCTTTTCATTGTGGGTTTTGTAAATGACCAAGTTTGCTATTTATTATTATTTGCTTCGGTTTTTAATTATCAAGATTTTATATATATGAAATTAAATGATCTTAAAAAGTGAAGAAAACATTCTATATGTGTTATTAACATTGTCTAAAAACCCGAAATATATATACTTAAAAAATAATACGGAGTGACAACTCTTTAGTCGGGTCAATGGGCTTAGGTAAGGGGATGTTACAGATTCTTTTAGAGAATTTTCACCAATAGAATCGTCCTGTTCCACTATTTATGTTTTAAAGATTTGTCATCGTAATAGAATTCAGTGAAAAAGGAAAATCAATATCTGGGAAAAAGATGAGAAATGTTTTGCAAAGCATACTACACTACATCTGCATGTGCATTTGAAAATCTACTTAGTGTTTACTATTCATCTTTGTTTGTTTGTATGTGCTACATAAATTCTACACTTAAACTGTCGAGCTTGGCTGTAGTGGAGGCACTGAAGGGCAGGGACAGTAATGTAAATTTATTTTTTATATTTTATTATATTATCTTTAGACAATGGTACTAATTTTGAACTCTATTTTTTTTATACTGTGGTTTTTGTAACGTCTCCATTTATTGTTTACTTTTGAAATATTATTACAGTTTATTTCGGTTTTAATCATCAACTTTTTATAAAAGAAAAAATGATCTCAAAGTGTGAAGAAAACATTGTATACGTATCATTAAATTGTCTAAAGAAACCCGTAATATTATATTTCAAAAATAATATGAGGTGGCAACTCCTTAGTCGGGTCTCCAAGCTCAGGTAAGGAGGTATTACAGTTTTGGTATCAGAACACGATTTTCATTTAAATTTTCATTAACTACCTGCTTCAGTGTCCATCTGCACGCCAAGGTAACTTCTTTTATTTATTTCTAATATATGTTGTTTATTTAACCATATGTTTTATTACTTGAATTGTTGCATAACATGGGTCAACTGGTAAGTATGTTCTCTCGTTTACTACGTAAGCGAAAATATGGTTCGATTAAAGAGCTGAGTGCTAATAGATGAACGGAAAGTTTTGATCTTCCATCAACTTTTAAAGTCGAATGCAAAGATATCAGTGTGGTAGAAGAGTCAGTTAACCAAGACTTAGAGCAAAGGAGACAAAAAGTGGCCTAGTTTTTGAATAATGAGATTGTGGTGATACCCTTACCAGATAGTGGAGTTTGGTATGTGAATCAGAGGGCATTGATACAATTTCAAAGGGATCATGGCTACGAAACGTATCACTAGTATTGAAACCAGTTCGGACACAACCCGAGCGAGCAACAGGCTTTGGATAACTGTCTAGCCTCTCTTGAATTTGGATCGCCACAGGCGACAGTGATAGACAATAACAATGAAGATGACCCCGAGGAAGATCCTGAGGAGGTTAATAATTCCGAAGGATTTGAGGACTCTGAGAACTCGATGGATTCGGTGGAGCATAAGGTTCATAGGGACCCAGAGGATTTTGATCCATGGGTTGATCCAGACAGTGATTAGGATCTTAGTTAATGCATGTGGCCTTTGTAGTTTTCTATTTATGAGTATGGTTTGGGTTCTGAGTTTTTTTTGACAGATATGTGCTGTATTTAACTGGTGTATGATACTTTCCTACTAGTAGTAAGGTGTCACTTTGTGTTATGTAATTTTGCTTATTTATCAAATTATCTTGTATAATTTGCATGAGATTCTTTTATTTTAGATGTCATGCCCAGCACGACAAGTTGACTGCACACCTGAAAAGAATCTACACGACTTGGCTAGTAAGTTATGTAAGGCCCTAGCAAGCATGGTGGGTCAAAGTTCATAACAATCAGGTGAAATTAGTGTATTATGGAGTAGTTTAAGTGCTTCCATCCACCTGTGTTTGAAAACTCAACCAACCTTCTAGTAGTGGAGGACTGGATCCGGAAGATGAAGAAAACCTTTACACTGATGGACTGCACTGAGTCACAAAAAGTTATTGGTAGGATATAGTGAAAAGAGCTCACCATACAGAAGAAAATCCAATAGAGTGGACACAGTTCAAAAAGTTTTTTTTGAAAAAGTACTTCCCTATAGTTAAGCGAGATGAGAAAGGAGTTGAATTTCTGATATTGACACAAGGAAATCTTTCTTTTGTGGAGTCCAAACCCAAGTTTGATAGGCTATCATGTTATGCGCCACACCTTGTGGATATTGAAGAACTTAAAACTAGGCACTTTGAATAGGGTTTGATGCCCGAGCTTTACAACGCCATAGTTGTACTGTAATATCTACTTATACTGATGTTCTCCAACAAGCATAGCTTATCGTAAAGGACCATGCCTCTGAAGCAGCTAAAGTCATTTGACATAGTTCTTCTGCTCAAAAGAGACCCTAGAGAAGAGAAAATCCTCAAAAGAGAAAGTTTGAGAGAGGAAGGTTTGGTAGTGGCAACTGCAATAACAACAACACCAACAACCAAAAAACCTGAGGGAGTCGATAACCGACTCCGTTTTCCCCAGTGTCCAACTTGTGGCAAGCACCATACTACAGAGTGTTGGAGGAAGATCGGTGCCTGCTTTAAGTGTGGCAAAATTGCTCATCTAATGTGTGATTGCCCAGGAACGTGAACTAGATAGAAACGTACACAAGGTTAAGTGTCCGCACCAACCAAAGAGGAAGCAAAAAAGGATGAAGCTGCTATGGTAGGAGGTACAATCTTTGCTCATGGTTTAGATGCATATGCTCTATTTGATTCGGGTACTACGCACTTGTTTATTTCTAAACATTTTGTGTCTTAGTTATGGAACCTGTTGAACTTGACTATGATCTATGCATGTCTACACCTTCTGATGTCAGTATGTGAGCTTTTTTTATGCTTAAATCCTATGAAGTGTGTATTAGAAATGAGAAGTTGCTTGCCGATTTAAATATGTTGGATATGTTTGATTTCAATGTAAGCTTCGGCATGGATTGGCTGTCTAAGTATAGGGTCTGCATCGATTGTAAAGAGAAGAGAATCCTGTTTAGCCTTGCAGATGGTCAAAGTTTTGATTACAGGGTCGAAGTTAAGGCTGTAGCTAAAATTGCTAATAGTCATGCAAGCATTAAGGTGTTTGCATCAAGGTGGTCAAGGATTCCTTGTTAGTGTTTACAAGAAGGAATAGGAAGCTCTAAAGCCGCATGATGTCAAGGTAGTTCGAGAGTTCTTTAATATTTTTACAGAAGAGCTTTTAGGTTTACTACCAAAACAAGAATTAAAGTTTACCATTGACTTGGTACAGGGAATTACAACCTTCTTGAAGGCACCATATCATATGGAGCATTTCACTTTGGGGAGGACCTGTTCTATTTGTTAAGAAGAAAGATGGTTTGATATGTTTATGCCTTAGCTATCGAGAGTACAATAAGGTGACAAATTAAAAACAAGTATCCCTTACTAAGGATTGACAATCTATTTGATCAACTATAAGAAGTGAGTATTTTCTTAAAAATCAATCTTCGAACAGATCGAAGAGTGCTTTTCGAACAAGATATGGCCATTACGAGTTTGTAATGATACCATTTGGGCTAATGAATGCACCAGCAATATTAATAGACCTAATGAATCGAGTTCATACTATTTAGATAAGTTCGTTATGGTGTTTATCGACGACATACTTATCTACTCAAAGTTAGCCATTGAACATGAAAAGCACTTGAGAGTAGTGTTGTAAAGACTATGTGAGAAGTAGTTGTTCACTAAATTCAAGAAATGTGAGTTATGGTTGGAGAGCATTACTTTTCTGAATCCTGTAATATCCGACAAGGGAATTCAAGTGGACTTGGTAAGATCGCAGTAGTACAAAACTTGAAGAGACCAACTAACATTGGAGAAATTTGAAGTTCTCATGGTTTGGCATGTTATTGCCAAAGGTTTGCATAAGGTTTTTCTAATATCGTAATGTCGTTGACACAGTTGTTAAAGAAAGAGAACATGTTCATTTTCTAAAGAGTGTGAAAAGAGTTTTATAAAGTTCAAGAATAAATTGATCACAACACTTATCCTTACTTTACCGAACGACAAAGATGACTTTGTGATCTACACCGATGCCTTAGGCAAATGATTGGGTTAACTGCCCTACATATGATTTCGAGT
Source organism: Rhamnella rubrinervis (assembly GCA_007844105.2). Taxonomy (NCBI): domain Eukaryota; kingdom Viridiplantae; phylum Streptophyta; class Magnoliopsida; order Rosales; family Rhamnaceae; genus Rhamnella; species Rhamnella rubrinervis. The sequence continues at coordinate 7,235,448 of CM017575.2, read as the reverse complement.
TGGCAACAATGGTGTTTGCTCTGAAGATCTAGCATCATTACTTGTCTGGAGTGAAGTGCAAAATCTACACTGACCACAAGAGTCTCAAGTATTTTTTCACTCAAAAAGAGCTAAACATGAGGCAAAAGAGATTATTAGAATTATTCAAGGACTACGACTGCACTATCAACTATCACCCAAGAAAGATGAATGCAATGGTGAATGCTTTGAGCATAAAGTACATTAGTTATAGAGATAGCTTGATTACTACTTAACCATGTATTTTGGAGAACTTGCGAAGCATGGATATTGAAGTGGTCCCTAACCAGTTTTTATCCATGTTTTCATTGCTTACGATTCAGCCATTGATAGTGGACAAGATAAAACTAAGTCAAGCTGATGATCTAGCTCTCATAAAGATGAAAGATGAAGTAATTCAAGAGAAAATACCAGAGTTTAATCTTGTCAGATATAAGATGCTGAGATTTGGTGCTCATTTGTGTGTGTCAAATGTTGAAGAAGCCAAGAAGGAAATTTTAGTGTAAGCTCACTGTACACCTTATACGGTTCACTCGGGAGCTACAAAGATGTGCAGGGTCATCTCCAAAATTTTTTAGTGGTTAACTTGTCATCAAGTCATAAAGTTTATAGAATAGTGCTTGACTTCTGAACAAGTGAATATCATAAAGTTTGTAGAATAGTGCTTAATTTGTCAGCAAGTGAAGATCGAGCATCAAAGACTATTTGGCTTTAAAAACCGTTGATGATTCCAGAGTAGAAATGGGAGCTCATTACCATGGATTTTGTTGTGGGTTTACCACCTTCTCAATGAGGTAGCGATGTTGTTTAGGTGATTGTGGACTAACTTACAAAATTGGCTCATTTTCTGCCCATGCAAATGACTCACTTGGTGGAAAAGTTGACTCAGTTGTACATTAATGAGATCATCCGGTTTCATGGTGTATCCGTGTCAATCCTTTTTTACTAAGACCCAAGATCTATGCCATCTTTTTGGAAGAGCCTACAAAAAGTAAGAGGGACAAAGTTGAACTCCAATGTTGCTTTTCATACTCAAACCAATGGTAAGTTAGAGCGGACTATCCAGATATTGGAAAATATACTAAGAACATGCATACTGGATTTTCAAGAAAGTTGGAAGAAGCATATTCCATCATTGGGATGACACCGTACGAGGCTCTCTACAGAAGAAAGTGTAAATCACCATCTCATTAGCATGTGCATGACCCTTCTCATGTCATTGAGTATTAACCATTGGAAGTCTGAGAATCTGACATACGAGGAGAAACCAGTGAAGATCTTGGATCGAATAGATCAAGTACTTCAGAATCAGGCGATTCCACTTGTGAAAGTTTTTTGGTGGAACTATGCAGTCGAAGAAGCAATGTGAGAGCGAGAAGATGAGATGGAAGAAAAGTATCTGACTATGTTAGAGTAAGCACTCTAACTCTTTAAATTAAATTTCGAGGATGAAATTTCTTTTTAGGAGAGGTGAGTTATAATAGCTGCTTTATTTTGAACTTTATTGGTACTGCTTACTTTTACTTTCGGCATAGTTTTTAGTGCTTATATTCATTTTCGACATCGCTGGAAATGTTTGTTTGCATTCCAAGCACAGTTGACTACTGGTTAAAGTCAAAATCAACCTTGGTCAAAGTAGAAAGTCAACTTTAATAAAAGTCAAAGGTTGACTGCCATGTCATCATTCCACGTCATCGCCACATAATCACCCTAACTGTGAAAATTTTGTATGGTTTCTCTGTACACTTGGCAAGTATTTAAAGTGCCTAGACTCTATTATTTTGACTGTGGTGTGAAAAAACAATCCAAAAAGTAGTGTAATTATAACTATCTTTCTAAACTTTTTTATATTTTTAAGTAACCAATTAGCTTTTAAGCACCATGGCCGACCACTCTCCCTCATTTTTAAGGTTCTTTCAAGTTTAGAGAGAGAAAAAAAGAAAGGAAGTGAGAGAAGAGAGAAAACAAGGAAAAATGGGAAAGAAACGCTATAGATCATTCTAGAAGGCTTAGATCCATGGTTTGTGGTATTTTCAAGTGAGTTTCAAAGAAGAAAGCAAAGGAAGAGAGGTAGGTTTCCAAACTTTTTGAATTTCGGTTAATTTTATGTGTTTCTCGGTTTAAATCCAAGTAAATCCATGTGAATCTAGGTGTTTTCTAGCTTGATTTGTGTTTGAATTATGTGATTTGGACTTGATTTGGTGTATGGCAAGGATTCTCAATTTCTAAAATTTGGATTTTAATTTTTTATACATTATATGTTGAATTTTGATGAATTTATGTATTAAATTGTTAATTAGCATGTTGATCTTGCAAAGCCCTCAAGAAATTGCATGATTTGATGTGAAATTGTGGTGGAAATCAAGCTTGAAAGTTTCAGCCATTAGGGGAAACATTTGTCATTTTAAATTTTGTTAGGGGTATTTTGGTATTTTCATATATATGTGTAACTTTATGAAAAAATAGTAAAGTTTAATTATAAGGTGGTCACTATAATAGTGTATATGGTTTTATAGAATAACTTAGGCTTATATTTTGTGTAGAAATGCTTGAGTATGTGTATATATAGGTAAAATTATATGTGTATATTATATATATTGGTTAATTAAATGCATGTGTGCAATGTTGTGTATAAATGTGTGTGTGTAATGTGGATGCATGTCAGTGGGTGTATATATATATATATATATATATATGAGTTAGTAAAACTATATGTGTGTATATATATATTATATTAGTTTACAAGGGTATAAATGTAATTTCACCCTTATTAAAATATATCTTTAATAAGATAATTTTGGTATAAAATATATTTTCACAAATATAAGTGTTACAAGAAATCATTTTGATTTAAAATAGTATTTATAATATATATATATATATTTACTTTTAATTGATATTTTCTATTTAATTTATATATATTTTATACTTACTACAACTAAAAGGTTGCAGATCTAAGTGCAGGTTGTCTCAAGTAGTAAATTCTCGGGAGTCCGAGGTCGATCCACAGGGAACTAATGAAGAAAAATTATTAGAGATTAAAATAAAATGATTTGTAAACTAAGATTAAACTAATACAAGTTATTCTCAAGTAAAAAAGATTTGCTAGGGTTAGGGGATCCACTATTGGTATATAAAATAAGGATAAGATTAATTTGTTTATAACTCAATTGGAATCCATGCACAAAGAAGGTTCCAATTGAAAAATATAACATTCAAAGTTCATTTAAAATTAGAAATGCAGTTATATTTTGTTACTAACGTCAACACTTGCAAATGGGTTCAAGTATTCATTGTGTCAATTTCTTGTCAACAATGAATCAAGATCCCCAATTTATAAGGAGGGTTCCTAATAACGCCAATACATGTAAGCAGGTTCAAGTATTCATTGTGTCAATTTCTTGTCAACAATGAATCAAGATCTCCACATTACAAGGAGGGTTTCTAAGTTGATTGAAATAAATACAACACATATAATAACAACATGATAATGTAAATATTCAAGCTCAAGAAAGAGATTAATCTAATCTTATTTTACAACCACAAGCTTCACCCTTTCATCCAACCAAAATGAGGATTAGTTACTTATAAGAAAGAAGAAAGAAATAAAGAATAAAGGAAGAAAGAAGAAAATGAACATAACTTCTACTTAGAACACAAGAAGATTATAACAAGAGAAACAAAAATACAAAGAGTATGATCTGATCTCTCCATTTTATAATGATTAAATGAGTATTCATTGCTGCTATTTATAGAACATTAAGGGTAACAAAATGCCAAGAGACTTGTATAAAAATAGACACATGGTTAGGGAAACTTTGAAAATATATGTCATGCTTGTCTTCACATTGAATTCGGTGGAATCTTCCATTAGTCAAAACATGACAATTGTAGCTGCGTGTCTTAGCTGTCCAGAATAATTGTACTTTAGCCCCAAATACGGCCCACTAAACTTCTGAACTGGACTTTGTTGATAACTGCAATGTTGTTGTGCATTAAACCATCTTTTCATTGCATTAAAATCACCTTAATTGGCCTTCTAGATTGAGAGACATATCCATGTTATTAAACCTATATAAAAAAAACACACATTTCAATTTATTTTTACTTTTAAACTTAAATTTAAAGAAATTGCATAAATTAGAGAAATTAATGATACTTTTAAGTGTACGATGATGATTTAGACTTTAATAAATATACACTTTTAAGTGCTCATCACAACCCCCAACCAGCCTATTACTAGTCCCTAGTAATACAAACGTCACTGATGAGTTGAATTCACAAAGTTAATCACCATTTTTTTTCATTTGATTAATTCAATTAAACAAACTCTCACTTATCTAGTTATTTTTAAGATATTGTTAAAGCTTCTTTTAGTACTCATTTTCACAAATATATAGAGTTATTTATGATAAGAGCAAAAATCGATTTCAATGCTTTGTTAAGGTTACTTCCTTGGGCAGAGGTTGTTTATTTATTTATCAACTCTTTTTTTTTTTAAACAAAATAGATCTTTAACCCATGTAACAAGTTTTGAGCTAATGACTCCCAAATCAGTTGGTCTTAGAGGATTAGGTGTTAAGACACCTCTACGAGTTTAATACTCGGGTTACAATTGCTTATTTAATTTTCTTTCTTTTTTTTAGACAAGTGCAATGTTTGATTCCCTTAAACTTTCTCCTTAACCTTTATATCGAGTTTTAAACCAATAACTCCCAAACCAATTGGTTATAGGGTATTAGATGTTGAGACACCCCTACGAGTTAAATTTCTCAGGCTAAGGAGGTTACGAAATCAAACTTTGTCCACAATTTTTTTTTTTAATAATTAACTACCCCTTTCCTTGGTTGTTCTCTTTTAGCAAAGTAAAGGAACAAAATTATTGCAACATTCCTTTCATTTTTTTGCAACCCACAATAATGTGTATAAGTGTGTGTGTGAAAGACAGTTTAACAATATTTACTAAAAATAGTTAGATAAAGACATGAGAGTTTAAAAGCTTGAATTTTTTCAAAGAGAATTAAATGATAAAACTTTGTTACTTCTACAAATCAAGATAAAATAGTAACCTCCCTCCTTAGATGCGTCTCAAGAGTAAAATTACTCCTTACTCAGCCATACTTAATTGGTTTTAGTTACAGCAAGTTAGTTAGTTAGTTATCTATTTTTTATAAAAGAAACTCCCTCCCCCAACCAGATTTCAACATTGCCCTTAATGTTTAAATATAGAAATGTTCAGAAGATGTTACCTGATACGACATGTATTGAAAAAAGAAATCTAACAAGGACTTGAGTAAATATAAAATGTTGTAAATAAAACCAAAAGGTAAGAAAGTTATAAACTGAGTGTAAGAAAAATGACCTCCGCATGCTTCTGAATGAAAAAAATTAATAATGTTACTTACCTCATGGTCGGCTACACATCTATGAAATATCTAATCAAAACAGTACTTAAACAGATAGGGATCATCCCAGTAAAAGTTTTTCACCACAGTTAAAAACTTTTTTTTGTCTTGTGAAGTCCAAAATTTTAGGATTTGACCTGTGACAAGAAAATTGGCAATGTCAGCAAACCATGGTAAATTTGAAATACTAAAAAGTTGTTTATCAGGAAAAGTGTTATTAATTGGTGTAAAGTTAAAAGTATCATCACAAATAAGTCTTGATAAATGATCAGCCACAACATTTTCAACTCCCTTTTTATCTCGAATGGTGACAGAAAACTCTTGAAGTAAAAGAATCCACCTAATCAATCTAGGTTTGACATCTTTTTTGGAGAAAAGATATTTCAAAGCTGCATGATCACTAAAGACAACAATTGGTGAGCCAACAAGATAAGATCTAAATTTATCCAATGTAAATACTACCGCAAGTAAATGACATAATTGGGCACTATTTAGGATTTTACTTGCATAGTAAATGACATAAGGTTTCTTATCTTTCTTTTGTCCAAATACTGCTCTAACAGTATAATCACTTGCATCACACATTATTTTAAAAAGTAAAGATCAATTAGAAGGTTGCATTATAGGAGCAAAAGTAAGCATATTTTTAAGCTTAACAAAAGTCTTTTCATAATTTTCTGTCCATTCAAAAACAGTATGTTTTGATAAAAGGTTATTCAAGGGTCTAAATATTATACTAAAATCTTTAATAAAGCTTCTATAAAAACCAGCATGTCCTAAAAATGATATAACATCTTTAACATATTTTGATGTTGGCAAGTTAGAAATCAACGTAATTTTAGATTTGTCTACCTCGATACCTTTTGATGAAACAATGTGACCAAGTAAAATACCATTTATTATCATGAAATGACATTTTTTTCCAATTGAGCACAAGATTCTTCTTTTCACACCTGGTCAAAAAATTTTCCAAGTTAAATAAGCAATCATCAAATGAGTCACCAAACACAGAGAAATCATCTATGAAAACTTCAAGAAAACGTTCAACCATATCACAAAAAATGCTAAGCATGCATCTTTGAAATGTAGCATGTGCATTACACAATCCAAACAGCATTCTACGATATGCAAAAATACTAAATGGACACGTAAATGTAGACTTCTCTTGATCTTCGGGTGCGATTGCAATTTGGTTATACCCAGAATTCTCATCCAGAAAACAGTAGAATTCATACCCCACAACCCTTTCTAAAATTTGATCCATGAAAGGTAAAGGGAAATGATATTTCTTAGTCATTGAGTTAAGTTTCCTATAGTCAATGCACATGCGCCAACCAGTAACAGTCCTAGTTGGAATTAACTAATTATTTTCATTTTTTACTACAGTGACTCTAGATTTCTTAGGTACAACTTGTGGAGGACTTACCCATTTACTATCTGAAATAGGATAAATGATTTCATTATCTAGAAGTTTAATGACTTTATTTCTCACTACCTCTTTCATATTAGGGTTAAGTCTTCGTTGTATTTCTCTAGATGGTTTAGCATTTTCTTCTAAATAAATCTTATGTGTGTATATGAGAGGATTAATTCCCTTTCAATCAGCTATTGTCCATCCTAATGCATTTTTATGCATTTTCAAAGTTTGTATTAACTTATTTTCTTAGAGTGTATCAAGTTTGGATGAAATTATTACCGGAAAGGTTTCATTTTCACCCAAGAAGGAGTATTTTAGATCAGACAGCAATGCTTCAAATCAAGCTTTGGTGGTTGAACACTTGAAGGTATGTAGACTTTGGACTGCCGTGGTAGTTCCTTAAATTTTGGTCTCCAACCATTTACCTTTGAATCCTAAAATGCATTTAAGAAAGAGAGTGTATGTGAGATTTCAGAATTGATATTGAATACAAATTCATCAGAAATAACTAAACATGCTTCTAATGGGTCAGATAGATGAGTAGAGACAAACTGTTCATGGACAAGTTCTTCAATGATATCCTCTTCATGCAAATTACTATTATCTCCAGGATGTTTACAAATATTAAAAACATTCATTTCCAAAGTCATATTCCTAAAAGAAAGTTTCAAAACACCATTTCTACAGTTAATCAAAGCATTTGAAGTTGCAAGAAATGGTCGTCCCAAAATAACAGTTATTTGAGCTTTGGAATTTGAAATAGGATATATGTCCAAAACTATAAAATCCACAGGGTAATAAAATTTATCAATTTGAATTAAAACATCTTCTACAACTCCTCTAGAAATTTTAACCGAACGATCAGCAAGTTGAAGTGTTGATGTTGTGGGTTTCAGTTCTCCCAATCCTAACTACTCATAAATAGAAAAAGGAAAAAGGTTAACACTAGCACCAAGATCATGTAAAACACACTCTACCTTAGTATTTCCAATCACACATGTTATCGTTGGACAATCAGGATCTTTATACTTAGGTGGGGTGTTTTGTTGGATAATTGAACTAACACTTTCAGTTAAATATGGTTACTTTTGTACATTTAATTTCCTTTTGACAGTACACAAATCTTTCAAAAATTTTGCATATGAAGGAATTTGATTTATTGCATCCAACAAAGGAATGTTAACTTTTACTTGTCTCAACACCTCTAAAATTTCATAATTTTAATTCAAATTTTTAACTGGTTCCAATCTTTGAGAAAAAGGTGCAGACAATAAATACTTATCTTTAAGAATAGTTCTAGTTTGTCATACTTACTATCATCCTTACCATTATCCTTTGGCTCTAAGGGTCCACCTTGTGTGTGATCTTTGGAATGGATGGCTTTGTCTATGACTTTTCCACTTCAAAGAGTTGTGATAGAATTGACATCTTTAGGTTGGCTCTCACTTGAGGTGGAAACATGACATTAACTAGCAAGATTAGGTTGGGGTTGAGCAGGAAACTTACCTTTCTCTTGAGTGTGCAAACTTACAATCAAAGCAGAAATTATGCTTTTGATCTTATTGATAGCATGTGAAGTTTGATTGTTGATGTTTGTTTGGTCTTGAATGAAAGCTTACATTGTCTCTTCCAAATTCCTTGAACGCGATGATGCATATGGAGAAAAATTTGATGTACCTTGAGAAGGTATTGTGTTAGCACTATTATCATTCCTCTAACTGAAATTTGGGTGATTTCTCCATCCCGGATTGTGTGAATCTGAAAAAGAAGATGTAAATGGCTTTATAAAGTTATTCATAGCATTTACTTATTCACGTACAACTTCATTAAAAATAGGAGTTTTTGGACATTCATTTGTTGAGTACCCTAAATCATCATAAATGTCACAAATTTTTTCTTTTCGCATAGATTTGATTTCTTTTACTTTCCCTAATTCCATGGCTTCAATCTTTCTAGCTAAACTAGCAAACCTAGCATTTAAATCTTCTTCTTAACTAAGGTGATATTTTTCCTTATTAGCATTTGCAAGATTAGATCTAATTGAATTTTCAGAAGAATTAGTACCATACAAAGATTGAGAATTTTCAGCCAAAAGGTCTAAATATTCTAAGGCTTCATGAGGTTCTTTATCAAGAAACTCACCATTGCACATTGTTTTCAAAAATTGTTTTGTTTCAGGCGTTAATCCTTAGAAAAAAAAACTTATAATGCATCATTTTTCAAAATTATGATGTGGACAAGAATTTGACAAATCTATAAAACGTTTCGAACATTGATAATGTGCTTCATTTGAATTTTGAAAACAATTTTGAATTTGTCTTTTGAAAGCATTAGTTTTATGTGTTGAAAAAATTTCTTTAGAAACTCACCCTCCATTTCTTGCCATGTAGCAATTGACTTAGGTTTCAAAGAGTTAAGCCAAGTTTTTGCTTTATCTTTTAAAGAAAAATGAAACAATTTGAGCTTAACAATATATTCAGTGCAATTTTGATCATTAAATGTGGTACACACTTTCTCAAATTCTTTAAGATGCAAATAAGGACTTTCGGATTCCAAGCCATGAAAATTAGGAAGTAATGAAATCATACCCGGTTTAAATTTAAAGTTATTAGCATTAAGTGGAAAGATAAAATATGATGGACTAGAGTTTCTAGGTGGTTACAAATATTCACGCATGGTTCGCAATAGTTGATTATCATGTTCATCATGTATACTTTCATTTTCAGCCATTGTGTCAAATGTGTGTGATTGTGGAAATAATTTGAACAAATCAATATACAAAGTACCAGGATTGGTTTTAATCAAGCGATCAGAATTTGAATTATGATACCAATTAAGCATGAAAATGGAAATTAAAATATGAAAAGGAACTAACATGATATTAGGAGGCTTGGCTGGAATATCTGCTTACTTTGTACTGATTGACTTTTAGTCAAAGTCACTTTGTCAAAGTCAACACATGGACCACTAGCCGGGCCAAGGTCCGTGTTGGTTGACTAGGACTGAGTGGTATGTGATCTTCTGTGTTTTATGTGTGTTTGTTACCTTTTATAGTAAAGTCAAAGTTTTTGGTTCAGCCAAGTGGTCTAAATATTCTAAAGGTTTCATCAGGCTCTTTATCAAGAAACTCACCATTGCACATTGTTTTCAAAAATTGTTTTGTTTCAGGTGTTAATCCTTAATAAAAAAAAAACTTATAATGCGTCATTTTTCAAAACCATGATATGGACAAGAATTTGACAAATCCTTAAACCGTTCCCAACATTCATAATGTGCTTCATTTGAATTTTGGAAAAATTTTCGGATTTGTCTTTTGAAAGCATTGGTTTTATGTGTTGGAAAAATTTCTTTAGAAACTCACCCCGCATTTCTTGCCATGTAGCAATTGACCTAGGTTTCAAAGAGTTAAGCCAAATTTTTGCTTTATTTTTTAAAGCAAAGGAAACAATTTGAGCTTAACAATATATTCAGTGCAATTTTGATCATTAAATGTGGTACACACTTTCTCAAATTCTTTAAGATGCAAATAAGGACTTTCGGATTCCAAGCCATGAAAATTAAGAAGTAATGAAATCATACCCGGTTCAAATTTAAAGTTATTAGCATTAAGTGGAAAGATAAAACATGATGGACTAGAGTTTCTAGGTGGTTACAAATATTCACGCATGGTTCGCAATAGTTGATTATCATGTTCATCATGTATACTTTCATTTTCAGCCATTGTCAAATGTGTGTGATTGTGGAAATAATTGAACAAATCAATATACAAAGTACCGTGATTGGTTTTAATCAAGCGATCAGAATTTGAATTATGATACCAATTAAGCATGAAAATGAAAATTAAAATATGAAAAGGAACTAACATGATATTAGGAGGGTTGGCTGGAATATCTGCTTACTTTGTGCATAGTTGACTTTTAGTCAAAGTCAGCTTTGGTCAAAGTCAACATATGGACCACTAACCGGCCAAGTCGATGTTGGTTGACTAGGTGAGTGGTATGTGATCTTACGTGTTTTATGTGTGTTTGTTACCTTTATAGTAAAGTCAAAGTTTTGGTTCAAAGTGGTCTAAATATTCTAAAGGTTTCATCGGCTCAGTCAAGAAACTCACCATTGCACATTGTTTTCAAAAATTGTTTTGTTTCAGGTGTTAATCCTTAATAAAAAAAAAAACTTATTATGCGTCATTTTTCAAAACCATGATATGGACAAGAATTTGAAAAATCCTTAAACCGTTCCCAACATTCATAATGTGCTTCATTTGAATTTTGGAAAAATTTTCGGATTTGTCTTTTGAAAGCATTGGTTTTATGTGTTGAAAAAATTTCTTTAGAAACTCACCCCGTATTTCTTGCCATGTAGCAATTGACCTAGGTTTCAAAGAGTTAAGCCAAGTTTTTACTTTATCTTTTAAAGAAAAAGGAAACAATTTGAGCTTAACAATATATTCAGTGCAATTTTGATCATTAAATGTGGTACACACTTTCTCAAATTCTTTAAGATGCAAATAAGGACTTTCAGATTCCAAGCCATGAAAATTAAGAAGTAATGAAATCATACCCGGTTTAAATTTAAAGTTATTAGCATTAAGTGGAAAGATAAAACTTGATGGACTAGAGTTTCTAGGTGGTTACAAATATCACGCATGGTTCGCAATAGTTGATTATCATGTTCATCATGTATACTTTCATTTTCAGCCATTGTGTCAAATGTGTGTGATTGTGGAAATAATTCGAACATATCAATATACAAAGTACCAGGATTGGTTTTAATCAAGCGATCAGAATTTGAATTATGATACCAATTAAGCATGAAAATGAAAATTAAAATATGAAAAGGAACTAACATGATATTAGGAGGGTTGGCCGGAATATCTTACTTTGTGCATAGTTGACTTTTAGTCAAAGTCACTTTAGTCAAAGTCAACATATGGACCACTAAGGTGCAGTGTTGGTTAACTAGGACTGAGTGGTATGTGATCTTCTGTGTTTTATGTGTGTTTGTTACCTTTTATAGTAAAGTCAAAGTTTTTGGTTCAGCCAAGTGGTCTAAATATTCTAAAGGTTTCATCAAGATCGAAACTCACCATTACATTGTTTTCAAAAATTGTTTTGTTTCGGTGTTAATCCTTAATAAAAAACTTATAATGCGTCATTTTTCAAAACCATGATATGGACAAGAATTTGAAAAATCCTTAAACCGTTCCCAACATTCATAATGTGCTTCATTTGAATTTTGGAAAAATTTTCGGATTTGTCTTTTGAAAGCATTGGTTTTAGGTGTTGAAAAAATTTCTTTAGAAACTCACCCCGTATTTCTTGCCATGTAGCAATTGACCTAGGTTTCAAAGAGTTAAGCCAAGTTTTTACTTTATCTTTTAAAGAAACAATTTGAGCTTAACAATATATTCAGTGCAATTTTGATCATTAAATGTGGTACACACTTTCTCAAATTCTTTAAGATGCAAATAAGGACTTTCAGATTCCAAGCCATGAAAATTAAGAAGTAATGAAATCATACCCGGTTTAAATTTAAAGTTATTAGCATTAAGTGGAAAGATAAAACTTGATGGACTAGAGTTTCTAGGTGGTTACAAATATCACGCATGGTTCGCAATAGTTGATTATCATGTTCATCATGTATACTTTCATTTTCAGCCATTGTGTCAAATGTGTGTGATTGTGGAAATAATTCGAACATATCAATATACAAAGTACCAGGATTGGTTTTAATCAAGCGATCAGAATTTGAATTTTGATACCAATTAAGCATGAAAATTAAAATTAAAATATGAAAAGGAACTAACATGATATTAGGAGGGTTGGTGGAATATCGCACTTTGTGCATAGTTGACTTTTAGTCAAAGTCAGCTTTGGTCAAAGTCAACATATGGACCACTAACTGTCGGGCCAAGGTCTGGTGTTGGTTGACTAGGACTGAGTGGTATGTGATCTTCTGTGTTGTATGTGTGTTTGTTACCTTTTATAGTAAAGTCAAAGTTTTTGGTTCAGCCCAGTGGTCTAAATATTCTAAAGGTTTCATCAGGCTCTTTATCAAGAAACTCACCATTGCACATTGTTTTCAAAAATTGTTTTGTTTCAGGTGTTAATCCTTAATAAAAATAAAAACTTATAATGCGTCATTTTTCAAAACCATGATATGGACAAGAATTTGACAAATCCTCAAACCCTTCCTAACATTCATAATGTGCTTCATTTGAATTTTGGAAAAATTTTCGGATTTGTCTTTTGAAAGCATTGGTTTTATGTGTTGAAAAAATTTCTTTAGAAACTCACCCCGCATTTCTTGCCATGTAGCAATTGACCTAGGTTTCAAAGAGTTAAGCCAAGTTTTTGCTTTATCTTTTAAAGAAAAAGGAAACAATTTGAGCTTAACAATATATTCAGTGCAATTTTGATCATTAAATGTGGTACACACTTTCTCAAATTCTTTAAGATGCAAATAAGGACTTTCAGATTCCAAGCCATGAAAATTAAGAAGTAATGAAATCATACCCGGTTTAAATTTAAAGTTATTAGCATTAAGTGGAAAGATAAAACATGATGGACTAGAGTTTCTAGGTGGTTACAAATATTCACGCATGGTTCGCAATAGTTGATTATCATGTTCATCATGTATACTTTAATTTTCAGCCATTGTGTCAAATGTGTGTGATTGTGGAAATAATTCGAACAAATCAATATACAAAGTACCAGGATTGGTTTTAATCAAGCGATCAGAATTTGAATTTTGATACCAATTAAGCATGAAAATGAAAATTAAAATATGAAAAGGAACTAACATGATATTAGGAGGGTTGGCTAGAATATCTGCTTACTTTGTGCATAGTTGACTTTTAGTCAAAGTCAGCTTTGGTCAAAGTCAACATATGGACCACTAACTGTCGGGCCAAGGTCTGGTGTTGGTTGACTAGGACTGAGTGGTATGTGATCTTCTGTGTTTTATGTGTGTTTGTTACCTTTTATAGTAAAGTCAAAGTTTTGGGTTCACCCAAGTGGTCTAAATATTCTAAAGGTTTCATCAGGCTTTCTATCAAGAAACTCACCATTGCACATTGTTTTCAAAAATTATTTTGTTTCAGGTGTTAAGCCTTAATAAAAAAAAAACTTGTAATGCGTCATTTTTCAAAACCATGATATGGACAAGAATTTGACAAATCCTTAAACCGTTCCCAACATTCATAATGTGCTTCATTTGAATTTTGGAAAAATTTTCGGATTTGTCTTTTGAAAGCATTGGTTTTATGTGTTGGAAAAATTTCTTTAGAAACTCACCCATTTCTTGCCATGTAGCAATTGACCTAGGTTTCAAAGAGTTAAGCCAAGTTTTTGCTTTATCTTTTAAAGAAAAAGGAAACAATTTGAGCTTAACAATATATTCAGTACAATTTTGATCATTAAATGTGGTACACACTTTCTCAAATTCTTTAAAATGCAAATAAGGACTTTTGATTCCAAGCCATGAAAATTAAAAGTAATGAAATCATACCGGTTTAAATTTAAAGTTATTCGCATAAGTGGGAAGATAAAATATGATGGACTAGAATTTTTAGGTGGTTCCAAATATTAACGCATGGTTCGCAACGGTTGATTATCATGTTCATCATTTATACTTTCATTCCCAACCATTGTGTCAAATGTGTGTGATTGTGGAAATGATTCAAACAAATCAATATACAAAGTACCAGGATTGGTTTTAATCATGCGACCAGAATTTGAATTATGATACCAATTAAGCATGAAAATGAAAATTAAAATATGAAAAGGAACTAACATGATATTAGGAGGGTTGGCTAGAATATCTGCTTACTTTGTGCATAGTTGACTTTTAGTCAAAGTCAGCTTTGGTCAAAGTCAACATATGGACCACTAACTGTCGGGCCAAGGTCTGGTGTTGGTTGACTATGACTGAGTGGTATGTGATCTTCTGTGTTTTATGTGTGTTTTTTACCTTTTATAGTAAAGTCAAAGTTTTTGGTTCAGCCAAGTGGTCTAAATATTCTAAAGGTTTCATGAGGCTCTTTATCAAGAAACTCACCATTGCACATTGTTTTCAAAAATTGTTTTGTTTCAGGTGTTAATCCTTAATAAAAAAAAAACTTATAATGCGTCATTTTTCAAAACCATGATATGGACAAGAATTTGACAAATCCTTAAACAGTTCCCAACATTCATAATGTGCTTCATTTGAATTTTGGAAAAATTTTCGGATTTGTCTTTTGAAAGCATTGGTTTTATGTGTTGGAAAAATTTCTTTAGAAACTCACCCCGCATTTCTTGCCATGTTGCAATTGACCTAGGTTTCAAAGAGTTAAGCCAAGTTTTTGCTTTATCTTTTAAAGAAAAAGGAAACAATTTGAGCTTAACAATATATTCAGTGCAATTTTGATCATTAAATGTGGTACACACTTTCTCAAATTCTTTAAGATGCAAATAAGGACTTTCGGATTCCAAGCCATGAAAATTAAAAAGTAATGAAATCATACCCGGTTTAAATTTAAAGTTATTAGCATTAAGTGGAAAGATAAAACATGATGGACTAGAGTTTCTAGGTGGTTACAAATATTCACGCATGGTTCGCATTAGTTGATTATCATGTTCATCATGTATACTTTCATTTTCAGCCATTGTGTCAAATGTGTGTGATTGTGGAAATAATTCGAACAAATCAATATACAAAGTACCAGGATTGGTTTTAATCAGCGATCGAATTTGAATTATGATACCAATTAAGCATGAAAATGAAAATTAAAATATGAAAAGGAACTAACATGATATTAGGAGGGTTGGTGGAATATCGCACTTTGTGCATAGTTGACTTTTAGTCAAAGTCACTTTAGTCAAAGTC
This sequence comes from Rhamnella rubrinervis, assembly GCA_007844105.2. Classification (NCBI taxonomy): domain Eukaryota; kingdom Viridiplantae; phylum Streptophyta; class Magnoliopsida; order Rosales; family Rhamnaceae; genus Rhamnella; species Rhamnella rubrinervis. Next base: position 7,219,740 of record CM017575.2, on the reverse strand, counting down.
AACATATGGACCACTAACTGGGGCAAGGTGTTGGTTACTAGGGTGAGTGATATGTGATCTTCTGTTTTATGTGTGTTTGTTACCTTTTATAGTAAAGTCAAAGTTTTTGGTTCAAAGTGGTAAATATTCTAAAGGTTTCATCGGGCTTTATCGAAACTCACCATTGCACATTGTTTTCAAAAATTATTTTGTTTCAGGTGTTAAGCCTTAATAAAAAAAAAACTTATAATGCGTCATTTTTCAAAACCATGATATGGACAAGAATTTGACAAATCCTTAAATCGTTCCCAACATTCATAATGTGCTTCATTTGAATTTTGAAAAAATTTTCGGATTTGTCTTTTGAAAGCATTGGTTTTATGTGTTGGAAAAATTTCTTTAGAAACTCACCCCGCATTTCTTGCCATGTAGCAATTGACCTAGGTTTCAAAGAGTTAAGCCAAGTTTTTGCTTTATCTTTTAAAGAAAAAGGAAACAATTTGAGCTTAACAATATATTGATAATTTTGATCATTAAATGTGGTACACACTTTCTCAAATTCTTTAAGATGCAAATAAGGACTTTCAGATTCCAAGCCATGAAAATTAAGAAGTAATGAAATTATACCCGGTTTAAATTTAAAGTTATTAGCATTAAGTGGAAAGATAAAACATGATGGACTAGAGTTTCTAGGTGGTTACAAATATTCACGCATGGTTCGCAATAGTTGATTATCATGTTCATCATGTATACTTTCATTTTCAGCCATTGTGTCAAATGTGTGTGATTGTGGAAACAATTCGAACAAATCAATATACAAAGTACTAGGATTGGTTTTAATCAAGCGATCAGAATTTGAATTATGATACCAATTAAGCATGAAAATGAAAATTAAAATATGAAAAGGAACTAACATGATATTAGGAGGGTTGGCGGAATATCGCTTACTTTGTGCATAGTTGACTTTTAGTCAAAGTCGCTTTAGTCAAAGTCAACATATGGACCACTAACTGTGCCAGTGCGTGTTGGTTACTAGGGTGAGTGGTATGTGATCTGTTTTATGTGTGTTTGTTACCTTTTATAGTAAAGTCAAAGTTTTGGTTCACAGTGGTCTAAATATTCTAAAGGTTTCATGAGGCTCATCAAGAAACTCACCATTGCACATTGTTTTCAAAAATTGTTTTGTTTGGTTTAAACCTTAATAAAAAAAAAAACTTATAATGCGTCATTTTTCAAAACCATGATATGGACAAGAATTTGACAAATCCTTAAACCGTTCCCAACATTCATAATGTGCTTCATTTGAATTTTGGAAAAATTTTCGGATTTGTCTTTTGAAAGCATTGGTTTTATGTGTTGGAAAAATTTCTTTAGAAACTCACCCCGCATTTCTTGCCATGTAGCAATTGACCTAGGTTTCAAAGAGTTAAGCCAAGTTTTTGCTTTATCTTTTAAAGAAAAAGGAAACAATTTGAGCTTAACAATATATTCAGTACAATTTTGATCATTAAATGTGGTACACACTTTCTCAAATTCTTTAAAATGCAAATAAGGACTTTTTGATTCCAAGCCATGAAAATTAAGAAGTAATGAAATCATACCCGGTTTAAATTTAAAGTTATTCGCATAAGTGGGAAGATAAAATATGATGGACTAGAATTTTTAGGTGGTTCCAAATATTAACGCATGGTTCGCAACGGTTGATTATCATGTTCATCATTTATACTTTCATTCCCAACCATTGTGTCAAATGTGTGTGATTGTGGAAATGATTCAAACAAATCAATATACAAAGTACCAGGATTGGTTTTAATCATGCGACCAGAATTTGAATTATGATACCAATTAAGCATGAAAATGAAAATTAAAATATGAAAAGGAACTAACATGATATTAGGAGGGTTGGCTAGAATATCTACTTACTTTGTGCATAGTTGACTTTTAGTCAAAGTCACTTTAGTCAAAGTCAACATATGGACCACTAACCGTGCATGTTGGTTGACTATGGGAGTGGTATGTGATCTTCGTGTTTTATGTGTGTTTTTACCTTTTATAGTAAAGTCAAAGTTTTGGTTCACCAAGTGGTCTAAATATTCTAAAGGTTTCATGAGGCTCTTTATCGAAACTCACCATTGCACATTGTTTTCAAAAATTGTTTTGTTTCGGTGTTAATCCTTAATAAAAAAACTTATAATCGTCATTTTCAAAACCATGATATGGACAAGAATTTGACAAATCCTTAAGCTTCCAACATTCATAATGTGCTTCATTTGAATTTTGGAAAAATTTTCGGTTGTCTTTTTGAAAGCATTGGTTTTATGTGTTGGAAAAATTTCTTTAGAAACTCACCCGCATTTCTTGCCATGTTGCAATTGACCTAGGTTTCAAAGAGTTAAGCCAAGTTTTTGCTTTATCTTTTAAAAAAAAAAACAATTTGAGCTTAACAATATATTGATGCAATTTTGATCATTAAATGTGGTACACACTTTCTCAAATTCTTTAAGATGCAAATAAGGACTTTCGGATTCCAAGCCATGAAAATTAAAAAGTAATGAAATCATACCCGGTTTAAATTTAAAGTTATTAGCATTAAGTGGAAAGATAAAACATGATGGACTAGAGTTTCTAGGTGGTTACAAATATTCACGCATGGTTCGCATTAGTTGATTATCATGTTCATCATGTATACTTTCATTTTCAGCCATTGTGTCAAATGTGTGTGATTGTGGAAATAATTCGAACAAATCAATATACAAAGTACCAGGATTGGTTTTAATCAAGCGATCAGAATTTGAATTATGATACCAATTAAGCATGAAAATGAAAATTAAAATATGAAAAGGAACTAACAAGATATTAGGAGGGTTGGCTGGAATATCTGCTTACTTTGTGCATAGTTGACTTTTAGTCAAAGTCAGCTTTGGTCAAAGTCAACATATGGACCACTAACTGTCGGGCCAAGGTCTGGTGTTGGTTGACTAGGACTGAGTGATATGTGATCTTCTATGTTTTATGTGTGTTTGTTACCTTTTATAGTAAAGTCAAAGTTTTTGGTTCGGCCAAGTGGTCTAAATATTCTAAAGGTTTCATCAGGCTTTCTATCAAGAAACTCACCATTGCACATTGTTTTCAAAAATTATTTTGTTTCAGGTGTTAAGCCTTAATAAAAAACTTATAATGCGTCATTTTTCAAAACCATGATATGGACAAGAATTTGACAAATCCTTAAATCGTTCCCAACATTCATAATGTGCTTCATTTGAATTTTGAAAAAATTTTCGGATTTGTCTTTTGAAAGCATTGGTTTTATGTGTTGGAAAAATTTCTTTAGAAACTCACCCCGCATTTCTTGCCATGTAGCAATTGACCTAGGTTTCAAAGAGTTAAGCCAAGTTTTTGCTTTATCTTTTAAAGAAAAACAATTTGAGCTTAACAATATATTCATCAATTTTGATCATTAAATGTGGTACACACTTTCTCAAATTCTTTAAGATGCAAATAAGGACTTTCGATTCCAAGCCATGAAAATTAAGAAGTAATGAAATTATACGGTTTAAATTTAAAGTTATTAGCATTAAGTGGAAAGATAAAACATGATGGACTAGAGTTTCTAGGTGGTTACAAATATTCACGCATGGTTCATAGTTGATTATCATGTTCATCATGTATACTTTCATTTTCACCATTGTGTCAAATGTGTGTGATTGTGGAAACAATTCGAACAAATCAATATACAAAGTACTAGGATTGGTTTTAATCAAGCGATCAGAATTTGAATTATGATACCAATTAAGCATGAAAATGAAAATTAAAATATGAAAAGGAACTAACATGATATTAGGAGGGTTGGCTGGAATATCTGCTTACTTTGTGCATAGTTGACTTTTAGTCAAAGTCGACTTTAGTCAAAGTCAACATATGGACCACTAGCTTGGGCCAGGGCAGTGTTGGTTAACTAGGACTGAGTGGTATGTGATCTTCTGTGTTTTATGTGTGTTTGTTACCTTTTATAGTAAAGTCAAAGTTTTTGGTTCAGCCAAGTGGTCTAAATATTCTAAAGGTTTCATGAGGCTCTGTATCAAGAAACTCACCATTGCACATTGTTTTCAAAAATTGTTTTGTTTCAGGTTTTAAACCTTAATAAAAAAAAAAACTTATAATGCGTCATTTTTCAAAACCATGATATGGACAAGAATTTGACAAATCCTTAAACCGTTCCCAACATTCATAATGTGCTTCATTTGAATTTTGGAAAAATTTTCGGATTTGTCTTTTGAAAGCATTGGTTTTATGTGTTGAAAAAATTTCTTTCGAAACTCACCCCGCATTTCTTGCCATGTAGCAATTGACCTAGGTTTCAAAGAGTTAAGCCAAGTTTTTGCTTTATCTTTTAAAGAAAAAGGAAACAATTTGAGCTTAACAATATATTCAGTGCAATTTTGATCATTAAATGTGGTACACACTTTCTCAAATTCTTTAAGATGCAAATAAGGACTTTCAGATTCCAAGCCATGAAAATTAAGAAGTAATGAAATTATACCCGGTTTAAATTTAAAGTTATTAGCATTAAGTGGAAAGATAAAACATGATGGACTAGAGTTTCTAGGTGGTTACAAATATTCACGCATGGTTCGCAATAGTTGATTATCATGTTCATCATATTTACTTTCATTTTCAGCCATTGTGTCAAATGTGTGTGATTGTGGAAACAATTCGAACAAATCAATATACAAAGTACAAGATTGGTTTTAATCAAGCGATCAGAATTTGAATTTTGATACCAATTAAGCATGAAAATGAAAATTAAAATATGAAAAGGAACTAACATGATATTAGGAGGGTTGGCTAGAATATCTGCTTACTTTGTGCATAGTTGACTTTTAGTCAAAGTCAGCTTTGGTCAAAGTCAACATATGGACCACTAAATGTCGGGTCAAGGTCTGGTGTTGGTTGACTAGGACTGAGTGGTATGTGATCTTCTGTGTTTTAAGTGTGTTTGTTACCATTTATAGTAAAGTCAAAGTTTTTGGTTCAGCCAAGTGGTCTAAATATTCTAAAGGTTTCATCAGGCTTTCTATCAAGAAACTCACCATTGCACATTGTTTTCAAAAATAATTTTGTTTCAGGTGTTAAGCCTTAATAAAAAAAAAACTTATAATGCGTCATTTTTCAAAACCATGATATGGACAAGAATTTGACAAATCCTTAAACCATTCCCAACATTCATAATGTGCTTTATTTGAATTTTGGAAAAAATTTTCGGATTTGTCTTTTGAAAGCATTGGTTTTATGTGTTGGAAAAATTTCTTTAGAAACTCACCCCGCATTTCTTGCCATGTAGCAATTGACCTAGGTTTCAAAGAGTTAAGCCAAGTTTTTGCTTTATCTTTTAAAGAAAAAGGAAACAATTTGAGCTTAACAATATATTCAGTGCAATTTTGATCATTAAATGTGGTACACACTTTCTCAAATTCTTTAAAATGCAAATAAGGACTTTTTGATTCCAAGCCATGAAAATTAAGAAGTAATGAAATCATAACCGGTTTAAATTTAAAGTTATTAGCATTAAGTGGAAAGATAAAACATGATGGATTAGAGTTTCTAGGTGGTTACAAATATTCACGCATGGTTCGCAATAGTTGATTATCATGTTCATCATGTATACTTTCATTTTCAGCCATTGTGTCAAATGTGTGTGATTGTGGAAATAATTCGAACAAATCAATATACAAAGTACTAGGATTGGTTTTAATCAAGCGATCAGAATTTGAATTATGATACCAATTAAGCATGAAAATGAAAATTAAAATATGAAAAGGAACTAACATGATATTAGGAGGGTTGGCTGGAATATCTGCTTACTTTGTGCATAGTTGACTTTTAGTCAAAGTCAGCTTTGGTCAAAGTCAACATATGGACCACTAACTGTCGGGCCAAGGTCTGGTGTTGGTTGACTAGGACTGAGTGATATGTGATCTTCTATGTTTTATGTGTGTTTGTTAACTTTTATAGTAAAGTCAAAGTTTTGGCTCAGCCAAGTGGTCTAAATATTCTAAAGGTTTCATCAGGCTTTCTATCAAGAAACTCACCATTGCACATTGTTTTCAAAAATTATTTTGTTTCAGGTGTTAAGCCTTAAGAAAAAAAAAACTTATAATGCGTCATTTTTCAAAACCATGGTATGGACAAGAATTTGACAAATCCTTAAACCGTTCCCAACATTCATAATGTGCTTCATTTGAATTTTGAAAAAATTTTCGGATTTGTCTTTTGAAAGCATTGGTTTTATGTGTTGGAAAAATTTCTTTAGAAACTCACCCCGCATTTCTTGCCATGTTTCAATTGACCTAGGTTTCAAATAGTTAAGCCAAGTTTTTGCTTTATCTTTTAAAGAAAAAGGAAACAATTTGAGCTTAACAATTTATTCAGTGCAATTTTGATCATTAAATGTGGTACACACTTCCTCAAATTCTTTAAGCTGCAAATAAGAACTTTTAGATTCTAAGCCATGAAAATTAAGAAGTAATGAAATCATACTCGGTTTAAATTTAAAGTTATTAGCATTAAGTGGCAAGATAAAACATGATGGACTAGAGTTTGTAGGTGGTTACAAATATTCACGCATGGTTCGCAATAGTTGATTATCATGTTCATCATGTATACTTTCATTTTCAGCCATTGTGTCAAATGTGTGTGATTGTGGAAATAATTCGAACAAATCACTATACAAAGTACCAGGATTGGTTTTAATCAAGCGGCCAGAATTTGAATTACGATACCAATTAAGTATGAAAATGAAAATATGAAAAGGAACTAACATGAGATTAGGAGGCTTGGCTGTAATATCTCCTTACTTTGTGCACAGTTGACTTTTAGTCAAAGTCAGCTTTGGTCTAAGTCAACACATGGACCACTAACTGTCGGGCCAAGGTCTGGTGTTGGTTGACTAGGACTGAGTGGTATGTGATCTTCTGTGTTTTATGTGTGTTTTTGTTACCTTTTATAGTAAAGTCAAAGTTTTGGTTCACCAGTGGTCTAAATATTCTAAAGGTTTCATGAGCTCTGTATCGAAAACTCACCATTGCACATTGTTTTCAAAAATTGTTTTGTTTCAGGTGTTAATCCTTAATAAAAAAAAAATTTATAATGCGTCATTTTTCAAAACCATGATATGGACAAGAATTTGACAAATCCTTAAACCGTTCCCAACATTCATAATGTGCTTCATTTGAATTTCGGAAAAATTTTCGGATTTGTCTTTTGAAAGCATTGGTTTTAAGTGTTGGAAAAATTTCTTTAGAAACTCACCCCGCATTTATTGCCTTGTTGCAATTGACCTAGGTTTCAAAGAGTTAAGCCAAGTTTTTGCTTTATCTTTTAAAGAAAAAGGAAACAATTTGAGCTTAACAATTTATTCCAATTTTGATCATTAAATGTGGTACACACTTCCTCAAATTCTTTAAAATAAAATAAGAACTTTTGGATTCTAAGCCATGAAAATTGAGAAGTAATGAAATCATACGGTATAATTTAAAGTTATTAGCATTAAGTGGGAAGATAAAATATGATGGACTACAATTTGTATGTGGTTCCAAATATTCAATATTCATGGTTGATTATCATGTTCATCATGTATACTTTCATTCCCAACCATTGTGTCAAATGTGTGTGATTGTGGAAATGATTCAAACAAATCGTTTGAATTCTGAAACCAATTAAGCATGAAAATGAAAATATGAAAAGGAACTAACATGAGATTAGGAGGCTTGGATGTAATATCTCCTTACTTTGTGCACAGTTGACTTTTAGTCAAAGTCAGCTTTGGTCAAAGTCAACACATGGACCACTAACTGTCGGGCCAAGGTCTGGTGTTGGTTGATTAGGACTGAGTGATATGTGATCTTCTGTGTTTTATGTGTGTTTGTTACATTTTATAGTAAAGTCAAAGTTTTGGCTCAGCCAAGTGGTCTAAATATTCTAAAGGTTTCATCAGGCTTTCTATCAAGAAACTCACCATTGCACATTGTTTTCAAAAATTATTTTGTTTCAGGTGTTAAGCTTTAATAAAAAAAAAACTTATAATGCGTCATTTTTCAAAACCATGATATGGACAAGAATTTAACAAATCCTTAAACCGTTCCCAATATTGATAATGTGCTTCATTTGAATTTTGGAAAAATTTTCGGATTTGTCTTTTGAAAGCATTGGCTTTATGTGTTGGAAAAATTTCTTTAGAAACTCACCCCGCATTTCTTGCCATGTAGCAATTGACCTAGGTTTTAAAGAGTTAAGCCAAGTTTTTGCTTTATCTTTTAAAGAAAAAGGAAACAATTTGAGCTTAACAATATATTCAGTGCAATTTTGATCACTAAATGTGGTACACACTTTCTCAAATTCTTTAAGATGCAAATAAGGACTTTCGGATTCCAAGCCATGAAAATTAAGAAGTAATGAAATTATACCCGGTTTAAATTTAAAGTTATTAGCATTAAGTGGAAAGATAAAACATGATGGACTAGAGTTTCTAGGTGGTTACAAATATTCACGCATGGTTCGCAATAGTTGATTATCATGTTCATCATGTATACTTTCATTTTCAGCCATTGTGTCAAATGTGTGTGATTGTGGAAATAATTGAACAAATCAATATACAAAGTACGGGATTGGTTTTAATCAGCGTCGAAATTTGAATTATGATACCAATTAAGCATGAAAATGAAAATTAAAATATGAAAAGGAACTAACATGATATTAGGAGGGTTGGCTGGAATATCTGCTTACTTTGTGCATAGTTGACTTTTAGTCAAAGTCAACTTTGGTCAAAGTCAACATATGGACCACTAGCAATGCAGTATTGGTTGACTAGGCCGAGTGGTATGTGATCTTACGTGTTTTATGTGTGTTTGTTACCTTTTATAGTAAAGTCAAAGTTTTTGGTTCAGCCAAGTGGTCTAAATATTCTAAAGGTTTCATCAGGCTCTGTATCAAGAAACTCACCATTGCACATTGTTTTCAAAAATTATTTTGTTTCAAGTGTTAATCCTTAATAAAAAAAAAAAAACTTATAATGCGTCATTTTTCAAAACCATGATATTGACAAGAATTTGACAAATCCTTAAACCGTTCCCAACATTCATAATGTGCTTCATTTGAATTTTGGAAAAATTTTCGGATTTGTCTTTTGAAAGCATTGGTTTTATGTGTTGGAAAAATTTCTTTAGAAACTCACCCCGCATTTCTTGTCATGTTGCAATTGACCTAGGTTTCAAAGAGTTAAGCCAAGTTTTTGCTTTATCTTTTAAGGAAAAAGGAAACAATTTGAGCTTAACAATTTATTCAATGCAATTTTGATCATTAAATGTGGTACACACTTCCTCAAATTCTTTAAGCTGCAAATAAGAACTTTTGGATTCTAAGCCATGAAAATTGAGAAGTAATGAAATCATACCCGGTATAAATTTAAATTTATTAGCATTAAGTGGGAAGATAAAATATGATGGACTAGAATTTTTAGGTGGTTCCAAATATTTACGCATGGTTCGCAACGGTTGATTATCATGTTCATCATGTATACTTTCATTTCCAACCATTGTGTCAAATGTGTGTGATTGTGGAAATGATTCAAACAAATCAATATACAAAGTACCAGGATTGGTTTTAATCAAGCGACCAGAATTTGAATTACGATACCAATTAAGCATGAAAATGAAAATATGAAAAGGAACTAACATGAGATTAGGAGGCCTGGCTGTAATATCTTTTTACTTTGTGCACAGTTGACTTTTAGTCAAAGTCAGCTTTGGTCAAAGTCAACACATGGACCAGTAACTGTCGGACCAAGGTCTGGTGTTGGTTGACTAGGACTGAATGATATGTGATCTTCTGTGTTTTATGTGTGTTTGTTACCTTTTATAGTAAAGTCAAAGTTTTGGCTCAGCCAAGTGGTCTAAATATTCTAAAGGTTTCATCAGGCTTTCTATCAAGAAACTCACCATTGCACATTGTTTTCAAAAATTATTTTGTTTCAGGTGTTAAGCCTTAATAAAAAAAAAACTTATAATGCGTCATTTTTCAACACCATGATATGGACAAGAATTTGACAAATCCTTAAACCGTTCCCAATATTGATAATGTGCTTCATTTGAATTTTGGAAAAATTTTCGGATTTGTCTTTTGAAAGCATTGGTTTTATGTGTTGGAAAAATTTCTTTAGAAACTCACCCCGCATTTCTTGCCATGTAGCAATTGACCTAGGTTTCAAAGAGTTAAGCCAAGTTTTTGCTTTATCTTTTAAAGAAAAAGGAAACAATTTGAGCTTAACAATATATTCAGTGCAATTTTGATCAATAAATGTGGTACACATTTTCTCAAATTCTTTAAGATGCAAATAAGGACTTTCGGATTCCAAGCCATGAAAATTAAGAAGTAATGAAATCATACCCGGTTTAAATTTAAAGTTATTAGCATTAAGTGGAAAGATAAAACATGATGGATTAGAGTTTCTAGGTGGTTACAAATATTCACGCATGGTTACTTAGTTGATTATCATGTTCATCATGTATACTTTCATTTTCAGCCATTGTGTCAAATGTGTGTGATTGTGGAAATAATTCGAACAAATCAATATACAAAGTACCAGGATTGGTTTTAATCAAGCGATCAGAATTTGAATTATAATACCAATTAAGCATGAAAATGAAAATTAAAATATGAAAAGGAACTAACATGATATTAGGAGGGTTGGTGGAATATACCTTACTTTGTGCATAGTTGACTTTTAGTGAAAGTCACTTTAGTCAAAGTCAACATATGGACCATAGCTGGCGAAGAGTCAGTGTTGGTTGACTAGGGTGAGTGGTATGTGATCTTACGTGTTTTATGTGTGTTTGTTACCTTTTATAGTAAAGTCAAAGTTTTGGTTCACCAAGTGGTCTAAATATTCTAAAGGTTTCATCGGGCTCTTTATCGAAACTTCACCATTGCATTGTTTTCAAAAATTGTTTTGTTTCAGGTGTTAATCCTTAATAAAAAAAAAAACTTATAATGCGTCATTTTTCAAAACCATGATATGAATAAGAATTTGACAAATCCTTAAACCGTTCCCAACATTCATAATGTGCTTCATTTGAATTTTGGAAAAATTTTCGGATTTGTCTTTTGAAAGCATTGGTTTTATGTGTTGGAAAAATTTCTTTAGAAACTCACCCCGCATTTCTTGTCATGTTGCAATTGACCTAGGTTTCAAAGAGTTAAGCCAAGTTTTTGCTTTATCTTTTAAAGAAAAAGGAAACAATTTGAGCTTAACAATTTATTCAGTGCAATTTTGATCATTAAATGTGGTACACACTTCCTCAAATTTTTTAAGCTGCAAATAAGAACTTTTGGATTCTAAGCCATGAAAATTGAAAAGTAATGAAATCATACCCGGTATAAATTTAAAGTTATTAGCATTAAGTGGGAAGATAAAATATGATGGACTAGAATTTCTAGGTGGTTCCTAATATTCACGCATGGTTCGCAACGGTTGATTATCATGTTCATCATGTATACTTTCATTTCCAACCATTGTGTCAAATGTGTGTGATTGTGGAAATGATTCAAACAAATCAATATACAAAGTACCAGGATTGGAATCAAGCGACCAGAATTTGAATTACGATACCAATTAAGCATGAAAATGAAAATATGAAAAGGAACTAACATGAGATTAGGAGGCTTGGCTGTAATATCTCCTTACTTTGTGCACAGTTGACTTTTAGCCAAAGTCAGCTTTGGGCAAAGTCAACACATGGACCACTAACTGTCGGGTCATGGTCTGGTGTTGGTTGACTAAGACTGAGTGGTATGTTATCTTCTGTGTTTTATGTGTGTTTGTTACCTTTTATAGTAAAGTCAAAGTTTTGGTTCAGCTAAGTGGTCTAAATATTCTAAAGGTTTCATCAGGCTCTTTATCAAGAAACTCACCATTGCACATTGTTTTCAAAAATTATTTTGTTTGAGGTGTTAATCCTTAATAAAAAAAAAAAAAACTTATAATGCGTCTTTTTTCAAAATCATGATATAGACAAGAATTTGACAAATCCTTAACACGTTCCCAACATTGATAATGTGCTTCATTTGAATTTTGAAAAAAATTTTGGATTTGTCTTTTGAAAGCATTGGTTTTATGTGATGGAAAAATTTCTTTAGAAACTCACCCTGCATTTCTTGCCATGTAGCAATTGATCTAGGTTTCAAAGAGTTAAGCCGAGTTTTTGCTTTCTCTTTTAAAGAAAAAGGAAACAATTTGAGCTTAACATTTTCTTCAGAGCAATTTTGATCATTAAATGTGGTACACACTTCCTCAAATTCTTTAAGATGCAACAAAGGACTTTCGGATTCTAAGCCATGAAAATTAAGAAGTAATGAAATCATACCCGGTTTAAATTTAAAGTTATTAGCATTAAGCGGAAAGATAAAATATGATGGACTAGAATTTCTAGGTGGTTGCAAATATTCACGCATGGTTCACAACGGTTGATTATCATGTTCATCATGTATACTTTTATTTTTAACCATTGTGTCAAATGTGTGTGATTGTGGAAATGATTCAAACAAATCAACATACAAAGCTCCAGGATTAGTTTTAATCAAGCGACCAGAATTTGAATTACGATACGAATTAAGCATGAAAATGAAAATTAAAATATGAAAAGAAACTAACATGTATTAGGAGGATTGGCTGTAATGTCTGCTTACTTTGTGCGCAGTTGACTTTTGGGCAAAGTCAGCTTCGGTCAAAGTCAACACATGGACCACTAACTGTCGGGTCAAGGTTTGGTGTTAGTTGACTGGGACTGAGTGGTATGTGATCTTCTGTGTTTTATGTGTGTTTGTTTCCTTTTATAGTAAAGTCAAAGTTTTGGTTCAGCCAAGTCGTCTAAATATTCTAAGGCTTCATGAGGTTCTTTATCAAGAAACTCACCATTGCACATTGTTTTTAAAACTTGTTTTGTTTCAGGTGTTAATCCTTAATAAATAAAAAAAAACTTATAATGCGTAATTTTCAAAACCATGATATGGACAAGAATTTGAGAAATCTTTAAAACGTTCCCAACATCGATAATATGCTTGATTTGAATTTTGAAAAAAAATTTGGATTTGTCTTTTGAAAGCATTGGTTTTATGTGTTGGAAAAATATCTTTAGAAACTCACCCTGCATTTCTTGCCATGTAGCAATTGACCTAGGTTTCAAAAAGTTAAGCCAAGTTTTTGCTTTATCTTTTAAAGAAAAAGGAAACAATTTGAGCTTAACAATTTCTCCAGTGCAATTTTGATCATTAAGTGTGGTACACACTTTCTCAAATTCTTTAAGATGCAAATAAGGACTTTCGGATTCTAAGCCATGAAAATTAAGAAGTAATAAAATCATACCCGGTTTAAATTTAAAGTTATTAGCATTAAGTGGAAAGATGAAACATGATGGACTAGAATTTCTAGGTAGTTGTAAATATTCACGCGTGGTTTGTAATGGTTGATTATTATGTTCATTTTATATACTTTCATTTTTAGCCATTGTGTCAAATGTGTGTGATCGTGGAAATGATTCAAAGAAATCAATATACAAAGTACCAGGATTGGTTTTAATCAAGCGACCAGAATTTGAATTACGATACGAATTAAGAATGAAAATGAAAATTAAAATATGAAAAGGAACTAACATGAGATTAGGGGGCTTGGCTGTAATATCTGCTTCCTTTGTGCACAGTTGACTTTTGGTCAAAGTCAGCTTCGGTCAAAGTCAACACATGAATCACTAACTTTCGGGTCAAGGTCTGGTGTTAGTTGACTGAGACTGAGTGGTATGTGATCTTCTGTGTTCTATGTGTGTTTGTTTCCTTTTATAGTAAAGTCAAAGTTTTAGTTCAGCCAAGTGGTCTAAATATTCTAAGGCTTCATCAGGTTTTTTATCAAGAAACTCACCATTGCACATTGTTTTCAAAAATTGTTTTGTTTCAGGTGTTAATCCTTAATAATTAAAAAAAAAACTTATGATGCATCATTTTTCAAAACCATGATATGGACAAAATTTGATAAATCTTTAAAACGTTCCCAACATTAATAATGTGCTTTATTTGAAGTTTGGAAAAATTTTTGGATTTGTCTTTTGAAAGCAATTGTTTTATGTGTTGGAAAAATTTCTTTAGAAACTCACCATGCATTTCTTGCCAGGTTTATTGAAATTTATACTAATTGCCTACTCCAATGTCCTCTCGCACGCCAAAGGTAGATTACTTTATTTGTATTTGGTTTTGTTTTATTGTTAATTATTTTGTATGGTATGCTACAATTTCAAAGATGCCTCGTAGAAGACCAAGGGCCAACGACACTAATGAGAACAACGCTGCAAACATGGCCAGTCAGTTACTTGAGGCTTTGACAGGCCTAGCAAGTCAAGGACCACAACAATTTAGCGGGATTAATGGAGTCGTCGAGCAGTTCAAGCAATTCCATCCTCCAGTGTTTGAAGGCTCTAATAACCCATTCCGTGATCTGGAGAAAATCTTCACTCTAATGGAGTGCATCGAGTCCTAGAAAGTGGTATGCACTTCAGTCATACTCAAGAAGGGTGCTAGCCATTGGTGGGATATGGTCATGTGGGCCTATAATCTTGAAGAAAGCCCTATTTTGTAGGCCCAGTTCAAGGAGTTGATTCTGGAAAAATACTTTCCTATCGTGAAGCGAGACGAGAAGGTGCGTTTGACTCAAGGCAACCTTTCACTAGTGCAGTATGAGCGAAAGTTTGACGAACTTTGTCGTTACGCGCCACATCTGGTGGATATTGAAGAATGCAAAGTAAAACGTTTTGAGAAAGGACTGAGGCCAGAGCTGTACAATGCCATAGCAGTGCTGCATCTACCCACCTATGTTGAGGTGCTACAGCGAGTTTAATTGAACGCGAAGTATCCTACTCCAGAAATGAACAAAGCTGCAGGGCAAAGCTCCTCTACTCAACGAAAGACTTGGGGTGGAAGTAACCAACATAAGAGAAAGGCTGATGGAAGGAAGTGGAACTGCAAACGCAACGACAATGGCAACAAGAAGCCTAAAGGAAATGGCAGTCGACCTAGCATTCCACAATGCCAATCCTATGGCGAGAATCATATCGGAGAGTGCTGGAAGAAGATTGGAGCATGTTTCAAGTGCGGCAAGGCTGGTCACATAATACGAGATTGTCTAGAGATGGGAGGAAAAATGCAGCAACCCACTCAAGGTCGGGTGTTCGTATTGTTAAGGGAAGATGCTGAGAAAGATAATGCTATCGTGGTGGCAGGTACGATCTCTTTGAGTAGCTCGAATGCTTATGCTTTATTTGATTCGAGTGCTACGCATTCATTTGTATCTAGACGATTTGCGTCTAAGCTAGTACTAGAACCAACTCGTCTTAAGGATAATTTATGTGTTGCTACACCATCTGGAGTTTGTATGTGTGCCTCGTTTGTGTTGAAATCCTGTGAAGTGTATCTCAGAAATGAGAAGTTGCAAGCCGATTTGATCATATTGGATATGTTTGATTTCGATGTGATTTTCGGTATGGAATGGTTGTCTAAGAGTAGAGCTTGCATCAACTGGAAGGAGAAGGTGATACAGTTCACCCCTGAAGGCGGCCAGTGTTTTGAGTTTGAAGGGTTGAAGCCGAGATTGCAACCAAGGTTGTTAATTGCTTTGCAAACATTAAGGTGTTTGTTGTTGCCAAGGATTTCTTATTAGTATTTACGACAAGGAACCATCAGCTCTGAATTCGCATGACGTCAAGGTGGTTCGTGACTTTGTGGACGTGTTTCCTGAAGAGTTACTAGAGTTGCCATTGAATCGAGAAGTAGAGTTTACTATTAACTTGGTACCAGGATCAGCTCCCATTTCAAAAGCACCTTATAAAATGGCACTAGCAGAGTTAAAGGAGCTGAAGGAGCAGTTACAAGACCTTTTAGATAAGGGTTTCATTAAACCCAGCGTTTCACCCTGGAGAGCACCAGTTCTGTTCGTCAAAAAGGATGGTTCAATACGACTGTGTATTGATTAACGATCAAGAATAAGTACCCATTGCTGAGGATTGACGGCCTGTTCGATCAACTTTGAGGAGTAAGCATTTTCTCAAAGATTGACCTACGTTCGAGTTATCATCAGCTAAAAATCAAGGAAGAAGACCGACCGAAAAGGGCTTTTCGAACGAGATATGGCCATTACGAGTTTGTAGTAATGTCATTTGGACGGACAAATTCGCCAGCAGTATTCATAGATTTGATGAACCTAGTGTTTCATGACTACTTGGATAAGTTTGTCGTGGTGTTCATCGATGACATTCTTATTTACTCGAAAACGGTGGAAGAGCATCTGAGGCTAGTACTGTAAAGGCCGCGTGAAAAGCAACTGTACGCGAAGTTTAAGAAGTGTGAGTTTTGGCTAGAGAGCATCACCTTCCTTGGCCATGTGATATAGAGCAATGGTATCCAAGTAGATCCTAACAAAGTTGTAGCACTTCAAGACTGAAAAAGAGCAACCAAAGTTGGAGAGGTCAGAAGTTTTCTGGGTTTAGCTGGGTACTACCGCATATTTGTACAAGGATTCTCGAAGATTGCAATGCCGATGACGCAACTGTTGAAAAAGGAGAGCAAGTTTGTTTGGTCTAAAGAGTGTAAAGAGAGTTAAAGGGAAGCTAATTTCAGCGTCTATTCTTACTCTACCAAATGACGAGGACGATTTTATGATCTACAGCGACGCATCAGGTACGGGTCTGGGTTGTGTGCTCATACAAAATGGCAAGGTGGTTGCTTATGCTTCACGCCAGCTGAAGTCATATGATTGCAATTACCCTATGCACGAATTAGAATTGGAAGCAGTGGTGTTTGCTCTGAAGATTTGGCATCATTACCTGTACGGAGCAAAGTGTGAAATCTACATTGACCACAAGAGCCTCAAGTATTTCTTCACCCAGAAGGAACTAAACATGAGACAAAAAAGGTGGTTGGAGTTGGTAAAGGACTACGATTGTTCAATCAACTATCACCCAGGCAAGGCGAACAAAGTGGCGGATGCATTGAGTAGAAAGTATGCAGGCTTTAGTGGAAGCTTGATCACGACTCAACCATACATCTTGGAGGATCTGAGAAGAATGGATATTGAATTAGGCCCTAGTTAATATTCATCCATGCTGGCTACACTCTCTATTCAAACTTCGATCATGGATAAGATAAAGGAAGACCAAGCTAAGGATAGAACTCTTATGAAGATCAAAGACGAACTGATTCAAGGGAAAAATCTGGAGTTTAATCTCGCTGGAGATGGAACATTGAGATTTGGTACTCGCTTGTGTGTACCAAATATTGACGAAATCAAGAAGGAGATCTTAGTGGAAGCCCATTATACACCTTACACCGTTCATCTAGGAGCTACCAAGATGTATAGAGATGTCTCTAAAACGTTCTGGTGGTTTGGTTTGAAGCGAGGCATAGGAAAGTTCATGGAGTAGTGTCTGTCATGCCAGCAAGTGAAGATTGAGCACTAAAGACCATTTGGTTTACTAAGACCATTGTTGATTCCAGAGTGGAAGTGGGAGCATATCGCTATGGATTTTGTGGTTGGTTTACCCTTATCTCAGTAGAGCAACGATGCGATTTCGGTGATTATGGATTGACTTAAAAAATCGGCTCACTTTCTACCTATGCGTATGACTTACTCGATAGAGAAGTTGACTAAATTGTATGTGGATGAGATTGTGCAATTATATGGGGTCCCAGTGTCGATTGTATCTGACCGAGACCCAAGGTTTACGTCATCATTTTGGAAGAGCTTATACAAAGCATTGGGGACGAAGCTGAACTTCAGTACCACTTTTCATCTTCAAATTGATTGTCAATCGAAGCGAACTATTCAGACATTGGAAGATATGCTAAGAGCATGCATGTTGGATTTTCAAGGAAGTTGGGAGAAGCACATTCCATTGGTAGAGTTCGCCTACAATAACAGTTACTATTATACTATTGGAATGGCCCCATATGAAGCTCTCTACGGAAGAAAATGCAGATCTTCGTCGCATTGGGATGAGGTTGGTGAGAGAAGAATTCTCGGACCTGAAATCCTACAACAAACCAATGACACCATCAATAAGATCAGACGAAGTATGAAGGTTGCACAAGATCGGCAGAAGAGTTATGTTAATAATCGACACAAGGATCTAGACTTCAAGGTTGCAAAAAAAGTATTTCTAAAAGTTGCACCATTGAAAGGTGTAATGAGGTTTAGTAAGAAAGGGAAGTTAAGTCCTCGTTACATCGGGCCTTTCGAGATACTGGAGAGAGTTGGAATTTTGGCTTATCGTTTGGCCCTACCTCCCAAGTTATCTGGCGTACATGATGTTTTTCACGTGTCTATGTTGCGGAAGTATATGTATGATCCTTCGCACATTATCGAGTATAAGCCGCTGGAGGTATACGAAAACTTAACATATGAGGAGAAACTAGTAGAGATCTTAGATCGAAAAAAGCAAGTGCTGCAGAACCGGGAGATTCCACTAGTAAAGATGCTCTGGCGGAACCACGCAGTCAAAGAGGCAACTTGGGAACGGGAAGATGAAATGAAAGCCAAGTATCCATTTTTATTCGAGTAAGTACTCTAAGTCCTTATATTTAATTTCGAGGACGAAATTTCTTTTTAGGAGGGATGAGTTGTATCTGCTTACTTTGTGCACAGTTGACTTTTGATCAAAGTCAACTTCGATCAAAGTCAACGCATGGACCACTGACTATCGGGTCAAGATCTGGTGTTAGTTGACTGGGACTGAATGGTATGTGATCTTCTGTGTTTTATGTGTGTTTTTTTCCTTTTATAGTAAAGTCAAAGTTTTGATCAAGGTTAACAGTCCACCCTGCCACATCATCACTTTGACTGACTGTGTGATAACTGTGACTCATGACTAGACTGTGCTTAAGGCATGTGTGGCTAGGAGTGGTCTTGCTTTAGTGAGGGGGGGACCACTTATAAGACCAAGTTTGAAATTAGTCAAACATTGGTCAAAAAGTGGTTTATCAAGTGCCAGCTCATTAAAACCCTAGGACACCCTTTTGAAACCCTAATGCCCTTTTTAAAAGCCACCTTATGAGTGCAACTCAAACCCTATTTTGAATCCTTAGCTGTTGCCCATCACCTTAGAGAGAGAGAGAGAGGAGAGTTTCTTGAGAGAGAAGAAGGAAAAGAAGGGAAAGGGAGCTAGATCTCTAAGCTTTCAAGAGGAAATTAAAGGGAACTTCAAGAGCAAGGAATGTGCTGTTGGCTGGCCACTTCCAGTAGCTGGAGGAGGAGTTTTGGTCTTGACTTTCAAGGTTTACGAGAGGGTTCTAGCTAATCTAAGGTAGGACCCAAACTCTACTAAAGTTTGCTAGTATTTGGTATTGTGTTTGTGACCTAGATCTACCCTCTTTATGTATTTTCATCATGGATCTACTTGAGACCACTTAAAAATTTGTGAGATGGGTTGTTTAAAATGGGTTTTCTTTTTAAAGTTAATAAAAACCCTAATCTTGTATGGTAGTAGGGTCCCTTTTGCATCTAGTGTTTTGATTTGAAAATGTGTACTGTGAATCAAGAAATTTCTAAAATTTTTGTGGACTTTGGATTAAAATTGGCATTTGGGTATTTCTTTAAAACTTCTAAAATTTTTACTGCATACAATTGATGTCTTGTGAATATGCTCGTTTTTGAATTTCTACAATCGGAGTTCAGATAAGGGAGAAATAATTATTTCAAAATTACTGGACGGGTAGATGTTTTGGGAGAACTCTGTACCTTAACCCACGAGTTTGGTGATATTTCAGGGCCTTCTAGTTTTACTAACTTTCGATTCACATTTTTATCTTTTAATTGATTAAGTTGTGGTTATTTTGGTTTTGAAATTTCCCCATTTGGACTTAAATTGAGGGTTCTATAATTTTTACAAATTTATCTGTTTTGCTAGAAATTTCTGAAACTGTAACTGCTTGTGACCAGATTTTGTATATGGTTTTAAGCTAGGTTAAATGTTGTTTCTTGCTGGAAATTTTGGATTAAAGTGAGCTATACATGACCAGCTATTTGTATGGTTTTAATAAACTAAGTAAAGGCATTAATGTGACTAGTTTAGGACTTGGATTTGAATCAATTCCATGACTACCTCGTCTAAAACCAACTTTGATATTTGTTTAGCTTTGTAAACTAATAAAGTATGAAATTTTATACTTCTTATGTTGGTTAATTTAATGAGGTTACAATTTTATTTATAAAATATGGTTGTTGGAATTTAATTTAAGTATGACTATATTTACTTTTCTTTGTAATTAAATTGTTATTTCAAAATGGTATTTTTGGAAATAAATGAGTCTATTCTCATGGATATATTTGTATGAATCTATATATATATATATAGATGTGTATATGTATAGATTTGCATATAGTAATTAATAAATTGAGTTATTAGGATGAATTTATACCTATGGTTATGCATGATAAAATCATATATATATATATATATATATGTATTTAAATGCATGTGTTGTCTTGCATATGAGAATTAATTGTGTTTGAAGCTATGTAGGTTGATGACGTGAGAATGGTGATTGCTAACTATGGCATAAGCATAAGCATGTATTGCAATCCATTATAGAAATTTTATTATACACAAGAGAAATTATTTTCTTGTCAACTCACGTTTTAAAAGTTATGCATTGTGTAGACATGGCCATACACTCGTAGACTTTTAAAGCTATAATGAATGGAGCATATATGTTCAAGTCTGTGAATCGTTTAGTAGAGGTCCCACTAACTAGTAAGTGGAGAGATTGGATTCTCGCATGCGCGCAAATGCGAGTCGACACTTGCATGACGCGGATGCAAACGGGTTTCATTCTCACTCATGCCGTTTCCTCTAATCGATTAATTGTGTAAGGATTTTCTTGAAAGTATGCATGTGTGCTGCTTTAGGAAATTAGAGTTGTCGATGGGTAACTAGCTCTAGCGTAATTAACACTTACGCAAAGTGAAAAGTCCTACGTGTTTTTAAAGATATTGCATAGACGGTTGCTTTTAAAAGAGAAATGAACAAGATGTTTTCATGATTGTTGACTTTCTAATAGCATACTACATTGTATCATCACATGCATGTTGGGAGCCTACTGAGTGTCTTTCACTCACTCCTATTTTTTTCTTGTGTTTAGGTAATCCTGAACCCTAACCAAGCAGTTTGGCAATGACGTGGTGGACCGACGGAGGGTGGCAACAGTGCAAATTAGTTTCACTATTTTATTTCCTTTTTAATAATACTAAAACTCTGATAGAGATACAATTAATTTTCTTTACGTTATGGGTCTTGTGTAAAGAATCGTGCTTTTCAGTATTTAGAAACATTTTGATTTTGCTATTAATACCAACGTTTTAATTCTATCCTAAAGAGTAAAGAAAATTTTTATTCAGTTTTCCGGTTATGTTTAAAAAAGAAATTTTCTTTATGTTATTATTTTGTAATGCCTTTTCGAAGTGACATCTCTTTATTTGGGTCTTCGGGCTCATGTAAAGGGGTGTTACATTGGCCTTCCACGAAATTTAAAAACAATACACAAGTAAACAATATAATAAAACTAGAAATTGAAATGAATAAAGATCAGGAGGCTTGACTTTCCATGTCATTTAGAGACAATAAACAAGTAGGCGGTATAATAAAATCAGTCATTTATGCAAAGAAAATAATAAAAGACTAAAGAGAAAGAAAGAAATATACCATATTTGTCAAGTTTACTTAGAGAAAGAAAAACCTCACAAATTTGTTCTTCAAACTAATTCCCTAGCAACGCCACCATAAACTTGCTACAACTAAAAGGTTGCAAACCCAAGTGTAGGTTGTCTCAAGTAATAAATTCTCGGGAGTCCAAGGTCGATCCACAGGAAACTAATGAAGAAAAATTATTAGAGATTAAAATAAAATCATTTGTTAACTAAGATTAAACTAATACAAGTTGTTCTCAAATAAAAGGATTTGCTAGGGTTAGGGGATCCACTATTGGTATATAAAATAAGGGTAAGATTAATTTGTTTATAACTCAATTGGAATCCATGCACAAAGAAGGTTCCAATTGGAAATTATAATATTCAAAGTTCATTTAAAATGATAAATGTAGTTATATTTCGTTACTAACGCCAACACTTACAAATGGGTTCAAGTATTCATTGTGTCAATTTCTTGTCAACAATGAATCAAGATCTCCACCTTTTAAGGAGGGTTCCTAATAACGCCAACACATGTAAGTGGGTTCAAGTATTCATTGTGTCAATTTCTTGTTCAATAACGAATTAAGATCTTTACATTACAAGGAGGGTTTCTAAGTTGATTGAAACAAATGCAACACATATAATAACAACATGATAATATAAACATTCAAGCTCAAGAAAGAGATTAATCTAATCTTATTTCATAATCAAGAGCTTCACTCTTTCACCCAAGCAAAATGAGGATTAGTTACTCATAAGAAAGAAGAAAGAAATAAAGAAGAAAGGAAGAAAAAAGAAAATGAATATAACTTCTACTTAGAACACAAGAAGATTATAACAAGAGAAATAAAAATACAAAGAGTATGATCTGATCTCTCCATTTTAGAATACTTAAATGAGTATTCAATGCTGCTATTTATAGACCATTAAGGGTAACAAAATGCCAAGAGACTTGTATAAAAATAGACACATGGTTAGGTAACAAAATGTCATGCTTGTCTTCCCCCTTGCACTGTCCATATCACACTGAATTCGGTGGAATCTTTCATTAGTCAAAACATGACAATTGTAGCTAGTTGCGTATCTTAGCTATCCAAATCATCAAGAATTAGGCTATTTGGGCTAGTCTTTTGGGAGATATGGTCCAAGAACTAAACATTGTTGGGCTGGTCTCCGAATGCAGAATAGTTATGCTTTAGCCCCAAATACAGCCCACTAAACTTCTAAACTGGACTTTGTTGATAACTACAATGTTGTGGTGCATTAAGTCATCTTTTCATTGCATTAAAAATCACCTTAATTGGCCTTCTAGATTTAGAGATACATCAATTTAATTAAACCTATATAAAAAACACACATTTCAATTTATTTTTACTTTTAGATTTAAATTTAAAGAAATTTCATAAATTAGAGGAATTAATGATACTCTTAAGTATACAATGATAATTTAAACCTTAATAAATATATATTTTTAAGTGCTCATCAATACTCTAAGGGCAAAATGGTGATTTTGTTAAAATCTTAGCGTAAAATGGGAATTTCATTTTCAATCAAAGGTAAAGTTGGAAGTTTATATTTTTATCAAGGGCATATTTCTAATTATAAAATATTACCAAGGGCATAAATTAGTATTTTATATTTTTACTAAGTGTAAAATTATAAAATAACTTTTGACCTAATAAAAATAAATAATCCAAGGGAACCTCACAAAATCACAGCTAAATTTTAATCAACCATTCATCAAATGAACTATAAATCAATAAAATAGAATAATATACATCATATACATATGTGCCTACTCAAGTCATACAATAAAATAAATTAATAAATTATGTTTTTACAAAACATAATCATTAAATCTACAAAGATCTATAATTTGGCTCTGATAGTAATTGGAAGGTTTAGAGATAATATCAGCGGAATAAAACTACAGTAAAAATTTTAAAAGTTCTAATAACAACACTTTTTATGCCTAAGAACTATTATAGATGCAAATAGAATTTAATCTTTAGAATATCAAACAAAAAACCATCAAAGTAGCGATTAGGACGATCACCACGATCTACCACCTAAGCTTTTTGTACCATGATCTTCCTTATCTAGCCTCTTACAGAATAAACAGACGGGTGAGCATCTAGAAATGATATTATTTTCAGAATACGCACAATTTTCTCAACACATAAGAGATAGCGTATTAAAATTTTGTTTGTCAAAAAATTAAAAGTTTTTTGTCTCACAGAACGTCTTTTTTTTAAAAATAAAAAAATAAAGTTACTAGGTTTCCTAAACAAAAAATAACTTTATTTTTTAAAATTTTTGTTGGATAGGAAACGTATAAGACAAAAACTTATTTTAAAAAATGTTTACAACTTGAAAAGGTAATATTTATCTAGATATAAATACAATAATGTAAAATACGTTAACTAACTAACTATTTAACAATCAAATAATTATATATATAACAATAAACACTAGGTAATACTTTAACTACATATTATAAGCATTTATAACATATATATATATATATATATATATATATATATATATATCGATAATATAATACATGTTAACGATATACATATATCATATCCATATATACAGGGATGATGTACTGAGTGATGTCGCTCAGTACATCATACGCAACTTATGGAAAAACTAACACTAGCGTTAGTTTTTAATTTTACATAATATATATTTTTTTTACTTCCTTCACTTCCCCTTCCTTACTTCCTTCACTTCACGTTTTTGCTACCCCTGCCTTTCCACTTCGCGTTTTTCCTTCGCTATACCATTTTACTGATTTTAGTTAAATCGATGCCACAAACAAGAATAAAAAGCTCCCTTCCTCTTCCTTCATAGTCGACGTCGCACGGGTAAGAAGATTTTTTTTATTGGTGTTACCCAAGTAGGAAAGTTTGTGCTTTCCTTGTTTCTCAGTTGAAATACCCATGGGTTTTAAATAAAATTTTCTTGCTGTGTTATGGCGAAAAAAAATTGCAGCTTTCTTAAACCATCGGGATTGTGCAAGGACGATTTCAAGAGAAATATTTTTTTATGTGTTTTTAGTTTTGAGACTGAGAGGTGAAAAGCTGTGATTGGTTACTAGTAAAATGTAGGAATGAAAACAAAAATGAAAACTTTGAATTGAAGCTTGGGTGTTAATGTTTTTTATTCTTTATATTTAGGAGTTAAAATGCTAACTTGGTCTTATATATGAAATTTGAGTTGAACGTTTGGCGGCTGATTGCAGCTAGTTAAAGAACTCCTCATAGCCTAATTTATAAAAAGCAAAGCCTTTTATAATTTGTATATGCCTAATTGAATTATATCATCGGGGTTTATTTTTTAACCAAGTTCTATGTGCTTTGCGTTACACCATAGATTACTGGAAATGTGATTTTTCATTGTCATTTTTCCTAGCAAACAGAGCAAAGTGAATCCATCTGAAAAATCTAATAAAATAAATGTGACCAAATGCCAAAATAGTTGCCTAAACAATAACAAAAAGAAATTAAATTCCTGTGATTGTTTTTGAACTGTTGGTTTTCCTCTCCAAGTTCCTTTTACCTTATAGATCTTGTTTCTTGCTAATGAGGATCTTGATTGTTTCATTCTTTAATGAATTTTTAACAATACCAACTATCCTGTGTTTTTATTTTTGTTTTCTCAAAACTTTTTTGGATGTACCTTTCTAAGTGATGAAAAAATAGAATCTTTTATTTGGTTATTCAATAAGTTATTAAATGCTATGTCAAAAGGTGCACCTCAAGTGATTATTACTGATCAAGATCTCAGAATAACAAAGGCTATAGCTCATGTTTTTCAATCAACTGTTCATCATTATTGTATATGGCACATTTTGACCAAGTTTACTGTAAAATTTGACTCGGTAGTGTATCGAGACAATTACCATTCATTCAAAGATATTATATTTAACTCTGAGACAGCTGTAGAATTTGAAGTATGCTAACTGGATTTGATAAGTAAAATTAAATTGCAAGGTAATGACTGGTTGGGTGAATTGTATGCGATTCGCGAGAAATGGATTCCTGTATATGTCAATAAGTTTTTTAGTGCTAGAATGTCAAGTAGTCAAAGAGCTGAAAGTTCATATTTATTTTTCAAGAAATACATTTCCTGTAGAAATTCATTGACAGGTTTTTTTAATCATTTTAATAGAGCTCTTAGTCACCAGCGATATGAGGAGTTAGTTGTAGATTATATTGATCTTAATGAGAAACCAAAGCTGAAATCTTTATGGCCTATGGAAAAACAAATGATAAAAGTATATACAAAGAGGAATTTCATACTTTTTATTGTTCACAACTTTGCAAAGCTAAAATATTTTGTATCCCATTCTAACTATTCCAATGGCTTTATACCATTCTCCTTGTCAAATTCCCCTACTCTAGCCTCGTAAAATGTGGTAAAAAATTCATTGGAAGGTCTAATTATTCTTAATTGTTCTACAATGTCTAGTATGACATCTCTTTGTTTTAAGTACGAATTGGTTTAGTGGACCTATTCTTGATAATCTTCCTTCTTGTAAGCATTTGAAACGTTTAAATCTTGATGAGAACAAGTTGGGAAGCCTTGTACTAGCAAGCTTCAAGGACTTTCAGAGTCTCTCGTGCCTCTCGTTTGCAAAATCCAGCCTCTATAATCTTTCTTTTGCCCTCCAAATCTTACAGCAATGCTAGAACCTTGCCATGTTGTTTCTTTCCAGCAACTTCCAAAATGAAGAGCTGCCTGCAGACCCCACTCTATAAGTTCATAAGCTTGAGGTTCTTAGTATTGCATACTATAAACTCATAGGTTTGGTACATCAATGGATGAGTTATAGTAGCAAGTTGCAATTCTTGGATTTATCATGGAACCGCTTGAGTGGAAAAATTCCTTCACGGTTTGACAATAATGATTTTATTATTTTGGCACTGAAATCCAAGAAGTTATCAGGATCAATGCCTAGTAGTTTGTCAAGAATGAGCAACTTAGAGATTTTGGATTTCTCTGATAACAAGCTTATAGGGACAATACCACCTTCTTTGGTAAAGCTCAATTTTGTGTTTAATTTTAGTGTTGTGGACAATCGATTATTTGGAGACATCCATTCTGGTGGTCAGTTTTCAACCTTTCCAGGTTCAAGCTTTGAAGGAAATGATCTATGTGGTGATCATGTTTCCTCTTATGCATCAAATGATCAACCTTTTGAAAAGCCACTCAATGTACCAAGCACATCAAACAATGTTATAAAGATAGGAATCATCATTACGTATGCTATTGGGTTTGGATTTGGATTTTGCACCACTATAATTTCATGCAACTTCAAGAAATTAAAGACCTCAAAAATGAAACTTTTTTATGAAAAACAAACATGGATAGTTACTAATATTATTATTATGGTACCTTGTAGTTAATTTGATGCAATGCTGGAAAGTAAAAAATCTTCTAGATTCACATGTATTTCTGCACTATGCTGCTTTCAGTCTCCTAGATTCCCATTAGTTATAGAATTCTAGTAATAGCCTAGAAAAAAACACATAAGCATGATTATTACTCTGTATAATATATTTGTATAGAGGCTTTATATTTAGTTATTACCAATTCAAAGATTACTTAGACTATTGTTAGTACATACCTAACTTAAATATAAATAGCGTTAAAATAGGGTGAATTACATTAGATCTCTTTAAGGTTCGCCTTAATTTTAAATCACCTATACAATATTGATTTATATCATCCTACCCCCAAAATTATCTATACGAATTTAATTAATTTCATTCTGTCCCCTTAATTTAATTGCTAGCTATTAAAAAATTCTCTCTCCTTATTAGCATGTTAAAATGAATTTTTTATGCTCAAATTTTATTAAATATTCATATAAAAATTTAAAAGTATAAAATAATTTTAAAATTAAATAATATTCTTAAAAAAATTCTTTTCTTTCTCCTCTCCCCTTTTTGTTTTTGCTTTGTTGGCATGAAAAAAAATTTTTCTTAGATTGCACATAATCCATATTTAAGTTGAAGTCTCTCTCTACATCACACTCACTTGAAAAATCCCTTTTTTACTTATGGACTCTATTAGTAATTATATGTAAAATATGACTTATTATGTTTTAAAGATGGTAGAAATACTATGGGATTTTTAGTTTTGTAGAAAAACATGTTATTCGTGTGTTATGCTTTTGGTTTTAGATACTCTATGGATCTGTGAAGATGAAGGGATTTTCTTGGGTAAGAAGAGCTTTTCCAAAACTCAATTCGCCACTAAACTCAAGGAAAGGTATCGTGGTGCTAGATCTGTATACTAAACTCATCTCTAATGAGACTATCTATAGACTGGGACACTTAAGACTTAGGCTCCAACAACACTCTACGGAGAGGTGCACCATCTATACACTTAGAAAATTTGGATTCTAGCTAGTATAGAGGTGTACACTATCTAAAGACTTAAAGAATTTGGGTTATAATAAGACTCTATATTTAACCACCTATAAAAGGACACTCTATGGAGAACCACTCTACATAAAGATCAAAAGACCCTTTTCAAGTGAGCTATCCGTGAATCTGGTTGCTTAAAGAATTTGGGCCCTAAAAGGACTCTACAAACAACCAGCTACAGAGGAGTGTCGTTTAGAGAACTACTTTATGGAATTCACCAAATGATCAAAGGATCTTTAAAGGCCCTTTCTTTTAGAGGACCAAGTCTTTTATGAAGTTCATCATGAGAGGAAAGCTTGTCATAAAAGAAGCTATATCAATGATAAAGCACCCAACCCAAAATCCACCTCAATATAAATGGCAACTCTGTTAGGGAGCTGAGGTAGTAGATTCAAAGATGCTACTACAAAAAGCTTGAAGAAGCCAAAGCACATCCCATGTTGTCGAAAATAACCACTTTCCAAAGCCAAGCCATAACAACGTCGAGGCATTTAATTCGAAGATCATTATGTCAACAGTAGTAGAGGCTATTAAAGAGCTACAAGCTAACTAAGAGGGATTAGCAGTTATGATCAACCAACTCCAAGACAACATGATCACAACTTTCAAACAACTACATGAGAATATGACTGTCATTTTCAAGCCGACCACTCCTATTATTTGACAAGAAGCATCTACCACACAAGAAGAGCAAGCATCAAAGCTGAACAATGGGCCTTTCCTAACCTAAATTGAAGTCATCGCATTGCTAGATAGGGAGTTACACAAGCCAACCAGGGAGAATTTGATATACATTCCACAACCTCCGTATCCAATGGAGCTTTTTTACAAGCGTTACCTAAACCCCAAGCTTCACCTTGTTTGATGGAAATAAAATAACCTCTATGGGCTTACACAATGGAAACCACAATCTTCGACTATGAGAGTTTTCCAAATCTCTCACAGATTGCGCCTACATAGTATACTTCTTTCACCCCCGATTCCATTAGGAATAGGGAGGATATAGTTTATTAATTTTACAGGAAATATGTTCAAAGCGAAGAACATGTGTTGGTGATGCAACTCAACAACACTTACCAAAAGTTCATAGAATCTCTAGTAGATTTTGTGAGGCAATTTAATGATGTGGCACTTGAATGTTATGATAAGTAAGATGAAAGTTCACTAATGGAGATATGCATCAACAACATCATGTCCGCGTATAAAGTCTATCTCGAGAAACTTAGTATAACATAATTTACAAAGCTCATGGAAGTTGCTAGGAGGATTTTTGTTTCAATGGAAGATTCTATAATGAAAGAAGTACATAAGGCTCAACTAATTTTGAGGAAGAGTACTCTAATGAGTTAAAGTAGTAAAGAAAAGAGATATATCCACTGTCTCCATGCTCAAAAGGAAGTTGTACTCAATTCTGAAGGCTTGATGATGGTGTTATTTCGCCTTTCAATCCACAAACACCTCCTACAAAGGTTAATGAGGAATATTTTTATTATTGTTGGCTTCATAAATGTGTTGGTCATCCTACCACCACTTGTCAAGCATTGAGGAGAATATTTCATGCAAAGATTGACGATGAAATTCTTGTTAGTTGTCTTATGATATTTTACTTATTGTTTTTAAGTACCTATGTTTGTAATAGATTTCATATAAAGGCTACTGAACGGTTGGGAAGATTTTA
Organism: Rhamnella rubrinervis; assembly: GCA_007844105.2. NCBI lineage: Eukaryota > Viridiplantae > Streptophyta > Magnoliopsida > Rosales > Rhamnaceae > Rhamnella > Rhamnella rubrinervis. Next base: position 7,189,868 of record CM017575.2, on the reverse strand, counting down.
GTTTTAAGCACTAAAAGGTTGAACTTTATCAACCATATCCATACAATATAGAAATATACATATGGCTCTTATACAATATCATCAACAAGCACATGCTTTGTCAATGAATAATTAAAAATAACCTTGGATGAATTTAACATTGAGAGTTAACTAAGAATCATTAAAATATTTTAATTGGTATATAAGCTAGAAACCACTAATTGATCTTATTATGTTCTTAGAACAGTCAATCAAAATGAGGTCTAACAACGTACTATACTAATTAAAGTATGGACTAAGCTAAAGCATGATTAGACTTTCATCCGAATACTAAGTAAAATGGTGCGCGAGTACACTAGGGGATAGAACAATCATCGACCATATGCTTTGTGGGCATACAGAAGTTCACCATGTACCACAATAAGTTTTGTCGTATACATTTGTGTATCGAGTAATGACCCTAAATCATCATATGCTCTATGTGATGAGAGCAATAATAGTAAAAAGGCCTTCCGGAGAAGATATACTCAGTTAGAAAGTTTCAACATGCTACTCTTAGAGGTACAAGGATGGGAAAGCAAGTTTAACTAAGTTGATAGACAAAGTGCATCACTATAATCCGGAAAAAACTCAAAGTCTCTTAAGGAAACTCTACTTAGCCACAATTGTGATTTTCTAAGATGCAGAAAAAACCAAAGTTATGATAGACTTAACATGGGGCCTAAAGCAGCCATACGAAGAGCCACCATAAACATTTTTCAATATAGTCCAATTTTCAGAGCTCCTTTTGACCAGTTAAACTATGAACCTCAAGTAAGGATAGCAGCCAACCGCATTCCATTCAACTACATGGAAACCAAGCATGTAGATACACAATTTTATGAAGAGTTTATCTCTATTAGAGGAGAAAACATGTTTAAAGCAAATGGAATTACCCTACCACCATGGGAGGAAATTGAGCACATGGAAGACAATAGTGTCTAAAGAATAACCAAAGCGAAAAAGAGTCTCTTTTCAAAGATCTTGACCAACTTACCAAACTTGACCCACAGAGACTAGCTTGTCAATATCGGAAATAACAATGACCAATTTATATGAAGATGGTCTATCAATCCAAAAAAGTCAAAGAAAATCAAAAGACTAAATGAGTATAGCAAAAGCAAGGGAGCAGTTATTGATTCAACATCATCCAACACTTCGCATTTGGACATACTACCAAAGATGGTGCTAGAGAGAACTATGGAGATAATGTCAAAAATGTATCCAGAGACAACTCTATAGACAATCTCAAAGATGCATCTAGAGACAGCACCATATACAATGTCATAGATGTTATTAGAGATAGGACCAATGGCATCAATAAAGACAGCACCGGAGGATCATGAATATGCCAAGCTAATTATGTCACCAAAGCCTCTTTACAAGACAAATCCGACTCTGTATTAGAGCCGCTTGACATTGTCGATTTAAGCATGGATCTAGTGGTACAAAGGCAAGTCTCCATTAGCTTGCAACTATCCATGGAGTAGGAGCAAAGCTTCATGTATTAGCTGGGGAAATATGAAAACATGTCTTGGTCGAATCCGATGAAGGTTTGTGATGCCTTAAACATCTCTTGAGTTTGGAAATCAGTCATGCAACCTGGAAAAAAATTTCATCCAATAGTAGAATCTTAAATTAATGAGTAAATGGATGGAATAAAACAACAAGCACGAGACGACGATATTGCTTACTACAAAATAGTTATGGATGCTTACAACAAAGATGTGAAGATTTAAGAAACATAATAAAGGACCATATACTCAAAGTTAACAATTTGATCCGGAGAAATATGTCCTAACCAAAAGTTTTGTGCCTACCATGAAGGATCATTCATGATCAAACAAGCACATAGCAGTATATATTGCTACCTTATGGATGCTGCCAAAGACACCTAGTATGATCTTGTCAACTTCAAATTGTGTAAGACCTACCATACCTAGAGCTATCTTATGTAAAGCAAGCGTCTATGTCATGCAGATCTATCAAGTAAATGACAATGTCAAGTCGTGCAACTATAATAAGCAAATGTCCACAATGTCACATCATAGAGATTTGTCAAGCAAAATGTTCGTGCCATGTCATGCAAATTTGTCAATCAAAATGTTCATGCCACGTCATGCAAATTTATTAGCCAAAATGTTCATACCACATCATACAGATTTGTCAAGCAAAATATTCATGCCACATCATGAAAATTTGTCAAGGAAAATTTTCATGTCACATCGTGCAAAAAAATATCAAATAAACGTCAACGTCATGCAAATTTACCAAGCAAAACATTCATCATCATGCAAATATGTTAAGTAAATGTTTGTATCATACCACACCATGTAAACCTCTCAAGAAAATGTTCATGCATGCAAGATATAACATTATAAAGATATATATGTGTGTGTGTGTGTGTGTTATGTATAATTATTTTTCTCATGAAATTATGATCATTTTCCTATAGCATATCATGTTGGATTCAAGTTTCCTATTAACACATTAATGTATTATGATGAATCAAAAGCTACACTCGATGGAGGACATGTCGGAGATGATGCTACTTGTTTTGGATGTTAGTTTCATGTTAATATATTGGCAATGTTGCTTGAATTCAAAGCTAAATGGATGAGAAATTAGATGTCGGACACTATATCTTTTACATGATGCTCAATAATTTGTTAAACTCATGCTTACATTTTAAGAACATGCAGTATGTAGTGTCTTAAGGTTATACTTGCATGCTTACATTTTTGTCATGTCATGACTTAGTTGACATTGTGTGACGACCTGAGTGAGCGGGTGCAAAAGGCACCGGCAGCTACCTGGTTTCCAATCCCACATCGCCTAGGTTTTTAAAGAAAGATATAAAAGGAAAAATGGTTCTTTTATAACAATCGAGGCCTTTTCAAAACGTTTGGCTAAGGGGTTCGTAAAAACTCTAAAGTTAAGCGTGCTCCAATGGGAGTAAGTCTGATAAAACTCCATACTGTTTAACATGCAGTGGTTAAATTAGGGATATACCGGTTGGAAAAGGACTAGGGAACCTAGTAGGGGCCGTTAGACTAGGGAGCCCAGTGGGAGTGTCACAAGTGGTATCAGTCTATACCCAACCGAAAGTGTGCCAACAAGGACGTTGGGCCCCTAAAGGGGGGTAGATTATGACGACTTGAGTGGGTGGGTACGGAAGGCACCGACAGCTACTTGGTGTCCAATCCCACATCGTCTGAGTTCTTAAGGAAAGATCTAAAAGGAAGAGGGTTATTTCATAACAACCGAGGTCTTTTTGAAGTGTTTGGTTGCGTTTGGTTAAGGGGTTCGTTAGAACTCCAAAGTTAAGCGTGTTCCAATGGGAGTAGTACTAAGCTGGGTGACCTCTTGGGAAGTTTGATAGAACTCCATACCGTTTGACGTGAGGTGATTAAATTAGGAACAATATCAAATGAAAAGGGATCAGGGACCCTAATGGGGGCGTTAGACTAGGGAGCCCAGTATGGGGTATTACTACTTTTAAGTTTTGTATTATGATGCATGAAATATAGATAACTAATTTTCAAATGCATGAACTAAAGTGTTAACCAAATTGATAGGAGTTTAATTTTGTGGGTCACTTATATCCACAAAATTAAAAAGGGATAATATTAGTGGTCAATTTGGATTTAGTAGCCCAACAAACCTTTAGGGTATTTTTAAGCTCACTTTAGCAAAAAAAAAAAGGGTCCATACTATTTAGTGGGGCCTTCTTAATGGGGTACGGTTTGCTTAGCATAAATTGTAGAGTAAAATTTAGAATAATATATTCATACTTAGCTAGGCCTCTGGGTTTTAAGCCAACTAGTTTGAATAAATTAACTAGCCCTCTTAGTTTGAATATTATTTATTATATTATTTGGGCCTTAATCCATTTAATAAATCATATTTAAAGCTTATAATAATGCTTGACCTTTTTATTTAGGTCTAAATGGTTTTCAAAAGTCCATTTATTTTTCTGTTTTAGTCCACTAATGTTTGAATATTTTATTTAATTTTTTAAATAATAATAATTTTCTTTGATATTTTGAGTTTAAATTAGAAAAGAAATATATCTTTGACGTAATAATTGTTTTAATAATTTATTCATACTTAGCTAGCGGGGTTTTAAGCTCACTAATTTGAATAAATCAATGTAAGCTTCTTTTATTATTATTTATTATTTGTCTTTTATTATATTATTTGGGCCTTAATCCATTTAATAAATTACATTTAGAGCTTATAATAATGCTTGACCTGTTTATTTAGGTCTAAATGGTTTTCAAAAGTCCATTTACTTTTCTGTTTTAGTCCACTAAGATTTGAATATTTTATTTAATCTTTTAAATAATAATGATTTTCTTTGATATTTTGAGTTTAATTCAGAAAAAAAAAATATCTTTGTCTTAATAATTGTTTTAGAGTGCCATGTAAGCAAAAAATTTCCCTCCTAAGTTTTATTTTTTTTTCCAAGGAAAAGCTAATGTCAACCCTCCTTTTGCCAAATTTTTCCTACGGATATATAGCTACTAGATTTATCCTCCAGATGCACAGCTACTAGAGTTTTGTTTACTGACAATCAGTTGTCTAGTACTTCTCCCACAGAAGTTTAGCAAATTTCCTATGGACCCCTTTCTGAAAAAGTGTGCATTTGTTTTTAACTCATTTAATTGAACCAAAAGCCACTCACACCCTATTAACCAACCTATTACCCTTCATATAAAACGCTTATTCTTACCTTTTTTAAAATCATTTGGTGACTTGTCTCTCTCCTCTCTTTTTTTTTTCTTTCTCCTCCTTCTTCTCTCTTCTTCTCTCTACTCCACCTCCATGACCATTAGGAAAAAGTGACGTTCTCTTGCTAGAAGTGGCAAGACTTAATGGAGAAGCATACTAAAAAACTATATTTTTGAAAGCTAACCTCCTCTTACCCATGTGAAAGAGTTTTTTAAGAAAAATATCCAACAAAATCAAAAGGTTTTTTTAGTTCTTTTCCTTAAAAGAAGAGCCTTCAAGCATACAAAGGGAATAAAAAGAGATTCAGCCATAAAAGGAGGGATTCCTTTATTTACATGAGATTTTTGTCTTATTTTTGGTTTAAAATGTGCTCTTGGTCTCTTGTTTCCTCTCTATAAATATCTATTCATGTAGGCCTCTGAGGGATTGAGACATAAAGGGGAAGAACCACATTTTTGGCTCTATGTATAAAAAGTTCATTTGCAAAATATTCGTTCTTTATTCTTTTATGGATTGGATTTTTTTCCGAAAAGATTATTTTTTGAAAACTTTTTCTTTGGTTTTTCTCATGATTCTTTATTAAAAAATATTTTCTCAGCTTACTTTCTCAAGAAATCATGATTATACAATTCTAGATCTTATAATTGGCTTGCAAGTTACTAATTTAGAAGTCTGGCTTTTGCACCTATAAATCATATTCAATTGATAGATCTCTTTCTTACCTATGAGCTATACCGTTGATTATATGTGAAATATTACTTATTATGTTTTAAAGATGGTGAAAATATTTTGGACTTTTGGCTTTATGGAAAACATGTTGTTCATGTGTTGTGCTTTTATTTTTAGGTACTCTATGGATCTATAAAAAGAAAGGGATTTTCTTAGATAAGAAGAGTCTTTCCAAAAAGCAACTTGCCACCAAACAACGCAAGGAACACAAGGGGAGGCATCGTGGTGCTATATTTATAGATTAAACTCATCTATAAAGAGGCTATCCATAGATTAGGATACTTAGAGGATTTAAACTCCAACAAGACTCTATGAAGAGGTGCACCATCTAAAAACTTAGATTTGGACTCAAGCTAGACCTTATAGAGGTATACATTATTTGAGCACTTACAAAATTTGAGTCATTACAAGACTCAACGGACGACTACCTAGAGAGAGGAGCTCTATAAAGAACCACTCTACATAAATATCAAAAGATCCTCTTTACGCGAGCTATCCATGGATCTAAACACTGAAAGAATTTAAGCCTTAACAAGACTCTTCGAATGACCTCCTGAGCATCCTAAGAAGAACCACTCTACAAAGGACCATTCATCAAAGAACCAAAGGCTCTCCGAAGCCCCATTCTTTTAGATGACCATTCACCAAAGGACCAAGTCTCTCCTAAAGTCCATCAAAGAAAGGTTTGTCACCAAAGAGGCTATATCACCAACAAAGCACCTAACTTGAAATCCACCCTAACAAAGTGCTTTTAAAATAGCATGATAGATTGTAATTGGTGATACAACTATATTTATACGGCGAGCATTGAATGATTTATTTTAATTTCTTTGATAAATGAAATTGTTTATCGTGCACTATTTATATGGAAGGCTACCGCTACATGGAGTAACATATATAGAGCATTAGTTTTCTATTATGAGTAGCAACAAATAATATCTTTTAGAAAATCAAACATATATTATCTTTTTTTATATCATGCTTTGACCCATAATCAGTCATAGATCCACCACTCACAACATGTTGTTTGATCAAAATGTGTAATTTCCTCCATGAAATGCATGTAAAGGCGGTCCTTAATTCACTAACGGTAATTGAGTAAACTAATCCTCTCTTCATTTACAAGTTTCTTGACTTCAAATCTACAAGTCTACTATGTTTGTATTAATATGATACTCAAAATAACAATATTTTTGGCACTTTGCTAGCATGGGAATGTATGCTTTCCTAGTGATCACCATTGTTATAGGGTTGAGCTCCCAAACTTGTGGTTGTGCAACCCAAATGATTAGAAGGCTTTACAAGACTTTATGAGCACTTTGAAGATGGTTATAGATGGTTGGAGCACCAATATCTTGTAATTGTTGTAAATGGGAATCATTAGGCACTTTGGATTAGCTTACAACCTTCAATCTTTCTCACAATTTCCTTCGAGGCTCATTTCTGCTTTCATTGTTCCATTTGCCAAACGTTCTAGTCTTGAGCTCTAATAATTTCTTAGAATTTGTTCCTTCTACTACCATTCTACCTTCAATTTAGATCCCAGACCTTTCTCACAATTCCTTAAAATGACCTTCCTACTGGTATATGTGAGAATTCTTCTATACTCCGAAAATTGAACCTCGTATGAAACTACTTCTTCGGAAATCTTCCTTCAAAGCTTGGAAATTGTACTTAAGGAAATTATCTCTCAACATGAATGACCTCACAGGTGGTATATCTGAAAGCATATTTCAGCTACGAAAGTTGATTTCATTAGATCTTCAAGAAAGCTAGTTTCCAAGGCCACTAGACAAAGTAATGGGCAACCTCACTCGTTTGGATATCTCTTCTAATGAGTTCACAGGAATTATCGCAAATGTTTTTCACAACCTTGCAAAGCTACTACAACACTTTGTAGCTCAATCAAATATCCTCACTAGTTCTATACATTTCTCGTCAAATTCGCTTACTTTCGCTTTGCTCAGCATGAGAAATAGCTCATTGGAGGGTCTAATCGACCTGAATTGTTGTATAATGGCTAGTTTGGCCTCTCTTGATTTAGGTTCTAATAAGTTTAGAGGGCCTATTCTAGATAACCTTCCTACTTATGAACATTTAACTACTATATATCTTGTAAGGAACAAATTGGGAAACCTAGTACCAGAAAGTTTCAAGGACTTCCATCCTCTCTTTTACCTCTCTTTCAAAATCCAGCATCAACAATATACCTTCTGCCCTAAAAATCTTATAAAGCTGTCAGAACCGTAGTTGCTAGCAAGCCACGCTGCATTTATGAAAGCTCAGATTCTTCTTATTGCAAATTGTAGACTCGCAGCCTCTATACCGCAGTGGTTGAGTCACAGCAACAACTTGCAGTCCTTGAATTTATCATGGAACTGCTTAACTAAAAAAATTACATTTTGGATTAGCAATTTCAAGTTGCTTTTTTACTTAGACTTGTCAAACAACACATGACTAGAGAGACACCAAGAACCTTAACAAGATTAAGAAGCCTCACTGTTGGTTTTACATTTGAAGAACCTTCCCTAGATTTCCCTTTTCTCATGAAAAAGGATTTGCACACTAGAGGGTTCAAATATAATAAACTATGGAGCTTTCCACCCACACTAGACCTAGGTTACAATAATCTTACAGAACCCATTTGGCCTAAGTTCGAGAATGTGAGAAAGATTCATATTTTAATTTTGAAATTCAATAAGATATTAGGACCAATTCCTAGTAGCTTGTCAGGAATGACCAGTTTAGAAATTTTGGATTTGTCCTATAACAAGCTTTCAAGGACAATACCACTTTCATAGGTAATGCTCGACTTTCTATACAAATAACTTATAAGGGGAAATCCCTGCAGGAGGTCAGTTTTCAACCTTCCCAAATTCAGGCTCTGAAGGAAATAAGAATCTTTTTGGCGTTCAAGCATCCCCTTGTGCATCGAAAGATCAACTTCCTACGGGTACACCCTGTGACGACCTGAGTGGGCGGGTGCGGGAGGCACCGACAACTATCTTGTGTCCAATCCTACATCACCTAAATCCTTAAAGAAATCTCTAAAAGAAAAGAGAATCCCTTCATAACAACCAAGGCCTTTTCAGAACGTTTGGCTAAGGGGATCGTAGGAACTCTAAAATTAGGCATGCTCCTTTGGGAGTAATCCTTAGATGGGTGACCTCTTAGAAAGTCGGACAAAATCCTATACCGTTGGTCGTGCGATGATTAAATTGGGGACAATATCAGTTGGAAAGGAACCAGAGAGAACAGTGGGGGCGCTAGACTGAGGAGCCTAGTGGGGAGTGTTACAGGTGGTATTAGAGTCTGTACCAAAACAAAAAATTATTATTTCTCAAGTCAAGTCCAATGCTAAGGAAAGCAAATTCAAATTAGTGGAGTTAAAAAATAAAAAATAAAAAAAAGCTCTCAAGATGTTATGAGATTAGTTTAATCGATGTTCTGAAATAAATTTAGACCAACTCTGATCATTCCAATGCAAAGGAAAACTACTTCGATATTAGTTTTGACATGCTAAGGAAAATGGCCCTCTGTGTGTAAAAGCAGCAAACAGAGAATACTTTGCACATTTTCTAATTTTGACAACATGTGATGTACCAAAAAATCAGCAGTTCTTGATGGAATAGGTAACTAAAGCATGGATGTATTGTATCCATTGAGAGAAAGACCGAGTGTACTTGTATAGCAGTATCAGAAAACAAAGCTTGGACGCCCCAAAGTGCTCATAGTATACAGACCGAAAGGTAGAGCATGCAACTTCAACTATTCACAACCTGAATTTTTAAGTTCTTTAACAAATACATGATCAACCACCACAAAGACATTTAAATCAGAGGAAAGAAAAGAAAAAAGACCGAATGGAGATGGAAAATATTTCAATTTCTAACCTTAATGTTATTTAGATACTCTACGAACAAGTCATTCCAAGTATCAGTAATTCCTGGTAAGCACCAATGCATACAATCATCATGCTTTTTCCCTCCAGCTGTAGATGGATGTGCATCTGCTCTGAATTCACTCATATGGGTAATATCCAAAATTTGAAAATCAGATCCCTTAAGAGCCTCTAATAGGTGCTGATTTACCAGCCGTGCCTCCACATTTGTTCCATTATTCTTCAATGAGAATAGTTCTTCAACCTGAAAGAAGACCAAACCTTTGAAACTTATTCCTTATGGTCACATTAAAGAGGAAAAGCATGTACACTTGGTTTTTCCCAACAATGTATTATGCATATCATTAACTATCATATAACACATACACATTCTCATCAAATGAAAGTTCAACTAGCTATTTATGATTCTATTCACTTAGTCATAATCATAATTATAAAATGTGGCACACCTGCTCAGGCAACAAAGGCTTCAGTCGTTGACAAGAACCTCCTTGGTCCCAGTCACCTCCTTCAAAATGTCTAGGTGATTGTGTACAAAAGAATTTGATCGAACCTGATCGCATTTTCTTCTCAACAAACAGTACCTACATTTAGCCAATGTATAATCATAATATAAATATGCAGAACTGCCCAAACTGCAATATACAAGGTGTACCTGAAGCAAATTCTTTAATGTCCATGTGTAGTGCTTAACTATGGAAGTATTAGGAAACAAAACTTTTCATTAAGAAAAAAAAAAAAAAAAAAGCTAAGAGTGCAAAAAACAATACTACATCATACCATATGCTTTAAAACTATATCAAGGCCTTCATCAGGAGATATAGGAGGAATCACAGGCTGACTCCTTTCAAAGAAAAGCATGGGTGACTTTACTGGGTCAAATTTTGAAGGAGCCCACCACCTGTTTATACAGCCAGAAAAACCATACAAACAGTTGGCAAGCCTTCTGGCAGGTTGAATATTGTTATACATATCAAGAGAAACTCATGGTCACACATTCAAACATGTATTTATATTGTGAACAAAAACAAGAAACTACAAACTGCAACCAGAAATTTACAGAAACAAGAAGAGCTAATAAAATCATACTTATTATCAGAGAGAGTGAAAAGGTTTTAAGTACCAATGTCCAGTATTAAAGATTAGAATATCATGAAACCTAGGAGCGTCTCCCCATGTGCCTTCTGGGATGTCAACGTCAACCCTATAGCCCTCTTTATACCCAAGAGATTCCAATTCACCACCATTGGTGTTAGCTGACCACCTGCATCAGACATAAGCAGAATAAGGCTATGTTATGCAACTGAGCTCTGAAATATTTCTAGGTTATGAAAGTAATATGAACCACAACAACTATGGAACATCCCAGCCAAAACATCTAACATCCAACATATATAAATATGTTAGAACACCAATTAATTGGGAAGTTCATGGTAGTATAAACCAAACATGTATCCTTTGATTAACAGTAATCAAAATCCATAGATTTCAACACCAAAACTTACTAGCATGCAAGTTAATAGTCACTTGTACCAGTCATCTTATAATTTGCATCCTTTACAGGTTCTGTATACCTCCAACTATCAATGCTTATTTTACACTACTTAAAAAATTTATGCCTTCCTTCTTTTCTAAATAATGAATTCAAATACCTAGACTGGTAATATGAGGGCAGAACTATTACCATAATTATGTTTCTAAATTAAAAAATCTTTTACAAAAATCATTCAAAGATGCCCAAACATTTTTTTCAATAAAACAATTAAAATATGAATCTTTCAGCTTAACATTCACACGAGAAACTGAGTTACACATATAACATCACATAAGAATCACAAGTAGAAGAGCCAAAAATCAATAAAAAAACCAGAAAATTTGAATAACTGCAAGTACAAAACCAACACTCAATTCACAAGTCATAAATCACAAAATCAATATCAAACCAATACTAAATTCACAAGTTCACAAATCACAATATCAATATCAAACATAGCTTACCTACCATAACGCGCCAAAAGATTTGTTCGATGATATGCAATGGTAAGATTATACTGAAGAAACGTAAAACCACGATCCGCACCTGCTGGTCGCCACTTTTTCAGATCATTGGAAACACGTTTTAGAGAGCAGAAAAGCGAAACAAACATATTCCTATTCAATGAATCACCAACAAACCCTGCACTGTACAAAATTCCATAAGCTCTTCACAGCATACAACATAAATCCAAATTAAGGCCATTTTTATAACAAAAGCAAACTATTTCAGATATTCCTATCCAGTGCATCACCAACAAACCCTGAACTGTACGAAATTCCATAGGTTATTATATAGCACAGCATACAACACAAACCAAATTAGGCATTTCTATAACAAAAGCAAACTATTCAGTGGCTAAGAAAAAGCTGCAAGTATTCAAGCAAAAACAAAAGGGTGCACATAGTTATTTGAGCTTCTCATCTTGATCTATACAAAAGCATAACAATTTATGCCCTAATAATTTAGGTATTATGAGAATTCAACATTTAAGCCCTCTAGATAATTGTTTAGTGAGAGTGACAAAGAGAGAGTACCAATGCTGGTGTCCCTGTACTTCCGAAGAAAAGATTCCGGATCGAAGGATGGGAGATCACACTGCCTGGGCTTCCAACGCCAATTGATGATATCGCGAGCGTTGGCTTTGTTGCCGGAGATACAGTTCCAGCCCTTGAATATCTCCTTGCACGTATTGTCGTACCTCGCAGATCTCGCACTCGGGTCGTAAACCCACGTCCCGTCCGAGTAGTCGCAAGACCGGTGTGAAACCCCCGGGTCGGACTCATCGGACCTATGGAATTGGAAGCTCTGACGAGATTGCGAAGGAACGGAGGTCTTCTTTATGAGAGAGAGGAGGAGGAAGATGGAGATGAAGCAGAGAAGAGAGAGAAAGGGGAAGAGAGGCACTTTCTTCGTATGGTTGTGGCGGTGAGAGTGATCTCTCGCGGCCATAGCAAACGGCAAGGGACAGGCCAGCGCACGTTAGCCGAATTCGCCTGATATAGCTTTTCTCATTGATGATTTAAAAACGATTTTAACTTTTTTCTTTTTTTGGTAAGTAAAAAATAAAATTTTACTTTCTTTTATTTTTGGGTAATTTGGCCAAATACCTAATTCATTTATAATTTTTATAAAAAAATCCAATCTTAATAATATTTATAAAATTACCTATTATTTTTTTAAAATACCCCTCACATTTGAACTGTTCATTCTCTATCTTACTTCGTACCCTCTGCTATTCTCTATGCGATTCATCCATTATCAAATTTCATCCTCTTTGCAAATCATCCAATCTTATACGTAACAATCAATGATAGCTCCCAAGAGGAAGGCTGTTGCGGACCGTAACAAGAGGCAGGTTAAGGCCAAACCCTCCAAGAAAATCAAGAGTGATCCACAACCTATTGCAACACCATCTTCTACAACTAAGGAGGCTGCTCCCTCTACTAACCCTTTAAATGAAGTGCCCAAAACATCTGAAGATGTGCCTAGTACATCAAATTCCCAGCGAGTAAGTTTTATTATCTCAAATTTTATTTTTTTTAAGTTTTATCCATAAAAATCTGATTTTTAGTTACATTTATTTTGTAGTTTAAAATGTGCATTGCCTTAAAATAGTATGTGTTATAGGTTTTCTATGGTTTCAACTGTGTTATTGGTAGTTGAATGTTGTTCTGTTGTGGTTAAATTGTGTTGTGGTTCATTTCTTTCATGGCGAGCCTCGCTAGTTGAAGGCGAGTCATAAATATGGGGATCTGTAAGTTCTCGCCAATTCATGGCAAGACCCAGCCAAGAGATGGCGAGAATGAATCAGATACTCATATATGTGTGTATACTCACTATCTTATGGCGGGTCTTGCTATTAATGAGCGAGCAACATTACCATTTCCTTTGATCATTTTCGCCGATTAATGGCGAGACTCATCATAAAATAGCGCGTATTTTTTCAAATAGTATCTCTAGAAAATTACTCGTTATCTTATAACGGGTCTCGCCATTAATTGGCGAGTACAATGTCCACTGAATTTGAACGTGTTCGCGTATTCATAGCGAGCCTCACCATAAAATAGCGAGTCAATTTCATAGATAGAGAGAACATGACTCTCTGGAAAATTACTCGCTATATTATAGCGAGTCTCGCTATCAATTGGCGAGTAAGTTCAAATTGAGTGGATATTGTACTCGCCAATTAAGGGCGAGACCCGCAATAAAATAGCGAGTAATTTTTCAGAGAGTCCTTTAAAATTTACATGCTATCATATAGCGGGTCTTGCCTATTAATAGCGAGTAGAATTTTCACTAAATTTGAACGTACTCGCCAATTGATGGCGAGATCCGCTATAAGATAGCGAGTAATTTTTCACATAGTACAATACTATGTAGAAATTACTCGCTATCTTATAGCGGGTTTCACCATCAATTGGCGAGTACATGTGAAAAAACTTGCCATCAGAGGGTGAAGCCCGCCATCAGATAGCGAGAAAATTTTATGTTTGTTGTCAATCTTTTGCAAGCTACTAAATGAAGTATGTTTGTTATAATTTTTTTATTTTGTTTCTTTTTTACAGGTTACTAAATTGAGGAAATATTTAGTAGATGTAGATAGCCAAGTAGAGCATCTAAAATTAACCAATTATGAGAATTTATCCCATACAGTTGATGTGATACGACACAAGCTTGGGAAAGATGGTGTTAAGGCATTCAAGAATACCTATTTTGGACATTTCCTAGATATGAAGTCTATGATTTTTTGTTCAGGCGTTGTTCATAGCTTCTTGGTTAGGGTATTGGAGTGTGACGACCCTACTATTGTGGAGTTTAACTTTAGAGGAATTGGTGCGAGGTTTGACCACAATGCTTTCAACTTGGTCAGCGGTTTGAAGTTCTCTTAGTTTCCAACGTTTTTGAAGACACATGATCTACCCAACACACTTTGGGATAAATATTTCGGTGTGCGTGGTACTCTCGAACAAAAGGAATTTATGACTAAGTTCGAGAGGCATCCCTTTGATGAGTCAGAGGTTGAGGATAATGTCAAAGTCTGCATGTTCTACTTATTGAAGGCAGTGTTATTGGCTTGTGATAAAAGGAAATTAGTAAGCCGTGACCACTTCATGATCATGCAAAACCCGAAGTTACGTGAAAGATATCCATGGGGTCGTTGTCATATGATGTTACAATCAAATCATTGCGTAGCGCAGTTAATCACAGCAACACCTCCAACATGTACTCATTATGCGGCTTTCCTATAACTTTTTAGGTATATATAATTTATAATTATTTTATTTACTTTAATTTTCATATTAGTTTAGGGCTATTATTTATATTGTCTTCTACTTATATATATTTTTTATTTTGGTGTAGATTTGGTGTTTCAAAACTATTCTTTTTCCCACACTATTGGGTTGTGGGAATTATTTTCCTGATCGGTGTCCTAGAATCCATCGCTGAGAGCTCCCAAGGAATGTGCATTTTGAAACAATAAACAAAAATATATTCAAAAAAGGAAATGTAAGTATTATTATTTTCCAAGTTACACAATATGTTCATTATTTAGATATTTCAATTCCAATTTACATATTATATTGACTAATTTCTTTTTATCATTTTGCAGTATCCTGTACATAATCGATTGCACCTCATTGCTCAAGAAAAGAAAGAGGCATATATTATCTCTTTCTTTAATAGCATTGCATATTGGAGTTATGACGGTCCACCATCAGTAGTTGAGGATGTGGATAAACCATTATGGATGCACCTTCAATTATTGCACTTCATCCGGATCTTTGTACACCTACAGCGATTGGTTCTCCACCATATGCATCTTCACCACATGCATCTCCAGCTACAGCACAATACGCCATATCTGAAGATGTGGCAAGGTTAGAGAATAAGCTGGATGATCTTAATAGGAAGATGCAACTCATTATGTAGCACCTTGGCATTGAGGTATGACGTATAAGTTTTTTTTTTTGCTAAAATATAAACTTATATACACATATATATTTATATTGTTGTTTATTCAATTAATGAACTAATTGATTGAACGTATACATGATAATTCTTTCAGAGGTGTTCATCAGTCAGTGGACTCGCTTGGTGGTTCCCCTATAGCAGATACTGATCCTGTGAAACCGGCTGGGGGTTCCCCTACTATACAGGATGATATAGTGGAACCGTCTGAACGTTCCATTATAATACATTATGGATCCCTACGTACTCCACCACTATAGCACACATCGGTGGCCACTACTTCAAGCCCTGTGTTTAGGCAGCTCATAAAAGGTGTTACTCGGTACCGGCGAGTTCCGAAGAAGTCGATTGTTCTTGATTCGATGTACACAACATTACAAGATTCGGATTCTTCCTTTCAACTTGGTGTAGTTGGTCCAAGTGCATCCAAATGAGATCAAGGCGCACCAACATTAACGTATGATCTGGACCTGCCGATTAAAGAGAGTCGACGGAGACTGTTGATGGATTTTTTGGATGATTCAAGTAGATCGAATCATAATGTGGATATTATGGTGTTGGATAAGAGCAATTTCCAGACGACTTTGACGAGTGGCGCATGGTTAGGCTCCGATGTAAGTATAACATAATCACGTTTTAATACTTTAATCTATATTTTTTCATGTGCTATATTTAACACAAAATTTAACTGCTGGAAGTTGATTCTATTCTTTTTTTTATTCAGAAGAGAATCCATGACCACCGCGACCTTTTTATCGAACGAGTTGCCATAGTAGATGTATTCTTTTGGGTAAGTATATTAAAATACATAATTAGTTTTCAATATTAGTTTATTCAATTGTTTTAATAACTTGTAACCTTTATTTATTAAACTGTAGGAATCATTATATTACTGTTTTGAAGCCCATGCACCTGTGATGCAAATTAAATACATTCATCCCAGTGAGAGACCTCCGATCCCTTCACGTGATTGGACATGTGACGCGAACGATAATACCTTGACCAATTACATGAAGAGTATATCGCCTTTGTTATCATGTAGTTGGAAGGACGTAAATCGTGTAAGTTTTTATTTTTAATTATACATTTTAATAACTTGATTTGAATTTTTCAATTATTGAATTATATAATATTGTTTAATTTTGTTATTGATAGGTCTACGTTCCCATCAATAATGAAGATAAACATTGGTTGGTAGCTGAAGTTGATTTAGTGCGGCGGCATATCACACTATATGACAGTAGTTGTACTATAAGTAATGATTGGTTCCAGATTTGCAATGATGAGTCGCTCTGAGTCTTATTTCCATACGTGTTGGTTGCCGGTAGATTTTATGATGAGCGTTCAGAACTTACATTCAATGGGACCCCAATTTTGGACGCATTTAGCATGAGTCGTATGGATGCCGCACTATGTCCACAACAGTCTAGTTCTCTAGGTGATTGTGGGATGTTTATGTTATTATGTATTGACTACTTAAGTGCCGAGAGGGCATTAGATTATTCACTGGATAGGATAGGATTTTTTAGAGAAAAATATGCAGTAGGGTTGTATAACAATGAGTTTACATTATAGATTATATTTCATACATAGTGAAAATGCATTCGACTATTGACTTTTATAAATCACACAACTCGTTACAAACTTAAACATAAAGCCGTAAAACTGTTTACGTGATCAAGTATAAAGTAAATACCATAAAGCCATTATACATTACATGTGCACGTCCTTCGGTTATGACCAAGTTGACCGCATGTAGCACATTTACGTTGTGGTCGGTCTTCTCCCCTTCATGGTATCTGTGTAGTCCTGCATCTTCTTGGAGCACGTCGTACCAGTGGAGGTAGGACAACTCGTACAAGAATTTCTGACGGTGCATTCCAAAAGCGATGGTCATCAAGTGGATATACAGTGTTAGCATAACAAGCTTTCCATGAAGAAGTGCTTTAATAGTCCGAGCATTAAGAATAGCATGATATGTTTCTTACTCTACAAGCAGCAACCACATGTATACATGGATAATGATCAAGGTCAAACTCACGACAAGAGCACGTTTTAGTTTCCAAATTCACTTTTGCGTACAATTCAATACCGCAAACTTTGAATTCAAGTGAACTCAAGGTGTGACATCCATTGTCAAATATGATGCAATACGTTTTTTCAATATTTTTTCTAGCCATGGCGTCACAGGAGTAGTGGTAACTGCTGCTTCATTTCGTCGATCGTAGAGCCACCTTTGAATTAAACCCCTAATACTTTCGAGAAATGGTATAATTGGTAGTGACCTAGCATCCTTGAGCAATGCATTCATGCACTCGGCTATATTAGTGGTCATTATACTGTATCTATTTTCAGGAAAATGTGATCTAGCCTATTTACCTGGATTGGCTTCCATTACGTATTGATGTGCCCGACTATCAATAGTGGATAACCTGTGCATATACAAATCAAAATCAACTTGCAAATAAGCTTTTACAGCTTGATAGAACGTCATGTGAACATGCTTATTTTGTCCAAAATACTGCCTTACATTGTCACTAAGATAGTACATGCAATGTCCATGATATGCATTAGGATATACTTTAGCAATCGCCATTTCTAACCCTTTGTGTCTATCTGTAATGAATACAAAATCGTCATATTCGCCATATGCCTCCTTAAACCTCTAAAAGAATCATGTATATGATGACTCATTTTCAGTATCATCAACACCGAATGCAATAGGATAAATTTGCTCATTCCCATCAAAACATGCTGCAATATATAGCGTGCCCTTGTATCTACCTTTCAAATGAGTCCCATCAATAGCCACAACATGCCTAACTTTACTAAAACTAGTCACAAATTGTACTAAAGCCATGAAGCAATACAAAAAAGAGTTATCATCAGCTGTCTTAATATTTGTCAAAGTACCTAGATTATTTTTCTCTAACATCGACAACCATAAAGGTACCTCTTATACTATTTTCTCTTGCTCTTCAAGCCTTATCATAACTGATTTTGTAATTGTATTACTTCTCAATATCAAAAACAATTTCTTTCAGCCCATATTGACGAGCTATTCCATCAGATTTAGGCATAATTTCGCACCCAACATGTTTAGAGGTTGCTTGTCCATGTCCTAATTTTAAGTTATTTACTTCTGAATAATTATGCTTATTGTTGAATACCCTAACTGAAAAAAATTCCAAACCTTTAATTCGTGCTGCACGCAATCTTCAACCATAATTATCATCGACACATTTAACTTCGAATCTCTGTGTACATGACTTATGCACCTTAAATTCATGATTTGTTTTTATTGCATAATTACCCAACTTTTGTTGTAACTCTCACTTCGAGTTCTAAATTTGCCTAACCTTTGATGCTATCAACTGTAGCAACAGCTAGAGGACTGGGAGATGATGTACTTGGTTCAATTGTTGGTGTTGACGATGTAGATCGATTATTATAAGATCGAGCTGTGTGCAAACTATCCGAACCAAAATAATCATGTTGTGTTGTTTGTACATTCTCATCAACTCGTAAGTTAGTATGTCGAACGTTCATATCCAAGGGATCATTAAAACACTGTGATACAATAGGATCCACATTACCTGGATTATTTACATCGATAGTATCTAGATTATTTACATCCATATCAACCTCCACTTCGTCATACTCTTGAACGTTGTCACAAGGTACAAAATCATGTTGGATTGGTTCTATTCGTGCATCATATTCTTCACCATCACTATCTACATCAGGACTTATGATGTTAGCCTCATCATCAATGTTAACCCGATCATCAACTAGGTAGTTAAGTGGCATTTCATATTCTAGTCTCGTAGATGGAGCTTTAGCTCTATTAATTGCAGGAACTGATGAAGAACATCCATTGCTGCTACTTCCAGAAAAAAATACATTGCCACAAGGAACATTTAATTGTACAACTCTAGGTGAAACCTCTATAAAAAGTGGTGATCTATGGGCCGCTTCAACACGAAATTGCTCCTTAATAAAGCATTGAACATCACCATCATTTTCAGTCTCAATAGGGTCCAACTTGTATGATATATGAAATACATACTTCATTACAATGTCAAAGTTGTTGCGATCTATGTTTGTCGCTTGGCATACAATTTCTTCTAGTTCCTTACGTGTGCAATTTGTTTTGATCACTCTTGCTTTGTTTCTTCCATTTAAATACTCTCAATTCCCTTCTACTTCATTCATTACAAACAGTCCATTGAACCGAATCACAATCACAGTGTCATTCATTATAAGCCCTACAAATTTGAAGTTTATGTAAAATGAAATTAAAAAAAAAAACCAATTATAAATAAAAAATTACATGTTCTCGCCATTAGTGGGCGAGTCTAGCTGATAATTGGCGAGTATAATCATAGCAAACACATTCATTCTATATTCGTCAATAGTAGGCGAGACCTACCCATTATTGGCGAGTAAGGAATGGCGTGAACATTCATTCCATACTCGCCAATTGTGGGCGAGACCTACCCATTATAGGCGAGTAAGGAATGACGTGAACATTCATTCCATACTCGCCAATTGTGGGCGAGACCTACCCATTATTGGCGAGTAAGGAATGGCGTGAACATCCATTTCATACTTGCCATTAATGAGCAAGTCTCGCCCACTATTGGCGAGTCTGGAATGAGTATTCTTGCCAATAATCAACGAGATTCGCCCATTAATGGCGAGAATATTTCATTCCTTATTAGCCACCTTCCATACTCGCCATTAATGAGCGAGACTCGCCCATTTATGGCAAGTACAGATTGAATGTTCTCACCATTAACTCTACAAGCGAAATGTACTTTGAAAACTCTCAAATAAACTCATGATCACACATAAAATAAAATATAAAACTTACAAAATTGTAATTCAAACATGGGTATACACACCTACCTTCTTTGTAGATCTACATTACACTTATCGTGGAAATCCAAATATGTAAAGCTTATACGCAATAATATCAAAATCACAGCAACTATATATAATCAACTCGTGTACTAGCACGATGAATCATAAGTGAAAGCTCATGGAAGGTAAAGGAAGAGAAGAGAAGTAAAAGCTCAGTATAGTGGATGCACCAACTATTTTGAGCTGAGAAAAAATAAAGCTGGATGTAATGTTTGCTTGTGTTTTACCTAGATAAGGGTATTTTGGAAAAATAGTGAATATTTTTACAAGTATTATTAATATTGGACTTTTTTATAAAATTTATAAATGGGCTGGACATTTAACCAAATTATCCTCTCTTTTTTTGGTATAAAAAAAGGGTTTTTACTTGAAACTACAAAATCATTATAAAAAAATTAAAACAATATAATTTAATGAGTTTATGTCATCTACAATTTGGAACTGTTGGCCTTCTTCTTCTGCTTTTTTTCCCCCTTTTCATTTTGATATTAATGGCAATGCTTCAAGATGTGTTGTACTATATTTATTTTTCTATTTCAAAAAAAGAAAAATGCATAAAATTAATATTAGCAACCACATTGAAGAGCAAGAGATAAAACTACCCAAATGGTGATGGGTTTGATTACGGACTAAAGGTCTCATGATAGTTAATACCTGGGCGTTAGTGGAAGCCTTTTGCCACCAGCCTAACCTTGAAAGGATCAATGCGACCATCAGGGTGTCATGATGCATGTCGTTTTATACTAAAATTAAATAACTAAAATTATTAAATATATAGTAATAGTAAGTCCATACCCATAGAAGCTAGACTATCAGAGAATCTAAGTTTTATTCTAATTAATCAATTTAAACAACAAAAATAAAAAGGGGGATTTGGAGATGCAGATATTCTAATTCAGCAATTAAATAAAATGAAGCAAGGTAAATTACGATGAACAATCAATTAGACAAAATCTTAGTTTATAGTATTTTAATATTATTAATAGCATGTGATCATCGACTAAGAGGAATTAAATTAATCATCAGTCAATTCTTTAGTTTTGGCGTCAATAAATAGTACAACTAATCTATTGCATTCTTCCCTTAATGTTGAACAAACCAAAAATGTTTGTGATTAATTTATAATTCTAAATTATTCAAAATCAATGTGAACCCAATTAATTGAGAATTGTATTACAATATCAAAAGATAGCCAAAATTAGACAAACCCTATAAACGTTGTAAAATTTTAATCTAGACTATATTCTCCAAATTGCTGCAGACAATCAAACCAGAGTACGATTCAAATTCAATTTAGTATGCATTCAATTACAAGCAATAATATTGGAACCAAAATATCATCACAGATAATTGAAATTGATCAAGAATATAGACGAAATAATTAATTGAATTAATTAAAGAACTGTTAATTCAATAAGAATATTACACATTAAATTAAATAAGATTAACAAAATAAAACCCATCAAATACCGCCACACTTAGACTTTACACGTCCCGAGCAAACATGAATCTTGCCTTCACCTTCTCAAATATCAAAACCATTATAGTACTTAGATTATAATCGGAGATACAATTACTCAATCTACTGAAATAACATGGTAAAACTAAAGCCACATAATACTCCTCTATCTTAATAGTAGTTAACTTAAATAAAAATCACTAGCTCAGTAAAATCTCATTGAAAAGAATCCTCTCCAATCACCCTAGTGTCTAAATAGGTATTATTTATGCTCAGATTCAATGTAAAAACTACACTACCATAAGCTTGCCAATCAATCCAATCTTCACTACCTAGCATACAATCAAGCAACAATCCAAAGGTATTTTATTGGTTGTAATGGGGCTAGGGACAAGGGTAGGAAAAAGAATGGTAAGAATTAGGCTAATTCAAAGGACTAATAGAGCATTCATGATAAATAACACTACAGAATCACTGCCCTCTTTATAATTCCTATCTTAATTTTCCAATACACTCTCACTGATTTCCAACCTCAGCTTTGTTTTTTGCTTTTTTTTTTTTTTCTGAATAATTGTGCCTTATATGCTCTTCCACACTTTTTTTTTTTTAACTTTAAATATGCAGAATAGTTGTTTTTTTCTGCTATTGATTTTTTGGTCTTTTTTACATGATTTTTCTATCAAGTTTTTTCACCTTTGGTTGAAAGATATAAATGTGTATGCACCCCAATTCACTTCACCAAATTCACCAACCGAGAAGAATTAACATCTCACACTTAATTTTTCACAATCTTTATGTTAAATAACCCATAATTGCCCTAAAATTGCATATCACAAATGCTCTACTAGGCCTAAAACAGGTGATATAGATAAATAACAAAGCCAAGGTTAAATAATATATGTTATTCCCACAAAAAATGGAAAACATATTGGCTAAATATGTGGACATGTGAACGTTGTTTTGTCTTAATCTTCAGGAGCGATGACTATTTGATTGTATCCCAAATATCCATCAAGGAAACAATAATGAAACCGACCTATCTACTGTTCCAATATTTGATCAATGAAGAGAAGTGGAAGTAATCATTCTTTGTTGTTGTGTTCAGCTTGCGGTAGTCAATACAAACACACCATCCATTTTGCACCCTTGTTGGAATGAGCTCATTATCTTAATTCCTCACCACTGTGATACCCGTCTTCTTAGGAACCACTTGAACCAAGTTTACCTCTTTACTATCGAAGATAGGGTAAATAATTCCGACTGAAATTAGCTTCAAGATCTCCTTCTTTACCACCTCCATCATATTGGGATTCAGCCTTCTCTATGCATCTCTTATTAGTTTGGCATCATCTTCAAGCAAAATATGATCCATACAAATGGATGGACTTATCCTTTTAATGTCCATCACCATCCACCCAATAGCCCTCTTATGAGCTCTCAAGACTCTAATTAATTTATCCTTTTGAACTGAAGTTAAACTATTAGCTATGATGACTGGTAGTGTCTCGTAATCCCCTAAGTATACATACTTTAAATGCTCGAGCAAAGACTTTAATTCCAATGCATGTGCCTGCACTATAGAGGGTAGCAATTTTGTATTAGGAATTTTTATTCAATTAGAGCAAGCATATACATTTTAGGAACTTGTTGAAGGGAATGGAGTGCCATCATAATTTCTTCAACTTTCCCACTCCATTGATAAACTCCTTGCAACATGGATTAAGTCACCCCGTGTTGAATTACCAACTCTAACTCATCTTTACCACTAACCTCAAAGACATTATGTACAATCTCATCAATTATGTCAATAGAACACACAGAATAATTATCAGCAGGATACTTTATAGCGTCAAAAAGATTGAATTTAATAAGCTCCCCATCAAATTCCATAACTAGGGTTCCTTCGTTAATTTTGGTCATAGCGGTCTTCAAGAAAGGTTTTCCTAGGATGATTAGGGAGGAATTTGGAGAATGATCGTCCTTCAAGTTCAAGATATAAAAATCAGCAGGAAATGCCATCTCTTTAACCTACACCAAAACATCTTCAACTACCCCTTTGGGGTAGGTATTAAATAGATCCACTAGTTGGATAATAACTCACATTTCTTTCAATGGACCCAAATTCAAAGAAGAATAAAGTGAATACGACATTACATTAATGGAAGCTCCTAAATCTATCATGGCACATTCCACTTTAGTATTTCCAATTGCACAAGGTATAGTGAATGTACCTAGGTCTTTACACTTTGAGGGAAGCTTCCTTTGGAGTACTGCATATACGTTTTCGCTCAGGCTTACTTTCTCATTCCCTCACAATTTATTCTTGTTAGTGCACAGTTCCTTAAGCAATTTAACATAGCGAGGAACTTATCTAATTGCATCTAGCAACAGTATGTTTACCTCCACCTTCTGAAAAGTATCAAGAACTTCTTTCTCTTGTTCTTCCTTCTTACACTTGTTCAACCTACTAGGAAAAGGTGGAGGAGCAAATTAAGAAACATTAATAGAAGATTCAGATTTCACCTTCAAAGATGGCTGGACTTCAACTTCTTCTAATTGTGGATTTTTAGATTCAACTTTCACTTCTTTCTTAGGCATCGCAACATCTTTTCCACTTTGTAATATCATTGCTTTTATCTCTTCTCTAAGATTAATTGGTTGAGATGGAAGCTTCCTGAAAGTTCGAGTCTCAAGCTTGCTCATTGACATGGCCAACTGACACATTTGACTCTCTAAATTCTGAATACTTGCTCTTATTTCCTACTGAAATTGTTGAGTGTTAGTAGCAAAAGCTTTAACAATATCGTCCACAGACATACTTGACTTAGGAGCCTCAATTTGTTGTGGTGGTCTTGGCTGATAGTGTTGTTGATACCAATTCGAACTTGAGTCAAACAAATACCACACGCCTTGACGGTATGAACTTAAACTTAACCTACAGCCAATTGTCTCACAAGAGAAGTTAAATTAGAAATTTATTGGTCTAATGGAGATGTACTTTCCTCTTGAACCTTCTTCAATGAAAGTGTTGCTCGTGTGTCGAATTGTTGAGAATTTGCAACCGTGGTGGAAATTACCCGTTTTGCTTCATCAGAAGTTTTGTCTACGAAAGTACCTTCACTAGTTGCATCTACCATACTTTTATCCGTATGCAATAATCCCTCGTAAAAATATTGAATTAGAAGTTGATCACTGATTTGATGGTGCGGGCAGCTAGCACAGAGTTTCTTAAGGCACTCCCAATACGTGTACAATGATTCTCCATCATATTGATGGATGCCACAGATCTCCTTCCTTATATTTGCAGCTCGAGATACAGGAAAATATTTTTGTAGAAATAGTCTCTTTATCTCGTTCCATGAATTAATCAATCCTAAAGGTAAGTAGTACAACCAATCCTTTGCAAAGTCAGCTAGCGAGAATGGAAGGGCCCTTAACTTGATTTGTTCATCAGTTATTCCTTATGGCTCCATAGTATAACAAACCACATGAAATTCTTTAAGATGCTTATGAGTGTCTTCTTCTACGAGGCCACAAAAAATAGACAAAAGATGAATTAGTCCAGATTTCAATTCAAATGCGGCAGTTAAATTAGGAAATTCAATGCAAAGTGGCTGAGAATTTGAAAACATGTTGTTCGTAGGTTTGGGCTCATCTTCTAAATCAGATTCTCTACTTTTGACCCAATGTTGAAATGTAGCCGGAGGTGAGCTAGCAACTATTTGTCGAAGAGTCTCCTTCCTTAACCTATATGCAGTTCTTTCTATCTCTAGATCGTATTGTAGTTCTTCTTGACTAGTCAACCTAGTCATAAAATTGAACACAATACAAACTTAAAAATAGAACAGAAATTAGAAAATCAAATTAGCGTACAGTCCTCAGCAACGGCGCCAAAATTTTAATGCGTGTCATCTTATATCAAAATTAAATAACTAAAATTACCAAATATGTAGTTATGGTAAGTCCAGATCGTACCCACAGAAACTGGTCTAACAGACAATCTAAGCTCTATTCTAATTAATCAATTTAAACAATAAAAATAAAATGGGGGATTTTGAGATGCAGATATTCTAATTCAGCAATTAAATAAAATGAAGCAAGGTAAATCTATTGCATTATTCCCTTAATGTTGAACAAACCAAAAAAATTCATGATTAATTCATAATCCTAAATTATTCAAAATTAACGTGAACCAAATTAATTGAAAATTGCATTGCAATCTTAAAAGATAGCCAAAATTAGACAAACCCTGCAAACGTTGCAGAATTTTAATCTAAGCTATATTCCCCAAATTACTACAGACAATCAAACTAGAGTACGATTCAAATTCAATTAGGATGCATTCAATTACAAGCAATAATATTGGATCCAAAAAACCATCACAAATAATTGAAATTAATCAAGAATATATACTAAAGAATTAATTGAATTAATTAAAGAACTGTTAATTCAGGTCTCACACATGAACGATCAATAATAAAAAAATTAACTCTTACCTAAAAAGAGAGCTTTAGCAACTCATAGTCTTCAAAGCTCTAATCAATAATCAGAAAGTATTCTTGTGATTGTCGTCGTCCCCCTAAACCTAGTAAAGACGTCTATTTATAATAAAAACCTAATCCTAATTGTTTAACTTTAAAATCTTTAAAATGATAAAATTGTCCCTGCTTCTCATTGTACCAAGTCAGGCGCCTGATATAGGACCTGACTTGGCACCTGACACGCTCGGGTTTGCTCGTCTAATCCTCGTACGCATGTACAGTTCTTCAATGCATGTCAGGTGCCTCACTTTGAACCTGTCATTGCGCCTGACACGTGTTGGGCTCGTGGGTTATGGGTCTTCTTCTGGTCACATGCCAACCCAATGTTAGGGGCCTGACATTGCACCTGACTTCATTATCTTGAACGTTTCTTCTTAATTTTCACCCAAATTTCCACTTCTATTCAATATAACCTTACATGAAAAATACATATTAGCTCAATCCTAGAAATGAAAACATACAAGTATTACACATTAAATTAAATAAGATTAACAAAATAAAAACCCATCATGTCGTTTGTCAGGGAATACCCATTTGCAACCAACCAAATTTTATTTTGGGGAACAAAGAACTAATTCTCAAGTGCCACTCTGAATAAGTGCATTCAGTTAATCGCACATTGCATCACGCCATCGAGGTTCTTTTAAAGCTTCAGAGATAGTTGAGGGTTTTATGGAAAGGGGAATATGATGTCGAGTGGTGGAGTTGATGTGTTTGGGTTTAAAGATATCGTTTTAATAATGGGTTATCACAGGATGTGTTCAGGTGGGGTCTTTTTGTGGTTGTGGGTTTAGTTCTACCATGGATGAAGTGTCCAGAGAAGAAGTAAGAAGTCCATGTAATGAATGACTAATGGAATTTAGATCCAAAATTAATTGAGTACCAACTTGTGTTGAGGAAGAATCATGAGTTGAATGCTTGAGATCAAGAGAATGAGAGTTGTTAGACTTTGAATGTAATGAGGATGTTGTAATAGATAGAGGAGGTTGAGATGGAGACAAAGATTTGAATGTCCTATTTTTTAGTGAAGTAAAAAATGAGATAAAGTTTGGAGAAGAATGAGATTTGTTTTAAGATTATAATGCCTCTGAAAGAGAGAAACTTGAGATTTTTTATGTATTTATAAGACCCGATATCAAGGAAGGCGAGTGGGTAGAAAACTATTTGCATGATTAGATGAAATTATGGACGGAAAGGAAGAGTGTGCAGGTGTAGGAATTGTAGCATGCATGCATTAAGGTGAAGAGTTTGCATATGGGTGGACATTTTCATGCATGCTTTAGGATGAGGTTACATAAGATGATGACATGGGCATCCAAAGAGATTTGAAAGAGTGAGACATGTCAGCCCAATTAGGGGTTGTTTAGGATATAACTTGATCACATGTTTGACAAGAAGAAAGGGATGGTTAGATGGTTTCAATAAATTGAATGTGTTGCGACACAAAAAATTTATTGGTGTTGGATTCAAAACAAATATATGCATTATGAATATTAGAATATCCAAGAAAAATATAAGGTTTCAAGCAAGATTTCAATTTATGTTTGGTGTAGGATCAGAGTCATAAATAGCAAAGATAATCGAATATTTGAAGTTTGGAATAATTAGGTTGGTTTTGGAATAATTACTCAAATGGTACCGAAAAGACAAAGGAAGTGAAGCACAATAAAGCAACGTAAGGTTTGTTTCAATAACATGGTGATGACATGTTTGGCAGAAGCAAAATATTGAATGTAAGGAGGAAAAATAAAATATTGAATAAGGAGGAAAAATAAGACATTGAATATTATGAGATTCCACAATGAATTTTAAAGTTCTATATTCTCTACCTCCATCAGAACAAATTGTAACAATTGGTTTAGTAAAAAAAATTTCAACCGTTGCCTTGAATTTGGAAAACAATAAAAAAGAAAAATATTAGATTTTTTATTCATTGAAAAAAGCCAAGAATCTTTGAAAAAATGATCTTAACAAATATTATGTAATAAGAACAACCATTCATTGATCGTATTGATCGTACTAGAGAGGGACCCCATATATCAGTGTAAACTAAATTAAAAGGACTTCTACTAGTAAGAAAGGAAGTTTCCAAAGAGAGTTGGCGACTCTTATTACAATGACATGAATTGCATAATAAAAATTTAGATTGACCGGACAAAAAAAGGTAAATTGTGATTAGAGAAAATAAATTTAAGAATCTTGGAGGAAGGGTGTTTGGGTAATATAAGCATGCTAATTTTTCTTATAAGTTGTACTACTGACACAAGATTGTTTGGGCACCCATGACATCCCATTTATTTCAGACCATTCATAAACATCATTTCGATTCCTTTCTTGAAAAAAACATGCGCCCATGGTCAGATCTTTGACAACAAAAATAGAGGGAAAATATTTAATGGAAGCATTATTGGATTTATAAAATTGTGAAACATAAATTAAATTCTTATGCATATTAGAATACATAAAATATTTGATAGAGAAAAAGATTTTGAACGTGCAGAGAGCACTGAATTTTCAGTGTGTGAGATTTAGAGACCTAAACCATCACCAAGAATGATATCATTGAGTCCTTCATGTAGTTGATGCCGAGAGAGAGAGAGTTCAAGTTAGAAGTCACGTGATGAGATATAGCAGAATCAACCAACTAAGGTGAAGATGAGTTGGTGTTAACTATGGTGAGATGTGTCGATAGAGAATTCTGAAGAAGAATTTTTTTAGCTGTGTAACATTATTTGGTAGAATGGCTAGGTTTATTGCAGAATTGGCATGTGACTAAAGGAGTCCTATTTTTGTTTAGGTTGAATTGCCATTAATCTGAAGCATTTTGATTTTGGTTTTGGTTTTGACTACTGGCATGTCACCTCTATTGATTCCCATTTTTTGGTTTAAAACATGTGTATTGTTCACAGTCAAGGGAGGAGAATTATTATTAGATATGGTTTCTTCCCTTTTGAGAAAAGAGTCATACTCCACCAACTTATCATGCAACTGTTCGAAGTTAATGATAGTATCATGTGCATGCACAACAACAATTATATCTTTAAATTCCAGTCCAATACCATTGAGACTATAGATAACGAGATTTGATTAAAGCAAGTCCATTTGCCAAACCATGAATTTTGGCATGGTAGTTAGTAATTGGTTCTGAACCATGACTGATTATGGTAAGATGTTGTGAGATGTTGCCATGTCATATAAGTGGTTGTTAAAGAAGCAACTAGAGAAAAGATTGGATCTATCAATCAGGAAATAAGTCCATGCATTAACAATTTGTCATGGTACATCCAAAATTAGTATTTGAGATTTGGTATAGTTTTCTCTTTGTCAGTGATGGTATTTGAATGACAAGGTTTGGTTCCATCTAAGTAACCAAGTAAACCAATCTCAAAAAGCAATGCATCAATTTGAGCTCTCCAAGATAGATAATTTGTGTTGGAAAGTTTGATTGAAAGTCGGGAGGCGTTAAATAAAATCAAAGTTGGTGTTTTTTTAGTGGCATCAGGAAAATGGAAAATTGAAGTGTTGGTGACAGAAAAGCTGCCAATAACCATATCAGAAAAGAAAAGAAAAATTGATTTGGAACAAAAAAACTCGTTAGAGCAAGGGTTGCTATGATATCATAAAGAAGCTTTATCATAATATAAATTTGAAAGTTTGAAGCTATGTATTTCTCATTGAATACATATGTTATATACATTTGATACACAAGATATAACAAAGGCAAATAATAAAGATGTCATTTATATAAGGATTACATCAATACAAAAAAATGTATACAAAAAATTGAATATCACTGATTGACCAGAGATAGTTTAGGATTACTAGAAGAAGATTCTTTCCTAATAGCAGCTTGGGGTAACCAATAACAAGCAAAGTCAAGAATGATCTAGTTGACATCATCAGAATCTTTAAGAAATTGAGTTAGAGGGAGAGCAAGTAGGTTATAAGATTTTTTTAAGGTAGGGAACTTTTTGAATGGATATGCTAGTGGTGGACTTGATAGTTTTCGGTAAACCATCGACATTTGGCAATGGAAGCTCTACAAAATTTATAAGAACACAATGTAAGTGTGAGCTTTTAGGAGGTGATTGATGTTTTTAAGGGTAGAGATGAAGGTTACTCAATGACCATTTTGAGCTAAGAACTTGGAGACTTCTAGAAATGGCATTAGGTGGCCATAGGCCAGCCATGAGAACATTGCTACATGAAGCGTTTCTTTCTTATTCATGGCTACTGGATGGAGTTCTAATTACTCAGATCAGGTTTTGGTAGGACATCTTTCCATTTTGGCGAGTAAATCATGACAACACTCTTCTTACTAGATTTTAAGATGCCCAACATTGCATCCTAATATGGCTAAGGAAACCCTGTCAACCATGTAGGTGTTTTCAAAACATGGATGAATTTTATTGGTGTAATAACCAAGTTATTATTTTTGAAATTGTCGATTTCCAGAAGCATTTTTGGTTTTGTCGTTGTTTCACCTTTTTCACCGAAACAAGCAGTTTCTGAATTCTCTAAGCATTTTATAATAGCCTAGAGTACCCCGTGAAAAGTTGAGGGACTTTTTCTACCCACTTTACCCTTGGTCAAAGTTCGACCAAGTTCGACTAGGTTTGACTTTCACTATTTTTTATTTTAATATTTTAGTAAATATCTTTTACTTTTCACTTTATTATATTATTATTTTAAGTTACCAATTGGGATTTTTCACCCTTGTTAGCCGACCCTCATGTCTTCTTCTTCACTTGGTCTTGTTCTATTTATTTCTAAAACAAAACACAAAAATCTAGAGAGAGAAAATTATGATTGTAAGTGAAATTCAAAGAATTTTCAAGTGAGATTCAAGGATTTAGGGCTGGCCATCAAGGGGAGTTCTTTAGCATAGGTTGTGTGGATTTTCAAGAGTTGGAAGATGTTTTTTTTGCTTGGAAGAGAGGTAGGTAACTATTTTTCTTTGATTTTTCATGTAAATTATGTGCTTTACTTGATTAATTAATGGAGTCATGCTTTGTATTGATGATTGGTTATCTTAATTTGGTGTGTATTGAGCATATGACAAAACCCCTAATTGATGAGAGTTTAGAATTTATGAAATCAATGAGTTTACATGTGAAAATCATGGTTTAATATTTGAATTCTTGAAATTGATTGATGGAAATGGTGGTATGCTTGGTCAATTTGATGTTTTGGTGGAAAATTATTGATTTTGGACTTGTAAAAGGGGATGACCATGTATAAGGTATTTATGTCCAATTTTTACATGTGATGGGCATTTTGGTCTTTTCACATGTTAAGGGCATTTTGGATATTTTTTAAAATTACAAAGGTATTTTGGTCATTTTACATGTAAGGGACATAAATGAGATTTTTGAAAATTTTTTGGTTTTTTGCATGTAAGGGATAAAATTTTTTTTTTTAAAAAAGGTCAAGGGCATTTTGGTTATTTGATACATTAGGGACATAATTGAAAATTTTGAAATTGTTAGGGGTATTTTAATTTTTTTCCATGTGATGGATAAACTTAAAAATATTGAAATTTGGAGGGGTATTGTAGTCTTTTCTAATTTCTAAGTTATTTAATTATATATATATATATATATATGAAATTACTTATTTATTTATTAATTTATATATATATATCTATTCAATTACAATTATTTTTTATTTTTATTAATACATTTATTTATACACTTGTTTGTATAGTTATAAGAATAATTATATTTTATGAAATACATGTATATTATGTATATATTTAATAAATATGCATAAGTGTATTTTGTATAAGTGCATGTATATAAATAATTATTTATGTATAAAAATGAGTATTAATTTATTAATTACATATATGTATATTTATACATTGATGTATATATATAGTTGTATTTGTGTGCATATATATGTGTATAAAATATGTATATACATATATGGGTGTGTATATATATATATGAATATATATTTATATATGTGTATTTTTATATATGTATTTGTATATACGTGCTCATAGTTGAGTTTATAAATATGTATATAGTTGGATATATATATATATATATGTACTGGAGTGATTGTAGATCTGTATTTAGTTGGATAATTATTATTGACTATTAATTAACCGAGAATAGGATGGTAATTAACCATTTATCTATTAATGGGTATTTTGGTAATTTTCTTTTATATATTTGAGGGTTATCTTGGTTATTATCGAAATGGCTAGTAGCATTTCGGTAGTTACATTAATGTGTTTGGCGATTTGAAATCGTTGGTTTGAACATGGGTATTTTGGTAATTACTGCTATCGGATGAGACGGTTTGGTAATTATGTATTTTATTCCGTTGCTTGGTTGTACTTGTGTATTGTGGCATGAACATTCATTTGTATAGAGCAATTCATGAGGTTTATTGTTTTATGTGAAATGATGAATTTTTTCCTGAGAGTTTGTATTTTCAAAATGGGTGCACAAATGAAGATGCATGATTTTAAACCTTGTTTTAATAGTTCTGTGAGTCATTGACCACATGGAAAGGTGGGTTGCCCGGAACGGTGATTCAACTGCATACCATCAAAAGCATAGTGTTTTGTGTGGCCGTACGAAATGCAAAATGAGAGTGAGCTATCAGTTAAAAATTAAGAGGGAAAAATGATGATTTAAGATGTATAGTTGTAGACTACATGACATGACATTGATATATACATTTGAGTTGCCTACTGAATGTTTATCACTCACAATTATTTGTCCTATATGACAGGTAAATTCAAAGCTCCATAGTAGGGATTGGTGGCAGTGTAGATCTGGGGAGGTAAGGCACAGTACATAGTTCTTCCCTGTTTTTCCTTTTAAAGTATTTTGGACAAAGATACTCTATGTATTAACTATACTTTTCTTTTATGGTGTGGGTATATGTATTTTTAAAATACTTTATTTATTTTATTATTAGTTGTTTGGTTTAGTAAAACAGTACCAAAAAGTAAAAAAAATATTTTAATATTGTTTACGTATTGTCCAAAATAATTTTTAAAAATATAAATTGAGTTTATATTTGAAAGGAAAAGAAAAAAAAATTAATGGTAATTACACCTTACTGGAATCTAGATTTGAGTAATGGATGTTACAATTGGAGCATTAAAGTTTGCCATGTGCAAAGCCTTTCCACTAATACTCTCAAGTTTAGCTCAGGCCTAGCCCTAAAAGTTGAAGCATAGGTCCATCACTTCTTTCTTTGGTTTCCTAGTTTGAGAACTAGTTCTTAGGAGCGAGACAATTTTAAAGCCTCACACACACCTATGTCCATCAAGTAAAGTGGATATGAATAGTTAGAGCAATATGTAAAGAGATTCAATGAGGAGGCAATGAAGGTGGATGAGTACACTGATCAGACAATTGTACAAGTCATGATTTTAGGGCTCCAAGTTAGAGCCTTCAGATGAGATATAACATAATATAATGTAAAAATAAAGATAATATAATATAAAAAGTATACAATAAATATAAATAAGGAAGATAAATAATCTAAAATAAAATAAAAACTTAAATATATTACATTCTAAGCTAATAAAATAAAAATAAAAAATATTTTATATTATATTAACTTAATTTAATTATAATAAAAAAAAATTAGGCGGTCGGTTCTGATGACCGAAAATTTAAAAATCCAACACTGAAATTGCATCATTTATTATACGCAACCAACCGCTAGCCAGCTATTGTTGAAAAATTCGATTCTTCATGGTGCGGTCGATCGTTACCGTGGTTTTTAATTTTTATGAACACCCTTACAGAGAATAAGCCAAAATAATTATTCAGACTAAATATGGTATATATCAGGCTATCCATTATACCCTTCCAATTTTATCACTGTTATTTTTCTAAATTTCCATTTTCATTTTCTCTTATTACTTGCAAACATTATAATACGTGCATTGTTGAGCATAGAAGAACGTGTTAAACCGAGTGTGTGTAGAGGATGGGTTAATGCTTTTTAATTAGCTTTGTTATGGTTATGTGTTCCTATTTATTTGCATTGCTGTTGGTTGTATTTCTCTAAATATGGAGTTGTTATTTCCTTTCTAGAATGTAGGCTATATATTATAGCTGAACTAAGTAATGAAGGTGTGGAGAATTAACAAAATAAATCAGACTTCCTTTCTTTTTCTCTCTTGAATTTCTTTATTCTTTGGGTTCTAAAACAGAATAATTTTTCTATCTCTTTACTTTCTTCTTCCTATCTAGATTCTACCCATAACACATTACTAGATTGAATTTTGGGTTGGGCTACAAGTAAATTTATAACATTGGGTCTTCGATTAGATCTGTTAAAGGAAAAATGTGAAGAAATGAATGTGGGTAAATATAATAAGGATGAAAGGGTATAATGGGTAGTTTGAAATAGTTTTTAAATGATTATTAAAGTGGGCCAAATGTAGTTAGTGTCCTTTTTTGGGGCGGGGGCATTTTTCATAAAAAAACACTAAAAAATATCAATTGATTTTTGTTGTATATCATTGTCGCACTTTAATAAAAAAATGTATATATATATATATTATTTTTTAAATGATAAAGATATTAATGTATAGAAAATAAAATGACAAAGACACTACATAATTGTTGTAAAAAACTAAATAAACCTGGATCATCTTCAAATTGATCTATTCATGCCATCATCCTTTCTTTTCTTTTTTTCTTTTTTTTTAATCATGATTATCTTCAAAGGTGATCCACTAACAAGAGGCTATTAGTGGATCACGTTTACATCATTCAGCCCATTTTTTCCACTGGTATATACTGGGGGAAGCGGTGGAGCTTTATTTTGCCGTGTCGTACAAGAACGAAGGAGGCCAGAGCTTCAGTGAAGAACCAGAGAGAATTGCATGGATATCTCTCAGAACAAAAAATCTCAGATGGAGATGGCTACTGCTGGAAGCACAGACATCATCATTGTGGGTGCCGGAGTTGCTGGTTCGGCTCTTGCTTATGCTCTTGGGAAGGTTACTTTCAATCTCATCTCCTCTCGTTGTATATATAGCTCTGCTTGATTTGTTGTATCATGTAAGTGCATGAAAGATTGTTTATGCAAATGTGAATAACCTCTGGATTCCAAGACATCCCTTGCTCTACATGTGTTGTTGTGACTAATATATGATCATCTATATTTATTTCAGGATGGACGGAAAGTTCATGTAATTGAAAGGGACTTAAGTGAGCCTGACAGAATTGTTGGTGAATTTCTGCAACCAGGGGGCTATCTGAAATTACTTGATTTGGGTCTACAAGGTAATTAGCCAGGAAATTATTAGTAAGAACCTTGAAACTTCTATGGTTAATTGCAAATGATTGTGTATAATTGTATGGTTTTAGATTAGTGGAAATGTATGTTGCCTTCTGGCTTTCATGATTAGGTACACATTCATATAATTCTAACTTCGTAATATCTTGTTTTTGTTTGAAGATTGTGTCGATGGGATTGATGCACAGCAAGTGTTTGGATTAGTTCTTACCAAGGATGGGAAGAATTCCAAGAATCCATTTTCGCTGGATAAATTCCATCCTGACGTGGTTGGTAGAGGTTTTCATCATGGACCTTTCCTTCAAAAGTTGAGGGAAAAAGCTTCTTCTGAATCCAAGTATACTTCTTTTGCCCTCAGAACCAATTGGAATGCTTCTGCAAAAATAATGGGATTGAGTATCTGCAATGGTTTTTTGTGGTCTTCACAGTTAGATTTTAGACATTTTATGGTGCTTCTTTTTCTTTTTACAGCTTGCACCATATGGTCATTTAATCTTTTATAACTACTACGAATTACTATAACTACCATACATTCAAAGCCAGATTCTTTGATTTCATAGTGATCATTTATGTTTCTCTTTCCCATCAAGAACATACCTGAGTTCAATAATATATTAGAAATTTCCAAGCTTGTTCATATTCAGTAATCTATCTTGTAATCAGTAAAAATAGAATGTTCCTTGGGAAACAGTTTGCAACATGTATGATGAAGAATTTCACAATGCAACTCCTCTAACAGATGTTTCCAGCTGATTCAGTTCCACATATGATAATTTAATCTCCATACCTATTAATATTTCAGTTTTTGAAGGAATCAAGGTTTGGCTGAACCCAAGGCCTGACTTTTAGAATTGACGGACTATTCCATCATGAGGCTGTTCTATAAGAACATATCTAGTTCAATATCGTAGTAGACATATGTCCAAGTTTATTCATATGGAGTAATATTTCTTAAAACCTGCTACTTATGCCCAAGTTATTAATTTTTGTATAGTGTGAGACTGGAACAAGGAACAGTAAGCTCTCTTTTTGAAGAACAGGGCACTATAAAAGGGGTGAAGTATAAATCAAAATCTGGTCAAGAGCTGACTGCATATGCTCCACTTACAATTGTATGTGACGGTTGCCATTCAAACATGAGACGCTCCCTTTGCAATCCAAAGGTGACAATTACAGAAATTTTGATAGGAAAATAAGAGATCTCTATTCAGTAATGATCAAGATATAACTCATTAAGCAATTGCCCATTTTCTTCGTAAGTATTGTATATCTCATGTCGACTTGTCCTGTGACATGCACTAAAAATCTCAATTTGAGCATACCTAGGTTTTAGTCTCTCCCTTTGCACTTGAAAGTAAAGATGGGACTTCGATTTTGCAGGTTGATTTTCCTTCTTGCTTTGTGGGTTTGGTTCTTGAGAATTGTGAGCTTCCATTTGCAGAGTATGTGCAAATGATATTGGCAGATCCCTCACCAATACTGTTTTATCCAATAAGTAGCACTGAAATTCGCTGTCTTGTTGATGTGCCTGGCCAGAAAGTACCTTCCATTGCTACCGGTGAAATGGCCAATTATCTGAAGACAATAGTAGCACCTCAGGTATGCATATATAGTAATCTTTACTTAATACACACACGCACACATTCATTTTCTTGTTCTGGTTTTAAAGCCACTGTATGATGCTTAGCACGTGTTTTACTTAGTGTAAATGTGTTTTTTCTTTTGTCAAGGCTACTCAATAGATTCTATTGTTGTGCGTGCATTAAGCAAGACAGTAAGTGTGGTTTCATCTCTACAGAATTACAATTTGGAATATTTGAAATCAACTTACTTTGCTTCTACACTTTCTGTTGTTTTTCTAGCAATGCATTCAAATCATAATGCTGTATACATCTGATTACTCTCTGAAATCCATTCTTTTAGCTAAGAGAAAAAGAATCAATTACTTGTTTTGATTTTCTGCCTACACCCTGATTTTCTGGAGTTACAAAATTTTAGGTCCATCCAGAATTGTACCATGCTTTCTTAGCTTCTATCAGAAAAGGAAACATCAAATCAGTGCCCAACAGAAGCATGTCTTGTGCTCCTTGTCCCACTGCTGGTGCTCTTTTAATTGGTGACGCATTCAACATGAGGAATGCTTTAACTGGGGGAGGAATGACCGTTGCTCTATCTGAAGTTGTCGTGCTACGAAATCTCCTAAGATCTCTGCACAACCTCAACAATGCTTCCGCCACACACAAATATCTTGAATCCTTCTATACACTGCGTAAGGTAATCTTCGCCAAAAAGATTCACAATGAGGCCAAGTAGGACATACATTTCATCGCAAATTGTAGAATGCTCCACTTAAAACCTAATATTAAATGCTATCAATATTTTTGGATGTAGCCTTTGGCATCTACCATAAATATATTGTCAAATGCCCTATACAAGGTGTGTTGTGCATCCTCTGACCCAGCAAGGAAGGAAATGCGCCGGGCATTGTTTGATTATATGAGCCTTGGAGGCATTTGCTCAAGTGGAGTAATGTCCATTCTCGCTGGCCTCAATCCTTGTCCATGGAGCCTGGTTTTCCATTTCTTTGCACTTGCTATTTATGGTGTTATGTGCTTGTTACTTCCATTTCCTTCACTAAAACGCTTGTGGATCGGATCACGATTGATGTTGGTGTGTGTCGATTTTTTAGTGTTTTGAGTGCTTTTTTCATTTGGATAGATTGCCATAATATTGTCGTTGAGTTTAATTTAATCTTTTGTTTTTTTCTCTCTAAATTTTATAGGTTGCATCGGGAATTCTTTTCCCCATGATCAAAGATGAAGGAGTAAAACAGATGTTCTTCCCTGTAACTGTGCCAGCATACCATAGGCCGGCTCCTGTTAATTAACATTAAGAGTATGAGAGCGAGAGACATGGATTCCCACTGCTTCTCTTTTTTCACTATGAATTAGTTTCCACATGAAAATTTGAAGTGGGAATTCCATGAAGAAAAGCTATAGTGAAGAGAAGAAGAAAAAAAAAAAAAATGGAACTCCCATGTTAAAAATACAATTCCAGTATATCTTAAACTTGATGGTGCATTTATATAGTTGTATATATATCATAGAAGATAACGTTCTAGTGGTACTCTTTTTCAACTCATAGAAAATGCCCACTGATTTTTATTTGTTTTTATTTTTGTGTATCATTCTGTGACTTTAATGACAGAACCAAAAAATTATATTATTAAAATTAGTATTTATTTTTTAAGTGACAGAGATATTAATGTCAAAAAAAAGGAAAAAAAAAACTGAAATATATGATTATTAGTATTATAAATGTAATTAAAAAAACTTCACAAACTTGGATCATCTTCAAAATAATCTGTTGACGCTATATCATCGTCTTTTAATCCCTTTTTTGTCAGTCAAAATGGGTATACGCCTCTTTTTTTTTTTAATGATGTCACATTCTGCAGATCAGTCCAATAAATTAATGAAATTTGTAAAATGTTTCCATGGAATAAAACTTTAACACTTCTGAAAATAATTGAAGCTATAGGAACTCTCTTTCTTAATGTAATTTATTATATTTCTATACCAACTTCAGATCACCTATCCCCCATAAAAATTCATTTTTATATTTTCGAAATAATCTAAAAACTACTCGGATTAATAATAATAAGGTAAAAGAAAGGAAATAAATAAAAATGAAAGGAAAAAACTTTATAGACCTTTGATGAAAATACATTTACTCACTATTATTTTAAAAAATTATCAAAAATTCATCATAGTTTCTTCCCATTAAATTCAATGGTAAAAAGGTAATATTGTCTTTTATTATATATTTTTTGAATAATATTTTAAAACCATCATGTTTGGACTAATTATACTTTCTTATTATTATTTTCTAAAACTATGAAAAAACTCAATATCTGCTAAATTCTTTCTGTTAGATTTACTAGTCGGTAGATTATATTGTCGCTCATATGAAAGAGAAAAATAAATAATGTGTCGAGAGTTGCCCCTTTACCCAAATCGTCACCCATATCAAACAACACCATCACAAATCTAAAAAAACAAAATAAAGCAAGATAGAGATAATCTCATAACCACACCTCAATCAGTTGCAAATTTCTCAAAAAATAAAAAATCTCCTTCAAATTTAGGTGTAGAACAATTTACCCAAAATGTAATTAATTTTTTCGTCATCTTCAGCAATGCCAAATGAACCCACTGCTTTCATTACTGCAACAAATCTCACTTACTGTGGCAACGCAAATTTGTCACTGAACCCTAATTTTTATTACTATATTTAAATCTATGACAATAATCAATCGTTACTGTGTTGACACAGAAAAGCAGATGCTAATTTTACTTTCGTTATAAAAAATAAAATAGTCACTGATGCCTACTATACTGTGACAACTTTATTACTGTCACTGAATCTTGGGTCTTTTGTGCCAAAATTTTTTGTCAAAATAACATTTAAAATTTGTCATTGAATCCACACTATTTGTCACTAATTGCATCCTAAAATCCGGTCAAACTTTGCCTTTTTGTGACAATATGGGTTTTAGTGACAACTACCACTTTTGACACGGAAAGTTACAGTGTCCAAATGATTGTGTCACTGATATTATTTGTGACATTAGTACTTGTCACAGAATGTATCTGTGACATTCTATATACTTGCCACAATATATAACAGTGACAATAATTATTGACACTGAAAGTATTTATCACATAAGTAACATTTATGACAACAACTATTAGTGACAATACAAAATATCACAGAAAATATTTTTGTCGAACTCGATGGACACAAATAATTTCCATTCATAATATAATATAGTGACCTTGTTTATTTCGTCATTGTAGGATATTGTAATTGTTATTTGTTTGTTAGTAACAAATAAAATTATTACAAATTGAATTTTGTATTGACACAAATAATATTCATTCATAAGTTAATAATATAATGAACATGTATATCTCCACGGTTCTATTTATAATTCCACGATGCAACAAGTAGACAGCTAACCAGTTACTCAGTGCTTCCCACTACGACCACCAAGCTTTGGACCCTTTGGTACAGCTCCTTAGAAATGTTGGCCTTCCCTTCTGTCTTCAAAGTCTTTGCCATCACTTCTGCCTTTTTTGCCTTCTTTTATCCTTTGTTTTCTTGATCCTCTTCTTGATTTCACTACACAACAACAATTTCAGAAATCCTCAGGATGGTTATTAGAAAATTAATTTTGATACCATTTCAAATAAAATTGAAAATGTTGTAGCTGCTTATAAAAACCACATACAATTAACAAGAAGTGCAAAAGAAAATAGGGAAAGGTAATATGCTAAAGACAGTTGAGAAAAGTGAAGGCAATAATTCTACAAACCGAAGTGCAGCGTCATGAACTTGTAGAGATTTCTTCTTCTGGATAACTTCCAAGGTGGCACCCATAATAGGCCTAGAGAAATTTTTCTTAATGGCACGTCTCCTCTTCTTTACAACCTCTTGGGGCTATATCCTAAAGATTATGGAGGTAAACACAATTTTCACAAACAGGCCATATACAAAATAAACATAAGAGATGACATTTTTTACACAATCAAACAGATAAAGATGGGGAGGTAGGAGAAAATTTCTCCTGAACCTCATTACTGAAACATGTCTTGGCTGAGAAATGCTAACAACTATCCAGCATCTTTGAGGACAAGAAGTGATAAATTTATTATAATATTACTCAAATTTTTCATATTGGCTTTCTTTTAATACTTTTGATTAGATAGTGATATTACATGCTAAGAGAAAACTGAGTATTTAAACATTCATTAACTGTCTGCACATATTCTAATTATTGATATCTATCAGAAAAATGATCTAATGATTGTTGATGATATGACAAGCTAAAAGCAGAGGTACTTAGGTACGATTAGAACACAGATATATGAGGCTTAATGTACATAATGGAAGATCCAATCTACCTTCTTACATTGCTTCCTATACTTGGCTGTCCAGGTAAGCTTGGATGGCTTCGAGCAATTGCGAAATTACCTCTTGCATTTGGAATTAGCAAACAAGAACACCTAATGAAATAATGACAGGATCAAGCAATATACATAATGAAATATTGACCCTTTTAGCAAGTATTAATTTCATTAAGAAAACCAAAAAAAAAAAAATCCATGATTATAACATGTTTTAATTATTCCATGATTAATTTCATCAACTTGTTGCCTTTTATGGGATAGAGAGAAATACAAGTAGATAACCATACCCCAAGCTTTGAATTCATATACCAAGTTTTTCCTTGCTTGAAACTAATCGCTTCTTACTAATGAATTATAAAAATTCACCGACATTAATAACTTTATTTTTACAAGTATCCATGAACTCACAGAGCAAAGTTATTATTTCTGCACTAGTTATTTTAAATACTTCAATTCTATCCGTATTAACTAAGAAATAATGTTGAACCAATAGGTGTCGCAAAAAAGGACCCAATTCAAGCTCTTCAAACATCCCAATGGCCTCATTGTTACAAATTGCCACTTTCAAATCATGCAATGATGTAATTCTCCGGATGGTAAAAAAGCAATGGATAAATGCATTTATCTGAATACCAATAGAACATAAAATCAGATGGAAACTCGCACACATAGTGGAAAGATTTTTTGCTAATAAGAAATCACTAGCAGCAAAATAAACCCCAGGACAGAGGATCCATGATATTATATAAAGAGTACAGACAATAAAAGCTCATTCAACAATAACCTTTTTTTAAACACGATATATTATGAAACACACTAAAGCGTAAGCATTTATACCAAGTACAGGGTAGCCTTACACCAGCAATTAATGAACGAGGATTAAAAATCATAGTTTATAACATTACTATACTTGATTGTGACTTACAGAACAACTAGTAAAGGCTAGCTAGGAAACACATTCCTAACACAAACCCCAACAACCCCCTCGACCTGTGACACTTTGGTCAGCCAAATATAACAAAAAGCAGAGAGCTCAAGTGATGTAGGACAGTAGCAGAAAGAGAGAAGAAAGATAGAGAAGGGAGAGAACAAAGAGAGTTGAGAGAGATCATTAAGTTTATTCAATATTCAATAGTCAAGTTTGACAATGAGGGTTCTAACAAGCCGGGCCCTATTTATAATAAAACAACCAACTAGAATTGGTAAACTAAGCAACAGGGAAACCTAATAAATTAAAGACACTAATTAAAATCCTAATTAAACTAAACAATAATTCTAATAATATTTCTTGCCAAAAATAATTCTAATAATATTCATAATATCCTTGTTATCTATATTCCTTTTTATTCACCATCATCATGACTAGCTAAAGCATAGAACTCGAGATGCCATAAAGACATGTTTTGTGAGAAGAGATGGTTCAAGAATATCCGAATAGATAAAAGAACAAAATGATTCTAGTAATAGCAACTCTTTATTCCAATGCAATGCTTGTTCACTCAAATTTGGTAATTTAAAAGCTAACTATGTGACAAAATAAGAGCTTAAATTTGGGTATGTGAGTATATCTGCTCAACGTCTAATAACAATTATAAGCATGGGAAGCTAGGAACAGGGGCTTTACTATTATTATTATAGGATTAGCTAGGAAGTGTAACATAGAGCAATGTATATTATGGATGAAACTCTGCCACATTCACATGTCAGGGAAAAGTACAGACGACAGTGCAAAACCAAACACAACCAAATCAATTACAAATTCCTCATAAAATACATTCCTTAAAATCAAATATTAATCCCTTTCTAATCTCAACCTATAGTCCTCACCTCTTATTGATCTAGTAAAGTACAATTTTCAAGGGAATAAATGTCCAATTTAGTTTTTTCATCCTCTAAATTATACCTCAAGTTCTAAAATTTGAAACAACACCGAGTTTCGTTTTTCCCTCTAAATTATGCCCAAGTTCAACAATTAGAAAAAATATCCAAACCCAATTCAATTTTTTCCCTCTAAATTATGCCTCAAGTTATAGACTTTTTCACTTGCACCATCAATTTTTTCCTCATCCACTTTCTCACCGGAAAAATAGCCTACTAGCAAAACTTAAAAACAGATAAACAGAGTACAATTTCGTTGTGACATTACCTTTCCTTTAATGACTATCAAACTGTGAAGGGATGAGATTTGCTGCATCTAAAACCCCTAAGAGCCCCAGCAATCAACCTAGAGCATCAAAAGCGCAGAACACCTTCCACGCCTTCAACACATTTTTTGCCGAATCCGGTGGCCAGAAGGTCTCACTGAGCCTTCAACACAGCACAGTCGAGCTTCTCCAGAAGTTCCCTTGAGTTCTGAGGCTGAAAATGGGGACCGGGAAAGAAAATTGACACGTTACATTTATTTTATCTTTTAAATCACAAAAAAATAAAATACAAAACTTTATTTTTATTTGATTTTTTCTATTTTGTTATTTTATTTCTTTCCTCTTTTGCTTTCTTTTTTTAATCTTTTTTTTATTCCCTTCAAGTGCCACTTGTTTTCCCCTTTTACAATCACCAATTCCTCTCCCGCTTACGGCTTCTTTCTTACTCACTCACTCACTCATCCACTCATCTCTCGCATTTCAAGTGTCATATCTAATTGCAGGACCTTGAAACTTTAAAAACTCTAATTTATATTTAGATGCATTTATTGTACTTTAAG
Source organism: Rhamnella rubrinervis (assembly GCA_007844105.2). NCBI lineage: Eukaryota > Viridiplantae > Streptophyta > Magnoliopsida > Rosales > Rhamnaceae > Rhamnella > Rhamnella rubrinervis. The sequence continues at coordinate 7,145,595 of CM017575.2, read as the reverse complement.
GGTTCAATTTTATTGGTGAAAGTAAATTTATATTTATTATTAATGATTTTTATATATTAATGCTTTAATCTTACTTATTTTGAAACAAATTTTATATTTGGATTTTGTTAGGTATATTTTTTCATTTGTTTATTTCTGAATTTTTTAAATAATTCTATCTATATCTCTATCTCCTAAGTCTATAAAACTCAATTTTTCTTTATATTTGCCTTTATTGTATATTTTTAAAAGAAAGGAAAATTGATAGCTTGTTTTGCCTATTGCTAAGAGATTGTGAGTAAAAATGTTAATTTTGTAAGAAAAAGTCCAAAAATAATTTGAGTTAAATTCTAACCCAAATAAATAAATAATAGAAAAATAATAAAATATTTGAAAATAGGCTTACAATTTATCAATTTAAAGGTTTGGTCTAATTTACTTACACTCATAAACTAAGAATCACCAAGTGAATTAGCCTAGTTTAAATAACTTAGCACATATCCATGTTATAATTTTTTATGCTAACCAAACTATACCCCTAACAATGAACCCCATTATATAGCTTGTGTTCATTTTTCTCACTTAGGGGGTGTATTTAATCCAGATTTAATTGACTTTAAAGACTTTTATGTAAGAAAAAAGTCTAGTGGTATCTCGAATAGGGTTCGAGGAATATGAGTTACTCTTTATCAATGCTTTCTAGTACCTATTTGTAGATATCAATGTTCTAGAAGGAGTAAAAAGGAGCCGCTTAAGCCCTAAAAGATGTTTCGCATTGGAGTAAAACTTAGCAAAAGGTAATTAACACTGTGTTGACTGCCTAATATATGCCTAAGCGCCAAAAGACGCAATTATTTTTGTTCAAATTTTTTTAAAAAGAGATTAAGTTTTTTTTTTTAAAAAAATAAAAATAACCACAAGAAATTAGAAAATAAAAAAGAATACAAAAAATTAGTATTAGAAAATATTTTTTAAAGATTAATTGAATTGGAGTCCAATGAAGAGTTAGATTAAAATTAGTTAGAATATGAACATATCTAAATTATATATTAATTTATGAATTATTAAGTAATTGTAGATGCGTAGTATATATGATTTAAAACTAATTTTTTTTGGAAACTTAAAAAATATAAAGTTTTCATAAATATATATGATTATTGTAATAACTCGTTCCTAAAAAATGTCTGAAGAAATTTTTATTTGAATAGTGGATTGAAATTTGACTTTTTGGTATAATTAGGTAGCCAAAATTTGACTTTTTTGCACGTATAATTTTTTATTTTAAATTTGATGCTATCACATAGAGCTCATTGATATGAATTCGAAGACATATGACATGTTTAAATTGGAGTTACAATGTATGAGATATAATTAATAAAAAGCATGACAAAATCGTAATTTTGCCTACATTTTCAAAAAGTTTCAGAATTTTCCATTTCTTTTCTTTTTGTTCTTCTCCTTCTTCCCAACTTTTTCTCTTCACCATCGGACACCCTCCCCTCATCACTTCTCCATACAGTTGTGCCAACGTCAGAGCTCGTCATCAAGGTTGCTAGCTTGAGTCACACCTCTACTGACCACCCAAAAGTTGCATCGACGCTAATAACCGTTAATTAGGTCAAAATCCTACTCTTCTTCTTTTGACAATTTTCGACAAGTTTTTTAGGAAAATATTGGTCCTTTCCCTCTATTTTTGACACCCTAAACTCGATTCCAACCTTAGTTTTACCTGAAAACATCTTAATCATGATGGATTTACAAACTCCCTTTAGGCCGCCACTTTTCAGTTAAATGTCAGCCACCATAAATGAAAATTTTAGTATCTACAGAAATATCGAAGGTCAAAAGTATGAAAATATTGGTGAAAATATCAATAAAATATCGACAGCGATAAAACTTTAAAAGAAATTATGAAAATTAATAACAAAATATGAAAATTTTTAATAAACTTTTAAAATATATTTATTTATTAATTACTTTATTAATTTAACTATAAAAATTAAAAAAAAATATTGAGCACAATTTATATTTCTCATAATTAAGAAACCTACAATACTCATTGACAGTAATAAAAATGCTGCTATTTTTTATGATGAATTATTCATTAATTAGAATAATTATACAAGTACATAATTACTTAAATATAACTTAGTACTATATAGGATTTTTTGATGGTTGAAAATATTCACTCATTTCCGTATCTTCATTTCCACTAATATATTGAGAGAAATATTGATCAAATGACACATCTCCTAGATAGTTTTATATGTAGTTATTAATATGCCAACCATATAGATCTGATATTATATATGATTGTTGCTGATAATCATGATATGGACATGATTTGCACATGTATAAATTGTATAAAAAAAAATTCTATCCAATATGTGAAACGTTTAAAGCATATAAGTATAATAATTATAATTTTACAAAAAATCTAATGTTGTACTTAATAGTTAATATCTAATATGGATATTTCAGGAATTTTTATGGAAATTTTGAAAATTTCAATGGAAATTATGAAAATTTTCATGGAAATTATAGAAATTATGACCAAATTGTGAAGGAATTGGTGTGGAAATTTTTAATGGAAATATCGGACAAATATAAAAAATTTCGGTGAAAATTACAGAAATTATAATTATTTTCAGTTTCAATTGGTGGATAATATCTATACTATGTAAAAATAAAAATATCCATAAAATTTTGTAGATATTTTTTATTTTTTCATCCACGGTAGTCACTAGATCAAATTGAAGGTAGATTTTTACTTTTTTTCTCATAAAGCTTCATTTTGGTATATAATTTTCTAGTTTTAGTTAAGTATAGTGAAAAGTTCAAATTTGGGGGTTTAAGATGAATTTAGGGTCTGTGTAAATTTGATGCAGTCTCACAAGCTAAAAATCCATTTTAATTTCCACCTGGACTAATTGCAAGAGCTTGTGCAAAGAGATTTAATGACACCTTTTCTTGGATTGATCAAAGAATACATTGAAAAATGTGAACCACATGCCATAACCAGTTAAGAAAGATTAAATTGCATATGCTTAATCAATTATGGGAGTTCCATTGATGGAGTTGGTGTGCTCATTAAGACTTGAAGGACTTAAAGGCGCAAAGACGTGCTTGCTTGAAGGCAAGGAGGCATGCTGGAAGGCTTGGAAATGTGTACATGTGTACACATGGACTACCAATGGCTATTTACTTGGAGGTGTGTACATATATTATTACAAGTGTCTTTATTTCATTGGTCTATGAAATTATTAAGTGTCTTAATTTTATTTGTTGCTTTTAAATTAGTCATGTAAGTGACAAGTTTCTATTTTAGTCTTGGAGTGTGAACATAACTTATGGTGTGAACACACCCTCCTTATATGATTGGCCACTTGATATTTTTTAATGTAACCAGGATTTTAGATTTTCTAATTCTAGGTAGAATTTTTTTAGGACTAGAGGTTTTAAGAGGTCTATATAAAGACCCTTATTATGGATGAATTTTAGACATTATTTTTTTAAATTTTTTTCAATGGAAGTCTTGGTTCTTGTCAATTCCTTTGAGTATTTAAGAGTTGATTCTTGTTGGTTCTTTGTTTGGCTAAATAAAGGGTCACAATCTTTGACATCTTTGGTTCATTCTTATCTTGGTAGAGGGTTATGAACCTTAAGCGCTATTAAATCATGTTAGTTTGAGACTTTAGGGGCGTGATCATTCAAGCTTCTTGGTTGAGTTCTTAGAGCATCACATCAGTTGGTATCAAACCATTGGTTCTAATAAGGTTTGATAAAATCTTTATTTTTGAATTTGTTATTTCTTTTGTTCTTGAACTTGCTAAAAAAAATAAAATTAGACTAGTCTTGAATTGCCACCCATCTTGATTGATTCAAGCCAAAATTTGTCTTAGGATTTTTTTTTGCCTTGAATTGTATCCCATCTTGCTTGATTGTACCCAAAACTTGTTTCTCGAATCTTGCCTTGTATTGTCGTCGAACCCCCTTGATTCTAGTCAAAATTTGTTCTTTTTTCTACCTTGTGTTGCCGCCCAGCTTAATTGAATTCAAGTAAAAAATTATTTCTTGAATTTTGTCTTGATAACTTCCCATCTTGTTAATCCGAGCCTAAAAATTTATTCTTTGTTTGCCTTGTGTTGCCGCCATCTTGTGTTGATTTTATCATACACAATTGTCTCTTACTTTGCCTTGTGTTGCCATCCCTCAATTCTTCCTCAAACCAATATACTTTTTCTTGTTTTGAAGATTAACACCATTCTCTAATCCAAAAACCCTATAGCCAACCTTTCCTTCTAACCCAAACTCAAAAAAATAAAAATAAAATAAAATAACCTTCCTTGGATGTAATATCTACTTTCTTTTCTATACAGTTGATTTTTGGTTAAAGTTAACTCTAGTCAAAGTAAACATCTAGACCTGTGACTACCACGTCATGGTTTTAATTGGTTTTAATTTGTCTATGAATGGCTTGGTTGTTTATTTTATTTTCTAAGTGTGCTTGTGATTGTTGGTCAAAATCAAACTTAAAATCAAAGTCAACACTGTCACGTCATCACCTAAACTAACAGAGGGTTGACTGAGACTTTCTTTCATGTACATGTGCCAAGTGTAGGAGAGGTCTTATCAAGACCTGTTGTGTGTAGAAGGGTTACTTGGAGACTAAGTTTGACTTGGTCAAACTTTAGTAAAAAGGTGGTCTTACTTGTACCACCTCATTAAAAATATTAGGACCATTACATTTAAGCAATTTTTCAAGAGACCAAAACCCATTCTTGAACCCTTGCAACCGATCATCACCATTCTACAGAGAGAAAAGTATTTTCTAGTGAGAGAAAGTGAAGGAAAGTGAGGGAAAATAAAGAGAATCAAGTATTTTCAAGAGAAAAATAAGAAAAACTCAAGGAAAGGGTGAAAGCAAGAGGGTCGCCCGCTTTAAGATGACTTCTTGGAGGTTTATTCTTGTAGATCAAGGTGTTTGTGTAGAGTTTTAAGCTTTCACAAGGTAGATTTCCATACCATATTAGTAAGATATGGTCAAAAGTGCCTACCTTACTCAAGGAAATCTAATAGTGTGGACTCAATTCAAAGATTTGTTCTTGAAAAAATACTTCCCGATTATGAAACGGGATGAAAAAGAAGTAAAATTTCTGAAACTGACTCAAGGAAACCTTTTCTTAGTCTAGTACAAATAAAAGTTCGATGAACATTCTCACTACGTGTCACATTTAGTGGATACTGAAGAGCGCAAGGTAAGGAGCTTTGAGAAAGGACTGCGACCAGAACTCTACAACGCCATAGCAGTGCTGAGATTGCCTACTTATGCATTGGTCTTATAGCAGGTCCAGTTGATTGCTTAAGATCCAACCCTAGAAGTGACTAAGGCTATAGGGCAGAGTTCATCTGTTTAAAGGAAAACTTGGAAAAAAAGTAATCATCATAAGAGGAAGGTTGAGAGAAGGAAGTGGATCAATAAGCGCAACAACAACAATGACAATAAGAAGCCCAAAGGAAGCAAAAATCGACCTAACATTGCTCAGTGTCAATCGTGCGGCAAGAATCATACCGGAGAGTTCTGAAAAAAGACTAGAGCGTGCTTCAAGTGTGGCAAGACTGGTCACATGATAAGAGATTGTCCTGAACTCGGAGAATGAATAAAGTAGCCCACTTAAGGTCGGGTGTTTGTGTTGACAAGAAAAGAAGCAAAAAAGGATTATGTTGCAGTGGTGGCAAGTATAACTTCTTTACAAGGACTGGATGCTTATGATTTATTTTATTTGGGTGCTATGCACTCGTTTATATCTAAACAATTTGCGTTTAAGTTAGCTCTTGAACCAATTTGTATTGACACCATCCGGTGTTAGTATGTGTGCCTCATTTGTGTTGAATTCATGTGAGATGTGTCTCAAAAATGAGAAGTTACATGCCAACTTGATCATATTGGATATGTTTGATTTCGATGTGATCTTGTGTATAGATTGGTTATCTAAGAGTAGAGCTTGCATCAATTATAAGGAGAAGAGTATATTATTTAGCCCCGTAGACGGTTAGTATTTTAAGTTTGAAGAGTCAAAGTTGAGACTGTAACTAAGGTTGTTGACTGCACTGCAAATGCTAAGGTATTTGCGTAAAGGCTGCTAAGGTGTTGGCTTTAAAACCACAAGACGTCAAGGTAGTTCGTGACTTCTTTGACATGTTTCCTAAAGAGCTACTAGAGTTACCACCAGATCACAAAGTAGAATTCACTATTGACTTGGTATTGGGAACTGTGCCCATTTCGAAGGCACCTTATAGGATGACGCTAGCAGGGTTGAAAGAACTAAAGGAGCAACTATTACACCTTTTAGATAAGAGTTTCATCAAACCTAGTGTTTTAGTTTGGGGAACGCCAATTCTGTTCATGAAAAATGACAGTTCAATGCAGCTGTGCATTGGTTATCATGGGCTTAACAAAGTAACAATTAAAAATGAGTACCCGTTGCTAAAGATTGATAATCTATTTGATCAATTGCAGGGAACAAGTATTTTTTCAAAGATCGATCTACTATCAGGGTATTATTAGCTAAAGATCAAGGAGGAGGATAAATCTAAGAGTGCATTTCGAATGAGATATGGTCATTACGAGTTTGAAATAATGTCATTTGGGTTGAAAAATGCACTGACATCATTTATGGACTTGATGAACCGAGTGTCTCATAACTACCTAGATAAGTTTGTTGTGGTGTTCATTGATGATATTTTTATCTACTCAAAAATAATTGTTGAGCATAAAGAGCACCTGAAGTTAGTATTGTAGAGGTTGTGAGAGAAGCGGTTATATGTGAAGTTCAAAAAGTATGAGTTTTGGTTGGAGAGCATCACTTTTCTTGGACATGTGATATCAAGTAGGAGTGTTCAAGTAGATCCTAGTAAAGTTGTAGTAGTTCAAGACTAGAAAAGACCAACCAATGTTCGAGGAGTTAGAAGTTTTCTAGATTTTGCTGGGTACTTCTGCAGATTTTTACAAGGATTCTCAAAACTTGCATTGCCATTAACACATTTATTGAAGAAAGAAAGCCAGCTTATTTGGTCTAAAGAGTGTGAAGAGAGTTTTCTAGAACTCAAGAAGCAGTTGGTTTCAACACCTATCCTCACTCTACTGAATGGTGAGGACGACTTTGTGATTTATAGCGATGCTTCAGGTAAAGGTCTGGGTTGTGTGTTCATGTAAAGTGGCAAGGTGATCGTGTATGTTTTCCGCAATTTGAAGTCATATGAAAGCAACTACCCTACGCATGATTTAGACTTGCAGCGGTGGTGTTTGCTTTGAAGATTTGGCATTATTACTTGTATGGAGTAAAGTGCAATATCTACACCGACTGTAAGAGTCTTAAGTATTTCTTTACTCAGAGGAAGTTGAATATAAGGCAAAGAAGATGGTTAGAGCTGGTCAATGACTACAATTGCTCAATCAACTACCACCTGAGCAAGACAAACGTAGTGGCAGATGCACTGAGTAAAAAGTGCGCGAATTTCAGCGGAAGCTTGATTACTACCTAACTGCATATTTTGGAGGACCTAAGAATAATGGATATTGAATTAGTCCTTAATCAATATTCATCTATGTTGGCTACGCTCATAATTCAACCTTCTATCGTGGATAAGGTAAAAGAAAGTCAAGCTAGTGACATGGCTTTTATGAAGATCAAAGATGAAGTGATTCAAGGAAAGAAGCCGGAGTTTAATCTCGTCGGAGATGGAATGTTGAGATTGGTACTCACTTATGTGTACCAAGAAAGAAATCTTGATGGAAGCTTATTGTACACCTTACATTGTTCATCCAGAAGCTACTAAGATGTACAAGGATGTCTCCAAAACATTCTGATGGTTTGGCTTGAAATGGGACATAGCTAAGTTTGTATAGCAGTGCTTGACATGTTAGCAGGTGAAAATTGAACATCAGAGACCATCTGGTTTGCTAAGATCGTTGCTAATTCCATAATGGAAGTGGGAGTGCATTGCTATAGATTTCGTTGTCGGTTTATTCTCGTCCTAGTGAGGCAATGATGCTAGTTTGGTGATTGTGGATCGATTTACAAAATCAGCTCATTTTCTACTGATGCGAATGACTCACTCGATGGAAAAGCTGGAGCAACTATATGTAGATGAGATCGTATGACTCCATGTCGATTATCTCATATCGAGATCCAAGATTTACATCATAATTTTGGAAGAGTCCACATAAAGCAATTAGAATCAAGTTGAACTTCAATATCGCCTTCCATCCACAGACTGATGGGCAATCGGAGTGAACTATTCAGACATTAGAAGATATATTAAGAGTGTGTATGTTGGATTTCTAAGGAAGTTGAGAGAAGCACATTCCATTAGACGAATTCGCTTACAACAATAGTTTTCATTCAATTATTGCAATGGTCTCGTATAAAGCTCTTTATGGAAGGAAGTGCAGATCTCTATCACATTGGAATGAAGTCGGAGACCGAAAGCTAATTGACCAGAAATTTTACAATAAACCAGTGACATCATCAAAAGGATAAAATAAAGTATGAAGATGTCACAAGATCGATAGAAGTGTTACACTGATAATCGATGAAAAGACCTAGAGTTCGAGATTATGGAGAAGGTGTTTCTCAAAGTTACACCATTGAAAGGTGTAATGAGATTCAGGAAAAAAAAAAGAAAAGGAAAGTTAAGTCCTTATTACAACGGACCTTTTGAGATTCTAGAAAGAGTTGGAATTTTGGCTTATCGTTTAGTGTTACCTCCCAAGCTGTTTGTGTTCATGATATTTTTCATGTATCAATGCTACATAAGTATGTGCATAATCCCTCATATGTCATCAAGTACGAATCGGTAGAAGTCTACGAGAACCTAATGTATGAGGAAAAACCAGTAAAGATTTTGGATTGGAAGGAATAAGTACTTCAAAACTGAACGATTCCACTCATGAAGGTACTCTGGCAAAACCATGTTATGATCGGTGACTACCACGTTATGATTTTGATTGGTTTTAAGCTGTTTGGGACTGGCTTGGTTTTTGTTTTATCTTCTAAGTGTGCTTCTGATTATTGGTTAAAGTCAAACTCAAAGTAAAGTCAAAGTCAAAGACTTGTTGTGTGCAGTAAGGTTATTTGGAGACCAAGTTTGACTTGGTTAAACTTTGGTAAAAAAAGAAGTCTTACTTGTACTACCTCATTAAAACCATAGGACCACCATATTTAAGCACACTTTTCAAGAGATCAAGACCCATTCTTAAATCTATGTAGCCGACTATCATCATTGTAGAAAAAGAAAAGTGTTTTCTAGTGAGAGAAAGTGAAGAAAAATAAGAGAAAGCGAAGGAAAGTGAGGGAAATAAAGAGAATCAAGTGTTTTCAAGAGAAAAACTCAAGAAAATGGTGAAAGCAAGAAGGCCGACCACTTGAAGTTGGAAGTTTATTCTTGTAAATCAAGGTGTTTGTATAGAGTTTTAAGCTTTCACAAGATAGGTTCTATACCCACTTGTTGTTTTATTGATTTTTGGTGCTTTAAATATGTTTGAGGTTAGATCTATCCTTTCACATCTCTTTCCCACTCAAATAACTTCTTGAATCTTGTGGATTTTGAGTGAAATTGCTAGATTTAGCATGGCTTAAGTTAGATCTAGTTTATTTGGTGAGAACCCCAATCTGAGTGTTAGGTTTTTAGCATTTATGAAATTTATTACACTAATTGCATTCTTATTATTCTATTTTGAGTACTCATGTTATAATTATGTATTTCTCATGTTTATTGCTAAAATTGTGCTAGAAAAAATTGATAGATTTGTGCAGCACTAGTTAGATTTAGACTTATTGATTATTTTGAGATAATGTGCTATGCTGAACTGGAATTATTTTGGGAATTTATGAATATTTGATTGGTTGCAAACCTTGGTTACTATTATCCGAAATTTTTAAAATTTTTACTCTAAATATTTGGGCTTGTTTTGAATATTTTTGCTTTTGAATAACTTGATTTGGAGTAGTAATGAGTAAGATATGAATTTTATAAGTCCATTGATTATTTGGATATTTATGAAAAAAGTTTGCACTTATACCCACGGGTTTTGTTGGATTTGAAGGGTTTTTATTTTTATTTATTTTTATTTTTTTTAGCTATATTTTTACCCTATACTACAATGAGTCATAGTCAGTTTGGCTTGAAATTTCTTAAATCGGAGTTGAATTTAGTGTGTTACATATTTTACAAATTTGTTCGTTTTCTGGAATGTTTTGGAAAAATACTGTACTTCACTATTTTTGAAAGGGTTATAAATTTTATTATTTTTGTGGCACATTTTTTCCTTAAACAACATTAAATCATGGTCATTATGGTTTATGAATCATAGGAATTCAGTTTATAATAAGAGAGTTATGATTTTTGAAATTTTATTATCCATGTTGAAACTCGTTTGGTTTAATTTATGTATCGTTTTATTTTATTATTTTCTAGTATTAAATTATTCACGTACTATTAATGTAATCTTTAAGAGTTGGAATGCTTTAATTGTGTATTTTTTCTTAAAGTTCGAATCTTTATGTTAGTTATATATATTTTTGGGCAATATATGTTGTAAAGTTGTGATATTTAAGCTTAACCGTGTAATTGAGATGATTGGAATGTAATTGTCATGTTGTGTTTGTGAACACTATTGCCAAATGACTTATGTGCATATACATACATTGATATGCATGTCATAAAAACTTTTGTCACATGCAAAAAAACTGATTTCCCAAACAAGTCACACTTTAAAGTTATACATAGAAAAGTCATGGTCATGTATATGTAGGCATATGTATATATTGAATGAAGCTTATATGGATGAGATATGTGAACCGTTTAGTAGAGGCCCCATTAACCAGTGAGTGAAGAGATTGGATTTTCACATGTGTGCATATGTGAGCGTATTTGTGTATGTGATGGTTGTAAGCCTGACACTTGCATAACGTGAATGTAAGCAGGTCTCTTCCCTATATACACTGTTTCCTCTAAATAGCTAAATGTATTGGATTTCCTTGAAAGTATGTCTATATATTGCTTTGGAAAATTACAGCTGTCGACCGATAACTAGCTCCAGCATAATTAAGAATTTACGTTTAATGGAAAGTTCTAAGAATGTCCATTTTTAAAATCATTGCATAAGATCTTCGAAAGAGTTAAGTTTTGTATATGATTTATAACAAGAATGAAGGAAGGAAAAATCAGTGTTTGAAAGAGAATTATATTTCACTAGCATACTGTATTACATTAGCACGTGCATATTGGGAATCTACTGAGTGATTTTCAACTCATTATTGTTGTTTCTATGTGTAGGTAATTCCGAAACTTCTTTTTGAAAGGTTTGGTTGTGTGGTGGGGGACTAGTGAAGGGTTGGCTATAGTGCAAATAATTTTTATGCACTTTCTTATTTCCTTTTGGACTTTGTAATACTCTGTTTAACTAGATAATATTCTTTACGTTGTGGGTCTTTTGTAAACAATTATGTTTTGTTTTAAATTTTAAATTATTATAGTTTTTATTTAATACTAAAGGCTTGAATGTGTCCTAAAGAGTAAAGAAAAATTTTATTCGAATTTTAATTTTGTCCAAATGAACCTCTTTATTAGATTATTTTGAATGTATTTTGTTATAACATTCCTTTAATTGGATCTTAGGACTCGGATAAAGGGGGTGTTACATTACAACCTAAGTAATCCTAATCTTCTTTGGATTCCTAAAACCTTTGAGAGTCCAAATCCCAAAACCTATTGGAAATTTAGTAATCCTAACAACCTTAAGAACCCTGATAATCCTAAAGACCACCTAATCTCTTTGCTGCCACTTTGCTTTTTATTTTTCTTTTAGTTCTTGCAAAAAAAAATTTTTGAATAAAAAAGTGTGTTAAACTTACTTGGTATTTATTCCTACTTGTGCTCCAATCCATTGAAAATTTTAAAAATTTATTTAAGCAAAAACACTACCTTATTCATACTATTAGTCTTGCCTTCTTACATAATAAGAAATTAAACCTTTAATTGTTCTTGGACTTGGTTAAGAACTAATTAGGATTTAGAAATTAGTTTGGTGAGATTAATATTGTGGAGAGATTTCAAACACAAGAGTTTGAGAGAAACACGTATAAGAGTATGTGAGGAATTATTATTGACTAACAAAAATAAGCATTGCTTTGTAGTTTTAGTTTTTATTTTGTTTTAAATTATGTCAAATAGGGGAGAAGATTCCGTAAGGGGAGAGGCTTTTAATATGCAAGTCTTTAGACAACATCTATTATGGATAAAGGTGCGATTTGATTAAGTCATTGATCGCATGAAGAGAAACGAGAATGAATTACAAAGGATCAAAAAAGACACACCACAATCTTCTACACCTTCAAAGATAGACAACAAAAAAACTAGGAAAGTTATGGAAGAACAGGTTGAAGAGGAAAGCGAGGGAGGATATTCAATTAAAGGAAATTGGCATAATGAAGATAAGGAAGATCAAAATTTCAATGCCAACTTTTCAAGGTAGGAATGATCCGGAAGCTTATATTGATTAGGAAAAGAAAGTGGAATTAATTTTTTATTGCCATAATTATTCTGAAGAAAAGAAGGTTAAATTGGTTGTGATTGAATTTTCCGAATAAGCTAAGGTATGGTGGGGTCAGTTGGTGACAAATGGGAAGAGATAGAGGAAAAGATCGATTAGCACATGAGATGAGCTTAAAACTGTAATGAAGCATCAGTTTGTACTACCCATTATTACCGTGAGTTATGTCAACGACTTCAAGGATTTACTCAAGGTAATATGAGTATGGAGGATTATCACAAAGAGATAGAAGTAATAATGATTAGAGGTAATATTAAAGAAGATCATGAAGCCAATATGGCAAGGTTTCTACAGGGATTGAACCATGAAATTGTTAATATTGTTGAGTTACAACATTATGTGGAGATGGAAGACATGGTTTACATGGCCATAAAAATACAAAAATAACTTAAATGAAGAAATGGAACTACAAGGTTTAATTCGGCTTTAAGTGGCAATACACCTTGAAAAAATGGTAATCAATCTTGGAAAAGTGATCATGCAAATTTGAAAAGGAATGAAAGAACATCCTGGAAGTCAAATAAACCAGTGGAGTAAAATAAAGAAATAATAAATAAAGAAAAATGGAGCGACGTTGCACTTACAAGAATTCGGGATATCAAATACTTTAAGTGTCTTGAAATGGGACACATTGTTTCTCAATTCGCTTACAAGAGAGTAATGGTTTTAAGAGGTAATGGAGACATGGAAACAAATAATGAAGGAGAAGTAGAAGATGAAATGTCACCCTTAGAAGATGTTAGTGAAGAAAAATACCCTGAAGTAGAGCAAGCATTTATAGTGAGGAGAGCATTAAATATACAAGTGAAGGAGGAAGATAATAAGCAGTAGGAAAACATATTTCAAACCTAGTGCCAAGTGCAAAATCGTGTATCCAACATGGTCATAGATGGAGAAAATTGCACTAATGCTGCTATCACCGAGCTTGTGGAAAAATTGGGTTTTCATACCATGAAACATTTTAAGCCATACAATCTTCAATGGTTGAATGATTGTGGGGAAGTAAAGGTAACCAAGCAAGTCAAGATACATTTTACCATTAAGAGATATTAAGATGAGGTATTATATGATGTAGTGTCTATACATGCCGGTCATACACTTCCTAGAAGACCATGGCAATTTGATGGAAAAGTTACACATGATGGATTTAAAAATCGTTATGTGTTCTTTAAGGATGACTAAAAAATCACCCTTATACCCTTGACCCTAAAATAAATTTATGAGATATAAATGAAACACAAATAAAAGAAAAAGAGATTAGTGAGCTTAAAGAGAAAAAACGAAAGAGGTTTTATACAAAAATTAGTGATATTAGAAGTGCTTTCTTTGCAAAGAAACCCATGTATTTGTTACTTTATAAAAACACTAACCTTGATATTAATGATTCTTTGTCAAATGCTGCAATTACTTTTTTACAAGAATTTAAGGATGTGTTTCTTGAAGAGATGCCAAAAGGATTGCCTCCCATTAGTGGAATTAAATATCAAATTGACTTCATGTATGGGGCAACCATTCCCAACCCACTAGCCTATAGAAGTAATCTTGAGGAGACAAAGAAGCTTCAAAGGCAAGTTGAAGAGCTCTTGGCAAAAGGATGTGTAAGGGAAAATATGAGTTCATGTGTTGTACCTATCCTTTTAGTTTCAAAGAATGATGGTTTGTGGAGAATGTGCATGGATTACCGAGCCATCAACGAAATCACTGTAAAGTATTGTCATCCCATTTTTAGATTAGATGATATGTTGGATGAATTATATGGCTCTACTATTATCTTTAAAATTGATTTAAAAAGTTAGTACCATCAAATTAGAATCAAAGAAGGAGATGAATGGATAACCGCTTTTAAAACTAAACAAGGTTTATATGAATTGTTAGTTATGCCATTTGAGCTAGCTAATGCTACTAGTACCTTCATGAAAGTAATAAACCATGTTTTACGTGGAAAAATTTGTGATTGTGTATTTTGATGACATCCTAGTATATAGCAAAGGTTTAGATGAGTATAAAGAACATTTACATTTTGTACATGAACCACTTAGGAATGAAAAATTATATGCTAATTTAATGAAGTGTACATTTTGCTTGTATAAAATTTTATTTCTAGACTATGTTGTATGTGCTAATGGAATACAAGTGGATGAAGAAAAAGTCCAAGCCATTAAGAGCTGGCCTATACCTAAAAATGCTAGTGAAGTTAGGACCTTTCATGGATTAGCTAGTTTTTACTATAGGTTTGTTAAAAACTTTAGCACCATAACCGTCCTTTTAAATGAAATGGTAAAAAATAATGTAATTTCTAAATGGGGTAAAGCACAAGAAAAAATATATTCAATACATTAAAAGAGAAGTTAATAACTACACTTGTTCTTACTTTACCTAACTTTTCTAAAACTTTTAAAATTGAATGTGATGCATTTGGTCTTGACATAAGTATCGTGTTAATGTAGGAAAATATTCAATAGCCTACTTTAGTGAGAAATTGAATATAGCCACAATCAACTATCCCGTATATGATAAGGAGATGTATGCATTGGAGCGAGCACTTGAAAAATGGCAACATTATTTATGACCTAAGAAATTTGTGATAAATACAGATCACAAGTCATTAAAGCATATCAAGGGTCAAGGTAAGTTGCATAAGAGACATGTTAAATGGATTGAGTTCATTAAGATATTTTCTTATGTTATCAAGTATAAACAAGGTAAGGAAAACAAAGTAGTTGATGTGCTTTTAAGAAGGTATATAGTTGTTTCTACATTAACTACTAAGTTTCTTGATTTTGAGAATATAAAGGATCTATATAATGATGACCATGACTATCCTAATATATATGGTGCTTGTGAAAATGTTGCCTTTGGAAAATTTTATAGACATGATGGTTATTTGTTTGAGGAAATAGATTTTGTGTGCCTAAGTGTTCTTTATGTGAATTACTACTTAGAGAAGCCCATAGTGATGGATTGATGGGACATTTTGACGTAGCTATAACTCTTGATATAATAACCGAACATTTCTTTTGGCCAAACATGATAAATGATGTAGAAATATTATGCTAAAATTGTATTAAGTATAAACAAACTAAGTCGAAAGCTTTGCCTCATAGATTATATACACCCTTACCTATTCCTAGTGAACTATGGCCTAACATGTCGATGGATTTTGTGTTAGGCCTACCTAAGTCAAGAAACGAAAAGGATACCATGTTTGTTGTTGTTGATCGGTTATCTAAATTGGCTTGTTTTATACTTTATAGTAGAACTAATAATGCAATTCATATAGTGGAGTTATCCTTTTGTGAGGTTGTTAGATTGTATGGAATACCTAAGAGCATTTTATTCTTTCATGAGGTTGTTAGATTGCGTGGAATACATAAGAGCATAGTTTCCAATTGAGATGTTAAGTTCCTTAGTCATTTTTGGCAAACTTTGTGAAATGAATTAGGAACTAATTTATTATTTCCTACAACATGTCATCCCCAAACTGATGGATAAACTGAAGTAGTAGATCGTGCCTTAGGAACCCAGTGTGCATGCCACATATTGATTTTGCTTATTATAGAGCATTGCATTCTTCTACTACTTGCACTTTTTTTGAATTTAGTAATAGCTTTAGTCCACTAACCCCTATGAATTTGTTTCCTTTGCCTATTGATAAACAAGTTAGTTTGGATGGTCAAAAGAAATCCTAGTTTTTCAAGGACTTACATGTGAAGTTTCAAACTCAAATTGAAAAGAAAACAAAATTATACACCACAAATGCCAATAAAGGGCACAAGAAAGTAGTATTTGAACCCGGTGATTGGATTTTAGGTATACATGCACAAAAAAAGATTCTCTAACAATAGTAGATCAAAACTTCATCCCCAAGGAGGTGGACCATTTCAAGTATTGGAATGCATCAATGACAATGCCTACAAGATTGATCTTCTGGGTGAGTATAATGTAAGTGCTACATTTAATGTTTTTTATCTTTCTCTTTTTGATGTACGAAGCAATTCAAAGATGAATCTTTTCAAGGACATGGGGAATGATACAGTCTCATAGGCTAAAGATCCACTTCAATTGCCATTTGGTCCAATTACAAAAGCTCATGCAAAGAGGTTTAAGGAAGCCTTACTTGGATTGATCAAAGAATACATTAAAGAAGGTGAATCACGTGTCATAACCAGTCAAAGAAGATTGAATTATATATGCTTGATCAATTGTAGGAGTTCTATTAATGGAGTTGGTGTGCTCATGGAGACTTCAAGGACGTGAAGGCGTGAAGGTGTGTTTGCTTAAGGCATGGAGGTGTGCTTGAAGTATGGAGGCATGCTTGAAGGCTTGGAGGCATGTGCATGTGTACACATGGATTTGCAATGGTTGTTTACTTAGTAGGTTCAATTAGGATTATGTTATTACAAGTGTCTTTATTTCATTGGTCCATGTAATTGCCAAGTGCTTTAATTTTATTATTTGTTTTTAGATTAGTCATGTAAGTAGCAAATTTCTATGTTAGTCATGAAGTGTGAACACAACATATGGTGTGAACACACCTTACTTACATGGTTGGCCACTTGTTAATGTTCTTTATTTTTTTCCTAATATAACTAGGTTTCTAGATTTCCTAATTCTAGTTAGAATCTACATAGGACTAGGGGTTTTAAGATGTCTATATAAAGACCCCTATTATAGATGAATTTTAGACATTATTATTCTAGATTTTATTTAATAAAATTAGTCTTGATTTTTACCAATTCCTTTTAGCATTCAACAATTGATTCTTGTTATGTTCTACATTATATTGGTGGTTTTCTATTTTGCTAAGTAGGGCACAATCTTTGGTTCCTACTTATATTATTAGAGGGTCAAGATCCTTAAGTGTTATTGAATCTTGTTAGTTTGAGATATTGGAAGCGTGATCTTTCAAGCTCCTTGGTTGAGTTCTTAGAGCATCACATCATAATTGGATCCCATAACTTGCTTAAATGTTCAATTCTTGCTAGATTGATGTTCTTAATAATATTTAGAAATTAATTGGAGAGAAATATATAAATTAGATTGATATTTTTGAAAATTTCTAAATTTTGGATGTTAGGTTTACTTGATTAAAATTAAGACGGCAGAAAGAAAAAGAGAAAATGGTAATACAAACCAATTGTAGATATTTTAGGATTCTAGAAGACTTCTTGAATTAATCTCAACTTGATTTGAAGTGTGTTGGAAGTTTTGGGAATTATACATCTAGTTGTTAGACACGAACGGTGTAAAATTAATATATATTTGGATCAATTTCATATTTAATAGACTTTGTAGCTTGTGTGGATCCTGAGTGAAAATGTATGAAGATTAGTAAAGATATTATATGTGAGTAGATTAATATTTTTATCTTTACTTATATTTATAATAGTTTATTTCTAAATTGATCATAACTTGAGTTTATTTGAAAGTCTATATTAATATATGAATATATGTATATATATTTCTTTGCAAATGAAAGTGAAATTTACTATTTGGTTTATGGTATACACATATAATCTTATTTTGAGAAAATGGTTTTGGAATATTAGGATTATCAAATGTGGTTTTGAAAGAACTATATTGATTTGATTTTGTATTAATGAGACTATTGTGAGGTGATTTTGTATAAATGAGGTTTTGAAACATTACAGCTTTCAATTAAGTACATCGTGTATCACTTTGGCACAACTATTGGTATTGATGATATATGTTTCTTCCCTTTGCACGATCACGAATGACATGAGGTTGGACAATGATTATTAAGTGTTTCATCCCCTCACTTGTGTATGTGTGACATAAGGGTAGATGATGATTCGCCCTCTGCTACATTAAGGTTGGTATGAAGTAAAACCCCCATCCTCAATCCCCTATACTATATCTTAAGATGCCAATGATACTATGACATAGGCCATCTCTCTCCCTGTGCCCAAGGGTTGATAACTTAGCGTACCTAGACAGATTGATATAGATTTTGAATATATATATATATATATATATATATACATTAGCATGTTTTATATCATATTGTGGAATGTTATTCAAATTTTAAATTATATTATGAGATATAACATTTGTATATTATTTCATGATTTTCAAAGATTTTTCAAAAAATATCTAAACTGGTTTATTTAATATTGTATTTTTATCATTAATTCACTCACTAAGCGTATCTCTCAGAATTATATTCTTAAAGATATTTTTTTAAGTTCCAATTGCTTTTTCTTGGTTTCCTTCCATGCTTGAATAGTGTATAACTTATTTCATTTATCAAGAAGCCTTAATTAATTTTATGAATGGGCGTAACTAAATTCACAAATAATAATTTAATTATACTTATATATTAAATAGTTAGAGTTGGAATTTAGCATTAACATCATCTTTATTATAGTGATTTTCTTCCATTGTAGTAAAAGTATATGATTTAGTTCTTTGAATAGTATCCTACAGTTTATATAATTATTATTTTTACTTGTACTATTTAAATGGCACAATGATATCCCAAGTTGGTGTCATGATTGTACTTATTCAATAATATTGTATTTTTCTTTAATATTTATATATAATGTAATTATATTAGTTGCAGGATCTATAGTAACATTTGCTGTGACTATTGGACATATTTGAATTGTATTTTTTTTACCAGTACAAATTGGGTTAGTTCAAGTCTTAGGTGAGGTTTTGCCAAAATTTCAATAGGAATTTTAATTGAATTTCTCAAGGCAAGATCCATTCCGGATACAGTCCTATCAAGACCTATTTCAGGTACAGTCCTATCAATTATATACTTACTAATTTATGTTAAATGCATATATATATTGATGATATAGATTTATTTAGACTTTCACATTCAAAATATAAATTATTTTATTTATTTAATAGTCTTATAATAATTAAAATAATAATATAATAGTCAAATGTCTTTTGACACCTATGCTCGTAAGACTTGATATTAACTTTACTGCCTTGCGACACCTTACGTCTTACACCTTTTAGAACATTAATACAAATCCTGATAAGAATTAATATCCTTTCAGTGAATTTTCAATTTTTGTTTTTTGTCTTTTTATCCTTTTTATCGTTAGAATAATTATTTGTCAGTTTTCATGCCTTATTAAGTATATATGGTACTTTTTACCTTCTTTCTAATCAAACTTTTAGACTTAGACTTCATTTTAATTTTTTAGAATCTTGTGGCTAACTAATTGTAATGTCATTGTTTTGAAGCAATTATTAGGGACAATATAATCATGTCACTCATTCTTTCTTATAAGTGTCTTTTCTGCGATAAATATTCGTGATCATCTATGCTAATTATTATTTGATGTCCTTCTATAGAATATAAAAGGTTTTGAATTAAGAATAACATCTTTTATTGGTGTCAAACGGCTATTAATTTCTATCTGGCTAGGTGCTTCATATTATATTATCTTATTTCACGTAAAGCCAGATTTAAAATGCATGTTAATTCATCTAAGAATTTGGACAAATTAAGGGGAGCCATTACTAAAAAATTTATAAAAGAGAATAAAGGATATGAGTTTTTTTTTTTTTGTCAACTCTATGGAAAATATATAAATTATGTTTTATTTAGGTATTGATGCATCATATGTGCGAGCTAGAATATGTTTTACGTTGCTTGTATTTTAAGGTACTTAAAATATTAAAAAAATTAAGCGTGGACTCAATGAAAACCTTCCGGGAGTTTTGTGTACATAATTGCTACTTATTATGAGATTTATATAGTTTGTCATGTGTTAAATCATGTCACAAATTATCTAACTAAGAAAGGAAATCAGTGGGGTTTGGAGGCTTTGTGAGACTAATTTATTTTGTCTATTTTTTATTGTTGGTCTTTGCTTAGTTCTTGAGTGAAATACTGTGATGATACAATATTATGAAGCTTTGTCTAATTTTCAGATTTTGTTGTTATTTAAATATCGTTCTTAATTATATTGCATGTTTTTTATGACAGGTACAATATTGGCATGGTACCATCTAGACAAAGCATGGTTTTGTGTGAACACTTAATAGTGTCATCCTTTTTTTATGCAATTATCTTGTGGGAAACCCTTTCCTTGTGTATGAATAAAAAAAATGGTGCATTTCTATTTGCAATTTTGATAAAATAATTTTCAAGTTTTTAATGACTTTTGTGTGATTGCACGATAAATGCAGTTTTCTTTTATGCCTAAAAAACCTTCTTTCTTTTTTTCTATGTGCACATTTAATTTTGTATACCAAATTTTTTTCAATAATTTGTTGTGTACCATTTTTTATAGGAATGTATTTTTAATGGGAGAACCATATCAAAGAAAAAATAAAAGAAAGGAAAAAATGATAGGAAAATATAAAATATGGTGGGCGGAAGAGAACAATGCATTGCTAAAACTCATAGTTGATGCAATCAAGTGTGGATGGTGGGATAGTAATAATGGTTTATTAAGCAAAAATAAAATATAAAATACTTTATATTTTGAATACAAAATTTGGATCTCAAATGACTTTTACCCAATATCAAAGTCGTATTAAATAGTTCAAAATTAAATATAACAACTATACTGAGCTTATATGTAATAATTTTGTATTTGGGTATGAAAGAAAACAAATACACAGCAAATACAATTATCTAACCTTATTGTCACAGTCCCAATATATACAATATGATGCAATTTGGTCTTGGAAGAAAATCACATAGGGATAATCTTCTCTAATCACAATGTATATGCTTTTTACTGTAAAATTTTGGTGAAAACGCTCAGATGTTCGTATAACCCTCTATAATTCACAACATATTTTATATATATATATATATATATATGTATGTATATAACTATCGAAAGGCAGTTTATTTGGTAACTGACCATCACGATGTACAGTTACAACATCTCCCACTCGCACATGACGGGAAGATAACTATACATATTTGATCTACCAACACTTCTTTAATTCCATATAATATTCACAACAGTCATACTTGCAAATACACCGTATGACTCTTGAACAAATATTAAATATATTTTGGAGCTTATATAAGTAGGTTGACTCTCACTTAACTTTTGTTCAATGTGTCCTATATTTCTTCTATTACATCAGTCCACAAATACCTAATCCTTCATTGAAAGGCTATGCCTAACTACACTTACAACTATGTATTCACAATTGTATACATACACTTCCATAAGACAATACAATTGGTTAACCAGTGAATATATATTAAATGATAAAAAATAGACATAAATCTTCTTGTCATCCTCATGTATATCTATTCTAGGGTAACCACTTTTCTAGACATGTTCCCATAGGCTAATTAATTTAAGCCATAGATTACATGCTAAAGTAGCAAACATTAATCCATCATTTTAAAAACATAGTCAATAGTCACTAAGGACACTTGATGAGATTTTTTCTCAATCTCAAAGAACTCACATAGTGACGAAGCAGGGATTCATTCACTCATTTTCTTATATGGTCGTTTAGCATACATGGTATGAACCATGTGTTATGGTGATCTTTCTTTCTTTTCTATTAATAAAAAAAGTATATATCTCCATTTTATTAGTAGTTTTATCATCATATAAATTTTAGTTCAGTCGCTCTTCATTGGACCTAACTTGAAATTTGTAAGTGCTCACCTACCTTTTTGGCACCAAATTTCTAATTTTATGTCTGGCATTTAATTAGGTTAATATAATGTTGGGGTGCGTTATGATCAATTTTTAATTAAATCATTTATAAAGACCTCATTTTGACCTAGTCAAGATAATAATATTACAAAATTATTAGCTCAAATACAACTTTTATTGTGTCTTATTTTGTTTCATCTCTACTCCCTGCCAAAACATTTGAGGCGACCGCTTGTGTGAGAAAGTTGGTCTAAACCTAATGACGTACTCTAAAAAATATAATTATCATACTAGTTTTCCTTTAAGCACAAAAATTTAAGATAAAATATATCATATATATAAATAGTGCGTAACAAGTACAATACCTTAGATTTACAATCTACGCAAACCTAAAGACTTAGAATTTGATGCATATACATCTCTAGTTATAGGTTTAGGTAGTGCATCTACTACCATTTGTTGTGTAAAAGTATATTAAATTTTTACTTCCTTTTGTGTCACAATATCTCTCACAAAATTATAATTGGTCTCTATGTGCTTAGATTTGTTGTGGTATCTAGGATACTTTGTATAGGGTATGATTGCCTAATTAGCACAATATAGTGTCACTAATTGTGTTGCATCATTAACAACATTTAAATCCTCATAAAATCTTTTGAGCCACACGGCTTTTTGAACTGCAGCTGAGTATGCCACAAACTCAGCTTCCATTGTAGATCAGTATAAGGTTGCTTTTTACTAGACCACAAAATGGTGCATCTGCTAAGTAAGAATGCATATCCTGATGTCAAATTGTGCTATCTATATCGCCTCCCTAATTGCCGTCTATGTAACCCACTAAGCGCATATCACCTCCTTAGTAGCATAAGGCATAATCTATTGTAGCTCTCAAATATACCACACTCCTTTTGATAGCATCCCAATGCTTATATCCATGATTAGATTGATACATGCTTACCAATTCCACAGTATAATAAATATCTGGCCTTGTACACATCATAGCATACATTAAACTTCCAATAACACTGACATAAGGAACTCTAGTCATTCTATTGTATTTTTTAGGAGTTTTAGGGTACATTTCAAGGTTTAAATATTGTCCTCCGACAATTAGAGTATCCATGGGTTTACAATTTATCATATAGAATCATTTTAAAATCTTTTTATGTACGACTCTTATGAAAACGATAAAATTTTCCTAGAACGATTCATATGGATCTTAACACCCAAAATATAAGTTGCTTCACACATATCTTTCATCTCAAAATTGGAGGATAATCATTCTTTGATTGTTATGAGACAGTCCAAATTGTTTCCAGCTAATAAGATATCATCCACATATAAGGATAAAATTATGAAATTACCCTTAGACATTTTCACATACACACAATGGTCTTTATTGGTCATCGTAAATCCAAAAGTAATTATGAATCGATGAAATCTTAAATACCATTGTCTTGAAGACTATTTAAGACCACATATTGATCTTTTGATTTAGCAAACTTTATACTCTTGGCCTTCTGCCACGAAACCTACAAGTTGTTCCATATAGATTTCTTTTTCTAAATCTCCATTTAGAAATGCAGTCTTTATATCTATTTGATGTAATTCCAAGTCCATGTGAGCTACGATTGCTAGAATCAATCGAAAAGACGCAAACCTCACTATCAAAGAGAAGGTCTCTTCATAGTCAATAATTTTTTTACTGAATGTAGCCTTTTTCTACTAAACGAGTCTTGTACCTTTTTATTATACCATCTGCTTTACTTTTAATATGTAATACCCATTTATTCCCAATAACCTTACGATTAGACAGTAAATCAACCAAGTCTCAGACATAGTTGACTCTCATTAACTCCATCTTTTCTTCCATTGCTTTAATTCAGTGGTCTCTAGCATGTAACGTGATAGCCTCATTAACATTTGTAGGCTCATCACCATCATGTATTGCAAGCATAAAAGCTTTTCCTTTAATCTCAAAAAGACGATGAGGAATTATAGTGCAATTACTTGTCTAGTTGGTGGATCATTTGGAACTAATTTGAAATTTGAATCACTCCTACTAGTCGTAAACGGTCAAGGTTGATCCTTAGATATCTAACTAGGAGTTACTGTAATGTTCAGATTTTCCAACTCTTCTATTTAATTACTTTTATCTATATCACCTTTGTTAGAAAATTCATCTCTATAAATGTGACATTCCTTGATTCTAATTCAGTCATACCCCCATCTATATGTTCACTAATGAACACATACCCTTTGGAGTGTTCGGAGTATTTTATAAAGATACATTTTTTTACCTCTTTGTCCCAATTTTCAATATTTGCTTGATGGGTTGTGAACATATGCAGCTAAACCCTATAGTCGTAAATGACCTAGTTCAAGTTTTTGTCCCGTCCATAGTTCATATGGAGTTAAAATAACTGATTTTGTAGGCACATGATTAAGTATATAGGCCGTAATTGATAATGTATTACCCCAATATGAAATAAGGAGATTTGCTTGCACCATCATAATAAAGTCCTATTCCTTCTTTCCGCTATTCTATTTTGTTGTGGAGTGTATGGAATAGTCAACTGTCTATCAATACCTTTTCTTTTACATAATTCTTAAAAATGTTCAGGAAGATATTTCCGCCCATAGTCGATTCTTAGAGCCTTAATAGTTTTGTTTAGTTGATTCTTAACTAAACTTACATATTTTATAAAGCAACTTAATGCCTCAGATTTGTAAGAGATCAAATAGACATAGCCATATTGAGTAAAATCATCAATAAATGTGAGAAAATAAGAAGCACCATGTCTTACTTCCACATTCATTCAACTACAGATGTCAGAATGAATTAATTGTAATGGATTTTTAGCCCTAGTTCCTTTTCCAAATGGTTTTCTAGTTATTTTTTTAGCTAAACGATTTCCATATATAGGCAAATCAATTTTAGCGAGTAGACCTAACATCCATTCTCTAGCTAACAATTTCATTTTATCTTCTCAATATGTCAAAGTCTAGAATGTTATATATTTACATTTATATTAGCATTACTAGTAGATGTAACGTAAGAAAAATAACCTTCATTAACACAAAAGTCAACATTGGAGTCCAACACTATAAACTTAATAGTCAGTTTCCTAACCTTAGTAGCCAAGGTGCCACCAAACTTATCTTTCAATCCACATAGTTTAATGGTTTAATGGTTAATGGCTTCTTCTTCCTCTAAAACGAGCTGAATCTTACGACTCCGCATTATGTAATTGTCACCATTAAGGCTCTCACCCTTATTCAATTCAACCACGATATTCTTTGTTACAGATGCTATATCTTTAAACAAAACAAAACTAGCATTCATAAGTTTTGAAACAAAATATACTAAAAACACAATAGTCAAATACAAATATGAAATCGAAAATTTATCGACTTTTAATCATCTTTCAATTCAATGTATCTCATAATTATAGGATTTATTGTATTTGTTCTAAAACAGTTGTAGACAAGTTCATACACAAAATAATATCCCAAACACCTCATTGAATAACATCTCAAACAGAAATATAAAACTCAATATAAAATACCAATATGTACAAGAGGAGTAAACCAAATAAAACAAATATACAAAATACAATAAAATTATTTAATTAATATTTTTGCCCTCATATCATTTATCATACGACCTTATGCTTCTACATGAATAGCTTCATAGTTATTGAAATAAAGAAGACGATGTCTCATCTTTCCACTGTGACAGTAACCAATTGTTTCTGTCACTTCACAGTAGTCAGAAATTATTTTAAGAGCTACTTTTCCAAAAGAAGCTCGCTTCCAACGCTTAGTACCCATTTGCCTTATGCTTCTCAGGTTCAGGTGGAGTGACAATGCTACAGATTGCCAAGTACTCCTCGTGATACGACACTCTTCTGCAAGATCAACTTCACATACAACTTTTATAAAAGTTAATTTCCATGTATGTATTCTCCTTATAATGATTTATATATCATAACCATACTGGTCAGGAAAGGAATCAAGTAAACCTTTTATATTTTCTTCTTCTGATAGTCTTATTCCATAAACTAGAAGCTTGCTTGACATTTTAATCATTATATTTACGTGGGTATTCATTGTGTACTTTGGGTATATTTTGTAATTCATGTAATCCACTTTAGTCCACATCTAATACAAATTTTATTAATTTAGTGCAGAAATAAAAAATAGATTCTATCTAACTAAAATAAAATTTTCTACAAGTAAATTAAATTAATTTTTTTTGAAAAAATTATTGACGTTATCAGTCAACGATCAATAGGTCAACTCGAGTCCAAAAATCTAGATTTTTTTTAAATGCTGACGTCATCGAGTGACCTCATCGATGATGTTACCCTCCTTCAACCTCCAACTGGGTCTATTTATTCTGCAAACTGGGTCGCGCAATCCAGTTTTTTAATGCGACTGGATAGTCGCTGTCCAACCACCATTTTCGACGGGGTAGACGGCGATCTTCTCGTCTCGACACCAGCAACAATTTTCCGACCACTAAAATCCCAAAAACACACTTTTGTACAAAAATAAAATCAAACATATTTCAAAATTTCACAGTAAAAGATTGTTTCAAAACCTAGGATTTGCATGATTTCTAACCCAAAAATCATCTAGAAATACATCATATTTTCTTGCTCTAATACCAATGAAAGAAAACAAATACAATAAATACACAGTAAATACAATGATTTAACCTCCCAGTACATACAATATGATGCAATTTGGTCTTGGAATAAAATTATGTTGGGATAATCTTCTCTAATTACAATGTATATGCTTTTTACTATAAAATTTTGGTGGAAACATATTGTATTTCTCTCTGGTTTCTCAAATGTTCACATATGTTATATTATATATATATATATATATATGTATATAACTGCTAAAAGACAGTTTATTTGGTAACTGTCCATCGTGGGTATATGGTTACCAATAGTTCTGTAACCAAGAAATTCACTACTAATGATAAAGTATGAGAGAGTTATTTAAAGGTATGGATGTAGCACCCCGTTACTCAAGTCTAAGTTCCCGAGCAATAAATATTTTTCCGTGTAATTTTTTTTTCTTTTATAAATACAACTCGTAATTAAATTGATTTTAGACAACACCATAACAAAATAATATTAAATCTTCCTTTACTCTTTAAGACCGTTTTACAAACCACACCAAATAAAAACTGTAATGCTTGAAAACATTTCAAAATAGTCACACCAACACCATAAAAGAAAATATTTAAATACACAGAGTATTTTTGTACAAAACCATAAAATACGGAAGAACATATACTGCACTGTGCTCTTTAATTCCGCACCTCGACCAAGCCCTACAACTGGATTTTGAATTTACCTATCACACAAAATAAACAACAGTGAGTGATAAACACTCAGTAGGCAGCCCAAATGCACATGACATATGATGTAATGTAGTAGTGTACTGTCATACACATAAAATGTTTATTTTTTTCCTTTTTTATTTTATAAACTAACTAGGTTAACTACTTCGCATTTCGTGGGGCTCACATGCTCATTTGTGGTTAGAAGATTTATCCCAAGCCCACACAAAACCCACATGCCTATTTGTAGTCGACGGTTGAATCACAATCCATAAAAAGAAAACCCCCTACTCATGGCGGTCAATGATTTAAGAGCTAAAAACAACAAGGATTAAAACTACGCACACACTAGTGCAACCATTTTAAATATATAGACTTTCAGAAAAAAAAAATCCACCTTTTATAATAGATAACAAAACCCATGATTTGTTCTGTGTAAATATATGCATATGCAATAAAGTATAAATACAACTAAACAAAGCACAAATATGTATAATTACCAACCTATTCCACCTGACAGTGGTAATTACTGAAATCCCCCTACTTAATCCCAAAAATTAATAAACACCAATCCAACCAACATAATTATTGAAATGTCACTGACCCTTTCGATAATTACTAAAATAACCCTTAAGTATTTAAAATTACCAAAATATCTTTCAAGGTAAATGGTCAATTACCAAGCTACCCTTGATTGAATAATAATACAAACAACATTCTCCAACCATTCATATATATATATATATATATATAAACACCGTATATATATATAAGCTAAAATATATAATTTAACCACACATGTAAATATATTCATATAGAAACATATACAAATATAATTCTTTACACATGCACACACATAAATATATACATATAAATATATAAAGCATACATATATATACATATACATAAATATACATGTCCACACACACACATATATATAAATGTATATAACTGCTTCACACAAATAATATACATATATATATATACACTCATAAATATATATGTATATACACACACTCCTGCATATATATATATATATATATACTCACATAAATATATATTTTTATATATTTTGCAAATACATTTAGAGTTATATAAGTAAATATATAATTAAATATAATTGAATATATTTATAAATAAATACATATTAAAATAATAAAAAATGTGAAATGACCTCAATGCCCTTCACAATTATAAGATTTTCAATTTTATCCCTTCCATGATAAAATACTAAAATACCCTCAATAATTTTAAAAATTTCAATTATATCCCAATATGTCAAAAGACCAAAATGTCCTTGACAAATTTAAAATATCATTTATGTTTTTTACATGCAAAAGGCCAAAATGCCCTTGACCATTTTTAAAATTTTCGTTTGTACCTCTCTACTTGCAAAATGACCAAACTAGCCCCAATAAATTTTAAAATGTCAAATATACCCCTAACATATAAAAAGACTAAAATGTCCTTCACAAATTTAAAATTGTCAAATGCATCCTACACATGGTTGGCCCCTCCATACATCAAAATCCATCCAATTTGTCATCAAATCATGAAATGAACAATTGAATTTGCATTAATCAACCACCAATTTCAATAATCATGTTTTAAACCACATAAATCAAGCTTAAAACCATTAAATTCACAAAGTATAAACTCTAACTCAAAGGGATTTTTATCATACACTCAATCCATATCAAATTAAGCATATAGAATCATCAATTCATCAAAACAATACATAAATCCACCAATTTAATCACATAAAACCACATGTTTACATGAAGAATTAATAAAGGTAGGTTGCCTACCTCTCTTCCAAGTAAGCAATCAACACTTCTTCCACTTGAAAATCACCACAAGCAAGAGATTTGAGTCCCCTTAGTTGGCCGGTTCACTACCCTTAAGTTTCCTTGAAAATTTCCTTGAATTTCCTTTAATTTTCTCACTTCCTTTCTCTTCTTTTGACTTTCTTTCTCTAAAAATAACCATGAAAATGAAACAAGGAGCAAGAAAAAAGGGGGGTCGGCTACCATTCAATATCAATCAAAAGGTTAAAAAAAATAAAATAGTAAAAAGTGAATAAATATCTAAAAATAAAAAGGTGGTCAAAGTCAAACTTTTACCAAGGATAAAATTTAAAGAAAAAAATCCCTTGGCCCTCACAGTATACTTGGGGAACTCTTAAGTAACTCATTGTAGTGTAAGTAGTGATGTGACGATCAAATCGAAACTGTGACCGAAAATCGATAATTTTGGAAAAACTTAGGTTATTACAATTTTTTTTATTCAAAACAATAAATATAGTTTAATTAATTAGCATTTTATGTATTAAACTTATTATATTTTTTTTTTCTTTTTTAGACTCATCCTACACAGAAAAGTTACCATATAGATGTTTTTGCAGGCTATAAAGATTTGCAAATTGTGGTAGGAAATGGTGTTATTGAGAGACATTCAATTAAATTGGAGGATGAGACAGATGCAAGAACATTTGGGGCAAACAAAAGCATAACTAGTAGTTTTATGTTACTGAAGTATTTATAGAAAATAATGATAATCAAGATTGTTTGCATAGGTCTTTATCTCCTAGCGCAATACTCCATTATTACCCTTTCAGTTTATGAGTTCAAAGGTTCCCTCAGCAAGTAAAAATGAAATAGAACTAAGCTCGAAGGAAAGTCTAGTTCATTAGAGACCAACATCAAATATTGAAGATAAGCTAAGTCATACCATTAATAAGCTCACTGATACTATTAATTCATTTGCTATTGAAGATAGTTGTTGGGATGCTAGCAAAAAGATTCCAAACATGGATAATCAAACCCACTTTAAGGTGCTTAAAATTCTAAATACTAGAGTAAAGAAGATTGAATTCTTAAAAATGATGCCTAAACAGCAAGCTGATTGGATACTTTTTGAAATAGAATGAGTAGTTTATTTTAGATAATTAATAATAAATTTTATTATGTTTAAAATGCTAATTTATTATTTTATAAGGTTTCTTATTTTTTTTTAATATTTTGAGCTGGTAATGAAATCTTATTTTGTATATTATTAATTCTATTATTAATTTTTTCTAATTATATTTATTTGAAGTAGCAATTAATTATATTGTTTTTGCATTCATAATTCTATTATTGTTAATTTTTCTTAATTATTATTATTTTAAATAGTAATAAATTTTATTATTTTGGTTTTTTCAATCTATTAAACAAAAAAATAATTAAGGAACATATAATTTTTTTAAATATAGATTAGATATATGCACATGCACATACATGTATCTTAATATATTTTTTTTTCTCAAATGATTCCATTTGGATAATGTCTCATTTCAACATGAAAATGATGAAGTAGATCGAAGGAAGAATGGAAGAACTGAGATGAAAGAAAAATTATATGAAGCTTTTAGATATTTATTGATGGCCATATGTCAAGTGATTCAACATGTGCTAAATGAGCTCATGGTTGTAATGAGTTGGGAAGATGTTCAACGTCCACTCATTAATCGACCAAAAGATACACATGAATATGATTATACATACAAAATATTGAATGAGGATCCGATACATTTTCAACAACTTTATAGAATGTTGCCAACTATTAAAGGTAATGTGCAAAAGTTGTTGTCCATACATAAACAATAACATAATTTGAAAATTGTTAAAAATTCATGCGTTCTATCTTAATGGCAACGCGCTTGTAAATGTCGCCAAATATCAAAGGTAACATACAAAAGTTGTTGTCCATACATAAATAATAACATACATTTGGACTTTTTTAAAAATCCATATCTCTTGCCTTAACAGCAACGTGCTAGTGAATTTCGTCAACCACTGAAGGCATCATACAAAAGTTGTTGTTGAAAATGAACAACATACTAATGAACGTTACTAAAAATCTATACTTCCTATTTTAACGCAACATGCTAAGGCACGTTGTTAGTGTTGTTAAAACCTCAATGTTCGTTGTTAAAAAGAGAATAACAACGAGCATTTTGGCTTTAACAACAAACATTGATTGTTGCCATAGACGTCAAATTTTTACAACTTCGTAGAACACAACATATGAATGTTCATTGCTAAAGCGATATTGCAACAAACTTTGCCTAATGCAAAAGGCTATTTTTCTTGTAGTGTTTGTTTATGTTGAGGAAATCCTTACATCATTTTTATTGACTGTTGGTCAAAATTCTCAATTCTGTGTAGTTTATAAAACATTTGATTGATCACAATAAACTATTAGTTGTAGTTTCAACAAATTTTTGAAGGCATTTAACACAATTGTAATAGAGATGATGGCAAAACTTGAAGCCATAGTGCCATAAAGAATAAGAGAAAGTACAAGGTTTTACCTTTATTTTAAAATAAATGATAAAATTATTATTTTTGTTATTGTCAATGATGATATTATTATTGTTTTTATTATTTATTATTTTTTAGGATTGCATTGGAGCTAGTGATGACATCCACATTCTAGCAATGGTAACAGGATATGATATAAGCAGCTATTATAATTATCATGGAATAATTTCGCAGAATATTTTAGCAACTTATAACTTTAATTTGCAATTCATATACAGTCTTAGTGGTTGAGAGGGATTTGCACATGATTCAAAAATATTAAATGATATAATATCAAAGAGGAACATGCTTAAAGTGTCACAAAATTTTGTTTCTTTTTTCTTTTTTTTGGTTGTCATTTTCATTTTGGATCTTTTACTACACTTGTTTATTTAAATTATTTTTCTAATAATAGATGTTATTTATATTACTTCCTAATTTTCTATTAAATATTATATATATGCTCATGTAAATATTTTTTTGTAGATTGTGAATTTCCAAATTAGGGTTAATTTTTAATTCCTTTCGAGAGGCCTGTTATCATCTTTAAGATTTTGCCTAATTATGATCTTCAAAATCCAAATGAGTTATACAATCTTCGTCATTCTTCTTTGAAGAACATAATAAAAAAGATATTTGGTATATTTAAATAACAAATTATAACTTTTAAAACAACTCATCCATTTTTATTTACACAATAAGCATTGGTGTTAATTTGTACAGGATTATATAGCTTTCTTTAAAATGAGTATTATTCAGTTGAATTTCTAGTAGAGTCAAATAATAAGGGTTCATCATCTGCATCATTACCAGTTAATGAAGACGATGATTCTGAATCAATTTTTAAAATTTAAGAGCAACAAATGAAAAGTACTAATCAATGGAGGACTGGTATAGTTATTTAAATATTGAATAATGTTGGACATGCAGATAACTATGAATAATAGATTTATTTTATTGTTTATTTTTATTTTTTCTCATCAAGGATATAAACGGTAATTAATAATTAATATTTTAAAAATTATTTGGTATCATAGTAAACATGCATGACTTTGCCAATCTCTCATTAGCGTAAATATTATATAAATACATTAACTAAATGTATATTTTATTATAATATATAAATTTGAAGCTGAAGACATATTCATTATTAGACAACTAATAAAACCTACCTAATCTCTCGTAGGAACTTGCTCTGATCTAATACCTTTCCCTTGTTTTTTTTTTTTTTTTTTGAATTATATAGTTTATGATATGATATAATTTTTATGTCTCCATATATATTGCATTATTTACTATGATCTTTTCTGATTAGAATATCATGCATATATGTGATTAGTATCGATCAAGTCAGTCATCTTCCATGAAAATCACAGTAGTTATGTACTTTAATTTAATTATGCCAATTATATAGATATAGTCAAATGAGACCATATTATGATGGAAGCATTAGTATTAGATTGTAGTTTAAACATAATATTATAGTAGAGGTTATAACTACTGCAATAAGTTTTCAAAAATAATTAATTATTTAAATAAGTTTAAAGTATTTATTTATTAATGTCAATGAAAAAAATCTATCAATCTCCATAAAAATCTATTAATATATATATATATATATAAATCTTTTAAATTAAAATCTATAAAAATTATGTAAAGTTTATAAACATCTACAAAAATATATGAAAATTTATAGAATTCAACATTTAAAAGAAAAAAATCAATTAAAATCTTAATTAAATACATCTCCTTAGTTTAATTTAAAGTATAATAAAACTTTGATAAATTAATAATTTTGAACTCAAGGAAAATCTATTAATATATCGAATATTAATTAATCAATAAATTAATAATTTATTAATTTATTAGGATATACTTTATACTTAAAAAAAAAGATTTTTTTAAAAAAAATATTTATTTTTCCTAAGTATTATTGTTCAAGAAGACATCATTTGACATCAATATCAACAAGATACAAACAATATTAAATATATATTTTATCAAGGCTTTTTAAATATATTATTTAAAATTAATTAGCTATATGTATTATAGAATTATTAATTTATATATTGAATAAAACTATATA
This sequence comes from Rhamnella rubrinervis, assembly GCA_007844105.2. NCBI lineage: Eukaryota > Viridiplantae > Streptophyta > Magnoliopsida > Rosales > Rhamnaceae > Rhamnella > Rhamnella rubrinervis. Next base: position 7,111,586 of record CM017575.2, on the reverse strand, counting down.
GATTTTTTTTTATAATGTATTATCTTATAAATTTATTGAATTATTAATTTAGCACCGGATTCAAATTGAAATCGATAAAAAATTATTATTTAATTAAAATTATTAATTTATTGAGTTTCAATTTATGGAGGTTTACAATAATTTTTAAAAATCATAATAAAAAGTATAATTAAGGTAAACTTAGAGGTATTTTACTGTATTTGCCCTAATTTTTTTTTTTTTTTTTTTTATAAAAAAAGTAACAGTATTATGTCACACAGTGCGAGTCCAGTATAGCTCACTAGTTCCTCGGCTGGCTAGGAACCTTTTTCAGCCATGGTGGTTTATTATTCATTGACGGAAGCAAAATTCAAAGGCCAGGTATATCCGCCGGGAATTTTTATTTAAATACCGCAAAATTAAATTAAATTGAAATTTGAAAAGAATTAAATGAAAATAATTTTTCAATCTCTTTCTTTTACAGATCTGAATTAAGGGTAAGATCTCAGACTCATCGTTGCTTACCTCCTTGTTTCCTTAGGTAACTCTTGTTCTTAATTTTTCTTCTTTCACTTTGTCCTCTGGGCATTAAATCGATCTCTTGCTTTTTTTCTTTCTTTTTATATATATATTGTTATGTGGCTATGGTTTTGCTTAGAACATCTGCAATATATCATTTTTATGCATTTACTTGTAGTTGCTTCGTGTTTGCACTAGCTTTAACCTCAATTTTTTAAATTTCTATACTTTCTTATTAATTTTCAGGATTTAATAAATGGGTCGGTACTTGTTGATTACGCTGTCTTCGATTTGGTAGTTGACAGTTTGGTTATGGCTTTTCATTAAGTAAAGTGGAAATAGTTGTCGGAAATTTAGTGAGCAACAGTGGTGCATGTGCTTGCATGTAGGATATGTCTGTGCATTTACTTTTCATTTGAGAAGAATAAGCTCGATTCCTTCAGTAGCTACCTTCACTTTCTATGATTAAAGACTTGATTTTTTGTCGTGTTTCTGAGTTTGTGTTATATTTTTACAGTAGTTTATTGATAATTTCAAAAATGGTATTTGTTGTAAACTTCATTTTGCATTAATCTTAAAATAAGAGTACGAGTGTCACCTTACTTCATCTTCTGTTGTAAATTGCATTATTGCAGGATGATGTTTAGGTTTCTTTGTTCTTCTTGGATATAGCCTTTATTTCACTTAGTAGTATGCTTGAAATTGAATGTGATTCTTGGGTTCTTGCAGAAGTATTTGTTATGAGAAATTTTATTCAGAAGCTTTTGTTCAGATATCTACGTGCACTGCAAAGATGGTATTTTCAATAGATTCTGCAAAGCAAAAAATTGGAACAACCAATCAATGTATTGAATAAGTGTGAGTCTGGTTTTGTAAATTGCAAGATGGAGGACCATGCATTTGTTGTTGGGCAAGAGTTCCCTGATGTCAAGGCTTTCCGGAATGCAATAAAAGAAGCTGCAATTGCACAACACTTCGAGCTTCGTATTATAAAAAGTGATCTGATTCGTTACTTTGCAAAGTGTGCCACAGATGGTTGTCCATGGCGTATACGTGCTGTCAAGCTTCCTAATGTCCCAACCTTTATAATAAGAAGTCTTGAAGGGACACATACTTGTGGTAGAAATGCACATAATGGACACCACCAGGCTTCTGTTGATTGGATTGTTAGTTTTATAGAGGAACGATTGCGGGATAATATCAACTATAAACCAAAGGACATATTGCAAGACATTCATAAACAATATGGGATCACCATTCCGTATAAGCAAGCTTGGCGTGCAAAGGAACGGGGACTTGCAGCCATCTATGGCTCTTCTGAAGAAGGCTACTGCCTGCTTCCTTCATATTGTGAGCAAATAAAAAAAACCAACCCTGGAAGTATTGCAGATGTGTTTACCACCGGTGCAGATAACCGGTTCCATAGGCTCTTCATTTCATTTTATGCATCCATATATGGTTTTCTGAATGGTTGCTTGCCCATTATTGGGCTTGGTGGAATCCAGCTTAAAAGCAAATACCTTGGCACCTTACTTTCAGCAACTTCTTTTGATGCTGATGGGGGCTTATTTCCACTTGCATTTGGTGTTGTCGATGTGGAAAATGATGAGAGTTGGATGTGGTTCTTATCTGAATTGCATAAAGCACTAGAGATGCATGCAGAGAATATACCGCAGCTTACATTTTTATTAGAAGGACAAAAGGGCATTGCAGATGCAGTCAGTAGGAAATTCCCAAATTCTTTTCATGCATTCTGTATGCGCCACTTGAGTGAAAGCATTGGTAAAGAGTTTAAGAACTCCAGGCTTGTCCATCTTCTGTGGAAAGCTGCATATTCCACCACCAGTATTAGTTTCAAAGAAAAAATGGTTGAAATTGAGGAGGTTTCTTCTGAAGCTGCAAAGTGGCTGCTACAGTTTCATCCTTCCCGCTGGGCATTAGTGTATTCTGAAGGAACACGGTATGGTCATCTCTCATCAAATATTGAAGAGTTTAATAGATGGATCCTTGAAGCTCGTGAGTTGCCCATAATTCAGGTGATTGAGCGCATTCATAATAAGCTGATGGCTGAATTTGAAGAGCGGCGTTTCAAGAGTAATTCCTTGTTCTCTGTGCTTGCTCCATCTGCTGAAAAGCGAATGAGGGAAGCCCTCAGTTGTGCTTCTACTTATCAAGTTATTCGATCTGATGAAGTTGAATTTGAGGTTCTCTCAGCTGATCGATCAGACATTGTGAATATTGGTTCTCAGTGCTGTTCCTGTCGTGACTGGCAGCTATATGGGATACCATGTTCACATGCAGTTGCAGCCCTAATCTCATGTAGGAAAGATGTATACTCCTTCACTGAGAAGTGTTTTACTGTTGCCAGTTATCGTGAGGCTTATGCTGAAGAAATATATCCCGTCCCTGGAAAACTCGAATGGAGAAAAACAGATGATGAGCCGCCTGCAGATGATGACACACAACTTGTACGGCCTCCCAAGATTCGTAGGCCACCAGGACGCCCTGAAAAGAAACGAATTTGTGTAGAGGTTATTAATCGTGAGAAACATACCGTACATTGTAGTCGGTGCAACCAAACTGGGCATTATAAGACAACCTGCAAAGCAGAAACTATGAATAGCATTGAACAGTTTTAGGTGTCTAATTTTGTATTCTATAGAGAGCGCCTGAAAACTTAGTTACTCTTGTGTAGAATAGTCGTTTGCTTTGTTTTAGGTTATACTTGTTAGTCAAGCTAATGCAAAGTAGGAAATCTCCACTGTAATTTTAGACTGTGCAATTGCAATGAGCTTCATAAAGATCTCAGAAAGTTGTCCATTTCTGTTTATCCTTCTCGACCTTCTCAGCCCCGCTATTAACTTCACGTAAATACTTGATTAATATGATACAGACCGCCCATGAAAATCCTTATTGTCTTCATTAAAGTGATGCCTAGAATTTCTCTATTATGCAATTTTGGTTTTGCTTAGCCTAGTTGTTCTTTACGGCACGGTTATTCCATGCATAATCTTTTAGCTGCAGGGTTATGATTAAGATCTTCCAGCAGTCATAACTAATTGTAGAAAATTCGACCCTCCGACATGTTTGTTCTTTCAATTTTCTATCCACTGTTGTTTTATCGAGTATATTCAGAGGTTCTGGTAAGCGAACAAACACAATAAAATTGTTTGTCAGCCATTGCTTGATGAGGCAAATTACTTACCCAGTTTAGGATGGGATAAATTACTTAATGGTTCGGAATATTACAAAGATTTTCATCTTTGGACCATTGGGAGTGGGCTACTTTGCTGGTTTGTACAAGTATTTTTGTTTTACTAATGACTACTATTACATTGGGAGTGGGCTACTTTGCTGGTTTGTACAAGTATTTTTGTTTTACTAATGACTACTATTACATACACGTCATGGTACGGTATTATTTGGACTACAAGATCAAAGAGACAAGATTTGATAAGTAACAGTCAACAAATTGAAATTTATTTATGAACAGATTTTTTTCTAGAGTTTGAACCTCTGCCTTCAACAGCAAGCAACATAAACAAAATAATCCCCACCTTTAGCCCTTGTTCAGTAGGAGGGAGTTTATGGAGGGGTTGAAAAAGAGAGAGGGAGTTGTAGAGGAATTTCAGGTGTAAATATTGTTTAGTAGGAAAGATTGACGGAGGAAGCAAATTTAAAGATGAGTGACCTCCAATATTGGATAGACTGAAGAAGAGAGTTTTTTTTATAACCAGGTTAATGAAATTTTAATTATATTTTAATTTATTATATTCTTCTTCTCATCATACCAAACGAGGGATTAAAATCCACTTCATCCTTTCACCATTCTCTCCTTCAATACTCCTTTCACCATTCTCTCCTTCAATACTCCACCATCCCCTCCCCCTTCAATACTTCATCATTTCTCAGCTTTATCCTTCATATCAAACATAGCCTAAATGATCTTGTTTCTACCAAATTACTCTCTTTAATAAAGGGAGTAAACAATTTGAATTTCTGCCTTCAAGACCAAGCAACATTAGCAAAATAATATTATCCGCCTTAAATGATATTGTTTCTGCTTGTTATACTTGGTTTCTTGGAGTCTAACCAACTACCAGTGCAAAACAAATAACTTGGATACATGTTACTAGAAATTTATGATAACATTATTGCAGAAGTCAAACATTAGGTAAATAGAAACAAAATTCTACTCCAGCTAGTCATATAACGCATTCGCATTTCTCAACTAAATATGTCCAAATAATTAACTTGCTAGGTTTACAAGTACATTGAAACAAAACAAACTAGGCACGGAGTGCATCTCAGAGAGGATGGAGTGGGTCAAGTACTCTGGTTCACTTGTATAATTCCTTGAATCTTCTGCAAGCCTCCAGAATATTTTCCCTGTGACCAAAAGCACTAACCCTGATGAATCCTTCACCGCCAGGTCCAAAACCACTCCCAGGTGTGGTAACCACATGAGTCTTCTCAAGAATCTCACTGAATACCTCCCATGAGCTTCGGCCAGGGAAGCAGACCCACACATATGGTGCATTCTTCCCTCCATAGACCTTAAATCCAAGTGAGTTAAATGTCTCGACTATGATATCAGTATTTTCTTTGTAGAAGCCAATCACTTCATGCATAGCCTACAAGGAATTTAATCAATGAAATGTTAGTTTGTCACAAGGTTTGCAGCTTGGTTTTCTGATAACCTATTTCATTGCGAACTAGTTCTATCCTGTTTATTTGGTTGAGTGCAAGCACAAAAACAACCTTCTACTAAGTTATTGAACTATACATCCTCCAATCAACATAATAAATACACTAGACTAGAAACATCAGAAGTAGGCAGCTAATTTTCGGCGGAGTCCAAAGGTTCTGAGAAAATATGGTTTCAATTAGAAGACCACTTAATGGAAATATGCAACATTTAGAGAGTTGCATAGAAAGGTGATAATATCATAGCAGGAAGTCCTCCCTATAATCTTATCTATATTTGCAGGAAATTGACATTGGAAGTGACCTTTTTTTTTTGTCATTTTAAATGTTATCCATACAATCTAGAGATTGAAAAACAAACCTCAAAACCTTCTGGTGAAAGGCAAGCCAGAGCACCTGCTTGGGCAATATTAGATGCGCCATTGAAGCAAGTACAAACAATGCGGTTGAAGTCCTTGGCAACAGGAAAACCATCGGAAAAAAGCAGCTGCTTTGGAACAACAGTCCATCCTAAACGTACTCCAGTGAAGCCAGCATACTTGCTAAATGAAGATGTCTCTATTGCAACCTGCAATATCCACAAGGTAACTTCTATGTTGCAAGTGCTTATATTTATCTCTACTTTGTCTCTTCACTTTCTGTCCTTTCTTACATCTCAACATATATTTGATTTATTGACTATGGAACACACTAGATTCAAACTATTTATTCAAGCACCGGTTTCACATTTCTATAAACAATAAAATGGATTCATCATTCTATTCCATTACTTAGTTGATTCCCTTTCATTATGGATCTTCCATTTACCAGACACATCCTGTGTGAAAGTGTGCACGTAGTGGCATAATATAGTTTATCTGCGAGGAAATTCAAGAATGCATATATGAAGTCTGTTGTCAATATCATATCATGATGAACTTCGTGCGCAATAACTTTAGAAAGTAATAAAAGAGAATTATTATTCTTCCATCAATACATTCCAGATGGTCAAATGAACAGTAAGAACATTAGTTTTATGGGACAAAAATAAGACTCAAGTACCTGGCAATAAAAGAAGAAACTCCAGACTCACCTCTTTGGCACCAGGAATTTCAAATATGGAACGTGGGTTGTCATCTGACATATACAAGGCATACGCAGAATCATAGACTATAATTGTCCCATTGTCCTTAGCAAACTGTACAAGTTGGGTAAGTTGCTCCCTTGTTGCAGCAGAACCAGTAGGATTGTTTGGTGAACAGAAAAATATGATGTCCGTACGAGAAACAGTTGATAGATCGGGGAAAAAACCATTCTCAGGAGTGCACCTCATATACTCAATCTTTCCATATTTTTCAACATCCTTCTGAAACTGTCCAGTCTGGCCCATAATAACACTTGAGTCTACATATGCCTGCAAATAATAAATATAAGTTATTCCAAAGCTTAAACAAGAGCAATGTATGTGTATATATTTTTAAGTTAACATCAAGTCCAGAAGCTTAAGATATTAAAAAGTGGTCCCTACTATGTATAACAAACTAACATATGTAGAGTTAACATATATAGTAAATGGATATAAAAGTAACTAAACATACCGGATAGGATGGGTCTTGCACTGCCATTGTAACATTAGACCCAAAAACAACCTGTCAAAAAGTGTAAAGAAAGTCAATTTTGCAATAAAAAGATTATACCTATGAAACAAGCAAGCCAAAACACAAGAAAAATAGGTAATCAGCACATATAATAAAAAATGTTAAACAACCTGAAGGCGCGATATGTCACATTTTGCTCCATCAGAGACAAATATGTCATCTTCCTCTATGCCAAAGTTCTTATAAAATCTTGAAGCAATTGCAGCTCTCAGTGCCTGAACAGATAAACATGGTAACTCTTCAACTATCACAATGTATCACCAAGCACAAAGCCCAAGAATATCTAACATCAGTACATTTTTTACAATTAAATCTTGTGTGAATCTAAGGTCCATCTTTGACTAAAAGCATGCTATCAAAACTACAAATTTGCATAGCCAGCCTTAAAATTATTGTCAAACCATTTAGCATAATTCTTAAAAAAATTGTAATAACAGAGTAGTAAATCATGCTAGCCTAACGCCACAAAAGCATTTTGTGCAGCCAATCCAAAGTATCAAATACAAGGCTTTATGAGTTCAATCAATACACCCTGCATTGTATTTAATCTTAAAACTTCCAACGACCTAACTTTAGCATTCTCTTAAATTCATATATTAACCAGATACTGACATGAATACTTGATGTAGGACAGATTGTGTACTGAAAAGAAAATTCGTAGGCAGGTAGATTTTGGTAGATTTAGAAGGTTAGAATGCTAGAATCACTCTAGCAAATCCTAGGAATCACTCCTAGAACCTTAGGTATCACACCCAAGTAAGGTTTGCATCACACTGAACCAGAAAAGGTATTTTATTAGGAAATATTACTCTATTTTCTCATTTCCTTAGTGCAATAATTATAGAGACTTCCCAAGACTCATTAATACTTGTCATACATTACCAAGACTCATAAATGCTGTAATACATTACCAAGACTCATAAATGCTCTAATACATTACCAAGACTCATAAATGCTAACTTAAGACCCTTGACTAGAAACTAAAAGACATTTGACTAGAACAAATATGGGCTGCAGAACATTTAACTCAAAACAAGCCAAAGACCACTGGCTTATTTGGATTCTTAAAGGTCCCATATAAGCCCATCTTCACCTAAATCATGCCAAATCAAGGTTTGAGCTTTGGATCCCAGTTTCTCTTTCCTTTGATAGGTTTTCACAGGTTGTTTCCATTTTGCATCAATACTACACCTAGAAATAATACTATATCAAATTACAGAGGTTAATGAAAATATAGTATTGCAAGCTACAAATATGGTTTATACACATTATGTCCATAAATATGTCAGGTTCTCAGTTCATTAAGTTCACTTAAATGAAGTAACGAACAGGCTAGACTACCACCCCGAATCTTGTAGGACCCAAAAAGGTAAGCTCATGACGGGAGCATACAAGGGATAAGCAAAAAAATAAAAAAATAAGGAACAAAACTATGAATAAAATCCAGGAAATGAGCAAGCAAGTATCAAGAATTCTGAATACCTTTTCACCTTGTTCAGCTCCATAACCGCTATAACCTTCTAGGGTAGACAAAGCATATGATCTCTGCCAAAGTAAAAACAATGAAAATATGAGTCCATAAAAGATAGAGAAAAAAGCAGTAACACTCTTTCCAGAATGACAAAACAATTTTTTCTGCTAACTTTTCTCTTTAAAGCACCAGATCAGGTTGTTTGGCATGGGTAATTTGAGGAGGGTTGAGGGAAGTGGGATTATAGGAGTCGTTTGGCATCATATAATTGACTCCAAAGTAAAAAAAGTAAATGTATATTTTACCAGGACTACATATTTGAAAATAAACAGAATACAGAATGCCAAACACAAAGAATAAAAAAATATTTCTGTGATTAGAGACGGAACGAAATTATGTCTCAAATGAAGAAGTGAAAAAGGATTTATTCAATGCTATAAAGGCACATTCCTTCTCTAGCAGTAACAAAACCATACTAACTATCATAAAATAAAGTCATACCTTTGCCATAGCAGATGTTATGACTTCAGGAATGGGCTCAGTAGTATCACCAATTCCAAGGCTTATCACTTTTGCATCAGGATACTTCTGCAAGTGTGCAGTCCTTCTTCTAGCAATCTGTTTTACACCAAATCCAAGAATAAAAATGCAGGATCTTCAAATTATAAAAATTTTGTTATCCATCATATGGTAAAGAAAGAAGTAAAAGCAAATCACTCCAAAACCAGCAAACCATCTTGCACCAAATATCCAAAACTTAAGAAGGGAGAGAGAGCGAGAGAGAAAAGGAGAGAGAGGGAGAGAGCATGAATTAGCAAATCAATGTAATAGTAGATGCTTAAAGAGACATAGCAAATATGGTAAAGATTATGAACAAAATTTCTACATCCCTTCTCTTCTTGACAATCACTTAGACAAACATGATGCGACACAACTGTCTCACTCAAGGTGTAAGAGTTTCCACTTTTTTCCTGTTCTTTGGCTATGGTAACAAATATAGTAAAATATTTTCTTCGGATAAATGTAGTAAAATAAAAACAAAAACAAGGCTCATCTCTCAGGTTGGTTTAGAATTCATGCAGCAATCTTGAATGACAAAAAAATTAAAACTAGGAAGGCTTATCACTAACTATCGGACTGCAAACATTTGAAAAAGCAGAAAACAAATATTAATTACATAAACAACCTCAATTGCGTAAGAAGCCAAAGCCTTTACCAAATTAGAATGGAAAATTCTTATTTATCATGCCCACCATGTTTTCAGATCATGTTATATAAACAAAATCAATATCACTCATTTTCAGCCTGAAGAACTCAAAATAGAAGCACAAACTTATGGCAAATAACAACAAATGTCATAGCAGACCTCTGGGAAAAGATAACCCGCTTGAAGCTTTGCCACGTTTGCATTGCGAGAGACCTTCGTCTTGTAAGCTTTATGACAAAAAGGAAAACATAATTAGCGCATTAAAATATCAAAAAACTAAAAATTCAATTTCGGGTCAAAAAAACTTGAGGAAGCATAGAAATTAAACCTGTAATCTGCTCTTGGGGAGCAGCAACGCATTTACAGATGCGGAAGGATTTTGCAGGAAGAGGAACATTCTGAGCCCTGCACCAAAGTCGTTGAGCATACCACAACAAACACAAGAACAATTAAAAAAAGGTTAGGCCCGGGGTTTGTCTGCTGAGAAAACACAGGGAAATGGAAGAAAATGGAACACTTCAAAGGTGGAATCAAAATATGGGTTATATTGTGTAAAGATTGAAACGGCTTTGGGTGTAAAGATTGAGACGGCTTTGGGTAATGAAAACGATGGAAAAAATAGTAATTTACAAAAGATGTTATCGTATTACTTCTTTAGAAAAAAAAAAAGGTTGGTTCCATGAACATGATAATCACATCGATTTGTTTTACTCAAGTTCATATTTCCTTCAGGAAATAAAGGGAAGGAGGTGAAATGTAATACATTTTTGCAGGGGTTTGATAGATGGTCAAATGGGTTAGTCTCTGCGCTTAATTATTATCTTAAAGTTGCGACATAGAAGTGATTAAAAGTAATGGCTTCCAAGCATCGCCGTACCTGGAGGAGGAGGTGAAATTGGTGGGAGCTAAGAAAGCAGAAGAAGACGAAGAGATTGAACCACTCAAGCTCTGCATCACTGACATTTTCTCTCTCACGCGGCGCTACTACTACTCGCTGCTGTTCAACACCCACACAGTACTCGGCTACACAAACGCACAGACTAAGTCAACTATTTTACTTGCACCTATACGGAAAATAACTTCTTCTTTTTTTATTCTTTTTCTTATTATTATTATTATATATATATTTTTTATTCCAACTTTCAAAGTTGCGTAAAGAAAATGAATTATTATAATTATTATTATTTTTTATATCTATTTATTAAAAATTTTAATTATGATTTAGAGTAAACAACGGTGTCGTTTTTGGCAAAGCTATTGGTTTTCCTGGCGGCTGAAAAATTTCCAGTTTTCTTTCTGAGTACGATAAATTTCCGCTGTGGGAATTAGGGTTAGGGTTGTGTGCCTGCCTGCTTCGTAGATCGTCGATTCTCAACGCAGAAAAACAGAGGTTGCTTCTAGTTCGATCGAGTATACAGGTCTTCGTAATTCGGAATTTTTTGGATTTATTGACTGAAAGGTGAGCTTTTCTAATTTCTTTCTTTCACAATTGGATGTTTTCCGCTTTTGATCGCACTGTCCTAACGCGTTCTATTACTTCAAAATTGATAATTTTCTTTTCGAATTGAAGCTTATCCGTATTCTATTGAAATTGCTGATTGTGTTCAACAGTCTTTTGTTTTAATTCTGCCCCTAATTCCATTTGAATGTTGATGTTAAAGTTGCCTAATTTTCCTTTTTTTTTTTTATACTTTATCTCGCTTGCATTTTCCGATTATGCTCGTTTTGTACTGTTAGAAGTAGGAGCCTCCATTTTTGCTTGCCTTGTGTCGTTGGCTTTCTTTAGGGTTCGGACATATAATAAACTGTATTCCGTGGTTTCTTTGAAATCTTCAAGGCTGTAATTGAGGATGGGAAACAACTAAAACTCAAGCCCTTTTTATGTTTTTCAGAATTTTTTTCATGGAGAAGTTATGGTAGAGTTTGGATTAATTACGTGGGAGAAGGAAACAACGGTTTTATTATGCATTTAAAAGATGAAAATGTAAAAGTTTGTGAAAATTCTTTTTGTCCATATCTCCTTTCTGGCGTTAAAACGGTAGCTATATGGGTAAAGACTTGACTGAATGCAACATGTAGCCCAAAATCATAAGAACCTCTTGATTGTTACGAGCATAATTATTTGTTTTTGATAATGAGTATTTTTTTTTTCCAAATAAATGAACTGTATCCTCTCTGTTTTACGACATTGGCGTTGCTGACATTATACATTGACTTCATATATGCATTGCTTGCTGAATTATTTGTTGCAGAACTCGGTTACCAGAATTAGATGGATTTGGAGACGGAGAACAGGATAGCTGCAATTCTAATGAAAGAGGCTGCAGAATTGCGGCGGCAAGCTGAGAAGGAAGGTGTGCATGTTTATCTTCAGAAACCTAATGTAAGGTTTCGGCCAAATTCCCGGTTTCTCACTGCTACAGTTCTTGGTGTACAGCAATGTAAGTTTCCCAACTGGTATTTCAGACCTGCAGTACTTTTTCTTTAATATGAAGGTATATTACTTTGTTTCAAGAGAAACTACCAAAGTTAGTGGAAATATTACCCAGGGATATTAGTACCAATTGTCCCTAAACTATGTGCTGCTTGGCATTTTGGTCTTCCAACTTTTGTTTGTGACAGTCACTTCCCTAAACTTATCCTTTTGTTGCACTATAAGAACCTACCTAAATTTCGATCCAAAATTTAATAGATCTAGCACACGCTAATCATGTGGTCTAAAATTGAGGAATATACATGGTCTTTTTGCACCTGTCACACCCCTTATTCTTCTTCTTAATCAATATTAACAAAAGCACAGATGTATATGGTTAGCAAAAAAAAAAAAAAAAATAAAAGCAGAGACCTATATTCCCAGGAAAAAAAAAAAAACCACAAATCATATATAATTATATATATACACATATATACAATCAGGTATATACCTCAAGGTCCTTGGTCGAAGTCCATGGGTGTGACCATATGGAACACTCTGATACAACCTTTAATTGCTTTATAAAAGCTTCCCTCTTCAGCCAGGTCAGCCTTCAGTCTGTGCCTTTGGCAAGTTCAAGAAATGTTTCACTTGTTTGTTGTCAGATATTGAATTTTTCAAACACTCTAATACAAATTATTTTATTATTTCCAAAACATAAAGGTAGTGTAAATTGAGAACCAGTGGACCAGGGTCACGCACAGTGGCTCAGATGGTGTAGCTGCACTCTAGGAGTTTTATGATGAACCATTATTCAATGAAGCCAACTGCGCTACTCACACAAATAATTTCGGACCTGGACCCAATTGCTCTCCACTGTTTTTAGTTTTTGTTGCAAAGATGAAATTATTAACTTGGAAAATACAATTGAGTTGAACTTTTCCCCAAAATTATAGGAGGAAGAAGAATAGGGAAAAGAGTGTGTATACCCCTCATTTTTAGATCACATTATTAGGATGTGCAGTATCTGTTTAATTTTTTATGGATATTTGAGTAGGTCCTTACTGTGTAACAAAATGGTTTAGGAATGTAATTGTCAAAAACAACAGTTTGAAGACCAAAATGCCAAATAGGGCATAGTTTAGGGACCATTGGTGCCAATATCTCTATTAATTATTAACAAATTTTACAGTGGTTTGGAGGTGGGTTGATAATGATCAATTTTGTTGAGTGATTTAAGGGGAACTGTGCCAGTGGGCAACTGGGTTCTTTAAACCTCTTGCCTAGTCGATACTCCAAGCTAGGTTTGTTTGTTAATTTATATTTATGAGCTTAGAGTTTTATCACAGTTAAAATTGGATCATGAAACCTTTATAAAGGAAAGCTTAACTTTGATTCAGAACCATGGTAGACACTCACAATTTGGCTATTTGGAGGCTGTACCCTCCTATTTCCTGTCTATGTCTGTGTTTTTCCACTAGTTTTCTACGATTTAAGATGTTGCGATTGATTTACTTCCTTATTCATGATATCTGTAGTTAATTATCCTTTGTCAAAATGGTAACATGTAGGCTGCTTTTTATCCATAAAATGTATGTGTAACTTTCCTCCTTAACGTAGAGTATCCTGCCTGCTTGCCCATCTTCTCCTGTTCGAAGTTTTTCCCATACCACCTCATTGGATGCCGGCACTACATTTTATTTACCTTTTTAGCATTCCTCAAGGAAAATATCTAAAACTGGTTCATTTTGTTTTCTTTAAAATTGACATGGTTCTGTTTTTTATTTTGTTTCTTTTAATTAGATTAGAATTTAAATATATAGTTCCATTATGTTTCTTGCAGATCTGGTGGCTGAAAGTATTCTTGCTTTCTTACAATTTTTCTTTTCAGTTTTTATTCGTGTGCATAAATATTGCAAATGTTTTCAGCTTGAGTTTAATTTCCCATCTTCTAAATCAGCAAATCGAGCTGTGGAAGTGAACGAGATGTGGCGAGTACGGCAGAAAGAGCTGGAACTGGATGATAGAATTAAAGGCAAGTTAAAGGATCAAAGTAATAATGGCAAGATCCATGTGGAGAGTAATTCCTCAAGAAGCATAAGCAAAAGGCACGCTGCAACTAGTGACAGTTCAAATGCTTCATGCTCTTCAAGCAAAGTAGCCTATAGCTGCAATTCAAGAGAAGATGATGGTTTGAGGGATGAAGAACTCGAAGAATTTTTACACTCAAGGTCAGCTCTGATTTCCTTTGTATTTGCACCTGTCATGTGTATGCCAGTTGGGATTCAACAAAATATACAATTCAAGGAACAATGAAATTGATATGCCATGAATGTTTCTGATATGGCAGGGCCAAGCGTGGTAGAGGAGCTGTTGGATCAAGGATGGATGAGACAGGTCCTTACCTTCCTCGTTGTCCAGACTTTAAGGAAGAGCGGTCGACAAATTTGGATATAATAGAACATCGTGCTGCCTATGGTCCTGCAAAGCCTTATTCCTTGAAGACATGTGAATATTCAGAAGCGGAGGATGGTGATGATGGACGTAAGAAACGAAAGAAAAATGGCTCAAGAGAATCAAAGAAGAAGCATTCGGAGAAGCAAAGATCCAAAGATAAATCCAAGGATAAGAGGACGAGAAAGGAGAAAAGAAGTAAACATTACAAGTAACAGCCGCTATTAGACTGTTCAAGCGCGTAAGGTTGACCAGTTAACATGTTCATAATGTGGATAATCATCCTAGTTTGTACAGAGGTCACATTCAGGGCGGGGTTACAACGCAAGCCGAGTAAGGCCCTGTAAGGTGGTGGAAAAAAATCATGCTATTGAGCTGTAGTTTTTTTTATTAATTTTCAATATGACATTTTAATCTTTTTTGATTTCTTTATTGTGTAAAATATTAAAATTTATTAATTTATAATTTAATCGAGGTAATGTTATTTTAGAATAATATTTTAAATGGAATTATATTTAGGAAGATAGATTTTTATTTGTGTAATTGTGTTTCAATTCATGTGGACAAGTCATATATGCGTGATCAGATAAAAAAACTTATTATTAATCTGTCACACTAAAAAGAAATGAACAGTTTCCATGATACATCAATTTCGTTTTTGTATTATAAAAAAAAACAAAAAAAACAAAAAAATAAAACAAAAATAAGAACAAAAAAAAACAGAACTTTAATCAAGTGAAACAAGTTACAATGAAAACAAGCAAATTTTTATTAAGATTTATAGATTTGCCTGCGTTAAATTCTGTTGGGTATTCTTTCATAAAAATTTGCCTCGTATACTTTGCCGTAGTATTGTAGGACAGATGAGTACACGAGCAAATAGTATTCCAAACGATTTAAGGAAATTGCAATAAAGAACTCTAATCATCACCAATTCTTTTACAATACACCGTTATATATGTTGAGTGGCATTTGGTTCAGTTTGTGCACCGCAGCTTTAACTCAATCGGACCATTCTGTAATTCTAGAGAGAAATAACTCAATCAGACCATTCTGTAATTCTAGAGAGAAAAAAAAAAAAATTTCTTTCATCTTCCAAGTCTTCCGACATAACACTACTATAGTATCGCGTAAACAAATGCGACATTACCTTTTTCATACGCAGTTACAAACCAGTAATACAACAGCTGCAGTACATTTCCTGATCACCAACTTGATCCGAATCCTAAAGTATATAAAGATTGAAACAAATACAACAAATTTTTGTAATTTTATGTACCGATTCATCTTACCGAAGGAGGCCGGTGTCAGGAGTCCTCGAAATGATGATCAGTCTCATCAAAGATCTCCTCCTAACATAATGTAAAAAATAACATGAGGGCAATAAAACATCGTTGATAAATCATGGAAGATAATAAAGACGGTAATACAACTCGAAATTGCCAAAATTACCTGCAAAAGTTCCTCGATGACATCCTCCATTGTTATAATCCCCACAGCTTCTTCCTCTTCAGGAAGCTTTGGGAGTGGATTGCCATCTATCTGTAGGATATCTGAGTAAATGTCCTTTGTCCACTTCTTGCTCCTAGATCCACTTCTGTATGAATTATTTGCACTGGTGGGAAAGCTCTTCCACTTATGGATTGGTCTCTTGCTCTTTACCACCTTCTCTTGTGGAGGTTTTTCACCATCAACCTCAATTCTCACATCTTTCACTAAATTTAATGAGACACAGAGACAATTATTGCAATCAAGAAAAATCAAAACCATAGTTGAAAATTAGAAAAATTTTCAAGAGTTCTTCAAAGGGAGTGGGTACTTACCGACACCAGGTTTGCCAGCAGGCTTCTCCCCTGTTTTGTTAGACCTTCTTATGACTACAGCCATGTGACTGTGACCTTTTTGAAACTCGTTTAATATATCATATAATGGCAAAGTTTCTGGAACCCTGTAAAAAAATTGTGAGAACATCAGTGCATGCGAACATGATACATATCAAGTGCTTCAAAGAATCAAGGGCAACACTAAATCCCACAACAAAGTTGGCATTTCTGCAACCTAGACTCATACCTTGGAATCCTGCGAATGGTCACGTTTTTTACAGGTACCTCATCTTGTGGGTGAATTGTCAACAAATTCTTGACCTGAAGTTCAAAATGTTGAGTTGAGAAAGTGACCGAGAAAAACAAATTAAACAAATTTATGGGATGAAAGTGATTAACAACCTACCCATAACATATAAATCTTGGCATACGCCAAACTACCATACACAAATCACTTCAAGAATATAAGGTAACAAAATAATTCTCTATAATAAAGTATTATCAAGTAGCGGATAAGCTCTAACTGGCTAGCTTGAAAATACACTAGTATCCAACCAAATTATCTTATATCTTGCCCATGATTATAAAAGTGCTCTCCCCTGCTCATAATGGTCGTTAGACAACAGTAGAAAACATGTGAGCCAAGAGGAAAGTTATGAGGAAAGTTTCAGTAGTATAATCATTTCTGTCTTAGTGCCCATGGCTTTCACAATTTTAACTTCCACCCCATATCATCTATTTCTGGGTAATAGACCTCTAGCAAGACCAATACAGACCAATTTCACAGGACTAATGTCTAATATGTTAGTTTAACTTACAATATTCAACAAGCTTAAGTGCCAACCCTATTAGAGTCTCTTTCATTCAGTTCCCATCTCTGCAATGAAAATGCATGCTACGACCCAGATTTTCACAAAATTGAAAAACATTACAGCCAAGTTAATTCTAATTCAAATTGGTTTAACACTTGGATAGTTATAGGAAGCACATTCAAGGTGGAAATATAGCTTTTAAGATAGTAATGAATCAACGCAAACAGAAAATGAGGATATTCTGTTGTATAGGCCAATAAAAAACAACCTTCTTTTACAATGAATGCAAAATGAAAGGAAAAAAACGAAGTTACCAGGACAAGTCCAATTATGTTTGTAGGTTCCTCATAATAAACAGGAACTCTGCTATGTCCTTTCTCCAATATTAGATTCATCAAATCCCTAAAAAAGTATTTAGTTTAGTAAGCAAATCAAAGGGCGCCACTAACACAGGGTAATTTTTTAATTCTAAAATTTACAAAACATATCACCTGTCAAGTTTGGCATTGATATCAACTGCAAAAGTTTCAGATATGGGAGTCATAGCATCACTAGCTGTTTTCTCTGTGAGCTCAAGTGCTCCAGCAATAATTGTTGTCTCATCATGTGTCAACTCTCCACCTTTTCCAGCCTAACAAGAAGTTAGGATAGACTTAGAAGAGACATACCTCAAATGAAAGAATGGAAAAGTCCCAGGCAAATAAGTTTATTACGTTTAAAGTTGTTGAACAAGGTATAAGATATAAAAATAATACAAAGCAGCAGAATAGGTCATGACAAGTAAGACTGTTATACACTTCTTTAGTTCATCTGAAAGGTAAATCACACAGGTCTATCAATCAAATGACTAAAAAGGACATTCATGACAATTAATCTTACAAAAAATCATACTGAAAAGCAGTCATACCCACCTCATTACCAACAAGCACAGTAAAACCTCAAAATAAAGCTACATGTCTATGCCCTCCAAACCTAATAGCTGAAAACCACTTAAGATATATTATTCCAACATCAATGTAGACCACCCAAACAATACAACAAAAGAAATATCACAAACTAATTCTTAACAGCATGGGTATCACCAAACAAAACCAACAAACTCAATAGTAGAAATGCTACCATACAACAGACATTAGAATATGATACAACAAAAAATCTCCTCCATCAAGAATAAAGAATTCACCTGAAAGTGACACATCCACAGAAAAGAATATTCATAATATGCTAGTTCACATCAAAGAAGATTAACCAAAGTAATGACTTACCAACAAAACCCCAAAATTCATCAAAGAAAACCACTGAAATAAGAAAAGTCCCCAGACATCAGAAAAGAAAAAGCCTAAAATACCATAATTTTCCAAACTTAGCTTAACCTGAAATTTTATACCTTAATGCTTATGAAACACAAAGAAATTTACTCCAAAGGATAATTGCCAAAACGGACAAAGCAATAAAAGTTCCAAAAGGTAATATCTTTTCAGTTACAGCAAATCGCATCAATTTACAAATAAAATCACGTCAAATCAAAGCAATATTCAAAAACAATAATATAGAACAAATCTTTTCCATGGACAGTATAGCAAAAAGAAGGGTCTACTCAAAGCAATAATTCTGTTTTTTCATACAAATATCTTAATGCAAATGATAAAGTAGAAACAGAAAGATGAAGTACCTGTTAGTCAAACAAGAATCCTATTTAAAAGATTGGCTGTACAAATAATAAACCATCAACTGATTCTATCATCAAGAATTATCAAAGACCCCGAAGCCACATTGAATCACTCACTGACATCATTAAAAACCACATCATTACTGAGGGAGCAAACAGGAAAGAAGTTGACACAAAATTTTATAATGGTTACAAAAGAGTGTTCTATGTACATGTGACAAATTTTATACCGAGCAATTCTCTAGTTTATAAAAAGCACTAGAAAAAGGTTTCCTCATTTTATCATCAAAAATTGCATATCAATAATTATACTTTCAAATTGGACTAGTTTCAAAATTTTCATAATTTTGCCAATTCACGTCATAGCTGAATTGTAAAAAAAGTTCCAATCTTTTATTAAATGTGGAAAAAAATTTTAAATACCAAATATTGAGATTAAGTAGAATAGATGAAAGTAAATTAAAATTCCCAATTTAAATAAAAAAATAATAATGATTAAGTAAAAAGATGAACTCCAAAAGGCAATTTAGACAAAACATTACTAGACTCTATTAGTAATGAAACCAAAAGTTAAAATTCAAAGTTAAAAATTTAAAAAAAAAGGCTTAAAATGAATTTTCTTTCAATTCTCTATTTAAAAAAAAAGTATAAAAATAGAAACTAGACAATCAAATTACGATAAAAACAGTAAATGCCTTGTAAGGATACAATTCACTGAAAATGTTCATAAAGCTTTAAGACAGAAAAAATCAACAAAATATAACATTTAATAAATGGAATTCCTTTTAAACCAAATAAGTTAAAGTAAATTAAATTAAATAAATGAAAGTTTTTCCCAAAAAAAAGCCCCTATTCCTTAAGTTATAATTCTAGGAGCTTTTCAATACAAAGCAGCCAACAAATGACCATAAGAATATAATAAAAAATTCAAAAGGTTCTAAACAGAAAAGAAAAACCTGATAAAAATTAGTTAAAATAAAGAAAGAAATAATGTGTATTAATTTATAAAGGCTACTACTTTTATCAACGAAATGAGAATATAAATACCTCGAATTAAATCCTTATAATATTTATTATTTATAAACATATAAACGTATAAACTCACAAAACTAGATATAAACTTATAGAACCCAAAAAAACAAAAACTTTCAAAGAACAGTCGAGGCAAAAATTGGGCTCTCTTTCCTTTAGACAAACTTCGCTCTACTTTGGTACTAACAGTTGATAACAATTGTCTCCTAAAGATTTGATGATTTTTGGGACAGACAACAGACTAGATTGTACCAAAAACCCAAAAACACAAGAGTATATAATGTAAGAATTTAGTCTTATAGAAACATTATAAGTGATATGTTATTGTTTTCTATTAAAATGATTAAATCCAAAAATAAGTATACAACAATGTAAAATTATACGAGAAACCAGACTCTTTACATTGTTGCTGTTTATAATAAAGAATATAAGACAAAACCTGATGTTTGAGAGAATGCGATGACGCGTGTTATAGAACTGAAGTGTTGAGCCAGCGCATTTATGTAGAATGTGTTCTCTTCTTTTTTTGTGTTCATTTCTATTTGTGTACCTTTACTTTTTCATTACCGACTATCCGTTTTTTCTTTTGTTTTTTTCTCCAATTTGTCACCCTCATCTTAGAAAATCCGAAAATTACAAATTTGTACTCCTCCTTATAACCAAAATTGATCGACATTTTGATAGTGTTTTGTCAATGGTTTAGAAATTGCAGACATATAATGATGGGGGCCAATTTCATTGTAGGTCATTATTGAAAAATTTAAATGCAACTTTTAATTTAAAATGGTGACATTTTCATTGACCGTCTTTCACATGTTGAATATTATATTTGATTGTTTTGAATCCTTCCATGAGTGGACATTAACTAATGACGAAGAAAAATATGAAGATCAATATAAAAGAAAATACATATGTAAGACGAAACTTTAAGAAATTTTCAAAATGGTTTATGGTTACTAGACAATCAAAACAATAATTTCCTAAAGAAATAGATAATAATAGATAGATAGTAATGACTTCAAAGAATATAAATCAACAGTAAGCTTTGTCTTTCAACGACCAAATATTATATTATTATTGATGAATAACCCTCACAATTATAAATTCAAAAATAAAATGAAGACAACAGATAACATTGAAGATAAAATAAATTTAAAAGAAACAGAATATTAGAAAAAAAGTAAAGAGCTTCAAGATCTTTATAGAAAAGAAGAAAAGAAAAAAATAGTAATAGACAATGAGAAATTACAGATTATAAACATTTATATGAATCGCTATGTATTGTATTAATGTCAACCAAATAGAGATCCATTACAAGAATTTGAAGTTGGAAAAAATATGTTGATGATGATGATATTACTCATAAGATTCCATTTTATTAAAATCCAAAATATTTTCCACAAATATTTTTATGTTTAACAAGAATATCTTTTCTTAATTTAATAAAGATTTCAAATTAAATCTTAAATCAAATCCTAATCACCAGCTTTTTAGCTTTAGGTTTTTTAATGATTCTCTGTATTAATTTAGATATAGACTTGTTTATTTTTTGTTACATATAGTTTATCCATTTACACCTTATTTCTTTTATTCCTAAACCTTGTTATGGATTGTTGATAAAAGTTAAGGTTTTAAATTCATTAAAAAATTGTTGTAAGCTGGGAAGGTTGTAAAGTTTGAGCAAGTTTTAAGGAATAGAGTAAATGATTGGAGGCGTATAACTTGCCATTAAGATTTAAGTTAATGATTGAATAAAAAAATATGAACTGGTAAGAAAAGGAAGAAAGAGAAAAGAAAGAAAACTCTATAGAAATTAAAACTCAAAGCACTAAACAAGGGAAAAACTAAAAGTTAGAAAAAAGAAAGAAATAAAGGTTACGGCTACAATTTATGTGTTCTATAACAAACGTGAATATTGCATTCTATATATATATATATATATATATATATATATATAAACTAAAACTCACAAATATATATAAACTTTTATGGCAAACCAATTGTATATTCAAAATTAGCAAAATAATCATTCACTCTTTTATTTATCTGATGTAGCCAAAGTGTACTTTTATGACTTGTACATTTACTTATCTACCCTTATTTAATTTGAAAATTATTCTAGATACCAAACTAGCCCTGTAATTTAATGTAAGAATTCTATTTTTATAAGAATACATTTAAGTGATATGTTATTTTTTATATGTAAAATTTTAAATCAAAAATAAGTTTGACAAACTGTAAGAATTATATTTTTATCGACTCTATATATGTTCAAATTATATTTATATATATCATCTCCCAATGCTAGAGAAAAGTTATGTATATTCAAATTTTCAGCACTTATATACTTATTTTGTTAATTTTTACTTTTCTTTTTTATGTTCCATTTCTAATTTTCTAAATTATTCCTTAGATCCACCGATGATGGACCGTCCTTTTGGCCATCTTTCTTCTCCAATGTTGTCTCATCTATTTGAGATCTCCTTCCATCTTCCTCCTTCCAACGAAGATCGAATTTGATCGATCAGCTTCAACTTCTAGCCTAATCTGTTTAGATCTGGGCCCAATCCTTCCACTCTTACCTCCATTCCTTAAAATTCTTTCTTCCGAACCACGAGGAGAGGCAATTCCTATGACCCAACCGACCTAGGTTTGGATCCGATGATCTCTTGGCTTTGGATCCTTCCATTTTACCTTCTATGTTGATTCACCATGAAGATCATATCAACCTACTACGTTTAGAGGATTTAAACTTCAAGAACCAAGTTTTCAAAATTTTAGAATTGAATTGTTCAAATGGGTTTAAAGAAATAGATAAGAAGGAGATAGATAGTCATGACTTCAAAGACTAAAATCATTGTGCTTCATTTCAAAAGAAATTGAAAGATGAGGTGTAGGTGTCAGTTGGAAGTTGGAAGAGAAAATGAAATTGGATCAACAAGATGACATTGAAGATGGAAATGAGAGAATAAAGAGAAAAAGAGTAAGAATATTTTATGGAGGAAAAGAAGAGAAAGAACAAAAGACCCTACTATATGTTGGGATTCCAACATTTCATCCGACATCGCAAACGGGTTAATGCGGTGGAATGAGAGATCCATTATCAAGGAGAAATGATTTGGAAAAGATGATGTTGATGATGATGATCTTACTGCTTCTCCATTCCTTATCTTCCAAGTATATTTTCCGCTATTTTTTCCGTTTTGATGCTTTTCTTCTTTACCACTACTAAGATATCGGAAGCAAATAATCAAGTCCTTTCCTTAAGATACTATTTTTTAATGATTCTTAGATGTATAATTATAATAACAATACGGGTTACATATACATGATAATGATGTTTTTTTTTCTAAAGGTTGTTATGGATTTTGTTGATAAAAGTTAAGGTTTTAAATTCATTGGAACATTGTTGTAAGCTTGGGAAGGTTGTAAAGTTTGAGCAAGTTTTTAAGGAATAGAGTAAATGATTGGAGGTACGACACGGTTGCCATTAAGATTTAAGTTAATGATTGAAGAAAAGAAGAGGGTGATGAACTGGAGAAGAAAGGAAGAGGGAAAAAGAAAGAAAAAAGAAGTGGTCGGCTTTGCAAAGTATTCAAAAAAAAGGGGAAAAATAGAAAAAGAAAAAAAAAGGGATGAACTTATGTGTTCTATAACAAACGTGATATTGCATTCTCTAGCCCCTCTATATATATATGTATATATCAGAAAATTTTTTATGGCATAAACCTTAAATTGCAAATCCAATTCATAATCAACTCAATCTCATTATTTATGAATTGATCAATGTAAATTTATGACTTGTACATTTACTTATCTACCCTTATTTAATTTGAAAACTATTCACTACAAAACTAGCTCAGTTTATTTTAATTATTTCAACCACTTAGGTAAGAATTTTAAAATTGTAAAACACTTTTTGTAAAACTCCCATATGAAATTTTTCAGAAATATATATGTTCAAATTATCCTTTTAAATCATCTCCCAAACCGCATGTAAAAGTATAAATTCAATCGACTTATATACTTATTTTGGATTTTTACTCAAGGGAGGATTAGTATCCATATTCAACCTTTTGGCCGATGACATCATTGATAAGGAAGTATAAGTGGTCAATCTATATCTGCAATCCATGGATGGAATGGACGAATTATCCGCTTGGCTTTGACATAGGAGATGGAGAATGACCTAACATAGACTGGTTCTTTCAAAATTTGATAGATCCATCGAGACCTACCGATTTGGTATTTGATTGACCCATCCAAATTGGTCTAATTATATTACAATTCCCAACGTTCACCATGTTCTTTATGTAATACATAAGAGACAATTTTAGAATTGCAACAAAATGGAAGGTGTGGATGCAATTATACATGGTAGAATAAAGACATATTTGATTAAGAAATTGAAAATGAAATGTGATTAATTGAAGCTTATAATATGAAAGATGCTTATGTCGGTCAGGAACCCGTAAGATGTAAGAATGGCTTCAAGGTATTTATATAGTATATGACAACAACTCTACTATATGTAAATATTCCAATATATCCACAATTATCAAAGGGTGAACCTGAGAATATATCATATACAAGTAGACAAGGATTTAAAAGTGAAGGTAATCAAAAGTCTTATGCTTCTCCTTCCAAACCACCAAGTAGTGATTTTTATGATATTGAAGTTCCAGAAAGTCAGATGCATTTTAATATCGACGAAGCCGTTGATATTGGAAGCAACCAATCTGCAGGGTTTCCTTATCAGGATGGACATGAACAATTGCATAGCATGGATAATTATGCAAATAACAATAACGCAGATAACAATATTGCAGATGATAATGATGTTTTTAGTTTTACTGGTTGTGACGATATTATCGATGACGATGGTGTCACCTTTGGCAATACTGTACAAGAAGGTACGTCTGTTGAAGTTATTCACCATCATCCAACAACTATCCAAAGATTTTCAGTTACTCAACGACCACGTAAAATTAATATTGATGATTTATCTTTTATTGTCATTAATATTAGAGAAATATTCAACAGGAAGGAAGAGTTAAAAATAAGGGTCAGCTTGTTGTGTATTGGTCAAAATAAAGAGTTTAAGACTAAAAGGTCAACGACAAATCGATATGAAGTTGTGTGTTTAGATGATAGTTATTCATGGTATCTTCGCACAACCAAGCCAAAAGGTGCAGATATATTTATCGTAAAAACTTTTTTTCATGAGCATAAATGCACTTCAGAAATTGCACATCAGTACCATAATCAAGGTACAAGTCGGATTATTGGTGAATTGATCAATCTAAATTTAATGGGATTGTACATGTTTACACACCAGCAGAAATCAAGGCTGATTTGCATGCAAAATATGGAGTGATGCTTAGCTATTTCAAAGCGTGGAAAGGTAGAGAATGTGCACTTAACAGTGTCAGCTGTACTTATGAGGAGTCATTTAATTTATTGCATATGTATTGTTACCAATTATAGTCCATGAATCCTGGTACACTGGCATGTATTCAAACAGATAAATTCAATCGCTTTGAATACTTATTTATGGCATTCGGACCAAGTATTAGAGGATTTGTATCCCATATTCAACCTGTTTTGGCTATTGATGACATCGTATTGAAAAGGAAGTATAAGGGTACAATGTATATTGCATCAGCCATGGATGGAATGAACAAATATATCCGTTGGCTTTTGACATAGGAGATAAGGAGAATGAACCAACATATACATGGTTCTTTCAAAATTTGAAAGATGCCATTGGAGACCTACCTGATTTGATATTTGTGATTGACCAACATACAGCTATTGAGTCAACAATATGTACAGTGTTCCCCAACGCACACCATGTTCTTTGCATGTACTACATAAGCAGAAACCTTAAGGCCAATGGCTATGCAAAATAGGAAGGTGTGCTGATGCAATTATACATGGTAGCTAAGGCATATTTGATTGAAGAATTTGAGGATCATATGCATCAGATTAAGAAGCTTGATATGAATGCTGCACAGTATGTCCGAGATTGTGATCCTGCAAGATGTACCCGTTCTCACTTTGAAGGTAGACGATATAGTATCATGACAACTAACATTGCAGAATATATGAATACAATATTACATGATGGTAGAGAGATGCCACTAATACGGTTACTTGACTACATTTTAAATAAGATGCAAAAGTGGTTTTTTGAAAGAAGAATAGCAAGGGAACGTTTGGACAAACCTGTCACTAAGTGAATGGAAGACCAACTTAAATTTCGTGACTTGAAGTCTTCACGGTTGCATGTAAGGCCCATCAATAGAAGAGAATATGTTGTGGATGGTGGAATTTTGAGAGGTATTGTAAATCTTGATATAAAAATGTGTTTGTGTTCTGTGTTTAAAATGGATCAATATCCTTGTGACCATGCTATGGCGGCTCATAGGGAATGTAATATTACACCTTACAATATGTGTTCACATTATTACACCGCGGATAGTTACTGTGTAGCATACATGGATTCGATTTACCCTATTTGTGATCGGAAACAATCTCATGCTCCAGAAGATGTATCTTTCCATATTGTTTTTCCACCAACAAATACTTATAGATCAGCTGGGAGATCGATGAAGTTACGAATACCGTCACATGGGAGGATATTGTTGCATGTAGATGTAGCGTCATAGTATTGGACATAATAGGGCAAAATGTAAGTATCAGTATGTATATGATCCAAGTGAGAGTAGTAAGTAGCATACACATGGTACCTGCTTGTGGTTTTAATTTTGTAAAGTAATATTTGCGTATTGTAGTTAACGGTTTAGCATTTGTGTAGACCAAATGATTGCTTACTTTGTTGTTGTGGTTAGCTTGTTGTTTTATGGCAATTCGCTTGTTATCTGTCTTTTTTAATTTAATAGAAAGGATATGAAAGACATTAAAAAAGTCAAGAACCAGTTAAAAGCACATGAATTGAGACACCATCAATGCTTTTGTGCTGTTGAAGTAGTAGTACATGTAGAAGAAAGATGTTATTTTGTTCAGATAAATATTTATAACATATTTCTTGTGAGACATGCATATTGGGAGAAACAAAACATTGCTGATCCCATGAAAATTAAAAATCAATTGGAAGCATATTAACGACTAACTTTAAATTGACTATTTTAATGGCTATTTTAACTTTAATTGCAAAATTGTATTTTTTTTAACTATTTAATTTATATATAGTTATAGTAAAAGTAAAACACTAATATTTAAACTAAATCAAAGTTTAATTCTAAAAACTGTTACGTGGGCATCCTTTTCAATAAATAAATTGAAATATTCATAATAAAAGTAATATACAAAATACATATAAATATATATAAATAAATAAAATAAACACAAAATATAAGTTGTTTGTAATTTAAATAAAAATAATAATCACACACTCAGTTCTTTTGCATATATCTCATATGTATATTTCTTCTTGAACCGTCCAATGTGGTCTGTAGTGAAATTAAGTTCTCTTCCAACCATTAAGAACTCAATGTACTTTAGAACAAATACAGTATAATCACCACTGTAAAAAATATGGTTAGTATTTATATTTAGGTTTAAAATTGAAAATTAAATAATAATATTAAACAATTTACTATTTTGTTTGTACTTACTTTTTTTTTCTGTTGTGGACAATTAGAAGCCAAAAAAGTTCCGAACTCATTCATTGAATCTGAAATATCAGTACGAGATGCAAAAAAGCCTACAGCATGTAATAAATATGGAAGCATAGGCATCAGATGCCGATAATGGTTTACTTGATACAACTGATCTGTTTGTCCATGCTTCCTATAATCGTAGAGCATCATATGTTGAGCACATAGATCGATATCACCCAATAACTAATGGTTATTATATCTATTTAGTGGCAATAATACCTACAAAAAAAAAAGTTCAACAAATATAAATAATACTATAATAATTAACAATTACGTAAATTTCTATCAAAATTTTGGTAGCACATTCCCTATAAATTGAACTATCCTAAAATTTACTTGCACATCTAAATGATATAATATAATGTCCAATAGCCACATTAAATACTATTGGAGATCTCACAATCAAAATATTACCAAACAAGTAGAAAATACACTAAAATCATATTTCAAAACACATTTTGTAAAATAATTAACTACAATTACAATTGATACTTACTCGATCATACGTCGTACATGACTTGATATTCATCATCGGGTCCTTTCCATTTAGGAACTCAAGCATTTCTTCACTGAAATTATAGTTTTTCTTATTTTTATTGAAGAAATCCAACCTTGCTTCCATACATTGTTGTAAATAAAATGACAAAGTTAAATATTTAGAGTTAATATTATATAAATAGAAATGTATATAAAATCACCCAATAACAATATGCGGAAAATCGGTTGCAAAAAATACAAACACTTATAGATAATCAGTTATCCAACAAAAGTATGTGATCATCAAATACTTCAGGATACTTATCCGTGCATTGTCTGATCAATTGAGCCATAGTCTCAATATGCTATGATAACAAAACAAATATTTTTAAATATTAATGAGAATAATAATAATACTAATAATAATTGTAATAATGATAAAGAAAATGTAATTTACATCACTCGTTAGCCAATTTGAACTACACTCCATATCCCTGAAGTAGTCTTTCCCCACAGTAATTTAAAATAACTCAACAGTTTGGTCGTCGACATTCGTGTCCATGAAATGTGCGTACTGTCGAGTGACCTCATCAGAGACTAGACGATATGGATCAAATGTAACACTATCAGACATAGGCAAAGTGTGTATCATCTTCCGGCGTAGTGACTGACAGTTGTATAGACTCTCATAGTCTTTGCTATTCTCCTTTTTCTTCAACCACCCACTAATTTCCTGTTAAACATCTGAGTGAATACCTTTATGCTGTGCTTAGACTCTGCAATGGGAGAGGACGATATGGACACAGGAGGTACTAGATGGTTAGCCGCATGGTCAATCCTCTAATCACGAATCCTATGTTCATCACCTACACCAACATCCTTACATCCGACTTCATCAAAACACTGGTCATTATCCTCGTCCAACTATCATAAAAAAACCATAATAATACGTAAATATTATTAAAAAACATATGAAAACATGTAAGTTAATAATAATACCTACACCACGGTAGTGTTGTATGTTGATGAGAGTAACTTGATCAAACAATCAAGTTTACAGTCCATGGAAGATAGTCTACTTTTCATGGATGATAGTCTACTATTCATGGAAGATAATTTCTCCTCCATCGCACACAATCTAACTTCCACCGAGTTGCCCTATAATAAAATTTAGCATGTAAATAAAATTTAACAAAAATATTATATATATTATAATATAATTTTTTTCAAAAAGAAAATAAAGAGATAGGAAACTTATATATATATATATTATTAATTTATACAATAATGCCTCTGTAGAAGTCCGTGGAGATGGTGTAGAATGCTGATGGTATGTATCAGGCGTAGTCGCATTAACTGGAGATGCAATAGGCGATGACTGATGTGTTGAAGTAGCGAGAGTATATGCAGAAGGTGATGAATGCTGTCTTCCTCGCTTTACTACATCACTCTTTTTTGTACCTATCTTATATGGTATTGAGTGTACCCTATCAGCATCAAGATTAACATCTGGCTTATCTTTAACAACAGGGGGTGCATCAAATGGCTTTCGGCCTTCAGTATTATGAACAGTAGCAATCAAAGACATTTCATGTACTCTTGGCACAATAACACCAACTACCTCAAACTGCCATTAAATCAAATTTACATCTGAATATAATAATAATAGTAACCAATAATATTTTATAAAAATAAATAAAATTTTATGTATGTAAAATATACGTACACCCCATCCGGCAAAGATATCCTCCAATGTTTTCTTCTTCGGCATCCCACTAATAGCTCAATT
This sequence comes from Rhamnella rubrinervis, assembly GCA_007844105.2. Classification (NCBI taxonomy): domain Eukaryota; kingdom Viridiplantae; phylum Streptophyta; class Magnoliopsida; order Rosales; family Rhamnaceae; genus Rhamnella; species Rhamnella rubrinervis. Next base: position 7,081,912 of record CM017575.2, on the reverse strand, counting down.
CCGCATTCGGGGATATAGAGGCGTTGACGACTTGATCCCAAAGGCCTCAGCTAGCGATGGAATCGTCTCGTATCCTCACACCTGAAAATAGCATAAACCAAAAATCAATTATTATTATTAATAATATATTAATATTATTTTAAATATATAATAGTTAATATAAAATTTACTTTAATAATAGATAATATTAAAGTTAAGAAAAATAACATAAGGATAAAACATACCATAAATGCTATAGGGAAGCCACAAATACTATATGTGTGTGATGCATTGCAACCACGCATTGACTTAATAGTAGCGTGATATGACAAAGTGCGCTAAAGATACGTCAAGAAGTACTCGATGTCATCTAGCATGTCGACAAGCTCAACAGGTATCGGCGATGGCCTTTCCTTACTTAAATAGCTGCCTCCAAAAAGTTGAGCAAGACAAGCTTAACCATTTCATCGTCGTCCTCGCATGTTGCTATAGTAAACACCTTTATAATATCATGATTGTGAAGAGGAAACTTTCAGCCGCCGAAATATGTATCACAAAAACGGTCAGAAGATGTAGGACATGTGTTAAGTATGGGACCGCAAAATAATCCACTGATCAAACAAAACTCCTGTATGGTAAATTTGGCCCCCGATCCTTCAAAATTAAAAACCATAATATTTGGCCCCCGGTCCTCCAAATACACTGCCTCCAAAGCATATGATTGATGATTTGGCCACTAAATTGTAATTCATTTATATTGAGAAAATGCCCAAAATAAGTTTTATCAGACATGTCCAACTGTGTTGTACTAAGCTTCTCCTTGATTGTATTCACCGCCAAATTCAAAAATGATTTGATTGTCACCTTTGCTGAATACATTTCATTGTCGGTGAACATTCACACATACAAATCCATATTTGCTGCAAAATAAAAAAAAATTAATATTAGTGAACAATAATAAGGAATAACAAAACAATAACAATTTGAATAATAATAATGGTGAAGTTAATTATAACAATAACATAATAATTAAATTACACTAGTCTAATCAAAACAAATACAACATCAATATAAATACTAATAACAATATTAATTAAACAACTAATATAATTAAGCATTTATACTCAATTTATAATTCCTTATTTAGGATTTAGATTTAGGCTTAGGGGTTAGGAGTTAGGGTTTAAGTTTAGGCTTAAGGTTTAGGAGTTAGAGGTTAGGGTTTAAGATTTAGAGTTTAGGATTAGGCTTAGAGTTTAGGGTTTAGTGTTTAGGGGTTAGGGGGTTAGAGTTTAGGGGTTAGGGTTTAGTGATAATTAATAATTATTACTAATAAAACGATTTAAACTTGAAATAATTCAATTATTAATAATAAAACGATTTATGAATTATAAATTTCGTGGATATTTTCGATTTTTTCATCCTTGCATAATTATGTATAATATATGAATATAAATTGAGTAATAATTATGATATTCTTATATATTACATAAAAATATTAAATTATAGAAGTATCTTTTTGTTTTATATTATTCTTAAATTATTAAATATTTAAATTATAGTTTATGAGTGATGTATGAATATTTACCATAGTGAATTTGAATGTCTCAATTATTGGACTGTATCAAATACAATTGGAATTGAACTACACTCACTCAAAATATCCTTTTTCAAATTAAATTTTTAAATTATAATAATTCATAGATATATTTTCAAGTTCAACCATCAGGAGCAACAGTTATGTATAAAGCCAATCAATATCATATTTATATCACGATTATCGATATCAATCACATTTAATACTAGATTTATATGATTGACATATTAATAATTATATGATTAAGAAGACGTGTTCTTTGATCAATATATCTCTCAATATACTATTAAAAATAAAGATGTGGAAGAGAGTAAATATTTTCAACCACAAAGAAATCCTATATAGTCTTGAGTTATATTTAAATAATTATATATCTGTATCATTATTCTAATTAATGAATAATTTATCATAAAAAATAATATATTTTTGTTACTGTTAATGAGTGCTATAGGTTTTTTAATTATGAGAAATATAATTTGTACTCAATAGTTTTTTAATTTTTATAGTTAAATTGATAAAATAATTAGTAAATAAACATATCTTAAAATTTCATTAAAATTTTCATATTTTGTTATCAATTTCCATCATTTTTTTAAAAATTTTATCGATATCGATATTTTATCAATATTTCCACCGATATTTCTGTATCTTTAACCTTGGATATTTCTGTCGATACAGATATTTTCATCCTTGATAATTAATATACAATGTATAAATCTATTATAATATATAATTTATAATTGTATAATTAATATATAATTTATATTGTATAATTAATATATAATTTATAATTATTAATTATTAATAATAAAATGATTTAAACTTGAAATAATTCAATTATTAATAATAAAATGATTTAAGCTTAAAATTATTATTCAATTTATATTCATATATTATACATAATTATGCAAGGATGAAAAAATAAAAAATATCCACGAAATTTCATGGATATTTTTGTTTTTTCAGTATATGAATATTATCCATCAACTGAAATTGAAAATGGTTATAATTTCTGTAATTTTTGTCAAATTTTTTAATATTTTTTTGATATTTCCGTTAAAATTTCAATGTCAATTCATTCACAATTTAGTCAGAATTTTCATAATTTCTACAGAAATTTCCATAATTTTCACGGAAATTTCATAAATTCCACAAAAATTTATGAAATTTTCATGAAAATTTCTAAAATATCCGTATTAACTATTAAATTCAACATTAATATTTTTTTTCTAAAATTATAATTGTTATACTTATATGTTATCAAGTTTTAAATAATGCATAGAGTTTTTTTTTTAAGCTGTAATTATTATATTCTTATATATTACATAAAAGTACTGAAGTATAGAAGTATCTTTTTCGTTTGATATTATTTTTAAGTTATTAAATATTTAAATTATATCTTATGAGTGATGTATGAATATTTACCATAATGAATTTAAATGTCTCAATTATTGGACTGTATCAAATACAATTGGAATTGGACTACACCCACTCAAAATATCATTTTCAAATCAAATTTTTAAATTATAATAATTCATAGATACATTTTTAAGTTCAACCATCAGGAGTAACAATTATGTACAAAACTAATCAATATCATATTCATATCACGATTATCAATAAAAATCACATATAATATTAGATTTATGTGATTGGCATATTAATAATTATATAATTAAGGAGATGTGTTCTTTGATCAATATTTCTCTAATTATTAATAATAAAATGATTTTAACTTGAAATTATTTAATTATTAATAATAAAACAATTTAAGCTTAAAATTATTATTCAATTTATATTCATATATATGATAATTAATAATTATTTTTCAATATTAATTTTTTAATTTTAAAAGATTAGGATTTTAAGACTAATTTTTAATTATTTTAAATTCATATATATTTTTTAAATTTATTATCAGATTTACTAATATTAATATTAATATTGATTAAATCAAAAATATAAAATGTAAAAAATATTTAAAAATGGATACACGGGTCGGATATGCGGATCGGATCTATATATCCAACCCATCCTTATGTAAAATCCGATCAGACTCGAGTAGAATTAGGTTGGATCCGACTTTCTTCCCTAGCGCCAGTGTCTTCTTGGTTTTTATTGGGTTTTAAATTGTTTTTTTTTTTTTTTCAATCTACACAACAAAAGAACACACAAAACACAAAAAAAATTTCATTTTTTCATACAAACACAAACCAAAACACATAATATTTCATAAAAATCAAAACTTTCTATGTCAAAATTTCTAACTATTCAAAAAAACCAAATTGTCACTAATCAGAGTTGCCAACCCAAGCTTCTTCTTCAACACCCAAGTCAGATCAACGACGATGAAATAATGACACCCAAGGTCAGATGAAAGGCACCCAAGGTTGAATCAACGACACCTAAGGTTGAATCAACGGCAGCCAAAGTTGAATATAAACAAAGGATAAAAATGCAAATGATAAAAATGACGAGGGGATGAGGTGCGGTCAGATTTCAATGAAAAAAAATTACAAATAAGAAAATCAAGAAACAAAAGCCAAGGTTTCAAATGAGAAGACAAAATGTGTCAGATATATATGTGTTTGTAGTAAAATGAGAAGAAAAAATACATAGGTTAGTCGGATATACAAAAAAAAAAAATACATAGTTTGAATTAGGGTGTTAAAGGATGAAGGTTAGAAAGTAAATGCACAAATGATAAAAACACACTTTGGCTACTTCAGATAAATCGAAAAGTGAATGATTATTTTACTAATTTTGAATGTACAATTAGTTGTAGGGCCATAAAACCCATATATAAAGAATTGAAACACCATTTTGAAGCAAAACAACTATTGAAAATATAAAAATGGACACTAACTACTATTAACCTCCATAAAAAATAATTTTATTCAAAATTAGAAAATACAAAATCAAACAAGTACAACCATATTCATAGTCAACAAATATATATATATACACACATATATATATATATATATATATTTAGTCAATGAATGAATACATTTCAATTTAATCTATTTCGTAACCAAGTATTAATGTTTAAGTTGTTCTTATAACATCGAGTTTCATATGCGAAACTTATGCCTCCTTTTTGTTGATATCCACCAGTTAATTCTCAATTATGCCCGCCAACCCAACTTACTGATGCAAAGAGAAGACATCTTGTCTTTTTCCCTTTCTTTTTTGAAATAGATCCGAAAATCTGAGATCAGTGCATGTTCAATTATTTTGTTCTTTTGTCTATTAATTTCTAAAAAGCTACTATTATTATACGATTTGGGTATACTGACTCCAAATACCACAATATTAAATTACATATAAAAATATATATATATATATATATAAGGAAACATTTAGAAGGCAATAGTTGGATACTTTATCCTTAAGAAAAACTTCATTCTACTTCAGTGCTTACAATTGATTGTGATTGCCTCTTAGAATTCAATGATCTCTTTAACTCTAAACCTAAAGAAACAGTAAACCAAACTATTGTAAGAATTCTATTTTTATCAAACTTTGTTATACATGATATGTTTTGTATTGTTTATATATATAAAACAAATAAACCCAGGGATATATACAGAATTTAAAACACCGCTTAGAAATAAAACAACTATTGAAAACATAGAAACTGGTATTGATGTGATAGCTCAAGCGCAGGATCCGCTTTAAATGCCTCAAGGACCTATCACAAGAGCTCGTGCAAAGAAGTTCAAGGAAGCCCTTCTTGGGTTGGTCAAAATGACATGTTTAGAAGATTTTGAGGAAGATTCTGTTAAAAGAGAAATGTGCAAGGGAACTAGTCCAACCATTTATGCATGCATGATCATCGTTATCGATGAAGATTGAATATTGAAGTTGGCATGGTCTTAGTTCTGTAGTCTATTGACAAGTGTCTTTATTTAATTAGTTTGGACACATGACAATTGTTTTAATTTTATTGGTTTTTAATTGGTCATGTGACTAACATGTGACCTTTTATTTAAGTTTCCTAGTTGTTTTAGGTGTCTTAATTGTTTTAAATTTAGGGTTTTGGAAAGCCTATAAATAAGCCCCCTTAGTATGAACGAAAATTACACAATTATTATTCATAATTCAATCAATAAAAAGTTCTTGGTTTTTGCCAATTATCTCTGAGCATTCAAGAGTTAATTTCTTGTTGTGCACCTCAATATTGTTGGTTCTTCCTTTACTAAGTAAAGGGTCACAATCTTCCTTTGATATCTTTGGTTCTTTCTTTTTTAAGAAAATGGTCAAGATTCCTAATCTTTATTCTAATCTTGTTAGTCTTGGGAGTTTCTAAATTTTCTTTGCTGGGTTTTTGGATGAACTCTTAGACCCATGCATCAATTGGTATCAGAGCATTGGTTCTAATAAGGTTTGTTATTCATTTTGTTTCTTGATTTGTTCTTGTTCTTGGAACATTTTTGTTTTAAACCATAAACTCAACTTGATTTTTCTTAAAAAAAATTCTGTGAACCAAAGCTTAATTCCTTGCACAAGTTTAGGTCACGTTGAAATATCAGCTACTCTTCCCTTGCTTACAAGCCACATTTGACAAAAAAAAAAAAAATAAGGGTAAAGATAAAAAAAAAACAAGGGTAAGCCCAAGCCCAAAACTCAAAGTCCAAGGCTAAATCTATAGTCCAAAATTCAAAGCCCAAAGTCCAAGGCCAAGGCCTAAAGCCTTGCCCAAAAGCCAAAGAAAAGAAATTTTTTTTTCCTTTAGCCGATTCTTTTTGTTTCCTTACAACAACTTTTTAATTTATTGTTTGTTCTTTGATTTTTGGTACAGACCAAATAGATATCTAGGATAGTTGGTGAGTTCATTATCATGGAGAGTATATACATGAGTGCTTGAGTGAAACACATAAGGGAGTGTGTGAGGATTATTTTATTTAACCATAACAATTCTTTTGCTGGTTTTTGTTTCAATATGACAAGTAGGGAAGACACTTCACAAGAGGAAGGTTTTAACATGCAAGCTTTTAGACAACACCTAGAGCGAATGAAGATTCGATTTGGACAAGTGTTGGATCGCATGGAAAAACAAGAGGCTGAAATGCAAAAGATCAAGAATAATGTGCCTCAATCCTTGAATCCACTTAGGAAACTTAATTGGCGATCTAGAGGAGTTGTGGAGGAAAAAGCTGAAGAAGGGAGTAAAGGAGGATCATCAATCCAAAATTGGTGCAACAATGATGATAGGGAGGATCGAAACTTAGGCAATATCAAAGTTTCTATTCCAACCTTCCATGAAAGAATGATCTTGAAGCTTATCTTGATTAGGAGAAGAAGGTGGAGCTCATATTTGATTGTCACAATTATTTTGAAGAGAAAAAGGTTAAAATAGTTGTGATTGAGTTTATTGACTATGCTATCGTATGGTGGGATCAATTGGTGTCAAATCAAAGGAGATATAGAAAGAGACCAATCAGCACATGAGATGAGCTTAAGACCGCGATGAGGCGTAGTTTTGTGCCTGCACATTATTACCTTGAGTTATGTCAACGTTTACAAGGACTAACTCAAGGCAATAAAAGTGTGGAGGATTACTACAAGGAAATGGAAGTTGCTATGATCCGAGCAAATATTGAAGAAGACCGTGAAATAACCATGGCGCAGTTTCTACAAGGTTTAAATCGTGAGATTGCTAATGTTGTCGAATTACAATATTATGTGGAGATAGAAGACTTGGTTCACATGGCTATTAAAATTAAAAAGCAACTCAAGAGGCAGGTAACCAATACTCGGTTTAATTCGACTTCAAGTAATAACGCACCATGGAAGGCTAATAATCCATCTTGGAAGAGTGGTGGTGCAAATTGGAAGAAGGATGAGAAAGCTTCCTATAAGCCGAATAAATTTGAAGCCTAAGGGAGAAGAGGCATAGAAAAAGAAAAAGGAAAGGAAGCCAATTCGACTCGGACCCGCGATATTAAGTGCTTCAAGTGTCTGGGGGTAGGACATGTTGCTTTGCAATGTCCTAATAAGAGAGTTATGATCTTAAGGAAGAATGGAGAGGTGGAATCCGATAGTGAAGGCGAAATTGTTAATGAGATGCCGCCTTTGGAGGATGTGAGTGATGAAGAGTATCCTGAAGTTGGACAAGCTTTAGTTGTTAGAAGAGCTTTGAACATCCACATAAAGGACGAAAACGATGAACAAAGAGAGAATATATTCCAAACTCGATGTCAAGTTAAAGGCTGCGTTTGTAATGTGATTATTGATGGAGGAAGTTGCACAAATATAGCTAGTACTGAGCTAGTGGAGAAGTTAGGATTCCATACCGTGAAGCATCCAAAGCCATATAAGCTTCAATGGTTGAATGATTGTGGAGAGATTAAGGTAACCAAGCAAGTCAAGGTTCCTTTTACTATTGGAAGGTACCAAGATAAAGTTTTATGTGATGTGGTACCCATGTATGATGGCCACATATTGCTTAGTAGGCTATGGCAATTTGATTGGAAAGTAACCCATGATGGATTTAAAAAATCGGTTTGTGTTCTATAAAGATGAAAAAAAGATTGCTCTCATTCCATTGACTACTAAATAGATTTATGAGATTTAAGTGAAAGACCAAGAGTCTAAAAAGGAAGAAGAGTGTGTAAACATGAGCATGAGTGAAAACAATGAGAAGAAAACTGAGAGCATAGAAAAAGAAAAGAGTGTGCATACAGAGAGAAAACAACAAAATTTTTATGCCAAGATGAGCGATATTAGGACTGCGTTTTTCACAAAGAAACCTATGTTTTTGATGCTTTACAAAGATGCTAACCTTGGTATTAATGATTCTTTGCCTAATGCTGCTATTGCTCTTTTGCGGGATTTTTCAGAAGTATTTCCCGAAGAGATGCCGCTAAGATTGCCGCCTATTAGGGGGATTGAGCATCAAATAGACTTTGAACCAAGAGCAACCATTCCTAATCGACCAGCCTATAAGAGTAATCTTGAGGAGACGAAAAAGCTTGAGAGGCAAGTAAAGGAGCTTTTAGAAAAACGAGATGTATGAGAGAGCATGAGTTCATGTGCTGTTCTAGTCTTGTTAGTGCCAAAGAAAGATGGTTCTTGGCGTATGTGTGTTGATTGTCATGCTGTCAACAAAATCACTGTAAAGTATCGCCATCCTTTACCTGGTTTAGATGATATGCTTGATGAATTGTATGGTTCTGTTATCTTTTCTAAAATTGATTTGAATAATGGGTATCATCAAATTAGGATGAAAGAAGGTGATGAATGGAAGACTGCATTTAAAACTAAACATGGTTTATATGAGTGGTTAGTTAATCCATTCATATTAACTAATGCACCTAGTACTTTTATGTGTTTAATGAATCATGTTTTGAATGCTTGTCTTAAAAAGTTTGTGGTTGTATACTTTGATGATATATTAGTTTATAGTAAGAGTCTAGATGAGCATATAGGGCATTTGAGATGTGTTCTTGAAATACTTAGAAAAGAAAAATTATATGCTAATCTTAAAAAGTGTACATTTTGCATGGATAAAATTGTGTTCTTAGGCTATGTTGTAGGTGCTAATGGTATTCAAGTAGATGAAGAGAAAGTACAAGCAATTAAGAGTTGGCCTACACCTAAAAATGCTAATGAAGTTCGGAGTTTTCATGGCTTGGCTAGTTTCTATCGCAGGTTTGTTAGGAATTTTAGCACCATAGCTGCCCCTTTGAATGAAATGGTTAAAAAGAATGTAAACTTTAATTGGGGTGGTGAACAAGAAAGAGCATTTAGTACTCTAAAAGAGAAGTTAACATCTGCACCTATTCTTACTTTACTTGATTTTTCTAAAGTTTTTGAAATTGAATGTGATGCTTTTGGTCTTGGCATAGACACTGTTTTGATGCAGGAAAACCATCCAATTGGCTACTTTAGTGAAAAGCTTAATGGTGCTGCACTCCGCTATTCGGTTTATGAAAAGGAGATGTATGCCTTGGTACGAGCACTAGAAACTTGGTAACATTACTTATGACCTAAAGAGTTTGGGATTTTCATCGATCATGAATCTTTAAAGCATATCAAGGGCCAAGGTAAGTTGAACAGACATCATGCCAAATGGATTGAATTCATTGAAATATTTCCTTATGTTATCAAGTATAAACAAGGTAAGGAAAATGTTGTTGCCGATGCACTTTCTTGAAGGTATGTATTTGTTTCTACTTTAACTGCTAATTTACTCGGTTTTGAATACATCAAGGAACTATATGTTAATGACTCTGACTTTGCTAATATATATAATGTGTATGAGAGTATGGCGTCTAGTAAGTTCTATAGGCATGATGGTTACTTGTTTAGAGACCACTGCATTTGTGTACTTAAGTGTTCTATGCGTGAGTTATTAGTTAAAGAGGTTCATAGTGATGGTTTAATGGGACACTTTGGTGTAACTTAAACTTTAGATATTTTAGTTGAACACTTCTTTTGGCCTAACATGAGGAAAGATGTTGAAAAGTTGTGTCAAACTTGTCTTGCTTGTAAACAAGCTAAGTCTAAAGTTTTACTTCATGGTTTATATACACCTCTACCTATTCCTAGTGAATCGTGGATTAATATATCTATGGATTTTATGTTAGGTTTACCTAGGTCTTGGAGAGGTAAAGATTTCGTGTTTGTTGTGATGGATATATTTTCTAAAATGGCTCACTTTATACCATGTAGTAAAACTAATAATGCCATGTATATTGCAGACTTATTCTTTCGTAAGGTTGTTATGTTGCATGGCATCCCAAAAACGATTGTGTCGGATAGAGATGTTAAATTCCTTAGTCATTTTTGGAGAACGCTATAGAATAAACTAGAAACTAAATTGCTATTCTCTATTACATGTCATCCTCAAACGGATGGACAAACTGAAGTAGTGAATTGAACCTTAGGAACTTTATTACGTGCACTAATCAACAAGAATTTAAAGAATTGGGAGAAATGTGTGCCACATATTGAGTTTGCTTATAATCGAACATTGCATTCTTCTACCAAATGTTCACCTTTTGAAATTGTTTATGGTTTTAACCCTTTAACTTATATAGATTTAATTTCATTGCCTCTTGATAAACAATTAAGTTTGGAAGGAAAATAGAAAGCTGAGTTTGTCAAAGATTTGCACTCGAAGGTTCATGCGCATATAGAAAAAAAAAACTAAGCTGTATGTCGATAATGCTAACAAAGGGCACAAGCAAGTTGTCTTTGAACCCGGTGATTGGGTTTGGGTACACATGCATAAGAAGAGGTTCCCTGATAGAAGAAAATCCAAGCTTCACCCTTGTGGTGATGGATCGTTCCAAGTGTTGGAGCAAATTAATGATAATGCTTACAAGATCGACCTTCCTGGTGAGTATAATATCAGTGCTACATTTAATGTTTATGATCTTTCTCTTTTTGATATAGGAAGCAATTCGAGGTCGAATCTTTTTTAGGAGAGGGGGAATGATGTGATAGCTCAAGCGCAGGATCCGCTTCAAATGCCTTAAGGACCTATCACAAAAGCTCATGCAAAGAAGTTCAAGGAAGCCCTTCTTGGGTTGGTTGAAATAACTTGTTTAGAAGGCTTTGAGGAAGATTTTGTTGAAAGAGAAATGTGCAAGGGAACTGGTCAAACTGTAATATCTGCTCACTTTGTGTACAGTTGACTTTTGGTCAAAATTAATTTTGGTCAAAGTCAACGCATGGACCACTGACTGGCAGGTTAAGGTCTAGTGTTGGTTGACTGGAATTAAGTAGTATGTGATCTTCTGTGTATTATGTGTGTTTATTTCCTTTAATAGTAAAGTCAAAGATTTGGTCAAGGTCAAAGTCAACAGTTAATAGTCCATCCTGCCATATCATCACCTTGACTGACAGTATGAAGACTGGGACTCTCTTTTATTGATCCTTGACTATGTATGTGGTAAGTTTGAATTTAATATGGTCTTGCTTTGTGAAAGGGGAAACCACATGCAAGACCAAGTTTGAATTTGGTCAAGTTTGGGTCAAAGTGGGCTAGTTTGGCCCCACCCCTTTGAAACCCTTAACCCTTCCACTATAAAAGTAACATGTTGGTTGAAAACAAACCCTATTTTCCCTAGTGTTGCCGTCCACCATAGAGAGAAACAGAGAGGAGAGTGTTTTGGAGAGAAGAAGGAGAAGGAGGTAAGGAGAAAGGGCAGTTTTCAAGCTTGTTTAAGAGGTTTTCTTCAATACACAAAAGAAAAGGAAGGAGGAAGAGGCCGACCATATTTCCAGCTGCTGAAAGGAGGTTCTTGGCTTGCATTATCAAGGATTTTAATGGGGTTTTAGCTAATCTAAGATAGGATCCAAACTCTATTTATGTTTGCTAAGTGTTTGGTAGTGTATTAGTGTGTTTGTGACCTTGAGACCACTTAGAAATTTGTAAGATGGGCTGTTTAAAATAGGTTTTTTTTAAAAAAAATTTAATCAAAGCCCTAATCTTGTATGGTGGTAGGGTCCCTTTTGCATCTAGTGTTTTGATTTAAAATATGTGTTGTGAATCAGGAAATTCCTAAAATTTTCGTGGACTTTGGATTAAAACTGGAATTTGGATATTTGTCTAAAAATTTTGAAATTTTTATTGGATATACTTGAATGTCTTGTGATCATGCTCATTTTTGAATTTCTGTAATCAGAGTTCAGATGAGGGAGAAAGAATTATTTCAAAATTACTTGATAAGTAGATGTTTTGGGAGAATCCTGCACCATAACCCACGGGTTTGGTGATATTTCAGGGCCTTGGATTTTTACTAATTTTCGATTCACATTTTTTTCTTTTAATTCATTAAGTTGTGGTCATTTTGTTTTTTTAGAATTTCCCCATTTTGAGTTAAATTGAGGATTCTATAATTTTTACAAGTTTATCTGTTTTTGCTGGAAAATTCTGAAATGGTAACTGTTTGTGACTAGATTTTTGTATATGGTTTTAAGCTAGGTTAAATGTTGTTTCTTGCTGAACATTTTGGACTAAAGTGAGCTGTACATGACCAGCTATTTGTATGGTTTTAATAAACTAAGTAAAGGCATTAATGTGACTAGTTTAGGACTTGAATTTAAATCAATTCCATGACTACATAGTCTAAAACCAACTTTGATATTTGTTTAGCTTTGTAAACTAATAAAGTATGATACTTTATACTTCTTATGTTGGTTACTTCAGTGAGGTAAAAATTTATTTACAAAGTATGGTTACTGGAATTTGAGTTAAGTATGATTATATTTGCTTTCCTTTACAAATATAACGCTATTTGGAAATGGTTTCTTTGGAAACAAATGGGTCTATTTGCATGGATATATTTGTATGAATATATATATATATATATATATATGTATATAGATAGATTTGCATATAGTAAATAATAACTTGAGTTATTAGAATGGATTGATACCTATGGTTTTGCATGATAAACTTATATATATATATATATATATAAGTATTTAAATGCATATGTTATCTTGCATATGAGAGTTAATTGTGTTTGAAGTTATGTATATTGATGATATGGGAATGGTGTTTGCTCGCTATGGCATAAGCATAAGCATGCATTGCAATCTATCATGGAAATTTTGTTATATGCAAGAGAAATTATTTTCTTGTTAACTCACGTTTTAAAAGTTATGCATTGTATAGATATGACCATGCACTCGTAGGCTTTTAAAGCTATAATGAATGGGGCATATGTATTCAAGTTTATGAATCGTTTAGTAGAGGTCCCACTAACTAGTAAGTGGAGAGATTGGATTCTCGCATGCACGCACATACGAGCGTATTGGTGCGTGTGGAGGTTGTAACCCCGACACTTGCATGCGCGGATGCAAGCGGGTTTCATCCCCACTCATGCCGTTTCCTCTAATCGATTAAATGTGTAATGATTTCCTTAATTACGCTGGAGCTAGTTACTGGTCGACAATTCTAATTTCCAAAACCATCACATTTTAATTGCCGACGGGTAACTAGCTCCAGTGTAATTAAAATTTACGCGAAGAGAAAAGTCCTATGTACAAGAGTTTTTAAAAGTTATTGTATAGATGGTTGTTTTAAAAGAGAAACGAACAAGAGGTGTTCATGATTGTTGACTTTCTAATAGCATTTTACACTGCATTATCACATGCATGTTGGGAACCTACTGAATGTTTTTTACTCACTCCTGTTTTTTTCTTGTGTTTGGGTAATCTTAAACCCTAGCCAAGCAGTTTGGCGATGATGTGGCGGACCGGCGGAGGGTGGCAACAATACAAATTAGTTCCGCAATTTTATTTCCTTTTAATAATAAACTCTGATAGAGATTTAATTAATTTTATTTACGTTGTGGGTCTTGTGTAAAAACCGTGTTTTTCAGGGTTTAGAAATATTTTGATTTTGCTATTAACATTAACGGTTTAATTTTATCCTAAAGAGTAAAAGAAAATTTTATTCAGTTTCCCGGTTATGTGTCAAAAGGAAATTTTCTTTATATTATTATTTAGTATCACCTTTTTGAAGTGACATCTCTTTATTTGGGTCTTCGGGCTCGGGTAAAGGGGTGTTACAGTTTTTGGTATCAGAGCCTAGGTTTATTGAAATTTGTATTATTGCCTACTCTAGTGTCCACTCGCACGCTAAAGGTAGATTACTTTACTGGTGTTTACTTTTGCTTTATTGTTGACTTTGTGTTTGTTTAGTTTACTGTATTAAGATAGGTCAACAGGTTAGTACTTCTTCTTGTGCTTCGCGCAAGCGCAGTCATGATGTATTAGAGGTGTCTATCTCCAAGAAGCCGAGGTTGAGCCCAGAGCCGACGTCCTTCCAGAGTGACATCGTGGCCAAACTTCACCAAGCAAAGGTGGATGTTAAGAGCCTAACCCGCATACCCCGCCAGCATCCGAAAAAGAAAGTTGTAGCACAGGAAGAACCGTCTCGTCGCCAATCCACATACGCCCTAGCATCAACCTTTGGGGACGAGTGCGAGGAAATCAGGGAGTCCGAAGAAGTGCAACGTCGGGAGTTTGATCAGAAAAAGATAGAGGTAGCTCGGTACTTGAGCAGGGATACCATAGTCGTGCCTCAATCAGATAACCGAGTACAGTATGTAGATGCATGCAACTGGAGCAGTTCCAGATAGATCATAGTTATACTATGTATCATTGGTACATGCATCAAGATCGGATGACCTCGGCGAAAGCGTGAAGCTCAACGCCACGTAGCATATTAGGGTCGAGATTCCACGCACCGGATGCTTCAAGTAAAGAAAAGCCTAAGGAAGAAGAGGATCCTGAGGAAGAGGAAGACCCCGAGGAGTATTCTGAGGACGAGCAGGGAGAGACATTAGTTGTTATATTGGTAGTAGTGGTGGTAGCCTAGCTATGACTATTTGACTGTGCTTGAACTATTATTGTGCTTATCTATATTGACTGTTACCTATGTTTATCTAATTCATGACAAACTTCTTTAAATTGAAGTGCTATATATATATATATATTTGTGTTCTTCTGGTTGTCTCTTTGTCTATATTAATTGTTTTGTATGGTATGCTACTATTTCAAAGATGCCTCGTGGAAAACCAAGGGCCAACGACACAAATGAGAACAACACAGCAAACATGGTCAGTCAGTTGCTTGAGGCTTTGGCAGGCCTAACGGGTCAAGGATCACAAAAATCTAGTAGGATTAGTGGAGTCGTCGGGCAGTTCAAGCGATTCCATCCTCTTTTTTTTTAGGGCTCTACCAACCCATTGGTGACTGAAGATTAGATCCGTGATCTGGAGAAAATCTTCACTCAATAGAGTGCACTGAGTTTATGTGCTTCATTCATGCTCAAAAAGGGTGCTAGTCATTGGTAGGATATGGTCAAGCGAGCTTATAATCTCGAAGAAAGCCCTATATTGTGGGCCCAGTTGAAGGAGTTGTTTCTAGAAAAATACTTTCCTATTGTGAAGTGGGATGAGAAAAAGGTTGAATTCTTGCGTTTAACTCAAGGCAACCTTTCTCTAGTGGAGTATGAGCGAAAGTTTAATGAACTTTCTCATTATACGCCACATCTGGTGGATACCGAAGAATGCAAAGCAAGACGTTTCGAGAAAGGACTGAGGCCAGAGCTGTAGGGCAAAGCTATAGCATTGCTGCGTCTACCCACCTATGCTGAGGTACTGCAGCGAGTTCAATTGATCGCGAAGGATCCTACCCCATAAATGAACAAAGCTGCAGGGCAAAGCTCCTCTACTCAACGGAAGACTTGGGGTGTGAGTAACCAGCATAGGAAAAAGACTGATGGAAGGAAGTGAAACTACAAACGCAACAACAATGACAACAAGAAGCCTAAAGGGAGTGACAGTCGACCTAGCATTCCTCAGTGCCAATACTGTGGCAAGAATCATACCGAAGAGTGCTGGAAGAAGATTGGAGCATGTTTCAAGTGCGGCAAGGCTGGTCACATGATACGAGATTGTCCTGAGCTGGGAGGGAGAAGGCAACAACCCACTCAAGGTCGGGTGTTCGCGTTGTCGAGGGAAGAAGCTGAGCAAGATAATGCTACTGTAGTGGCAGGTACAATTTCATTGCATGGATTGGATGCTTATGCTTTATTTGATTTAGGTGGTACGCATTCGTTTGTGTCTAGACGATTTGCGTTTAAGCTAACACTAGAACCAACTTGTTTTGAGGACGATTTGTGTGTTGCTACACCATCTGGAGTTTGTAAATGTGCCTCGTTTGTGTTGAAAGCTTGTGAAGTGTACCTCGAAAACGAGAAGTTGCATGCCGACTTGATCATATTAGACATGTTTAATTTTGATGTGATCTTCGGTATGGATTGGTTGTCCAAGAATAGAGCTTGCATCGACTGCAAGGAGAAGGTGATACAGTTCCACCTCGAAGGCGGCCAGCATTTCAAGTTTGAAGGGTCAAAGCCAAGATAACAACCAAAGTTGTTATCTGCCTTGCAACCGCTGAAGTGTTTGCGTAAGAGTTGCCATGGATTTCTTGTTAGTGTTTACGACAAGGAACCATCAGCTTTGAATCCACAAGACGTCAAGGTGGTTCGTGACTTTGTGGACGTGTTTCTTGAAGAGTTACTGGAGTTGTCACTGGATCGAGAAGTAGAGTTTACCATTGACTTGGTACCAGGATCAATACCCATTTCAAAGGCACCCTACAAGATGGTACTAAGTGAATTAAAGGAACTGAAGGAGCAATTACAAGACCTTTTAGAAAAAGGTTTCATCAAACCCAGCGTTTCACCCTGGGGAACACCAGGTTTGTTCGTCAAAAAGAAGAACAATTCAATGCGACTGTACATTAATTACCGTGAGCTCAACAAAGTAACGATCAAGAATAAGTACCCACTGCCGAGAATTGACAACCTGTTCGATCAACTTCGAGGAGCAAGCAGTTTCTTAAAGATTGACCTACGTTCGAGTTATCATCAACTAAAGATCAAGGAAGAAGACCAACCAAAGAGTGCTTTTTGAACAAGCTATGGCCATTACGAGTTTGTAGTAATGCCATTTGGACTGACAAACACACCAGCACTATTCATGGACTTGATGAATCGAGTGTTTCATGACTATTTGGATAAGTTTGTTGTGGTGTTCATCGATGACATTCTCATTTACTCGAAGACGGCGGAAGAGCATGAAGAGCATATAAGGCTAGTACTACAAAGGCTGTGTGAAAAGTAGCTATACGCGAAGTTTAAGAAGTGTGAGTTCTGGCTAGAGAGCATCACCTTCCTTGGCCATATGATATCGAGCAATGGTATCCAAGTAGATCCCAGCAAAGTTGCAGCGGTTCAAGACTGGAAAAGACCAACCAACGTTGGAAAAGTTAGAAGTTTTCTAGGTTTAGCTGGGTACTACTGCAGATTTGTACAAGGATTCTCAAAGATCGCAATATCGATGACGCAGCTGTTGAAGAAGGAGAACAAGTTTGTTTGGTCTAAGGACGATTTTGTGATCTACAACGACGCATCGGGTACAGGTCTGGGTTGTGTGCTCATGCAGAATGGCAAGGTGGTTGCCTATGCTTCGCGCTAGCTGAAGCCATATGAACGTAACTACCCTACGCATGACTTAGAACTGGCAGTAATGGTGTTTGCTCTGAAAATTTGGCGTCATTATCTGTACGGAGCAAAGTGTGAAATCTACACTGACCACAAGAGCCTCAAGTATTTCTTCACCCAAAAGGAGCTAAACATGAGACAAACTAGATGGTTGGAGCTGGTAAAGAACTACGATTGTTCAAATTATCACCCAGGCAAGGCGAACAAAGTGGCCTATGCATTGAGTAGAAAGTATGCAGGCTTCAGCGGAAGCTTGATCACGACTTAACCACACATCTTGTTGGATCTGAGAAGAATGGATATTGAATTAGTTCCTAGTCAATATTCATCTATGTTGTCTACACTCTCTATTCAACCTTCGATCATGGATAAGATAAAGGAACACCAAGCTAAGGATGCGACTCTTATGAATATCAAAGACGAAGTGATTCAAGGGAAAAAGCCGAAATTTAATCTCGTTGGTGATGGAACGTTGAGATTTGGAACTCGCCTGTGTGTACCAAATATTGACGAAATCAATAAGGAGATCTTAGTGGAAGCCCATTGTACACCTTACACCGTTCATTTAGGAGCTACCAAGATGTACAGAGATATCTCTAAGACATTCTAGTGGTTTGGTTTGAAATGAGACATAGCAAAGTTCGTGGAGCAGTGCTTGACTTGTCAGCAGGTTAAGATTGAGCACCAAAGACTATCTGGTTTACTAAGACTGTTGTTGATTCCAGAGGGAAGTGGGAGCATATCGCCATAGATTTCGTGGTTAGATCACCCTTATCTTAGCGGAGCAACGATGCGATTTGGGTGATTGTGGATCAACTTACAAAATCAGCTCACTTTCTACCCGTGCGTATGACTTACTCGATGGAGAAGTTGGCTCAACTGTATATGGATGAGATTGTGCGACTGCATGGGGTCCCAGTGTCGATTGTATCCGATCGAGACCTAAGGTTTACATTATCATTCTGGAAGAGCTTACATTTGATTGGGGACGAAGCTAAATTTTAGTATAGCTTTTCATCCCCAGACTGATGGTCAATCGGAGCGGACTATTTAGATATTGGAAGATATGCTAAGAGCATGCATGCTGGATTTTCAAGGAAGTTGGGAGAAGCACATTCTCTTAGTAGAGTTCGCCTACAACAACAGTTATCATTCTACTATTGGAATGGCTCGGTATGAAGCCCTTTACGGAAGAAAATGTAGATCTCCATCGCATTGGGATGAGATTGGTAAGGAAAATTCTCGAACCTAAAATCCTACAATAAACCAGTGACATCATTAATAAGATAAGACGAAGTATGAAAATTGTACATGATATGCAAAAGAGTTATGCCGATAATCGACGCAAAGATCTAGAGTTCAAGGTTGGAGAAAAAGTATTTCTCAAAGTTGCACCATTAAAAGGTGTAATGAGGTTCGGTAAGAAGGGGAAGTTAAGTCCTCGTTACATCGGGTCTTTCGAGATACTGGAGAGAGTTAGGATTTTGGCTTATTGTTTGGCTCTACCTCCCAAGTTATCTAGCGTACATGATGTTTTTTACATGTCTATGCTGCGGAAGTATGTGCATGATCCTTCGCACGTTATCAACTATGAGCCGTTGGAGGTATACGAAAAATTGACATACAAGGAGAAAATAGTAGAGATCTTAGACCGGAAAGAGTAAGTGTTGCAGAGCCAAGAGATTCCATTAGTAAAGGTGCTCTGGCGGAACCACGCAGTCGAAGAAGCAACTTGGGAACGGGAAGACGAAATGAAAGCTAAGTATCTATCTCTATTCGAGTAAGTACTCTAACTCCTTATCTTTAATTTCGAAGATGAAATTTCTTTTTAGGAGGGATGAGTTGCAATATTTGCTTACTTTGTGTACAGTTGACTTTTGGTCAAAATCAACTTCGGTCAAAGTCAACGCATAGACTACTAACTAGTGGATTAAGATCTAGTGTTGGTTGACTGGGACTAAGTGGTATGTGATCTTCTGTGTATTATGTGTGTTTATTTCCTTTAATAGTAAAGTCAAAGATTTGGTCAAAGTCAACAGTTAATAGTCTATCCTGCCACATCATCACCTTAACTGGCAATATGAAGGCTGGGACTCTTTTCTTGATCCTTGACTGTGTATGTGGTAAGTTTGAATTTAATATGGTCTTACTTTGTGAAAGGGGGGACCACATGCAAGACCAAGTTTGAATTTGGTCAAGCTTGGGTCAAAGTGGGCTAGTTTGGCCTCACCTCTTTGAAACCCTTAACCTTTCCACTATAAAAGCAACAGGTTGGCTGAAAACAAACCCTATTTTCCCTAGTGTTACCGTCCACCATAGAGAGAAAGAGAGAGGAGAGTGTTTTGGAGAGAAGAAGGAGAAGGAGGCAAGGAGAAAGGGCTAGTTTTCAAGCTTGTTCAAGAGGTTTTCTTCAAAGCACCAAGGAAGAGGAAGGAAGAAGATGTCGACCATATTTTCAGCTACTGGAGGGAGGTTCTTGGCTAACATTCTCAAGGGTTTTAGTGGGGTTTTAGCTAATCTAAGGTAGGACCCAAACTCTACTTGTGTTTGCTAAGTGCTTGGTAGTGTATTGATGTGTTTGTGACCTAGATTTACCCTCTTTATGTATTTTCTTTATGAATCTACTTGGGACCACTTAGACATTTGTAAGATGGGCTGTTTAAAATGGATTTTTTTTTAAAAAAAAAAAAGTTAATTGAAGCCCTAATCTTGTATGGTGGTAGGGTTCCTTTTGCATCTAGAGTTTTGATTTGAAAATGTGTGCTGTGAATCGGGATATTCCTAAATTTTTGTGGAATTTGGATTAAAACTTGCATTTAGGTATTTGTTCAAAAATTCTGAAAATTTTACTGGATATACTTTTGTGTCTTGTGATCATGTTCGTTTTTGAATTTCTGCAATCGGAGTTCAGATGAGGGAGAAAGAATTGTTTCAAAATTACTGGATGAGTAGATGTTTTGGGAGAACCCTGCACCATAACTCACGGGTTTGGTGATATTTCAAGGCCTTCAACTTTTACTAATTTTTTATTCGTATTTTTCACTTTTAATTCATTAAGTTGTGGTTATTTTGTTTTTGGAATTTTCCCATTTGGCGTTAAAATTGAGGATTCTATAATTTTTAGAAATTTATTTATTTTTGCTATAAAATTCTGAAACTGTAACTGTTTGTGACCAGATTTTTGTATATAGTTTTAAGTTAGGTTAAATGTTGTTTCTTGCTGAAAATTTTGGACCAAAGTGAGCTATACATGACCAGCAATTTATATGGTTTTAATAAACTAAGTAAAGGCATTAATGTGACTAGTTTAGAACTTGGATTTAAATCAATTCCATGACTACTTTGTCTAAAACCAACTTTGATATTTGTTTAGTTTTGTAAACTAATAAAATATGATATTTTATAGTTCTCATGTTGGTTAATTTAGTGAGGTTACAATTTATTTATAAAGTATGGTTGCTGGAATTTGAGTTAAGTATGATTATATTTGCTTTCCTTTGCAAATAGAATACTATTTGGAAATGGTTTCTTTGGAAATAAATGGGTCTGCTCACATGGATATATTTGTATGAATCTATATATATATGTGTATATGGATAGATTTGCATATAGTAAATAATAACTTGAGTTATTAGAATGAATTGATACCTATAGTTTTGCATGATAAACTTATATATATATATATATATATAAGGATTTAAATGCATATGTTGTCTTGCATATGAGAGTTAATTGTGTTTGAAGTTATGTATATTGATGACATGGGAATGGTGTTTGCTAGCTATGGCATAAGCATAAGCAGGCATTGCAATCCAGCATGGAAATTTTGTTATACGCAAGAGAAATTATTTTTTTGTCAACTCACGTTTTAAAAGTTATGCATTGTATAGACATGGCCATACACTCGTAGGCTTTTGAAACTATAATGAATGGAGCATATGTGTTCAAGTTTGTGAATCATTTAGTAGAAGTCCCACTAACTAGTAAGTGGAGAGATTGGATTCTCGCAAGCGCGCACGTACGAGCGTATTGGTGCGTGTGGAGGTTGTAACCCCGGTACTTGCATGACGCGGATACAAGTGGGTTTTATCTCCACTCATGTTGTTTCCTGTAATCGATTAAATGTGTAATGATTTCCTTGAAAGTATGCATGTGTGCTGCTTTTGAAAATTAGAATTGCCGACGGGTAACTAACTCCAGCATAATTAAAATTTACGCAAAGAGAAAAGTCCTACATACAAGAGTTTTTAAAAGTTATTGCATAGATGGTTGTTTTAAAATAAAAACAAACAAGAGGTTTTCATGATTGTTGACTTTCTAATAGCATTTTAAACTGCATCATCACATGCATGTCGGAAACCTACTGAGTGTTTTTCACTCACTCCTGTTTGTTTCTTGTGTTTAGGTAATCCTGAACCCTAGCCGAGCAGTTTAGCAATGACGTGGTGGATCGGTGGAGGGTGGCAACAGTACAAATTAGTGTCGCAGTTTTATTTCCTTTTAATAATACTAAAACTCTAATTGAGATTCAATTAATTTTCTTTACGTTGTGGGTCTTGTGTAAAGGAACTTATTTTTCGGGGCTTAGAAATATTTTGATTTTGCTATTAACATTAACAGTTTAATTTTATCCTAAAGAGTAAAGAAAATTTTTATTTAGTTTTCCAGTTATGTGTCAAAAGGAAATTTTCTTTATATTACTATTTCGTATCGCTTTTTTGAAGTGACATCTCTTTATTTGGGTCTTCGGGCTCGGGTAAAGGGGTGTTACACAAACCATTTATGCATGCATGATCATCGTTACCCATGAAGATTGAAGATGGCATGGTCTTAGTTCTGTAGTCTATTGACAAGTGTCTTTATTTAATTAGTCTGGACACATAACAAGTGTTTTAATTTTATTGATTTTTAAGTTATGTGACTAACATGTGACTAACAAGTGTTTTTAGTCATGTGACTAACATGTGACCTTTTATTTAAGTTATGTTATAGGTTTTTAATTAATCATGTGACTAACATGTGACTTTTTATTTAAGTTTCCTATTTGCTGTAGGTTTAGTTGTTTGAGGTATCTTAATTGTTTTAGATTTAGGGTTTTGGGAAGCCTATAAATAGGTCCCTTTAGTATGAATGAAAATTACACAATTGCTATTTAGAATTCAATCAACAAAAAGTTATTGGTTTTTGCCAATTATCTCTAAGCATTCAAGAGTTAATTTCTTGTTGTGTACCTCAATATTGTTAGTTTTTACTTTGCTAAGCAAAAGGTCAAAATCTTCCTTTGATATCTTTGGTTCTTTCTTTCTTAAGAAAATGGTCAAGATTTATAATTCTTATTCTAACCTTGTTAGTCTTAGGAGTTTTTAAATTTTCTTTGCTGGGTTCTTGGATGAACTCTTAGACCCACGCATCAGGTACTAACTTCTATCACCTCCATAAAAAACAATATTATCCAAAACTAAAAAATACAAACTCTAACAACTAAAACCTTATATTCATAGTTAACAAGAAAATATATTTTAGTCGTTGAATCAATGAATTTCAAATTAATATATTTCATAATTAAGGATTAATGTTCAAGATGTACTTCGAGCATTATGTTTTAAAGTAAACGATTTCTTTTTTTCTGGTAGAAAAAAGTTAGTCTCTTAGTCAAGTATTGCTGTTCCATTTCAATATTATTTGTACCACTTACATTGTGTTTCCTTTTTATTTCTAAACCTACTTTGTAACACACTCTGCCCTATAACACACCATTAATATATTCCTTTAAAAACAATTGATTCCATTGAAATTATAAAAAATATTTTGGATACCAGAGAAGTTTTTAGAAGAAACACACTTGGCGAACTTTGTCCAATAATTTTCCATAATGTAGAATGTTAATATTGTTTTTTTTTTTTGGTAATAAAATGTTAATATTATTTGTTCTATATAATAAAACCCAAACTCTCATTAGTTTATATATATATATATATATGGTTGGAGAAAAATAAAGAGCAAGAGACCAAGTCTCATGGAAATTAAAACTCAAATCCATTAAGCACTTAATATGACAATAAATTTAAAATAAATAAAAAAAGAATGTCTATTAATTTATACAAGGCTACTAACAACTATTGTACAATTTATTTATGTAGAATACAAGTACCACAATACTAAATGTAGAAATATTATTATAAAACTCTTGGTTAAATTTTAATCAATTTATATAATTTTAAAAAACTATATCAGACCCTCTACATTTGATTTACCACTTTAATATATGTCATTTTCAATTAAAAAATAAAAAATATTAAAACTTATAAAATTAAATAAATATTTAAAAAAGAAATTTCTCCGTCCCCTCTCTTCTGACTTCCCTTTACCATTTTCTCTTTTCTTCACCGCCAAAATTTCAGCCAATGATTTCATCTCTCTTCTACCTCTTTCTTTCACTCTGTTGTGACGAAAAGCTTTATTTTTATTCTTATATATATATCTTCATCATCATCTTCTTCTTCTTTCTTTTCCTTGCCTTTATTAAAACCAAAATTTGAGCCAGATCTGCAACAGATAGAAAAAAGAAAAGATTTTTAAACACTGGCAGAGAGAATAAGTCAGCGATGGTGGTAAAAAGCAACAAGGAATAATGGGTCGTGCTTTAAATTTTTATTGTCAGTGTTTTTGATGAGCACTCGAAAGTGTATATTTATTGGAGTTTAAATCATCATTGTACACTTAAAAGTATCATTAATTCCTCATGTTTAAGCAATTTCTTTAAGTTTAAGTTTAAAAGTAAAAATAAATTGAAATGTGTATTTTTTATGCATGTTTAATAAAATGGGTGTATCTCTCAATCTAGAAGGTCAATTATGGTGATTCTTAATGTAATGGAAAGAGGACTTAATGCACTACAATATTGTAGTTATTAACAAAGCCCAGTTCAGAAGTTTAGTAGGTCATATTTGGACCACCATGCAACTATTCAGCACCCAAAGACCAGCTCAATGTGTTTCTATATTTGAGCCGTATCTCACTCAATACTGACCCAAATATACTCTTTCTTGATGTTTTGCAAAGTTAAGGGTCGTGCCTACAATATTAATTTTTGGAGAAAAGGCTAAATTCACCGAATTTAATGTGATATGGCCAGTGCAAGTGGGAAGAGAAGTGTGATATGAATTTTCAACTCAACCTAATTTAATCTTCACCTTCATACAAGTCCTTGGCATTTACCACCCTTAATGTTCTATAAACACCTACATTGGGTACTCATTTGAGGCATCTTGGTATAGAGATCAAGACCATACTATTGTATCTTTTGTTTCTCTCTTGTTGTAATTCTCTTTTGTTCTAAATGAAAGTTATGTTCATCTCCTTCTTCTTTCTTTGTTCTTTCTTTAGTATGAGTAACTAAACTTTGTTTTGTTGAGGTAAAAGGGTGAAACTCTTGGTAATGAAATAAGGTTATATTAATTTCCTTCTTGAGCTTTAATGTTTATATTATAAAATTATTATTATATGTTTTGTATTTGTTTTCAATTAATTTAGAAAACCTCATTGTAAAGTGGAGATCTTGATTCATTATTGACAAGATATTGGCACAATGAATGCTTGAACCCATTTACATGTGTTGATGTTATTTGATAATTAAAAGTAAATATGATACGAAATATATATAACTATAAATGAACTTTAAATGTTATATTTTCCGATTGAAATTTTTATTATGTACGCATTTCAATTGAGTTATAAAAAGAATTAATCTTGTACTTAATTTACATGCCAAGAGTGGATTCCCTAACTATAGGAAATTCTTTTATCATCTGAATTTGTGTAACAATACATTCTTCATCAATTCCTTGTCAATCAATTTTGAACTCCCAAAAAATTATTACTTGAGACAAATTATACTTAGGATTGCAATCTTTTAGTTGTAGCAAGTTTTTGGTATCGTTATCGGGGAATCGGTTAGAAGAACAAATTTGTGAGGTTTTTTTTTTCTTATTAAACTTCACAAATATAGTATATTTATTCCTTTCTCTTTAGTTTTTTATTATTTTATTTGCATAATATATTGAATGGCTGGTTTTATTATACCGCCTACTTGTTTATTATCTCTAAATATCATGAAAGGCCAAGCCTCCTAATCTTTGTTCATTTCTATTTTGATTTTTTATATTGTCTACTTGTTTGTTGTTGTTAAATATCATGGAAGGCTATGCCTCCTAATCTCTGTTTATATATATATATGTATATTTGTTTTCTTTTTTATAAATATCATGGAAGGCTATGCCTCCTAACTCTTGTTAGTTCCTTTTTATATTTTAATTTTAATTTTCATGCTCAATTGGTACCGTGATTCAAATTCTAGTCACTTGATTAAAATTAATCTTGGTATTTTGCATATTAATTTGTTTAGACCATCTCCACATTCACACACAATTGACATAATGGCTGAAAGTGAAAGTGTACTTGATGAGTATGAAAATCAACCATCGCCATCCAGGGATGGAGGAACCACCCGAACTTCAGTTGGAGGAATGACAACAATGCTCACACAATGCTCCCTCAAGGTACGTCAAATATTCCCCTATATGCATTATCACGATTGAGAAATCTTAAGGAAACAATGCAAGCATTTATTCAAGGCCAAACAAACATTAACAGTCAAACTTCACAAGCTATCAATGAGATCAAGAACACACTTTCTACCTTGACTTCATCTTTGCAAATTCAAGAAAAAGGTAAGTTTTCTTCTCAGCCTCAACCTAATGCTGCTAACCAGTGTCATATGTCTACTTTAAGTGAGAGTCAACCTGAAAATGTTAATTATGTTACAACTCTTCGAAGTGGAAAAATCATTGATAAAACTATTACATCCAAAGACCACGAAAAGAATGCACTCCCGGAGCCAAAACATAATGGTAAGGATAACGGTAAGCACGATGAATTTGAACCTGATCGTAAGGATAAAAGTTTATTTTATGTACATTTTCCTCAAAGATTAGAACTAATTAAAAATTTAAATAAAAATTCTGAAATCTTTGAAGTTTTGAAGCAAGTAAAGGTTAATATTCCTTTGTTGGATGCAATAAATTAAATTCCATCTTATGCCAAATTTTTGAAAGATTTATGCACTGTCAAAAGGAAATTGTATGTAAAAAAGCAAGTATTTTCAACTGAAAATATGAGTTCCATTATCCAACAAAACACTCCACCTAAATATAAAGATCCTGGTTCTCCAACAATTACATGTATTATTGAAAATACTAAAGTAGAGCATGTTTTACTTGATCTTGGTGCAAGTGTTAATCTTTTACCTTTCTCTGTTTATGAACAGTTAGGATTGAGAGAATTAAAACCTACAGCAACAACACTTCAACTTGTCGGTAGTTCAGTTAAAATTCCAAGAGGAATTGTAGAGGATGTTCTTGTTCAAATTGATAAATTCTACTATTCTGTGGATTTTATGGTTTTAAATACACATCTTGTTTTAAATTCTAAAGTTCAAATACCTGTTATTTTAGAATATTCATTTCTTGCTACTTTAAATGCTATAATCAATTGTAGGAATGGAATTCTGAAACTTTCTTTTGGTAATATGACTTTGGAAATGAATATGTTTAATATTTGTAAACAACCTAGAGATAACAGTGATGTGCATGAAGTGGATTTTATTGATGAAGTTGTGCATGAACAATTTATCGCTACTTTTCCATCTGATCCTTTATAAGCATGTTTAATTATCTCTAATGAATTTGCATTCAATACAAATTCTGAAATTTCACACATGTTTTTTTTATTGGATGCATTTCAAGAATCAAAATCAAATGGTTGGAGGCAAAATTCGAAAGGCTGCCATTGCAATCTAATATTCCCGTACCTTCAAGTGTTCAACCACTAAAGCTTGATTTGAAGTCATTGCCATTTGATTTAAAATACTCCTTCTTAAGTGAAAATGAAACCTTTCCGGTATAATTTCTTCCAAACCTCACACACTCTAAGAATGTAAGTTGATACAAACTTTGAAAATCCATAAAAATACATTAGGATGGACAATAGCTAATTTAAAGGGAATTAGTCATCTCATTTGCACACATAAGATTAATTTAGAGGAGAATGCTAGACCCTCTAGAAAAATACAGCGAAGACTTAACCAAAATATGAAAGAGGTAGTAAGAAATGAAGTTATTAAATTTTTTGATAATGAAATTATTTATCCTATTTTTTTATAGTAAATGGATAAGTTCTACACAAGTTGTCCCTAAGAAATCTGGAGTCACTATAGATAAAAATGAAAATAGTGAATTAATTCCAACTAGGATTGTTACTGGTTGGCACATATGCATTGACTATAGAAAACTTAACTCAATAACTACGAAAGATCATTTTCCTTTACCTTTTATGGATCAAATATTAGAAAGGGTTGCGGGACATGAATTTTATTGTTTCTTAGATGGGTATTTTAGGTATAATTAAATTGCAATTGCGCCTGAGGATCAAGAGAAGACCACATTTACATGTCCATTTGGAACATTTGTATATTGTAGAATGCCTTTTGGATTGTGTAATGTACATGGTACATTTCAAAGATGCGTGCTCAGCATTTTTAGTGATATGGTTGATTGTTTTCTTGAAGTTTTCATGAATGATTTTTCTGTGTTTAGTGACTCATTTGATGATTACTTATCTAACTTGAAAAATATTTTAATTAGGTGTGAAGAGAAGAATATTGTGCTCAATTGTTAAAAATATCACTTCATGGTGAGAACTGGTATTATTCTTGGACATATCATTTCATCAAAAGGAATTGAAGTAGACAAATTTAAAATTGAATTGATTTCCAACTTGCCAACACCAAAATCTGTTAAAGATGTTAGATCATTTTTTGGACATGCTGGTTTTATAGAAGGTTTATTAAGATTTTACTACAATTTCTGGACCTTTGAATAACCTTCTATCAAACGATACTATTTTTGAATAAACAGAAAATTGTGAAAAGGCTTTTGTTAAGCTTAAAAGTATGCTTACTTCTGCTCCTATCATGCAACCTCCAAATTGGTTTTTACCTTTTGAAATAATGTGTGATGCAAGTGATTATGCTGTTGGAGCGGTGCTAGGATAAAGAAAAGATAAGAAACCTTATATCATTTGCTATGCAAATAAAACCCTAAATAGTACTTAATTAAATTATTCCACCACCGAAAAGGAGTTACTTGCTGTAGTATTTACATTGGATAAATTTGGATCTTATATTGTTGGCTCACCAATTATTGTCTTTAGTGATCATGCAGCTTTGAAATATCTTTTCTCTAAGAAAAATGTCAAACCTAGATTGATTAGGTGGATTCTTTTACTTTAAGAGTTTTCTATCACCATTCGGGATAAAAAGGGAGTTGAAAATGTTGTGACTGATCATTTATCAAGACTTATTTGTGATAAAACCTTTGATTCTGCACTAATTAATGACACTTTTCTCGATGAGCAACTTTTTAGTATTTCAAACTTACCATGGTTTGCTAACATTGTCAATTTTCTGGTCACAGGTCAAATCCCAAAATTTTGGACTCCACAAGACAAAAGAAAGTTTTTAACCGAGGTAAAAAACTTTTATTGGGATGACCGCTATCTATTTAAGTATTGTTCTGATTAGATATTTCGTAGCTATGTAGCCGACCATAAGGTAAATAGCATTATCAATTTTTGTCATTCATAAGCATGCGGAGGTCATTTTTCTTTAAAGAAAACGGCTGCAAAAATCTTATAGTGCGGATTTTATTGGCCCACTTTATTTAAAGACACGCATGCATTTTGCAAAACATGTGACAATTGTCAAAGATTGGGATCCATTTCAAAAAGAAACATGATGCCATTAAGTATTATTCTGGTGATTGAAATTTTTTATTGTTGAGGTATATATTTCATAGGACCATTTCCACCGTCATTTGGTTTTGTATATATATTGGTAGCAGTAGATTATGTTTCAAAATGGATAGAGGCAATTCCTCGAGCCATTTTAAGTGATGGGGGAACACATTTTTGCAATAAACATTTTGAATCTTTGATGAAAAAATATGAAATCACACACAAAGTTGTTGCTGCCCCTTAACACCCCCAATCAAATGGACAAGTAGGATTTGCAAATAGGGAGATAAAGTAAATTTTAGAAAAAATGGTTAGTCCAAATCGTAAAGATTGGTCTTTAAGACTAAATGATGCACTTTGGGCATACTCAACAGCTTTTAAAACTTCATTAGGCATATCTCCTTATAGGCTAGTCTATGAAAAATCATATCATTTACCTATGAAACTTGAATATAAAGCTTACTGGGCCATTAAAGTCTTCAATTCAAATCTTGATGATGCATGTAAATTGCGAAAGTTATAAATAAGTGATCTTGAAGAATTGAGAAATGATGCATATGAGAATTCGAAAATTCAAAAAGCTAGAATCAAAGTTTTTCATAACAAAGCAATTTTGAGAAAAGCATTTGATATTAGTCAAAAGGTTTTACTTTATAATTCTTGACTTCATATATTTCTTGAAAAATTAAGATCAAGGTGGAATGATCCATTCATTATTAAACATGTGTATCCATATGGAGCTGTTGATATTGAAAATCCTAAAAATGGTACTGTGTTTAAGGAAAATGGAGAAAGACTTAAACCATGTTTAGAAAATCATGTTTTCGATAAAGAAATTATTTCTCTTTTTGACCCTTGTTATGAAACATAATAATGGTCAATTGATGTAAATATTTATATTTTTTTTTAACTTCTTTTATTATTTTGATTGTAGGATATTTATGGTTTGATCATTTTCTTCTCTGGTTAAGTGGCGGATAACGGTACTCCGTGATTTTCAAATTGGTTTATTTTCGGTTTTTATTTCTCCTTATAATAGATGTCACTCTTACAAATTTAAGAAAATACTTTCATTTCCTTCCTCACAATGCTATAACAAAAATTTATAAAGCCACGTGTACAAGGTTGAGAATGTTAATGGACAAGAGGATGCCTAGAGATATACGCTGGATAATTGAGGTCAAGGTCCAATTGGCTGGTGAATCTTCAAATTCGTTTGCCTCATACATACCTGGGATGGGTAAGAGTTCATATTCTAAAAGGAGAAGAGCAAAAAGAATGCAAGTTTGTCACAAATGTGCACGATGGACTTGTAATAGGCGATGTTGTTTTTTAGGAATGATTTTCGGTAATCGAGAAGATAAAATAAACTTTATTAAGAATGAACTGAGTAAGGAGTCACTGGATGATATCTTATTGACTCTTGAGATGCATCCTTGTGGAGTTGTACATCTGAAACTTCTTAATTTGTGACATCTTTTCAAGGATGAACAACAAAATTGTAGTCTTGGAAATCTGACTCTAAAAGACCCTATTTGTCAATTTATAAGAAAATTGGATGGGAAGTGTATCCTCGACTCATAGAAGACATTTAAGCCGTTATTGGACGTAAAACCAGAGGAAGATGTCAACCACAATCACAACTACATGCATGTTATTATTTTGGTTTAAAAAAAAAACTTTTTATGTTTTAATTGTCAACCTTGTCTGTGCACAACTGGCCTACCCATGTAGGTATTATCATTGCATTTTTCTATTTATTGCATGGTCTCTTTACAATCCAAGTCTTAGTCATTGAAAGGTTGAGATGGAGGGAGTTTCTATTTGTTGATTCATAAATATTTGTGTATTTTGTGGATCAAGTCCTGGGAAAGATAGAGAGTTTCTGAAAGCTACACACACCCTCAATCAAGTGCTCGCTGAGAAAAAAATTCATTTAGTATTTGAGGGAGGTAGTCTTGGCTTAATGGAGGCTGTATCCTTAGCTGTACATGTGGGCAGAAGTAATGTTTTAGGTGTCATTCCTAGAGCTTTAACTACACTAAATGTCATTGGGATGATAGTTGGGAAGGAAATACAAGTCTCAACCATGCATGAATGAATATTTAAAATGCTTGAGAAATCTGATGCATTCATTACTTTACTTGATGGCTATGGTACTTTGGAAGAAATTTTTCAAATGGTCTCTTGGTCCCAATTGAACATCTATCGTAAACCCATAGGTTTGTTGAATGTTAATAATTTCTTTGATTGTTTGTTAACTTTTCTTGATCATGCTGTGGAACAGAATTTTATTTCTCATTCGGCACGACAAATTCTTATTTCTGCCTCGCCTGCTGATGAATTAATTGATAAACTACAACATTTTGTATATGAACCTGATCCAATAATGGCTTAGCTACATTGGTCAGAACGTGGTAGTAAAAAGCGAAGGTTTGATCTGACACTTAGTTTATAACTTCTTTATCCTTTAGTTTTACTTACAACATTTTATTTTTGTTTAAGTTCATGTTAGGTTTCTCTTTTCAATAAATGTTGCATTAGGTAACATCTTCTTACTTTTTTTTTCCTATCTATATTTAAATATTGAGGACAATGTTGAAATCTAGTTGGGGGTAGGAGTATTTTAAACATTAAAAAAAAATTAGATAGCTAACTAACTAACTTGCTGTAATTAAAACCAATTAAGTATGACCGAGTAAGGAATAATTTTACTCTTGAGACAGATCTAAGGAGAGAGGTTACTATTTTGTCTTGATTTGTAGAAGTAATAAAGTTTTATCATTTGATTCTCTTTGAAAGATTCAAGTCTATAAACTCTCATATCTTTATTTATTTAGCTATTTTTAATAAATATTGATAAACTTTCTTTCACATACACACTTATACACATTATTGTGGGTTGCAAAAAAAAATGTTGCAATAATTTTGTTCCTTTACTTTGCTAAAAGAGAATAACCAAGGAAATGGGTAGTTTAATTATTAAAAAAATAAATAAATTAAAAAAATTAAAAAAAAGAAAAAGAAAAGAAATAATTGTGGATAAAGTTTGATTTCGTAACCTCCTTAGCCTGAGCAATTAAACCCGTAGGGGTGTCTCAACACCTAATACCCTATAACCAACTGATTTGGGAGTTATTGGTCTAAAGCTCAATACAAAGGTTAAGGAGAAAGTTTAACAGTATCAAATATTGCACTTATCTACAAAAATAAATAAGTATCTGCAACTCAAGTATTAAGCTCGTAGGGGTGTCTTAACACCTAATACCTTAAGACCAACTGGTCTAGAAGTCATTAACCCAACTTACATGGGTTAAAGATTTATTTTATTTATAAAAAAAAAAGGTTGGTAAATAAATAAAGTACCCTGCCCAAGGAAGTAATCTTAACATAGCATTGAAACTGATTTTTGCTCTTGTCATAAATAGCTCCATATATATGTGAAAATGAGTACTAAAATAAAGTTTAACAATATCTTAAAAATAACTAGATAAGTTAGAATTTGTTTAATTGAATTGATCAAAGGAAGAAAATGGTGATTAATATTGTGAATTCTACTAATCAGTGACGCTTGTATTACTAGGGACTAGTAATAATCTGGTTGAGGGTTATGATAAGCACTAAAAATTGTATATTTATTGAAGTTTAAATCATCATTGTACGCTTAAAAATATCATTAATTTCTCTTGTTTAAACAATTTCTTTAAGTTTAAATTTAAAAGTAAAAATAAATTAAAATGTGTATTTTTTATGCATGTTTAATAAAATGGGTGTATCATTAAATCTAGAAGGCCAATTAAAGTGATTTTTAATACAATAGAAAGAGGACTTAATGCACCATAACATTATAGCTATTAACAAAGCCTAGTTCAGAAGTTTAGTGGGTTATATTTGGGCCACAGTGCAATTGTTCAGCACCCAAAGACCAGCCCAATGTGTTTCTGTATTTGGGTTGTATCTCACTCAATACTGACGTTCTGGAAAGCTAAGGGTTGTGCCTACAATATTGATTCTTTGAGAAAAGGTTAAATCCACCAAATTCAATATGATATGGCCAGTGCAAGTAGGGAGACAAGTGTGATATGAATTTTCAACTCAACCTAACTTAATCTCCACCTTCATACAAGTTCTTTGGCATTTACCATCCTTAATGTTCTATAAATACCTGCATTGGGTACTCATTTGAGGCATCTTGGTATAGAGATCAAGACCATACTCTTGTATTTTTTATTTTTCTCTTGTTGTAATTCTCTTTTGTTTGAAAGTTATGTTCATCCCCTTATTCTTTCTTTATTCTTTCTTTAGTATGAGTAAACTAAACTTTGTTTTGTTGGGGTAAAATGGTGAAACTCTTAGTAATAAAATAAGATTAGATTAATCTGAGCTTTAATGTTTATATTATAAAATTGTTATTATATATTTTGTATTTGTTTTCAATTAATTTAGAAAACCTCCTTGTAAAGTGGAGATCTTGATTCATTGTTGACAAGATATAGGCACAATGAATGCTTGAACCCATTTACATATGTTGATGTAATTTAATAATTAAAAGTAAATATAATACAAAACATATATAATTGTAAATGAACTTTAAATGTTATATTTTCTAATTAGAATTTCTATTATATGTGCATTTCAATTGAGTTATAAAAAAAATTAATCTTGCACTTAATTTATATGCCAAGAGTGCATCCCCTAACCCTAACAAATTCTTTTATCATCTTAATTTGTGTAACAATACCTTCTTCATCAATTCCTTGTGGATCGACTTCAAACTCCCGAAAAATTATTACTAGAGACAACCTATATTTAGAATTGTAATCTTTTAATTGTAGCAATTTTCTTCTTCTTCCACTTCTATCTATTTAAAGAAAGAGTTTCAATGATATAGTTGAACTTGCATCGGGAAACACAAAGGTTCTACTTTTCAGCCCGAGTTTGAACCTCAAAACGAATTTAGTAATTGGAAACTGGCGGAACTGCTGGGCATGGTGGAAGTGCTAATTAAAAAAAAAAAAATGTTAAATTGATGGCTGTGGTGGTAAAGAGAAAATGGAAAAGGAAAAGAGAGTTTAGCCTCTTGGGTTCAATGACTTGGGTGCTGGTTTTGGTACGCACATGGGCTTGCAACCGCAATTTCGGTGGTGGCTGAGTTTGATGAAGTGGACCGGTTATAAATATTCTCCATATTTTTTGGTTGAAGATCAATCTCCAATACTCAGCAGCGACAACAAAATATAGATTTCTCTCTCTCCCTTCAAACTTCAAATTTCGACATCCATTACAAAGTTCTTAAAAAAGATGATATTTCTATTTTTGAAGGCCCTAAAGCTTGAACTTTGACGATGCTTTCATCTCATATCAACCTTTAATCTGCTTTAACCTGACATATGAGTCAATATTTCAATTAATTTACCAAGTGTTCAAAAATCACTTTTTTTTTTTTCTCTTTTTATGCCTTATAAATTTTTGTGGTATAATCTTCACTAGGTGTTTGGGTTTTTTGGGGACAATGGAAAGGATTTGTGTTTGTTGATTTGGCAATTGGGTTATAGCTTAATTGGTGTTTGGATTTTATATTTATAGGGGAGCAATATATATTCCACCATCTGTTGCTGCTGAGCATATTGATCGACTTTTGAGGTTTGAGCGAAGAAGGGAAGGGGAAAATAGAAGAGATAGCAGAGGAAAATTTTTTTAAAAAAATAATATTATAAGCTTTAATAAAAGAATATTTATTTAATATATAATTAATATAATTATTTAATTTATATATTTTTAAATTAATATTTTATTATAATTTTACATTTTAAAATTTTATATAAATATTTAATAAAATTTAAGAGTAAAAAGTCATTTTCACTTGGTAGGGGAGAGAATTTTTTAACAGTCAATTATTAAATCAATAGGGTGAAATGATATTAACCAAAATCATATAAATAATTTAAAATAAAGTCAAACATCTTATGTGTAATTATCTCTAATATATATATATATATATATATATAAAGGCATGCTATAAACTCTAGCAGTGGAAACATTATAAAACGCGTGTAACTAATTTTAATGCATTCACGTTATTTTTCAAAATTCACTATTTAGACATGAGAAAAAAAAAAAACGAAAACAAAGCAAATGATAAGAATAAAAATAAAACAAACGAAGTTGAATTAATTAAGTTGTTTTGAAGTTAAATTAATTTGATTAGGATTGAAGAAATTGATTTGATGGAGAAAATATATTTTTTTCTCTTTAGGGATTCAGATTGAAGAAGTTGATTTGGAAGGGGAAAAATTATCTACCTTGTCTTTTTTTTTTAGACATACACTACGTTTTAAGTTTTTTGTTCATTTTTTCCACATATTTAAATGGTGAGTTTTGAAACTAAATAGGAACACGTTAGTTTAATCATATGCTTTTAGGATTTATAGTATTTTTCTTTCTCTCTCTCTCTCCCTCCCAGATCTATATATAAACATATAAACTCATATAACCAAATAAGTATAAAGTTATAAAACCCAAATAAAAAAAACTTCTAGAGATTTATCGAGGCAAGAGTTTGACTATTTTTTTTAAAAACAAAATTCGCTCTACTTCGATGCTTATGTTGATAGCAATAGTTTTCCAGGATTCAATGATCTCTTTTAGGGTAGTAATACTCCTGATTAAAAGAAATAATAGGCAAGATAATGTAAGAATTCTCTTTTTATCAAACTCTATTATTCGTGATATGTTATGTATTATTTATATATATAACAACTAAACCTATAGTTATATATATATATATATATATAATTTAAAACACTACCTAAAAGCAAAACAATTGGTTATAACATAGAAACTGTCACTGTATGCTATTAACCTCCGTAAAAATAATTTTATTCAAAACTAAAAAATACAAAATCTAACAACTACAACCTTTATTCATAGTCAACAAGAAAATAAAAGTTTAGTCCTTAAATGAATAGATTTCAATTAATTTATTTTTTAACTAAGTATTAATGTACAAAATGAACTTTTAGCATCAAATTTCAAAGTGAATGATTTATCTTTTTCTATTAGTAAAAAGTAAATAGTTTCGTAGTGAAAAATTATTGTTCCATGTCCATATTGTTTATATACCACTTGCGTTGTGTTTCTCTTTTAGTGTAAACCCAAAGAAACATTATAACATACAATGTAAGAATTCTATTTTTATTAAACTCTGGTATTCATGATATGTTATGTATTATATATATATAACAACTAAACCTATGGTTATATATATAATTTAAAACACTACTTGAAAACAAAACAATTGGTTATAATAAAGAAACTGACATTATATGCTACTAACATCCATAAAAAAAAATTTATTCAAAATTAAAAAAAAATACAAAATCTAAGAACTACAACCTTATTCATAGTCAAAAAGAAAATTTTATATATATAGCAACTAAACCTATGGTTATATATAAGTTAAAACATTACTTGAAAACAATACAATTGGTTATAATAAAGAAACTGATATTATATGCTACTAACCTCCATAAAAACAATTTTATTCAAAATTAAAAAAAAATATTCTAAGAACAACAACCTTATTCATAGTCAACAAGAAAATTTTATATATATAACAACTAAACCTATGGTTATATATATAATTTAAAACACTGCTTGAAAACAAAACAATTGGTTATAATAAAGAAACTGACTTTATACGCTACTAACCTCCATAAAAACAATTTTATTCAAAATTAAAAAAAAAAAAAAAAAAAAAACACACACACACATACACACAAAATCTAACAACTACAACCTTATTCATAGTCAACAAGAAAATAAAAATTTAGTCCTTGAATGAATGAATTTCAATTAATTTACTTCTTAACTAAGATGTACAAAATGAACTTTCAGCATCAAGTTTCAAAGGGAATAATTTCTTCTTCTGTTAGTAAAAAGTAAATAGATTCCTAGTTAAATACTATTGTTCCACGTCCATATTGTTTGTACCACTAACGTTGGGTTTCTCTTTTATTCCTAAACCTATTATGTAGGATACTCATGCCAATAACACATTATCAACCTTTAAAAACAATTGATTCCATTGAAATTATATATATATATATATATATATATTACAAAAGAAGATTTTGGAAACAATAGAAATTTCTGAAATAAGCATGAGAATACTTGACAAACTCTGTCCAACAATTTCCCATAATGTAAAATGTTAACATTTGTTCTTTATAATAAAACGTCAAACTCTCATTTCTTATTTATATCTATATATATGGTTGGAGAAGAAGAAAGAGTAAGAGACCAAGTCTGATCAAAATTAAAACTCAAATCCATTAAATACTTAATATGATATGCCAGATTAAAATTTAGTTAAAGTAAGAAAGAATGTCTATTAATGTAACACCCACTTATCCGAGCTCAAAGATCCAACTAAAGAGTTGTCATTTTCTATTATTTTTGAAATATAAAGATTTCAGATTCTTTAGACAATGTTAATAATACATATAGAATGTTTTCTTCACTCTTTAGGATCATTTAATTTCACATTTCATTTGGAAAATCAGTCTCTTTATATAAAAACAACAGTTTCATGACCTGTTTATACGCAAATGTATGCATGTGATTGGTCGTCAACTTAACACATACAGTTACCTTTCTATACTTGATAACTGCGTTCAGTGCCATAAACTGCCATACATAACTCATTCACAATAAACAATCAAAGCGGTTATACACATACACATGAACATAAAAAACAATATATCTAAATAACTCATATAGTGTGTATTTATAAATTTGCTCTTAGTGAGAAAATAAAATATCAATTTTTCTCTTAACAAAAATGTATATTTTCAATTATGCCCTTGGTAATATTTTGAAATTCCAAAAATGTCCTTGTACATATTTCAAAATTACAATAAAGCCCTTACTAAAAATATAAAATTCCAACTTTACCCTAGATGGAAAATTAAAATTCCCATTTTGCCCTTGGAAGTAACACCAAGTTCTTATTTTACTCTTAGATTTTTAACAAAATTACTGTTTTGTCCTGAGGGTATAAAATAAGTATAAATTAAATAGAAAATATTATTTCTTTCAAAATTAATATACATATATTTAAAATACCAATTAAGTAAAAATACTTCTTGTAAAATTTGCACAAGAGAAAATATATTTAATGATATTTTAAAAGAGGTGAAATTACTTATTTACCCTTAAAAATTTATTTAACTATAAATATATATATACACACACATACGATTCCATATTTTTACAAATATATATATATATATATATATATGTGTGTGTGTGTATGTAGCCACATATACACACACGGCCACACAAATACATTCACATACACTTGCACATTCACACACATTCATACCTACATGTGCTTATTAATTCACATTTAATTAAATACACATACACATATTTATACATTTAAATACACACACACACACACACACACACACTTATGTAAACTAATTCTACACTTTTACATTAGAAAAAATTACTTAAAAACCAAGCCACATTGCTTAAAATTACCGAAATGTCCCTACATGTGAAAAGACCAAAATACCTCTACACAATTCAAAAATAACCAATATGTCCCCTAATAGCCAAAAATCTCAAACTTGATTTCCACCATAATTCCACAACAAATCATGAAATTTCAAGAGGGTTATCAAATCCAACATGTCAATTTTCAATATACAACACAAAACTCTAAATCATTAACAAAATTGTAAACTAGATCAAACCCTAATTCCACCATTTGGGGATTCTCATGTTCATCTATAATACACTCAAAACAATGGATTCAAACACAAATCAAGTATGGGGAACGTTCAAAATACATAGATCTGTAAGAAATCATACCAAAAAATCAAAAAATAAAACCGAAAATCAGCTTAGTTTGGAAAACCTACCTCTTTCCTTGCTAACTTATCTGGAACACACTTGAAAACACTTCAGTCACCCAAACCAAGCTTCTTACGATGATCTATCAGGTTTTTCCTTAATTTTCCTTTGTTTTCTCTCTTTTTTCTCATTTTCTCTCTCTTGAACATGGAAGAAGCTTCAAATGGGGGTGGGGTGGCCGGCCATACACTTAAATGATGCTAGGTGTTCTTAAAAAAAATTAATAAAATAATAGCTTTTTTAAAAAATTTAAAAAGGCGGTATAATTACACTACTTTTCGAACTGCTTTTGGACTGTTTTTCAAACCATAGTCAAAATATAGGCTAAGCATTTTAAACACTTGCCAAGTGTACAGATAAACATTTATCAGTCCAGGTGATGATGTGGCGATGACGTGGTATGATGATGTGGTGGTCAAACTTTTACTTTGACCAAAGTTGACTTTTGATTTTGATTGATAGTCAACTGTGTCGGGAATGCAAATAAATGTTTCCCATGGCACCAAAAATGCATATGGATAGTGAAATCTAGGCCAAAAGCAAGAATAAGCAACACCGATAAAAAAAATGAATATTTAAATATAAAATCGAAGCAAAATCGGCATGGCTATTACAATTAATTTATAAAAGGCTACTACCATTATACAATATGTGTACGTAGAATATAAATACAATAATGTTAATATATGTATGTATATATATATATATAATATGTGTATATATATATATAAAATATATAAACATATAAACTTCCCCAAATAAAAGGAAACTTTCAAATGTTGATCGAGGCAAGACCTGAACTATCTTTCCTTAAGACGAACTTCGCTGTACTTTGGTGCTTATAGTTGATAGTAATTATCTCCTAAGATTCAATGATCTCTTTCTTGGGTAGTCGCATTCCAAATCCAAAGATACAGACAACCAAATATTGAAAAAATTCTTTTTTTGTCAAACTCTGTCATATGTGATATGCTACGTATTGTATAATATAAAAAAACTAAATACAAGGATATATATAGAATTTGAAACATCTACTGGAAACAGCACAACTGTTGAAATGTAGAAACTGCCGTTAACTTTATTAACCTTTGAAAAAGAACAATTTTATTCAAACCTAAAGAAATACAAAATCAAACAATTACAACCTTATTCAAAATCAAAAAAAAAAATATAATTCAATCGTTTAATAAATGGATTTCAAATTAATTTTTCTCTTAACCAAGTATATTAGTTCAAGTTGTTCTTTTAGCATCAAGTTTGAAAGTGAATAATTTTCTCCTTTTCT
This sequence comes from Rhamnella rubrinervis, assembly GCA_007844105.2. Classification (NCBI taxonomy): domain Eukaryota; kingdom Viridiplantae; phylum Streptophyta; class Magnoliopsida; order Rosales; family Rhamnaceae; genus Rhamnella; species Rhamnella rubrinervis. The sequence continues at coordinate 7,041,241 of CM017575.2, read as the reverse complement.
TTATAATAAAAAGTAAATGGTCTCTTAATCAAGTATTATTGTTCCATTTTCATATTGTTTATACCACTTACACTACGGTTTTCTTTTATTCCAAAATTTTTATCTAATACATTCTATCATGTAGGACACCATCAATTTATTCTTTTGAAAATAGTTGACTCTATTGAAATTATAGAGAAAGAAAAATTTATAAAAGAGGATTTTGGATATGAGAGGAGTTTTTAGAAGAAGTACAAGGATATTTGACAAACTTTGTCCATTAGCTTCTCATAATATAGAAGGTTATTATTGTTTGTTTTATATAATCAAAACTCAAAACTCCCATTTAATATATATACATACATATACAATATATGTATGTATATATGTGTATATATATAGTTGAAGAACAAAAAATAGTAAGAGACCAAGTCTCATGGAAATTAAACTGTAATTTGCTAAGCATTTAATAAAGAATAAAATTAAAGTTAAGAAAGAAAGAATGTCTATTAATGTATCCATACACCGATCTTATAGTAGTACCAGCTAGACCACTGTTGCGAGATTTGTTGCAACTGTGGGCCATGAGGATGATGAGGATTCAGAGGAGGAATCTGAGGAGAACTCTATGGATACAGAGGAATTCTTAACACATAAGGACTTTTCAGAGCCTGTGGATCCAGAGGATTTTGATCCTAGGGATGACCTTAATAGTGATTAGGGTTTCAGTTTCTCTGCGGGTTTTGTTGTTGTATATATGTAGTATATGTGATATATATATATATATATATACATATTGTTATATATATGTATTGAATATATGGTATGTATTATATATATTGTATATGCTGGTTATGTAACACTTTATCTTGTAATAAAGTATTGTTTTGGCTATGTATCTTATCAAATTATTATAGATTATTTGAATGAGATTTATTTCTTTCTTTTACTGCAGGTGCCACGACCACCGAGAAACGTTCACCTAACAACAAGTTGGCTATTGGAAGCCATCGAAAAACTTATAGGATAAAATGTGCAGCAACAACAACAATAGCAACCATAGCCCCCTATAGGGATTAATGCTGTGATGAAATAGTTTTAAGATTTTCATCCCCTAGATTTCGAGGGATCGACAAACCCATTGGTAGTGGAGAATCGGATTCGTGAGTTAGAGAAGATTTTTTCTTTGACTGACGTTACAGAAGCTCATAAAGTTACATGTGCTTCATTCACGCTGAAGAAGGGAACCAGTCACTAGTAGGGTAAGATTGAACAGGCATATTGCACAGATGAGCATCGATGACGTGGACCCTATTCAAGACTTTGTTCTTTGATAAGTACTTCCCTTGCGTGAAGCGAGAGGAAAAGGATTCTAAGTTCTTGAGTCTGAAGCAAGGGAATTTATCCATTGTGGAGTACGAAAGTATGTTCAATGAACTTCCTCATTATGCCCACACCTGGTGGACACGGAAAAGCATAAAACTTAATGTTTCAAGAAAGGGCTGCAACCAGAGCTCTACAATGCTATCGCTCTTTTCAACTCCCCACCCACTCTAACATCTTGCAGCAAGTTCAGTTGATTGCTAAGGATCCTGCCTTAGAGGTAGCTAATCCTGCATGTCAAAGTTGTACTTCTACTAAGAAATCGTGGAAGGGAGGTTTCCAACAGAAGCAAAAGTTCGATATGAAGCCATGGATAATCAATAACTGTAACGAAAACAACAAGAAGTTCAAGGGAACTGACAACCGGCTTGGTGTTCCGCAGTGTAAGAAGTGCAACAAAAACCATTATGATGAATATTGGAGAAAATCCGGAGTATGGTTTGGATATGGCAAACTTGGCCATATGACGAGAAACTACCCAAAAGTGAAAAGGGTGCAGTAACCTACCTAAGACTAAGTTTTCACACTGACTAAGGAGGAAGAGGAAAAGGATGGCGTTGCAGTAGTGGTAGGTACCACTATTTTAAATGGTTTGATTACTTATGCATTGTTTGACTCGGGTACTACACACACGTTTGTGTATAATCAGTTTGCTTCTAAATTGGCTAGGGAACCTGTTAGACTTAATTGAGATTTGTGTGTTGCTACGCCTTTGGGTGTGAGTATGTGTGCTTCATTTATGGTTGATAATTGTGTTGTGTGCCTCGGTAATGAGACACTGCATGCTGATTTGATCATATTGGAATTGTCGGATTTTGATATGGTCGTCGGTCTGGACTAGTTATCTAAATGTGGGACTTACATTGAATACAAGGAGAAGAAAATCCAATTTAGACCTATAGATAGTTAGGGGGTTTGAGTTTACAAGTTCAAAGTTTAGGTCTTGGCCTAAATTACTAACGGCGATGCAAACTTTAAAGTGTTTGCATTAAGGGTGCCAGGCATTCTTTATTAGTGTCCATGACAAGGAAGTGGAAGCTCTTCAACTGCATGATGTTGAAGTAGTTTGAGACTTTTTAGATGTATTTCTGAAAGACCTACCTTGTTTACCACCAGACCAATAAGTGGAGTTTACGATTGACTTGGTACTGAAAACTACACTATTTCCAATGCATCATATATAATGGCATCAACAGAGTTAAAAGAATTAAAGGAACAGTTACAGGATCTATTGGACAAGGGTTTTATTAAACCTAATGTTTCGCCTTGCAGAGAGCCATTTCTGTTCGTGAAGAAAAATGACGGTTCAATTGTGTATTGATTAGTGGGAGCTTAACAAGGTGACGATCAAGAATAAGTACCCGCCAAGGATTGACGACTTATTTGATCAGTTGCAAGGAACGAGTATCTTTTTAAAAATTGACCTTCGTTCTAGTTATCATCAGCTGATGATTAAGGAGGAGGACATGCCAAAGAGTGTCTTTCGAATAAGGTATGGCCATTTTGAGTTCGTGGTAATGCCATTTGGATTGACGAATGCACCAGCAGCGTTCATGGATTTGATGAATTGTGTTTTTCACGGTTACTTGGATAAGTTTGTGGTGTTAATCATAGACGACATCCTCATTTATTCCAAGTCGGTAGTTGAGCATAAAGAGCATTTAAAGTTAGCGCTGTAGAGGTTACATGAGAAGCAGCTATACACTAAGTTTAAGAAGTGTGAATTTTGGTTAGGAAGTATTGTTTTTCTAGGACACGTGATATCTACTGAAGCTATTCAAGTAGACCTTAGTAAAGTTGCAGTAGTTTAGGATTGGAAAAGGCTAACAAACGTTGAAGAAATCTAAAGTTTTCTTGGTTTGGTCGGATACTACTGTCGGTTCGTAGAAGGGTTTTCCAAGATTGTGTTGCCATTGACTCAGTTGCTAAGGAAGGAAAACAATTTTATCTGGTTGGAAGAGTGCCAGAAAAGTTTCCAAGAGCTGAAAAAGAAATTAGTCTTTGATTTGGAGTAAGAGTGGAAAAGGAAATTAGTCTCTGTATGAGCGGAACTACCCTACTCATGATTTAGAGTTAGTAGCAGTGGTGTTTGCGCTGAAGATCTGGCATCATTACATGTATAGGGTAAAGTACGACATCTACACCAACCACAAAAGTCTTAAATACTTTTTCACTCAGAAGGTGTTAAACATAGACAGAGGAGATGGTTAGATTCTGTCAAAGATTATGACTGTACCATCAACTATCATCCAGACAAGGCGAACGTGGTGGCTGATGCTTTAAGTAGAAAGCATGTAGAATTCAGTGGTTGTCTGATCACTTCTCAACCCTGTATTATGGAGGATTTACGAAGCATGAACATTGAGTAAGTTACTAACCAATGTTCATTTATGTTGGCGTCGCTCACAATTCAACCTTCGATCTTGAACAAGATAAAGGAAAGTCAAGTTAGCAATGTGGCTCTTTAGAAGATTAGACTTGAAGTAATCGAAGGAAATAGACTAGAGTTCAATCTCACTGGAGATGGAACGTTGAGGTTTGGTACTTGTCTGTGCATACCAAATGTTGAGGAGATTAAGAAAGAAATTTTGATTGAGACTCACTATACACCTTACTCAATTGACCTTAGGTCTATTAAGATTTATAGGGACGTCTCGAAAATTTTCTAGTGCACTGGTTTGAAGTGGGATATTACAAAGCTCGTGGAGTAGTGTTTGACTCGCCAGCAAGTGAAGATCAAGCTCCAATGACCTTCTAATTTTCTAAAGTTGTTGATGATTCTAAGAGTGGAAGTGGGAGCGCATAGCAATGGATTTCGTTATTAGATTACCGCAATCCTAGCGAGGTAACGATACGATTTAGGTAATAGTGGATCAATTACCAAAGTCGACTCATTTTCTACCTATGCAGAGGACTTATTTAATAGAGCGGCTAGCTCAACTATACATGGATGAGATCGTATGACTTCATGGTGTGCTAGTGTCGATTGTTTCATATAGAGATCCAAGGTTCACTTCATTGTTCTGGAAGAGTTTACACAAAGTAATGGGGACAAAGTTGACTTTCAGTATAGCTTTTCATCCCCAAACGAATGGTCAGTCGGAGTGAACTATGCAAACATTAGAGGACATGTTGAGGGCATGTATGCTAGATTTCAAAGGGACTTGAGAAAAGTATATTTCGCTTGTAGAATTTGCTTACAACAACAGTTTTCATGCATCCATTGGGATGGCTCCGTATGAGGCTTTGTATGAAAGAAAGTGCAGGTCTCCATCGCATTAGGATGAAATTGGTGAACGAAAGTTGTTTGGACTGAAGATTTTGCAACAGACCAACGATATCATCAACGAGATTTAAGAAAGGATGAAAGTAGTTCAAGATCGACATAAAATCTATGCAGACACTCGATGGAAAAACCTAGAGTTCAAGGTCAGTGAGAGGGTATTTATTAAAGTTGCACCTCTGAAGGGTATACTAATGTAACAACCCTCTAAATAAGTCTAGAGACCTAACTAAATGAACGTCACTTTGAAAGCATTTGAAATGATTAATAAAAGAACAGTTCCTTTTGAACAAAACTGTAATCCGAGTAAACTTTTTCTTTACTCTTTAGAATGCAATTAAACCATTTATATAAAGGAATAATCCATAGTACTTTTAAAATTTAAATAAGTACAGTCATTTACAAAAGACCCACAGTGTAAAGAAAAAATAACTGTATCTCTAATAAGAGTTTAATATTATTCAAAAGGAAAAGAAAATGAGGAACTAATTTGTAATAATACCTTCCACCATCGGTTTGTCATGTCAATGTCAAACCACTTAAGCTAAGCTTTCGGAGTTATCTAAACACAAAAAAACAAACAGGAGTGAATGGAAAATCACTCAGTAGGTTCTTAACATAAATGTAATGGCATAATACAATATGTTAATAGGATGTCAATATTTGTAGAACTTTGACTTCTTTTAAAAGAAATATTCTCGTGCAGATATAGTGCATATGCAATACATAGTCTTTTCCAAAAGCATTTATGTAATGACTTTTTAAAACTCATGTTCGTAGGACTTTTTACTTAGCGTAAATTTTAGTTACGCCGTAGTTAGTTACCTATCGGCAACTTTAATTTCCTAAAATAGCACATATGCATACTTTTAAGGAAATTCTCATACACTTAATTGTTTAGAGGAAACGGTGTAAGTGGAAAAGAGACCTGCTTGTATTCGTGTTATGCAAGTGCTGGGGTTGCTACCACCACGTACACCAATATGCTCGCATGTGCGCGCATATGAGAATCCAATCTCACCACTCACTTATTAGTGAGACCTCAACTAAACGATCCACATACACAGTCATATAAGCTCTAATCACTGTACTCATAAATGCCTATGTATTCATGACCATGACTTCTCAATGCATAACTTTTAAAACATGATTTGACTGAGAGAATAATTCATTGCATGTAACAAAACTTTCATAACATCTTATATTGCATATGTATGTCCATGCCTTAACCAGAAATTTCATTCTCATACTTAGAGTATGAATATCCACAGTACTCAATTCAATCCCATATAAGAGGTGAATATATATATATATATATATACACATGTATAGTTATGTATATATATTTACAAATATATTTAGGTATAAGAACTATTTTTATACTTCAATTAATTTCACTATACTTATATGTATACACACACACACACATATATATATATATATATTCTATAATAAGAAGATCAATTTACTTCCAAAATCATTTGTAAATAAACTTCTACTTGCAATAAGGAGTATTACACTCACATCTAAATAATTTTCAGCATCTATAAACCATGATCAAAATATTAACTTTACTAAATTAACTACCATATAAAGTATAAAGATTCAAACTTTATTAATTTAGAAGTTAGATAAAGCAAGATTGATCTTGATAAAGTAGACATGGAAATTAATTGGATGACAAGTATTAAACTAGTTACAAAATAAAAAATAAAAAAAATCATACTTTATTTAATCTTAAATGCATCCATTTGGTCGGTCATGAACAACCCATTTAGTCCCAAAATTCCAGCAACTTTAAACCCTATTCTTAGCATAAACCTTCATACAAAAGTTGGTTATAAAATAGCCCACAAACTCCCAACATTTCCAGCAAAAGACCACCATTAAGCAACATAAATTATAAGGAAATAATCAAGATGTTGAAGAAATTGACATAGTTTCCCTTACCCCTACATGGTCGAAATTTATGGTTATAAAGCCACTGCAACTTTCCAGAAAATCAAGGATAAATAAACCATAATATAGCCAAGGATAAAGATATCGGACTAAAAATTAATAGAAAAACCATAAAGTGCAGAAATTTTCCTAATATATCAAACCCTAACATGCACAAAAATTGGGGCTTTTGCTGATCTTCTTAAAACACCTTTAGATTAAGTTAACGCTAGCATTTTTACACACTTTCCAAGTAAAACAAAGTGGTCCCAAGTAGAAAAATAAATAGAAGGAGGATATCCAAGCCAAAACACAATGAAAAATAACAAAAACACTAACAAACACACATGATCCTACATTTAGTTAGCTTAAACCCTTATTAAACCCTTAAAAAGCAAGACAAAAACTCCAATGCAGCTGCTGGAAAATGGTCGGTCACCTAGATCCTTCCCTCTTATTGAAGTTTTCTTGAATCCCTCTTGAAAAGCTTGAAGATCCTTCATTTACACCCCCCCTTTCTCTCTTTTTTCTCTTCAAAAGAACTCTATTTTCTCTTTTTAAAATGGGTGGTCAGTAGCCAAAAGAGTGTTTAGGGTTTGGTTTCAACAAAAAAAAAACCTTTTAAAAAGGGGAGGCTAGGGTTTCCTAAAAGCATGATGTCAACTGTCACCTTTTCTACTCAAGTTTGACCAAATTTAAACTTAATCTTTCAAGTAGTCCTACCTCACCTAAGTAAGACCACACGTCACCATACCTAGGTCACAAGTTCAGTAAGAAAGAATCTCAGTCACTACATTGTCAGTCAAAAGGATGATGTGGCAGGGTTGACATTTGACTTAGATTTAGACTTTGACTTTTCCAACAAAATAAATAAATAAAAGTAAACAAATAAATTGGTCTTAGTCAATATAAAACCAACTGAAAAATATGATGTAGTAGTTACCAGTCTAAATATTGACTTTGACTAGAGTTAACTTTGACCAAAAGTCAACTATAGACGATAATAAGCAGATATTACAACTCACCCCTCCTAAAAGAAATTTCGCCCTCGAAATTAAATGTAAAGAGTTAGAGTACTCACTCGAACAGAGATAGATACTTGACTTTCATTTCGTCTTCCCATTCCCAAGTTATTTCTTCTACTGCGTGGTTTAGCCAGAGTACCTTTACCAGTGGAATTTCCCGATTCCGCAATACTTGCTCTTTCCGATCTAAGATATTCTCTAGTTTCTCCTCACACGTCAGGTTCTCGTATAACTTCAGCGGTTCGTACTCGATGACATGAGAGGGATCATACACATACTTTTTTAGCATAAATACATGAAAAATATCATGAACGCCGGATAACTTAAGAGGTAGCCCCAAATGATAAGCCAAAATTCAGACTCTTTCTAGTATCTCAAATGGTTCGATATAATGACTTAACTTCCCCTTTTTACCAAACCTCATTACACCCTTTAATGGTGTTGCTTTAAGAAACACCTTCTCTTTAATTTCGAAATCCAGATTTTTTTGTCGATTATCGACGTAACTCTTCTACTGATCTTGCGCAACTTTCATACTCTCTTTTATCTTATTGATTATGTCACTGGTCTATTGCAGGATTTTAAGTCTGAGTAGCTTTCTCTTCCCAACCACATCCCAATGTGTTTCATACGGAGATCTATATTTTCTTCCATAGAGAGCTTCATACGGAGTCATTCCAATGGTTGAATGGTAACTGTTGTTGTAAGCGAACTCCACTAATGGAATATGTTTTTCCCAATTTCCTTGGAAATCTAACATGCATGCTATCAGCATATCTTCCAATGTTTAGATAGTCCACTCCGATTGGCCATCAGACTGAGGATGAAAGGCGGTACTGAAATTCAACTTTGTCCCTATTGTCTTGTGTAAGCTCTTCCAGAATGAGGATGTAACCTTGGATCTCGGTCCAATACAATTGACACTGGTACCCCATGAAGTCATATAATCTCATCCACGTACAATTAAGCTAACTTCTCCATCGAGTAAGTCATGCGCATGGGTAGAAAATGAGCCGATTTTGTAAGTCAGTTCATAATCACCCAAATAGCATCATTGCCTCGCTAAGACGAGGGTAAACCAAAATGAAATCCATAGCGATGTGCTCCCACTTCCATTCTAGAATCAACAATGGTCTTAGCAAACCAGATGGTCTCTGATACTCGATTTTCACCTATTGACATGTCAAGCACTGCTCCACAAACTTTGCTATGTCTTTCTTCAAGCTAAACCGCCAAAAAATCTTGGAGATATCCCTGTACATCTTGGTAGCTCTTGGATGAACAGGGTATGATGTACAATAAGCTTCCACTAAGATTTCTTTCTTGATTTCTTCAAAATTTGGTATACACAGGCGAGTACCAAATTTCAACATCCCATCTCCAGCAAGATTAAACTTCTATTTTTTCTCTTGAATCACTTCATCTTTGATCTTTATAAGGGTCGAATCCTTAGCTTGACCATCCTTTATCTCTTCAAAGATTGAGGGTTGAATAGAGAGTACAACCAACTTGGATGAATATTGATTAGGAACTAATTCAATATTTATTCTTCTCAGATCCTCCAAAATGTGTGGTTGGGTAGTAACCAAGCTTCCACTGAAGCCTGTGTACTTTCTACTCAATGCATCCGCTACTTTGTTTATGTTGCCCGGGTAATAGTTGATTGAACAGTCGTAGTCCTTTACTAGCTTTAGCCACCTTTTTTGCCTCATATTCAACTCTTTTTGGGTGATGAAGTACTTAAAATTTTTGTGATCGGTGTAGATTTCGTACATTGCTCCATACAAGTAATGACGCCAAATCTTCAGAGTAAACACCACCACCACAAGTTCTAGGTCATAAGTAGGATAATTGCATTCATAAGCAATCACTTTGTCATTCTGTATGAGTACACAACCAAGATCCTTGCCCGAAGCATCACTGTAGATCACAAAATCGTCCTTGCTGTTTGGTAGAGTGAGGACAGGCATTGAAATTAACTTCTTCTTAAGTTCTAGAAAACTCTCTTTGCAATCTTTAGACCAGATAAACTTGCTTTCTTTCTTCAACAACTGAGTCAACAACATGGCAATTTTTGAGAATCCTTGTACAAATTTGTGGTAGTACCTAGCTAGACCCAGGAATTTTCTGACTTCTCCAATGTTGGTTAGGAGCTTCCACTTTTAAACCGCTGCAACTTTACTGGGATCTACTTGAATGCCCTTACTCGAAATCACATTCCCAAGGAAGGTGATGCTCACCAGCCAAAACTCACATTTCTTGAACTTGGCATACAACTACTTCTCTCGTAACCTTTACAATGCTGCCTTCAAATGCTCTTCATGCTCCCTAATTGACTTTGAGTAAAATAGAATGTTGTCGATAAACACCACAACAAACTTATCCAGGTAGTCATGAAACACTCGGTTCATCAAGTTCATAAATTCTGCTGATGCGTTTGTTAGTCCAAATGGCATTACCATAAACTCGTAATGGTTGTATCTCGTTCGAAAAGCACTCTTCAGTCTATCCTCCTTCTTGATCTTTATCTGGTAATGTCCTTAAAGCAAATCAATTTTTGAAAAGATACTTGCTCCTTGAAGTTGGTCCAATAGCTTGTTAATCCTCGGTAATGGATACTCATTCTTAATTGTTACCTTTTTAAGCTCACGGTAATCAATGCGCAGTCGCATTGAACTGTTCTTCTTTTTTACGAACAGCACTGGTGCTCCCCAAGGTGAAACGCTAGGTTTGATGAAACCCTTGTCCAAAAGGTCCTGTAATTGCTCCTTCAATTCCTTCAGCTCAGCTGGTGCCATCGTATAGGGTGCCTTTGAAATGGGCGCAGATCCCGATACCAAGTCAATGGTAAACTCTTCTTCTCGATCTGGTGGCAACTCCATAACTTTTCAGGAAACACATCTAAGAAATCACGAACTACCTTGACATCTTGCGGTTTCAAAGTTGATAGTTCCTTATCGTAGATACTAACAAGGAATCCTCGGCAGCATTTACGCAAACATCTCAGTGCTTGCAAGGCAAATAATAACTTTGGGTGCGGTCTCGGCTTTAACCCTACAAACTTGAAATATTGGCTGCCAATGAGTCTAAATAGTATTCTCTTCTCTTTGCAGTCGATGCAAGCTCTATTCTTAGATAACCCTTTCATGTCAAATATCACATCAAAATTAAACATTTCCAATATGATCAAATCGGCATGTAACTTTTCGTTTATAAGGCACACCTCACAGGAGTTCAACACAAATCAGGCACACATACCAACACCAGATGGTGTGGCAATACACAAGTCGTTGTCAAGATGAGCTAGTTCTTGTGCCAACTTGGACACAAATCATTTATATATAAACGAGTGCATGGCACCCAATTCAAACAAGCATAAGCATCCCATCCATGTAAAGAAATCGTACTTGCCACCACGGTAGCATCATCTTTTTCAGCTTCTTCCCTTGACAACGCAAACACCCGACCTTGAGTGGGCTGCTGTCTTCTTCCTCCCATATCAAGACAATCTCGTTTCATGTGACTAGTCTTGCCGCACTTAAAGTATGCTCTAGTCTTCTTCCAGCACTCTCTGTTATGATTCTTACCTCATGATTGGTACTGGGGAATGCTAAGTCAGTTGCCATTCTATTTAAGCTTCTTGTTGTCATTGCTATTGCGATTGTAGTTTCACTTTATTCTCTCAGCATTCCTCTTGTCTTAGTTACTTCCACCCCAAGACTTCCTTTGGTTAGTGGAGCTTTGTTGCAGTCTTGCTCATTTATGGTACGATCAATTAAACTCGCTACAACATCTCAGCATAAGTCGGTAATCGCAGCACTGCTATATGACATTGTAAAGTTCTAGCCTCAGTCCTTTCTCTAAGTGCCTCTCTTTGTGCACCTCAGTATTCACCAAATGTGGTGCGTAGTGAGAAAGTTCGTTAAATTTTCGCTCGTATTCGACCAGAGAAAGGTTTCCTTGAGTTAAACGTAAAAATTTAGCCTCCTTTTCATCCCTCTTCACGATAGGGAAGTACTTGTCCAGAAACAACTCTTTGAATTGGGTCCATAACATAGGGCTTTCTTCGAGGTTAAAGGCTTGCTTGACCATATCCCACCAATGGCTAGCGCCCTTTTTAAGCATGAATGAAGCACATACAACCTTCTGAGACTCAGTGCAATCCATCAATGTGAAGATCTTCTCTAGATCACGGATCCAATCTTCAGTTACCAATGGGTTGGCTAAGCTTTCAAACACCAGAGGATGGAGTCATTTAAACTACTCCACGACTTCACCGATTCCTCTAGATTGCTGTGATCCTTGGTCTCCAATGCTTGTCAAAGCCTCAAGCAGTTGGCTGGCCAAATTTTCTGTGTTATTTTCATTAGTGTCGATAGCTCTTGGTCTTCCACGTGGCATCTTTCAAACAAAAAGAACACCATATAAGATAATTAAGATAGCTATAAAAGAGGAACAAACTAGAATAACACAGAGATAACACTTCAATTATAAAAGAAATCAATCACATAGTAGGTGAACAAGGTTAAAACTTAATAAACACAAATTACAATTGATTGGGAATAGGCATCTCCAATTGGTCATAATTTCGCTTACGTGAAACACATGAAAAAGTACTAACTTGCTGACCCATCTTAGAGCAGTAAACTAAAAAGAAGCATAGAGTCAACAATAGGGCAAAACCAAATACAATTAAGGTAATCTGCCTTTGGCACGTGAGTGGACACTAGAGTAGGCAATCAGTACAAATTTTTAATAGATCTTGGGTCTGATATAAAAAACTGTAACAACCTTCTAAACAAGTTCAGAGACCCGACTAAAGGAATGTCACTTCGAAAAGCATTTGAAATGATTAATAAAAGAACAGTTCCTTTTGAAAAAAAACTATAATCCGAGTAAACTTTTTCTTTACTCTTTAGGATGCAATCAAGCCATTTATATAAATGAATAATCCATAGTACTTTTAAAACTTAAATAAGTACAGTTCTTTACAAAAGACCCACAGCGTGAAGAAAAAATAAATGTTATCTCTAATAAGAGTTTAATATTATTCAAAAGGAAAAGAAAATACAGAACTAATTTGTACTAATGTCTTCCTTCACTGGTCCGCCATGTCAATGCCACTGCTAAAGCTAAGCTTTTAGAGTTACCTAAATACAAAAAAACAAACAGAAGTGAGTGGAAAATCACTCAGTAGGTTCCCAACATGCATGTAATGGCATAATGCATCATGCTGATGGGATGTCAATATTTGTAGAACTTTGACTTCTTTTAAAAGAAATATTCTTTTACAGATATAGTGCATATGCAATACATAGTCTTTTCCAAAAGCATTTATTCAATGACCTTTTAAAACTCATGTCCGTAGGACTTTTCACTTAGCATAAATTTTAGTTACGTCAGAGCTAGTTACTCGTCAGTAACTTTAATTTCCTAAAGTAACACACATGCATACTTTCAAGGAAATTCTCATACACTTAATCGTTTAGAGGAAACAGTGTAAGTAGGGAAGAGACTTACTTGCATCCATGTCATGCAAGTGTTGGGGTTGCGACCACCACATATACCAATATGCTCGCATGTGCGCACATATGAGAATCCAATCTCACCACTCACTAGTTAGTGGGGCCTCAACTAAATGATACACATACACAGTCATATAAGCTCCAATCACTATGCTCATAAATGCCTACGTATGCATGACCATAACTTCTCGATGCATAACTTTTTAAAAATGATTTGACTGAGAGAATAGCTCCTTGCATGTAACAAAACTTTCATGATATGTTATAATGCATATGTATGTCCATGCCTTAACCAGAAATTCCATTCTCATGCTTAGAGTTCAATTCAATCCCATGTAAGAGGTGAATATATATATATATATATATATAACAAGTAAACTCCACACAAGACATGATAAAGTTAAAAGCCCAAGACATTTCTCAATATATATAATATATATATATATACACATGTATAGTCATGTATATATATTTATAAATATATTTAGGTATAAATATAAGTACTATTTTTATACTCCAATTAATTTCACTATACTTGTGTGTGTGTGTGTGTGTGTGTGTGTGTGTGTGTGTGTGTGTGGACACATATATACATGTATTCTATAATAAGAAGATCAATTTATTTCCAAAACCATTTGTAAATAAAATTCTACTTGTAATAAGAAGTATTACACTCATATCTAAATAATTTTCAACATCTATAAATTATGATATATACATGTATTCTATAATAAGAAGATCAATTTATTTCCAAAACCATTTGTAAATAAAATTCTACTTGTAATAAGAAGTATTACACTCATATCTAAATAATTTTCAGCATCTATAAATTATGATCATATTAACTTTACTAAATTAACTACAATATTAAGTATAAAGATTCAAACTTTATTAATTTAGAAGTTAGATAAAGTAAGATTGATCTTGATAAAGTAGACATGGAAATTAATTGGATGACAAGTATTAAACTAGTTACAAAAAAAAAATCACACTTTATTCAATCTTAAATGCATCCATTTGGTCGGTCATGAACAACCCATTTAGTCCCAAAATTCTAGCAACTTTCAACCCTTTTCTTAGCATAAACCTTCATACAAAAGCTGGTTATAAAACAGCCTACAAACTCCCAACATTTCCAGCAAAAGACCACCATTAAACAATATAAATTACAAGGAAATAATCAAGATGTTGAAGAAATTGACATAGTTTCCCTTAACCCTACATGACCGAAATTTATGGGCACAAAACCACTACAACTTTCCAGTAAATCAAGGATAAATAAACCATAATATAGCCAAGGATAAAGATATCAAATTGAAAATTAATAGAAAAACCATAAAGTGCAGAAATTTTCCCAATACATCAAACTCTAACATGCACAAAAATTGGGTCTTTTGCTAAGCTTCTTAAAACACCCTTAGATCAAGTTAAGGCTAGCATTTTTACATGCTTTCCATGTAAAACAAAGTGGTCTTAAGTAGAAAAATAAATAGAAGGAGGAGATCCAAGCCAAAACACAAATAAAAAATAACAAAAACACTAACAAACACACATAGGGTTTGGGATCCTACCTTTAGCTAGCTTAAACCTTTCTTAAACCCTTGAAAAGCAAGACAAAAACTCCAATGCAGCTGCTAGAAAATGGTCGGCCACCTAGATCCTTCCCTTCCCTCAAAGTTTTCTTGAATCCCTATTGAAAAACTTGAAGATCCTTCACTTGCACTCCCCTTTCTCTCTTTTTGCTCTTCAAAAGAACTCTCTTTTCTCTCTCTAAGATGGGTGGTCGGTAGCCAAGGGAGTGTTTAGGGTTAGGTTTCAACAACAAAAAGGTTTTTAAAAAGGGGAGGTTAGGGTTTTCTAAAGGCATGATGTTAGCAGTCACCTTTTTTAGTCAAGTTTGACCAAATTCAAACTTGGTCTTTCAATTAGTCCTACCTTACCTAACTAAGACCACACTTCATCAAATCGAAGTCATGAGTTCAGTAAGAAAGAATCTCAGTCACTACACTGTCAATCAAAAAGATGACATGGCAGGGTTGACCTTTGATTTTGATTTTAACTTTGACTTGGACTTTTCCATCAATAAAAACAAACACAAAATAAACAAATAAAAGTAAACAAACAAATTTATCTTAGTCAACATAAAACCAACTTAAAAACATGATGTGATAGTTACCGGTCTAAAAGTTAACTTTGACTAGATTTGACTTTGACCAAAAGTCAATTGTACATGAAAGTTAGGAGATATTATAACTGAGGTTCGAGAAAAAGGGCAAGCTAAGTCTTCGTTTCATCAAATCTTTTGAAATGCTATAAAAAGTTAGGGTTTTGGCTTATCAGTTGGCTTTACTTCCCACTCTATCCAGCGTGCACATCTTTCTTGTCTCGATGTTATAAAAGTACGTCCATGACCTTTCTCACGTCATTGAATATGAGCCATTAGAGGTCTACAAAAACTTTACGCATGAGAAGAAGCCGGTAAGAATTTTAGACCGTATGGATTAAGTTCTTTGGAACAGGGTGATTCTGTTGGTAAAGGTTATCTGGAAAAATCATGCGGTGGAGGAAGTGACTTGGGAGCATAAGGACGAGGTGAGAGCTAAGTATCCAACGCTATTCGAGTAGTACTCTAACTCTTTAAATTTAATTTTGGGGATGAAATTTCTTATTAAGGCTGGAGAGTTGTAATAACCAAGTTTTATTTTGAAATTTTTTATTTTTCGGTCACCATTTCAATTCAATCGCTACATCACCACTTACACCGTAAAGAGCAGCTTATGAGTTTCCGAGCATACTACGAGGGTTGAGAGTACCTAGTGAGGGCTCGAAGGATTTTTTCTTCGCATTTTATTTTTGGTCAAAGTTTGACTTTAACCATTGACTTTGACTACATTTATATTTTTAGATATTTGTTTATTTTGTTACTATTTTATTTTTTATTTTTTTTTACTTTTGGGTTGATATTTTTGGTAATAACTGACCACTTCCTTGCTTCTTCATTTGTTTTACTTTCATAGTTAATTCTAGAGAAAGAAACTAAAAAGGAGGAGAGAGAAAGTGAGAGAAAATAAAAAAACAAATTTAAGGAATTTTTCAAAGAAAAATTAGGGTTTTAGGCCAGCCATCAAGGGAAGTTCAAAACTTGTATTATTGGCGATTTTCAAGTGGAGGAAGTGTGATTTGCTAGCTTGGAAAGAGAGGTAGGTAACGTACCTTTGTTAATTTTTCATGTAATTATGTACTTTTTATGTGATTAATTGATGGAATCGTATATGGTTTTGATGGTGTGATGATTGTATGTGCTTAATTTGATGTGAGTTGAGTGTATAACAAAACCGCCCTTTGTGTTAGGGTTTATATATGGTGAAATTAATGGTTTAAGCTTGATATATGTGGATTAAAGCTTGTTTAATTGGAATTGATTGGTGATTATTACAAATTCTATTGTTAATTTCATGATTTGGTGGGGAAATGGATTGATTTTGATGTGTAGAGGGTTCGGCCATGTGTAGGATGAATTTCACAAATTTTAGGTTTTGAAGGGTATTTTAGTATTTTCACATGCTATGGATATTTTTTATATTTCTAAATTTATTGAGTGTAATTTGATCATTTTATATATAGAGGGGTATAATCAAAATTTTAAAAATAGTCAAGGGCATTTTGGTCTTTTGAATATAAGGGGGTATAATTGGTATTTTAAAAATTATCAAGGGCATTTTGGTCTTTTAACATGTTGGGGACAGTTTGAATTTTCAAAGTTGTTAAGGGTATTTTAGTCTTCTCTAAGGGAAGGGATAAAATTGAAAATTTTGAAATTATGAGGGGCATTGAGGTCATTTCACATTTCTTTTTTATTTTTAATATATATATTTATTTATAAATATATTCAATTATATAATTCTATATGTATTTGCAAAGGAAATAAAAATATGTATTTTGTAAGTGTAAATATATATATATATATATATGTAGGCGTGTGTGTGTGTATATATGTATATGTATATTATTTTATGAAGGTGTTATGTATATATATCTTTATATTTATATAATTATGTGAAGAAGTATTTTTGTGTATATGTGTGGATATGTATATTTATGCATATGTGTGTATGCCTTATACATTTATATGTATATACATGCTATTATTTTATTATGTTATATATATATACATATTTATGTATATATATATACATATATATATATATATGTACCTAGGTGTATTTATATATATGGTTGGAGTATATTATTTATATTGCTATTTAACCAACGGTAGTGTGGCAATCGGTCATTTGCCTTGAGGGTATTTTAATAATTTTTCATATGCTTAGGATTATTTTAGTAATTATCGAAAGGACCAGTAACATTTCGATAATTATATTGGTTCGATTGGTTTTGGATAATCTTCCGGGTTAAGTAAGAGCATTTCAGTAATTGTCGTTGTCAGGTGAGATAATTTATCAATTATATGAATTTATACTTTATTTAATTGTATTTATGTTTTGATGCATATGCATATATTTACATGGCACAATTCATGAATTTTTCCTTAAAAATTTATGATTTTAAAATGGTTGCACCGGTGTGTGCCTGGTTTTAAATATTATTTTAAAATCATTGACCACCACAAGTAAGTGGGTCTTTCCGGAACAGTGATTAAATTGTATACCACAAGTGGCATGTGGATTCAGTGTGGATGTGGATAAACCTTCAACAACAAATGAGCATGTGGGCCCCACAAAACACAAAGTAGTAGAGCTAGTCGGTTTATAAAGAAAAGAGGGGAAAATAGAGATTTTATGTGTATGGGTATATACTATATTGCATTGTATTGTCATGTAAATTTGAGTTGCCTACTGAGTATTTATCACTCAGCGTTGTTTGTTTTTGTGTGATAAGCAAATGCAAAACCCAGCAATATGGCTTGGTGGAGGTGCAGAATTAGAGAGCACGACACAGTATTATGTTCTTCAATGCTTTAATAATTTTTAGGTTAGGTTATTCTGTGTATTAAATATTTTTTACTACGGTATGGGTATAAGTACTTAATTTATATTGAAAGTAATATTTTTTATTGGTGTGATTTTGGTAAAATAATTTCAAAGAGTAGGGAAAAGTTTAAGTATTATTTTGGCATCACCCGAAATTATTTAATTATAAGTTAAGATTTATATTTTAAAAGGAAAAAAATTTTAATAGTAATTACACCTTACGTGGAAACCTTGACTTGGATAAAGGGTGTTACATATAAAATATATAAACACACAAAACCATGATAAGTATAAACTTATAGAACTAAGATAAAAATAACTTTAAAAGTTAATCCATTTATATCTCATATTGCTATTTATTTTTGTAGCATAGTGTACATACATTTATTAATCCATCATACAAATGGCCATAAAAGCTTTGGTTATCAAGAGTCATAAGTAACAAAATCCATATCATGCATATATATCATATTGCTATTTATTTTCATAAATTCCAGCAATATTTTTTCGCAGAAAAATTCATAAGTAGCATGCACAACAAGAAATTTCAGCCACAATTAATCAAACTTGCCAATTTAAATTTTCAATTATTTTTCAGCAATGTGATACTAATGAAAGTACTATATTACTACATAAAATAATAAACAATTGTGTATAATATATTTCCAACATACAATAGAAACTTACATTCTATATTATAGCTCATATAGCGTAATACCAAATTTTCCAACAAGCATTACTTAGTCTTATAACATAGTTGTGCATGATTTTGATATAATAACATGTATATAAATGTCCAGAAAATTTAAACATCATAATATGGATTCAAGTTTAATTAAAACATGAATATATTTAATACATTAACATAGCTAATATGCCTAAAATTTTCCAGTAACCAATATCCCTTTATAAATTGAATTAAAATCACATGTCTCTTAAGGAAATTGTTGTTTATTGTTAAATCAAATAAAAAATTATCAGAACCTATTCATTACTAAGCATGATCGGCTTTGATTTAATGTCCATCACAAATAAAAATTCAATCTTGTCATGTACATAGTGATCGGCTATAAAGAGAATTAGGGTTTAGTACATAATTTTGTTTCAAAACTTTTCTTATCAATCCATGCATTTTTTGGTAAAACAATAAAACCCTTACATATATCAAAATTTTTCGCACACACAAATCTATATTATTATGCATGCATCATCAAATTAATCCATAAAAATTTTGGAGAAGCAGAGATTTAAAACAAATAAGAACAAATAATAAATAATTGTGAAACTTATCTTGAATCTTCCATAACCCTTGAAATTCCTTGCTTGATCATACAAAATTTTCTCTGAATTTATTTAGAAAATTTAAGCACTAAAAGGAGGGAGAATTGTAGAAAATTTTCCTTTCCAGGGCCTCTTAATTTAAAGATAAAAACCGCAGTCAAACTTTCATTATTTCTTAGTTCTTACTTTCCTTATATTAAATAAGAAAAATAATCAACCACATAATTATCAAATAATGCCAATTAAAAATAAAAAATTCGATTATGAAACCACACATAAATGAGTGTCAACCATTTAAACACACACATACACATCTATGCTGGCATAAGATGAATCGTACACATATTCATGTACATACATAGACTTCAAAGTACTGCACTCTTCGGCAATATGTCAGGTCTTGACACTACGCCTAACTTTGTGCTTGATACGCATGGGTTGAGGAATTACTGAACTTCAAACCATGTTAGGGGCCTGACTTTGTGTATGACATGCTCGGGTTGGGGGATCCTTGAACCTTGAATCACACCTAACATAGATGCCTGTCATTGCACCTGACATCCTCTGACTTCATGTCCATACAGTGCTTCACAAACTCACACGTGTACATTCACACATAAGCACATAAGTAAAACTTCACAAATAAGCACACCTAACAATCAATTTTGAAGGTGGTTATTTCATATCTACTCAAGATGGATACAATAATCCCTCAAAGCAGGAAAACACGTAAGTATGACAGGTACATCTGACGATTGAAAAATGAACTAGTCATCTTGATTTTCATTATCTATATCAGTGGTACATCCCTTGGGGCTTACCTTATCAACTGAAGCTTTAAAAACAACTTTAAGTCGTAAAGGAAGGTGCAAAATGAAGTTGAGCCAAGGCCAACCACTTAAAGACTTAGACTTTTCCTCATGCCCTTGAAGGAGAAAAAGCCTAAAGGCAACTATTATGAGGTATGTTTACCCTGGCCCAAGCTCAGGCACGCCCCATATTAAACTCAATCAAATTGCTATAGCTCAATACCAAAAGACCCAAAAAAAACCCAAATAAAGGGTTTGGTCAAATAGTTGACTAGCAAAATTACAATAATGTCTCTAAAAGTAGACAAAATTTATTGAAGAAGCTTTGACCATGACAGAGATTGAGTTTGACTAACATTTAATACTTTCACATGGGGTAGGTGACCAAGACAAGTTGTCTTTATCCAAAATAGCCACTGTTGCATCTAAGGTTATTGATAACACATGTCTACCCGTACACGGAAGAGGAAAGTTGACATAACCTAGCCTAAGGAAGACCACAAATCTTCTTGGTCAACTTGAGGTCAGCCTAATGCCTACTAGAAAACTCACCTACCACACCACGTGTATTACCAAGAGAGTACTAGTACATTTAGTCTTATGTCAGTAGGTCTAGCCTCCAGCATTGCTCCACAGCTTACACCTAAGTTACATAACCTTCACCGAGCTCAAGGTAGGGCTATGTGGTAGCTTCTCAAGGGAGCATGTGTTATATGTCACCCATCCGAGGCCTTGTCAATCATGTATAAAAGGTAAAATGTAGCCATCTAAAAGGGGACTGATAGGGGGACCTTGGGGAGGAATTTTGGAACCTAATTGAGCTCTAGAAGCCTAAAGGAACCTTAAAAATTCACTTGGACTAGCTAGTGTCCTTATCCCCTTTACTATATATTTTATTACTTTCATTCTGCCAAAATGGTGACTTGGGCATTAAAGGGTGTGCAGCAGTGTTCACACTGGTGTCCTCATTGGCCATTTCTTGGTGGTCGTAGAAAATTATTCCTGTTTTAGTGGTAGCCCGGTTTCAATTTGACCTAGCTAGAGCCCATTTCTTCCTCAACATCACCTGCCTTAATAGTAATTATCTATCATAACTCATAACCACCCAGAGTATTTAGACCATCTAACGGTGCTTTCTTCATTTACTAGTTCGTTGTTGCAGCCCATAAGTATAACCCATTACACTCGAGCCCAATTTTATAGACTCCTGGTCCAACCTAAGGTTGTCCCCAGCTAACTTGACGTCATGCCCGTCCATACCTCGAAGGTTCTCTCCGGATCTTTGATCTAGTCAAAAGCTCATAGGCTTGGCCCGCACTAGAAGGCCCGACCTCCATATGTACGAAAATTTAGAGTACAATAAAATTCGTTCGAACTAGTCCTTGAAATTAATATAACTTGAAGCGAGGGATATGTCATATACTTGATATAAATTTCGTAATTATCTTATTCATAAAAAAATTATAAGATCGTATTGGGGAGATAATTGATCCCTAATTATAAGAAGAAGAATATGAAGAAGAAGAAATTGGTTGTTGTATATCTTGCATATATTGCACCTAGATGTGTAAAATGGGTAGGACTGGTAAGGACACGATATGGGTATGACACGATAAAAGTGGGCATACACACATACAACACGATAAAAACCATGTCGTGCTGAGCACGAAGCATGTTATAGGTCGTGTCTGGGCTTTTAAAGTAGAAGAAAAAGAAGTTGTATGTTGTATATCTTGCGTATGTTGTGCCTAGAGGTGTAAAATGGGTAGGGTTGGCATGAACACGACACATGTATGACATGATAAAAGTGGGCATGGCACACGTATGACATGATAAAAACCATATTGTACTGAGCACAAAGCATGTTATAGATCATGCTTGGGCTTTCAAAGTTGCTCCATCATGCCTACGACATGAGCTCGTGTTAACCCAAACATAACACGAGTATGAGCCTATGGCACTAAATACAGTAACCTTAGACAAATTAGACACCATAATAAATAATTGTGGACCATTATAATTTAACATTTTAGTATCTTTTTCCTTTACGATCTTACTATGCGATTAATGTTAACATATATATATATATATATATAAATATAATTTTAAACATTATTTTATAAAAATATTTACATGTGATTGTAAATTAACACATAAATATTATTTTAAATACTACTATATAGTAAATATATTTTATGTGATTGAAAATATATAACTATTTTATATTATGTAAACATATATTTTTTATTTTTTATTTTCACTTATTATATTATTTATCAAAATAAATAATAATAATAAAAAAATATTTTATTATATATTTCAATTATATTTTATCATTATTAATTTTAGTATTTTAAATAAAAAATTAATAAAATATGCCAAGCACAAGTATAATACCATATGAGTCTAACACGAGCATGTTCGTGTTTAGGACTATTGATCATACTGAATTTAAAATTTTATAATACAAATACGATAGGATAGAGAAAAAAATAAATTAACCTAGATACAATACAAGCACGAACAAATTAAGGTTTTTTTGATGTCAGCCAATGGTGGAGGCCTTTAATACTTTCACCTTACTACCCATCTATCATTTTTCCAACTTGAATGCATATCTCTCCTACCCTCTTTCCAAATTAAATGCATGTATAACCAGTACACAATAATTTTGAATTTTTTTATCTGATATTTATTAACTTGTTGATTTCTTAATGATTTTGGGTTTGATATGATTTTTTTATAAAGAAAAAAGTAACATATAAAAACTCATGTTTGCTAGAAAATTTCGCGATCATGATTGCAAGAGGTGAATAATGTACGATGAAAATTGTAGAGTTTTCTTAAAAATTAAATGTGAAGATCTTCCCGAACTCAGATTGAGTCATATCATATATGATTGGAAAGTTAAAAGGATACGATTTAATTTAAATATTTTTTTCAAAATTTTATAGTTTGATTTCCCTTATTGGTGGCCCACCGACTACCCTATGGTGGCCACCGGTGGGCCACCGACGATGCTACATGCCCCCTGCACTTGTACAAGCTATTGGAAAAAATTAAATTTGAAGACCTTTTCAAACTCAGATTGAGGAATATAATATAATTTGGAAAGCTAAGGGGATAAGTTTTAATTTAAATATTTTTTATAATTTTTTGGGTTAATTTTCCCCCGGCGGTGGCCCTTGACGGCCTTATAGTGACCACCGACGGTGCTACCTACCTCCTTACACTTATGTATACTATTGGAAAAAAATAAATTTGAAAACATTTTTAAACTCGGATTGAGACATATGATATATGTTTGGAATGCTAAGAGGATAATTTTTAATTTAAATATTTTTTCATAATTTTCTAAGTTAATTTTCCTCTATCGATGGCCCACCGACCACCCTATGGTGGTCATTGACAGTGCTGCCCCTCGTACTTGTGCACGCTATTGGAAAAAATTAAATTTGAAGACCTTCTAAAACTCGGATTGAGGCAATATATTGTTAGAAAGTTAAGAGAATAAGTTTTAATTTGAATATTTTTAAAAAAATTTTATGGTTAGATTTTCCCACGTCGGTGGCCCACTGACTGCCATATGGTGGCCATCGACAGTTCTGCTCGCTCCTTGCACTTGTACGTGCCATTTAAAAAAATTAAATTTAAAGACTTTTCTAAATTCGGATTGAGACATATGATATATGGTTAAAAAATTAAGAGAATAAAATTTAATTTAAATATTTTTTTCATAATTTTGTGGGTTGATTTTCTCCCATCGTTGGTCCACAGATGACCTTATGGTGGTCACCGATGGTGATGCCCTCTCCTTACACTTGTGCGCATTGTTGGAAAATACTAAATTTGAAGACCTTTTCGGGCTTGGATTCATGCATATTATATATCGTTGGAACGTTAAGAGGATAAGTTTTAATTTAAATATTTTTTTTATAATTTTTTGATTTGATATGAGACTTCAAAAAAATATACAAGTCGGACTGATGTGCGCAATAGACCGATTTGCGCACTGTTGGAAAAATCTAGATTTGAAGACCTTACTTGAATTGGATTTATACATATGATATATAGTTGGAAAACTAAGAGGATAATCTTTCATATAAATATTTTTTTTATAATTTTTTCAATTAGCTAAAATTCTATAAAAATGTGTGAATTAGAATGAGGTTCAAAGTCACTATAGGGCCTATGGTGGCCACCATAGGGCCGTCGATGGGCCACCGACGGGGTGATGTTGACCGCCAACAATTGGTGGCTGCCGTTGGTAGCCCATCGACAATGCTGCCCATGTAATATCTGTTTATTTTTATGTACAGTTGACTTTTGGTTAAAGCCAACGTATAGACCGGTGACTATCAGGTCATAGTTTTGCTTTGGTTTCGAGTTGACTAAGACTGGCTTACTTGATTTTCTTGTAACTATATTTATATGTGCTTGATTAAAGTCAAAGTCCAAGTTAAGTGAAAATCAAAGTCAACCTGCCACATCATCACCTAGACTGGCAGTGGACTGACTGAGATTTTTTTTTTCCTGTACCCATGGCATGTGTAGGAAGGGATTTTGGTTAAGTTCAGTTAGGTATAGTAAGATTACTTGGAGACTAAGTTTGACTTGGTCAAACCTTGGTCAAAAAGTGATCTAGCTTAAAGTACCTTTAAAGAAACCCAAGCTCATTTACACCCTAGAGCAGCCAGCCACCAACTTAAAGAAAGAGATGGAGTGTGTTTTTATAGAGAGAAAAGTAGAGAAAACAAGAGAAAGAGAGGGAGATCAAGTATTTTCACAATTTCTCAAGAGGAAAGTTAGAAATCAAGGGGCACAGGGGAGGCCGGCCATCTTTTGCTCAAAACTTGGTAGATTTTAAGGGTAGATCTAGCTAGTTTTGTGGGGTTTGAAAGCAAATCAAAGGTAGGGACCCATACCTATACTTGATTTGGTTGAGTTCAGAGGTTATATGCATGTTTTGCTTTAAATCTAGCTAGTTCTTTCTCTTATCTTTGTGTGTTGTGAATGTTTCCTTTGAAATACTATCATTGGTTGCTGTATTGTGGTATTTGTGATGTTGCAAATGTGATTTGAGTGGAACAAGGCTTGATCTAGTATTGTAAAGAGGTGAAAATGCATGTGCTGTGAATTTTTGAAAAATTTCTAAAATTTTTGTGAACTTTGACCTCTTGTAACTCTGGTTATGGGTGTCTAAAATTTTAGCAAATTTTCTGCACTAAATTGGGTTTGATATGAATTATTTGGATTTTGAATCACTGTATTTGGATTCATATAGAGAGAGAACCGATTTTTACAAAACCATTGGTTGATTGGCGATTTCTGAAAAAATTTCTGCACAATAACCCACGGGGTTTTGCTGTGATTGAATGGTTTTTAGTTTTCTTTATTTTTTAATCATATTTTTCCCTTTTAATTCAATGCATCATGGTTCTTTTGGCTTTGGAATTTCTCAATTTGGAGTTAAGATGAGAGTTTTATGAATTTTACAATTTTACTCAGTTTTTGGAAAATCTTGGAATAGAACAATACTTTTGTACCACGGGATTTCACTGTTTTCCTAAGGTTGTAATTTTTGTTAATTTTGTAGCATATTTTTCCCCTATACTATATTAAGTCATGGACATATTGGTTTTGGAATTATGGGAATCTAAGTTAGAATGAGTTAGTTATGATTTTTACACAATCAATTGAACATGTTGAAATTGGTTTGATTAAATTAATATATTATAGTAAATACATTACTACTAGTTTTAGAAGTGGTACCTTTTGCTTGGTTAGTTCCCTTTATGCCAATAAATAGTAAAGTATAATTTTGAGGTTTAATTAAGTTATATTTTATTTAATTAAGTTTTTATTAAGTTATTTTACTATTTAATGAACATGTCAATTTCACTTAGAACCCTTTATATAGAAAGATATTTCATAATGTTTAATTCCCTTCTTTTACACTTTGATTTCTTATTTAAAGTTTAAATTTATTTTAATATATGATTTATACTTTTTTTGGATTATATACGATAAGGTGCGATATTTAATTCCGAATAAGTCTTACTGAATTGAATGAGCTTTGACTTTGTTATTGAATGCTTTGGATTCTGCATTTGCTTTAGATACTGAATTAATGTGTACCATTGTTATGAGAATCATGAGCATTCATATGCATCGAAGTATGAATCGATTTTTACCACGAGAATCATATTTTGAAAATTTTGAATTGAAAAGTCATGGCTATGCATACGTAGGCATCTATATTTAGTGAATGGAGCTTATATGAATGTATTATGTGAATCGTTTTATTGAGGTCCCACTAACTAGTGAGTGGAGAGTTTGGATTCTAGTATGTGCGCACATGCGAGTGTATTGGTATATATGGTGGCTGTAACCCCAGCACTTGCATGATGCGATACCGTTTCCTCTAAAAGATTAAGTGTAAAGAGTTTCCTTAAAAGTATGTATGTAAGCTACTTTGAAAAATAACAGTTGCCGACGGGTAACTAGCTCCAGTGTGACTAAGAAGAGTTGGACTTAGATGTCATGATTTATGAAAAGTTCTACGATGTTTGTTTTCTACGACGATTTATGAAAAGTTTGTGAGCACTTTTTTGCATGTTTCACGCAAACAGGATGGTAAGTTGGTGGAGGAGCTTATCATTAAGAAGCTGAGGTTGAGTCAGGAGCCGACATCCTTCCATAGTGACATAGTAACCGAGCTCCATTAAGCCGAGGTGAAGGCAAAGAGATCATCCAACAGGCCACTCTAGGGCCTAGGAAAAGGGATCTTGATGGAAGGATCGCCATCTCATCGCATAACAGCATCTACTTCAACATCATTATCCAGAGCTGATTGCAAGGAGATTGGTGTGTTTAAGGAGACAATGCGCCAGGATTTGGATCGAAAGAAGCTCAATGTAGTCAAGTTCCTGAGTGGCTTTATTGCATCTATATCTCTAGCTGATGGTGGCGTGCAACATGTTGACTTAAAGGAGTTTGATTAGTTGAATGCGATGTATCATTAGTACATGGATCAATACTGGGACAACCCTAGCTAACAGGCAACTCTCACTGATCACATGACTCATTTGGACTTTGAATTTCCTCGAGCAGCAGAGGCAAGCACGGATGATGAGGATTATGAAAAAAAAGAGGACCCTAAAGAAGAAGAGGACCTCAAGAGTTTCCTAAAGAAGACTGAAGAGAGAGAGATTAGTTACTTCCTTGTCATAGTAGTAGTAGTAGTTAGGAGCTATGACTTGTGATTTGTGACTATTTGACTGCTTTCTTTAATTATGTGTTGTATGACAAAGTGCCTTATAATTAAAGTAATATTCTATGTTATTCTTAGTTGTCTCTCTTATCAAGCTCTCATGTTATCTTATATGGAACTCTTTTGTTCAAGATGCCACGCGTTGCACGGGACACTAACAGCACGCACAAGAACAACACGATGAATACGGCCAATCGACTGCTTAACGTCAAATGGAATCAATGGAGTGGTGGAACAGTTCACGCAATTTCATCCTCCAGTGTTTGAAGGCTCAACCAATCCATTGGTAGCTGAGGACTGGATTCGAGAACTTGAAAAGACTTTCACACTGATGGAGTGTTCAGAATCCCAGAAGGTTGTATGCACCACGTTCGTGCTCAAAAAGGGGGTCGGTCATTGATTGGATATGGTCAAAAGAGCTTACCACACCAAAGAGAATCTAATGATGTGGACTTACTTCAAGGAACTATTCCTAGAATGTACTTCCCAATTGTGAAGCGAGATGAGAAAAAAGATAAATTTCTGAAACTAACTTAGGGAAATCTTTCCTTAGTCAAGTATGAACGAAAATTCGATGAGCTTTCTCGCTATGTGCCACACCTAGTGGATACCGAGGAGCATAAGGCAAGGCGATTTGAGAAAGGACTGTGACCAGATCTCTACAATGTTATAGCCGTGTTGCGATTGCTGACCTATGAATAGGTATTGTAACGAGTCCAGTTGATTACACAAGATCCAATCCCAAAAGAGACCAAGACTACAGGGCAAAGTTCATCCGCTAAAAGGAGAACTTAGAGTGGAAGTAATCAGGACAAAAGGAAAACTAATAGAAGGAGGTAGAGCAATAACTGTAACAATAGAAATGACAACAAGAAGCCTAATGGAATCGGGAATCGACCTTACCTTCCTCAATGTGAAGCATGTGGCAGGAATCATACTGAAAAGTGTTAAAGGAAGTCTAGAGTGTGCTTGAAATGCGACAAGACATATCACATGATACGAGACTGTCCCAAACTTAGTGGAAGAAGGCAGCAGCCCACTCAAGGACGAGTGTTCACGTTAACAAGAGAGGCAGCTAAAAAGGATGAAGCTATAGTGGTGGTAGGTATGGTTTCTTTACAAGGATTGGATGCATATGCTTTATTTGATTTGGGTGTTACACATGCGTTTGTATATAGACGGTTTGCATCTAAGTTAGCACTAGAATCAGCTCGTCTTGATGACAATTTGTGTGTTGCTACACCATCTGGTGTTAGTATGTGTGCCTCGTTTGTGTTGGGTTTTTGTGAAGTGTGCCTTGGAAACGAGTTGTACAGATTGGTTGTCTAAGAGCAGAGCTTGTATTGACTACAAAGAGAAGAGGATATTGTTTAGCCCTATGGGCAACCAGTATTTCAAGTTTGACGGGTCGAAGCCGAAGTCACCACCAAAATTTTTGACTGCATTGCAAGTGCTGAAATGTTTGTGTAAAGACTGCCAAAGATTTATTATCAGTGTCTATGACAATGAACCCATATCTCTGAAACTGCAAGACGTCAAGGTAGTTCGTGACTTCCTAGGCGTGTTTTTTGAGGAGTTACCATCGGATCATGAAGTAGAGTTCACCATTGACTTGGTACCGGGATCAGCGCCCATTTCGAAGGCACCCTATAAGATGGCACCAGTAAAGTTGAAGGAGCAATTACAAGACCTTTTAGATAAAATTTTCATCAAATCCAGTGTTTCACTTTGGGGAGCACCAATTTTGTTCGTAAAAAAGAAGGACGGCTCAATGCGGCTGTGCATTGATTACCATGTGCTCAATAAAATAACGATTAAGAATAAGTATCTGTTACCGAGAATTAACGACTTGTTCAATCAACTTTAAGGAGCGAGTATTTGCTCAAAGATTGGCCTACATTCAGGTTATCACCAGCTAAAAATCAAGGAAGGAGACAGACTGAAGAGTGCTTTTCGAACCAGATATGGCCATTATAAGGCCATTTAGGTTGAAAAATGCATCAGCAGCATTCATGGACTTTATGAACCTAGTGTTTCATGACTACCTAGATAAGTTTGTTGTGGTATTCATCGATCACATTCTTATCTACTCAAAGACGGCTGATGAATATGAAGAGCACCTGGAGTTAGTTTGTAGAGGTTGAGAGAAAAGCAGTTGTATGCGAAGTTTAAAAAGTGCCAGTTTTGGTTGGAAAGCATCATTTTCCTTGGTCATGTGATATCGAATAAGGGTATCTAAGTAAACCCCAATAAAGTTACAGCAGTCCATGACTGGAAAAGACCAACTAACATTGGAGAAGTCAGAAGTTTTCTAGATCTAGTTAGGTACTACCGCAGATTTGTGCAGGGATTTTTTAAGATTGCAAAGCCGATGACGTAGCTGTTGAAGAAGAAGAGCAAGTTTATTTGGTCTAAAGAGTGTAAAGAGAGTTTCCTGGAACTCAAGAAGAAGCTGATTTCAGTACCTATTCTCACTCTACCGAATAATGAAGACAACTTTGTGATCTACAGCGATGCTTCGGGTAAAACTTTGTGTTGTGTCCTCATGTAGAATGACAAAGTAATCGCGTACGCTTCGTGCTAATTGAAGTCGTATGAGCGCAACTACCCTACACATAATTTAGAGCTTGCAGCGGTGGTGTTTGCACTTAAGATTTGTCGTCGTTACTTGTATGGATCAAAGTGCGAAATCTATATTGACCATAAAAGTCTCAAATACTTCTTCACTTAGAAGGAACTGAATATAAGGTAAAGAAGGTGGCTGAAGCTGGTAAAAGACTATGACTGCTCGATTAACTATCATCTGGCCAAGGCAAACGTAGTATCAGATGCACTGAGTAGAAAGTATACGGGTTTCAGCGGAAGCTTAATTACTACCCAACCACGTATTTTGGAGAATTTGAGAAGAATAGGTATTGAATTAGTTCCTAATCAATATTCATCCATGTTGGCCTCGCTCTCTATTCAACCTATGATCATGGATAAAACAAAGGAAGACCAAGTTAAGGACACGACTCTTATGAAGATTAAAGATGAAGTAATTCAAGGGAAGAAACCAGAGTTCAATCTAGTTGGAGATGGAACGTTGATTTGATACTCGTTTGTGTGTGTTAAATGTTGAAGAAATCAAGAAAGAAATTTTAGTAGAAGCTCATTATACATCTTACACTGTTCATCCGAGAGCTACCAAGATGTATAAAGATGTCTCGAGAACGTTTTAGCTGTTTGGCTTGAAGCAAGATGTAGCAAAGTTCGAGAAGCAGTGCTTTACATGTTAGCAGGTGAAGATTGAGCACTAGAGACCATCTGGTTTGTTAAGACAGTTGTTGATTCCAGAATGGAAGTAGGACCATATTGACATGGATTTTGTTATCGGTTTACCCTTGTCTCAGTAAGGCAACGATGCTATTTGGGTGATTGTCGACTGACTTATAAAATCGGTTCAATTTCTACCCATGCAAATGACTCACTTGATGGAGAAATTGGCTCAACTATACGTGGATGAGATTGTACGACTTCATGGTGTACCAGTGTTGATTGTATCAAACCGAGACTCAAAGTTCACGTTATCATTCTGGAGGAGCTTACATAAAGCTTTAGCGACAAAGTTGAACTTCAATACCACCTTTCATCCTCAGATCGATGGCCAATCGGAGCAGATTATCTAGACATTGGAAGATATGCTGAAAGTATGCATACTAGATTTCCAAGGAAGTTAGAAAAAACACATTCCATTAGTGGAGTTCGCTTACAACAATAGTTATCTCTCTACTATTGGGATGGGTCCGTATGAAGCTCTCTATGGAAGAAAGTGTAGATCTCCATCGCATTAGGATGAGATTTGTGAAAGAAAGCTTATCGGACCAGAAATTCTATAATAGATTAATAACTCCATCAACAAGATAAGGCAGAGTATAAAGGTTGCACAAGATCGACAGAAGAGTTACACTGATAGTCGACAAAAAGATCTAGAGTTCGAAGTTAGGGAGAAAATGTTTTTCAAAGTTACATCATTGAAGGATGTAATGAGGTTTGGTAAAAAGGGGAAGCTAAGTCCTCGTTACATCGGACTTTTCGAGATACTGAAAAGAGTTGGGATTCTAGCTTATCGTTTAGCGCTACCTTCCAAGATGTCTAACATTCATGATGTTTTTCATGTATCCATGCTACGTAAGTATGTGCATGATCCTTCTCACATCATCGAGTATGAACTATTAAAAATATACAAGAACCTAACGTATGAGGAAAAACCAATGAAGATCTTGGATCGGAAAGAGCAAATACTGCGGAATTGGAAAATTTCACTCTTGAAAGTATTCTGAAGAAACCACGCAGTCGAAGAAGCAACTTGGAATGACAAAATGAAAGCCAAGTATCTATTTCTGTTCGAGTAAATACTCAACTCCTCACATTTAATTTTGAGGTCGAAATTTTTTTTTAGGAGGGATGAGTTGTAATATATGTTTACTTTTGTGTATAGTAAACTTTTGGTCAAAATTAACTCTGATCAAAGTCAACGCATAAATTGGTGATTGTCAAGTCATGATTTTGCTTTGGTTTTAAGAACCAAGACTGGCTTACTTATTTTTTTATAACTGTATTTAAGTGTGCTTGATTTTACTAGTTAAAGTCAAAGTCAAAGTTAACCACGTCATCACTTAGATTGGCAGAGGACTGAGTGAGATTTTTTCTTCCTGTACACATAACATATGTAAGAAGGGGTTAGTTAGGTGCAGTAGGATTACTTGGAGACCAAGTTTGACTTGGTCAAACTTTGGTCAAAATGTTATATAGCTTTTGTCATCTTATTAAAACCCTAACCTTACTATTTAAAGCACCTTTAAAGAAATCCAAGCTCATTTGCACCCTAAAGCAGCCAGCCACCAACTTAGAGAAAGAGAGAGAGTGTATTTTTAGAGAGAGAAAAGTAGAGAAAGCAAGAGAAAGAGAGGGAGATCAAGCATTTTCAAGATTTCTCAAGAGAAAACCTAGAAGGTAAGGGGCATAAGGGAGGTCAACCATCTTTTGGTCAAGACTTGGTGGATTTTAAGGGTAGATCCAGCTGGATTTATGGGGTTTGAAAGCAAATCAAAGGTATGGACTCATACCCATACTTGATTTGGTTGAGTTTGGGGGTTATATGCATGTTTGACTTTGGATCTAACTAGTTCTTTCTCTTATCTTTGTGCGCTATGAATGTTTCCTTTGCAATACTATCATTGGTTATTATATTTTGGTATTTGTGATGTTAGAAATGTTATTTGAATGTAGCAAGGCTTGATCTAGTCTTGTAAAGAGGTGAAAATGCATGGGCTGTGAATTTTGAAAAAATTTCTGAAATTTTTGTAAACTTTGACTGCTTGTAACTCTGGTTATGGGTGTCCCAAATTTTGGCAATTTTTTTGTAATAAGTTGGGTTTGATAGAAATTATTTAGATTTTGAATCATTGGATTTGGATTCGTATAGAGAGAGAACCGATTTTTGCAAAATCATTGGTTGATTGGGGATTTCTAGAAAAATTTCTACACACTAACCCATGGGTTTTGCTGTGATCGAATGGTTTGTAATTTTTCTTATTTTTTAGTCATGTTTTTCCCTTTTAATTCAATGGGTCATGGTCAGTTTGGCTTTTTTAATACGAGAGTTTTATGAATTTTATAATTTTACTCATTTTTTGAAAAATCCTGGAATAGAATAGTACTTTTGAACCGTGGGATTTCACTGCTTTACTAAGGTTATAATTTTTGTTAATTTTGTTATATATTTTTCCCCTATACTATGTTAAGTCATGGACATATTGGTTTTGGAATTATGAGAATCTAAATTAGAATGAGTTAGTTATGATTTTTACAAAATTAGTTGACACATGATGAAATCGATTTGATTAAATTGATATATTATAGTAAATACATTACTACTAGTTTTAGAAGTGTTACCTTTTGCTTGGTTAATTTCCTTTATGCCAATAAATAGTAAAGTATGATCTTGAGGTTTAATTAAGTTATATCTTGTTTAGCTAAGTTTTTATTAAGTTATTTTACTATTTAATGAACATGTTAATGATACTTAGAACGCTTTACATAGAAAAATATTTCATAATGTTTAATTTCTTTCTTTTACACTTTGATTTCTTATTTAAATCTTGAATTCGTTTCAATATATGATTTATATTTTTTTTGGATTATATGCGATAAGGTGCGATATTTAATTATGAATAAGTCTTACTAGATTGAATGAGTTTTAACTTTGTTATTAAATGTTTTAGATTCTGCATATTTGCTTTGGATATTGAGCAAATGCGTACCATTATTATGATAATCATAAGTATTCGTTTGCATCGAAGTATGCCATAGAAGTCTTTGGTTTCTGCATAACTCAATCGATTTTTCCTATGAGAATCATGTTTTGAAAATTTTAAATTGAAGAGTCATGACCATGCATACATAGGCATCTGTATTAAGTGAATGGAGCTTATATGAATGCGTTATTTGAATCTTTTAGTTGAAGTCCCACTAACTAGTAAGTGGAGAGTTTAGATTCTTATATACGCGCATATGTAAACGTATTGGTGTATGTGGTGGTTGTAACCCCAGTACTTATATGACGCGGATACAAACGGATCTCTTCCCCACTCACATCGTTTCCTCTAAACGATTAAGTGTAAAGAGTTTCCTTGATAGTATGTCTATAAGCTTCTTTAAAAAATAACAGTTGCCGACGTTGGAAAGTTATAATTAAGTATGATCTTGATATATAGTTGAAAAGTTAAGAAGATAATCTTTAATTTGTATATTTTTTTTTTCATATTTTTTTGGGTGGATTTATTAATCCAAAAAAATATATTATTTTGTTTAAAATTAAATTACATTTTAAAGACGATGTCAACAAAGAAGAAGAAAAAAAAAAAAAAGAAGAGGAGAGAGCAAGATGGCAATAACAATGGAAAAAAGAAGGTGAATTGACCAATAAAATGTGTCCTTTGTATCGATATTTATGACGGTATGAGAGATTTAAACCGACTAAATAATTTAATTATCAATTTAATATATTTAAAAGGTATAAATAAATTCAAACTAAAATTTTAATTTTATAAAAATATAACTACTTTATATTAATGTATATGGAGTCGGTTATAACATAATAAAAAAAAACGAATTAATTTTCAGATGGACCGGAGCGGCACGCCACATTTAATTCCGCCTCTTGATGGCGATAAATGGACACTTGGCGGAGAAGGGAAGCAACGGAATCTTCAAACGGTGTCACTTGGTAAGCAGGTTTAAAATTTTACAAAAAATAAAAGAAAAAAAGAAGGCACTGTAGATCTGCTGGCAATTAAACACCAATTCATTAAAATTAGCTATAAAACAACGGATTTAAATATCAATCATTTTCTCGAAGCGCTCGCTTTCTCTCTCTCGCTGAGCTTCCCTGTAAAGACCAGCACAGATCTGAATCGGGATTCATAAGATCTCAATCTCAGCCTTCTTCGCCTCCATTTCTTCACGTAACTTTCTTCTACTTGCCTCGTTTTCTCCTTGTGGGCACTAGATCACATTTGTAATTGTTTTTTTTTTATGCATTTGGTCATGTGAAACTAGCTTTTAACCTTAAATTTTTCTTTTTTTGATTGTTTTCTCATTAACTTCTGGGTTTGGATAAGTGGGTTCCTGGATTTTGATTTAGAAGTGCAGTTTCTCTCGGGTGTGTTAGCTTGTTAATTGCCTAACTTCGATGTGGTATTTGGCATTTCGGTTACTTATTTTTAATCATACCTTAGGAAATGGGAAATGGATTTTGAAGATTTAGGTTAGCAACAATAGCGCATGGTGTTATAGAATGTTATACCAAATGCAGAGCTAGAAGCTATTAACAATACCTGCAGTGTTTCTGAGCATGTTTAAACTTCGTTTTGCATTGATTTCAAAATAATAGGTAAACCCAAATTGCCAATAAGTTTAATTGGGAAGTGATTAAAGGGAAGGGTATAATCTAATACTCTGAAAATGATGTGGTAGAAGATATAGCTAAGGTAGTTTAGATATCTCTTAGGTTATTAGGCTATAAAACTTTTGGGAAGATGTTAGTTTTGATGTGAGCTTGGCATAAATCAGGATATGTTTGTGGAGTAAATGTTGACAATATTCTTTCTCTCTCTCTCTCTTTCAAAGCATAATATATATATCAAACCTACTTCCTAAGAGCTTAAGTGTTCGAAATCAGTGGTAATTTAATATAGTATCAGAGATTCATATCTTAGACACCTAGGTTCAACTCTTATTATCGTCACATTACTACCCATTAAAATGAATTAGCACTTGTAAGGATAAAAATGGCCTACAAGTGGGGGGGAATGTTGATAATATTCTCTCCCCCTTTCTCCTAAAGCATAATATACATATCAAACTCATCTCCTAACAGCTTGAGTGTTTGGAATTAGTGGTAATTTAATACGGTATTAGAGCTTTAAATCCTAGACACTTAGGTTCAACTTTTATTACCGTCACATTACCACCCATTAAAATGAATTAACACTTGTAAGGATAAAAAATAGCCTACAAGTGCGGGGGAAATATTGACAATATTCTCTCTCTCCCTCTCTCCCAAAGCATAATATACATATCAAACCCACCTTCTAACAGTTTAAGTGTTTGGAATCAGTGGTAATTTAATATGGTATCAGAGCTTCAAATCCTAGACGCCTAGGTTCAACTCTTATTACCGTCACATTACCACCAATTAAAATAAATTAACACTTGTAAGGACAAAAAATGGCCTACAAGTGCGAGGGAATATTGATAATATTATCTCTCCCTCTCTCCTAAGGTATGATATACATATCAAAGGAATGTTAATAATATTTTCCCTCTCCCTCTCTCCTAAAGTATGATATACATATTAAATCCAC
Source organism: Rhamnella rubrinervis (assembly GCA_007844105.2). Classification (NCBI taxonomy): domain Eukaryota; kingdom Viridiplantae; phylum Streptophyta; class Magnoliopsida; order Rosales; family Rhamnaceae; genus Rhamnella; species Rhamnella rubrinervis. The sequence goes on along the minus strand of CM017575.2, from coordinate 7,004,845 downwards.
CTTCTTACAGCTTAAGCTTTTGGAATCAGTGGTAATTTAATATTATATACGTTTTGACTTTGAAGAAGACATAGTCACTTTGAAGATTCGTTTTATTATATTAATTTGGATTTCTTGGAACTACATTAAAACTTTCATTAAAATGAAAAAGGTTTTTTTTTTTTTTCATTGGGATGGGTGAAGGCCCAATGTCTTCCATACACATGTCAAGTTGAATAAATGAATGCAGCCTCAACCAGAGAGATCAATCTGCACCTTTGATTTTAGGCTGTGGGCAGTGCAGAACTCATTAATCTGCGACCTGCAAGTTTTCCGAAACCGAACTGAAGAATAGAACTGTTACTTTCCAAAAATGCTTACTGAAAATCAAAGGAAGAAGGTCCATTTTCTCACATAGTTCGTCGGTCAAACCAACGATTCTCTTCTCAAAGTAATAGAGAGATCTTTTTCTAGGTAGACTTCTATCAATGCAAAGAAAGAACCATCCCTTGCTATTTGTTTGTTCTGTTGAATGGCATGCCAGATGTGCATGCGAGAAAGTGAAAACAAGGTGTATAAGACTAATGGTATGCTAAATTATCCATACAATAGACAATGCCAAGGGAATTTTATGATTTTGGGGAAGCATGGATGCAGGTCTTGCCAAATTTTATTTATATTTTCCTAATAATGCCAAACAACCTGTTTTACTTGATTAGTTTCTAGAAATCAGTTCCATGCTACTACTTATCATTTACTTATTGTTAGCATCATCTAATTGTGTGCTGACATGTGTACTGCATTGCCATTCCAACAGATAAAATGGTTAGCTTTTATGTTTTGAAGTGATATAACATGCACAAAACCATGTTTGGCTTCAAATAAAAGTAGCAAAGTGGATCCTGGTGAATTTGGATAGTATGCAACTTTTTAGATTGATCAGTTTTCTCATCTGAAGAAAATATGATTAAAAATGGAAATCAATTTTTTGAGTTCTGTAGTTCTGTTGTGACTTGTGCTAGTTTTGGCAGGCTTATTACTAGAATAATCATGTCTAGGAGGCTGGTGAATCCTGCACGACGCATTGCTGATGGTGGAGGCCTCCCATTTGCGGGTTCCTCGCAATCCAAATCACGCCCATCACCTTTACTATCAATAGGGCTTGTTGTTGTGGTACTTTTCGTTGTTTTATTTCCACTTTCCTTTTTCCCCCTTGTTCTATCCCTTTGCATAATCTTGATTCTTGTGTAATGGGAAAATATGACCGAGTGACTGACTAAATGTGCATGTTCTCTTCTTAATAGATACCCAATTGTAGTACTTAAACATAATTATCCAAATGAAATTTGTTTTAATTTGGAAAGTATTGACTAATTTGTTATTTGTTTGTAAAATGTCAGGGTGCAATTCTCCTTGTTATCTATTGTTATGGTGGGCCAGGTTTGTATTGGGTTTGCAACTTCAATTCTAGTGACTAGTGTTGGAATATGTCTATGAAATTTTTTTGCCACTGTTTGTTATTTTACTTCATGAATAACATATATATATATATATATATATTTATTTATTTATTTTATTTGGGTTTGCATGACAGGTGGACTGAGTATTAAAGAGAATGTAATTAAAGTTGAAGGTAAATTTCATAACATAATTTTTCTAAAATGAATTTTCATGCCTCTAACATACTGCAATATGTAGGTTTTCATTCATTTTGTCTGCTGTAAATGAAATCAACTTGTTCAAAATAAATTAACAAACATGGATTTAACGTTTAAAATAACATAAATAGACCTACATATTTTGTTTCTAACCATTCTTATAATGCACCCCCTGCTTTTTACGTAAATAAATAAAAAAAGGTTGATTCTTTCAGATTTCCTAGAAAATGGTAGGTACCAAAGAGTGGGAGGATGTGTTGTAGAAGTGTTTTTTTCTAGTGGCATATTTTGGATTTTGCAATAATACTGTTAGTGTGCCAAATTTTGTAAGAGGGAGGAATTTTTCCATTGTCAATATCTCTAGTATGTGTATGCAGGTGGGGTTTCATGTGCATTTGAAGTCCAGAGAGCAATACCCATATTGAAGAAAGCATATGGTGATAGCATGCATAAAGTGATGCATGTAGGTCCTGACACATGTTCAGTGGTAACTCAGTTATTAAAAGAGGAGGATACTGAAGCCTGGGGTGTGGAACCATATGAGTTAGATGATGCTGATACAAATTGCAAGAGTCTTGTGCGCAAAGGCATTGTGCGAGTGGCTGATATCAAGTTTCCTCTTCCATACCGAGCAAAATCATTTTCTCTTGTAATAGTGTCTGATGCTGTGGATTACTTGTCTCCAAAATATCTTAACAAAACTATTCCAGAGTTGGCGAGGGTATCAACTGCTGGTATTGTAATATTTGCTGGTAAGTCTCATTAAACTTATGTTCTCTTTATTTTATTTTTTTATTCTTTTGCATGCTAAAACCCTACATCTGTACTACAAAACTAATTCTCATGAAAATGACTGCTCTGGCTCGCTAACATAAACAAGAGGAAACCAGGTCATTTAGATGATCTCAATAGATGTTGGAAATCAGTTTGAACCATGAAAGTGGCACGAGTTGTAGAAAGCTAAAAGAAAACTAAAGATCAATATTTTCCTTCACGAAGTCAGTTATGTAAACAATGAAAGAGAAATATATGAAACCTCTCTCTTTCCCTCTTCTTTCGTCACTCATTTTTCTCCTTAATGCAATTCTTGCCTGATGCCGAAGTTACAAACTCTTTCTCCCCCTCTCTTGTTTAAAGTGATTTACCCAAATGATATTTTCTGAGTTGATACAATATTTTGGTTGGCTTTGGTTTTGACATTATTTAAGTTCTTTTCCAAATGCTATGTAAATTGTGTGAAAATCTCTCTTCATGATGGAAGTTGGTTTACAAAGTGCTGCTGCAAAGTTCCCTGATGAATACTTGGGATATGATATGGTGAAAAGTGTTCTATTGCTTTATAGAAAATTCAACTCCAGCTGATAGGGATAAATCTAGCCTGATTCTTGCCTTATTTCACTTAGTCTAAAGTATGAGGTTCAGTGGTGGCATTCTACTGATATATTCGATGTATTTTCTTAGTTACTGACTGTACATGGATGCTATATAATGAAAGGTATTAGTTTAGGACAATATATACAGGCATCTATGCATACTATATTACCTGGTTATTATTCCCTTTGAACATTAGCTTATGTGAAGGTAACTGATATTATGAAATTATGGAATTCTCTTTTCATCTGTAGGTTATCCAGGTCAGCAAAGGGCTAAAGTTGCAGAGTTGTCCAAATTTGGACGTCCAGTAAGTACATGCTTCGAATTAATCTATACTTTAATTATTGTTGAGTATTTAAAAGCATGTGGTTTGGGTTTCTAGATGACCATGGATCATCAACAAGAATTGGAAAACTTTGATGCATTATGATTAGTACATTACCTAAGTTTTGAGTAGAAGTGCACACTGTACGATGAAAAAAGGACCTGTATAATGCTTTCAATTTACCAAAGGCATCATATTGGTCTTGTTAGTTGTTACTACTGTTGAAGTTTTGAGATGGTAGATGGAATAATATTGTTGGTTTGTATTATCAACATAGTCAGTTCGTTTGAATAAACACATATAATTGATAGTACTTTGAATCTTTGTGTTTGATTGTTAGATTAAGCGGAGATGAAATTTCTTTCATGGAAGGAAAGAACTGTTGTGAAAGGAATAATGTTTCATAATTCTTAGTTAACTTCTTGGTTTTAGTTCTATCTGTTCCTCCTGTCTGGCACTGAATAGACTTACCCGGTGCAAGATATGTCAGAACACAGAATTTGTAAAGTCTATTTTAGACTCATTTTCTTTATTTGGCCAGAGCAAGTGCAACAGTGTCAGTTCTGTAAAGCTTTGATATTGCTGTAATGACAATCTCAGTGGTAGTTTTCACTCTTTTGTGTCGCTTCTTTTAATTCTAACATAAGAATAAACTGTATAATATTTTAAAACACTTTGGCAGGCCAAATTGCGAAGCTCATCTTGGTGGATAAGGTATTTTCTCCAAAACAATTTGGAAGAGAATGAAGCAGCTTCAAAGAAGTTTGAACAGGCTTCAACCAAGAGGTCATATCAGCCTGCCTGCCAAGTTTTCCACCTTTACTCTAATCATTGAGAATCTTCAGCTCTTTAGGTTAAAACCATGCACATATGCCTTCAATACCCAAATTGTAATTTTTTTATGCCATGGAAATTGCAGAGCCACATTTTTGTTTTTTTTTAAATATAGACAGTAGATAAATCTGATAATTGTATTTATTGGGGAAGTGATTATCCATATGAAATTGGGCTTCCTTCAACTTCACCATGTTCTTTGAAGTTAGGTATCTTTCTCACTATTTTTCTATTCACCATGTATTCCAAAACTAGTGTTTATAAGTTTAGAAAACAGATGAGTTTATGTCCCTTTTCATCATAGAAGCCAATTATCCACATAAAAGTCAAACAGTGTTGTAGGAATTTGGCCTGCTGAGCTGCTGGGGATTTTCAATGTGGTAAGCCCATCTCTGATTTTGTTCTTTATATCAGAAAGTTGGCCATAACTTATAAAGCATAGATAGGGTAGGAAAAAAGTAAAGTGAGAATGAGAAATGAAGGCTGGGGAAAAAATTTGCTAAAAATTAGTAATGTAACTAAATTTGATAACTAGACATGGATAATACATTTCTGCATGAGACTTTTAATAAAGAAGTGTACATGGCTCAACCCTCTAGTTTTGTCGATGACTCAAAACCATCACATGTTTGTCATCTCCGAATACCTTTATATAGTTTAAAACAAGCCTCACATCCTAGTTCACAAAGCTCAGACTTTCAGGTTTTAGATCGAACACTTCCTTATTTATTTATATTCTAAAGGACATTGTTTTGTTCTTTCTTATCTATGTAGATAACTTACTAGTTAGTGGTAACTCCACCCCCTTCATGACGGACTTCATCAAAGCTCTGTCACGCCAATTCTCCGTAAAGGATACGTCTTCTTCACTATTTTCTGAGAGTTTATTTCTACCGCCAATGGCTTATTTTTGTTCCAACGTAAGAACATTCATGACCTCCTTGATCATTTCCAAATGGTGGGCATCAAAGATTACATCACTCCCTTGTCCACATCTAGCTCTCTTACACTTCCAAATGGATCTCCTCCAATAGATCCTACTTAATATCGAAATCTTATTGGAGCGATACAATATTTATCACTCACTCGTCCTGAGATTGCATGCCTAGTAAATAAATTGGCACATTTCATGCATTCTCTAACTTAAATTCATTAAATTACAGCCAAACTACTTCCTCAGTATCTTAAAAACACCATATACCATGGTTTTTCTCCCCGGCATGATTTGCACACATCTGTCATAGCGTATTTAGACACCGATTGGACTGCAAATAATCAATGTAGGTATAACCCAAACAACACAATGCCCCCAACCCCAATAATCCAATTCCAGCAAACAGTACCCTTACTGATTCAATAATACCCTTATCTGCATGCTTAACATAGCAGCCGCTAAAATCAGTAATTCTCTCAGTAAAGCAACCATCATCATCCACTGCTACAATCAGGTTCTCTCCCTACAAGCAAACAAGACATAGTCAAATGTTATGTAAACAAGGACCATATGAGCTGCAGAAAAAATGAGCGCATGAATTCCCTATGGAATGAAACATCACCAAAGCATTTTATAAACTTTGAAATGATGTATTGCAAGCAACTTTATTAATAAAAGAACACACAGTGCATGGTCTTAGGATGAGAAATATTGAAGCTACAAAAAAAGAAAATAAAATAAACCAAAGGGCAAAATACACTCACCACCCCTGGCTTTTACTAGAATTACACAGAACACCTCATTTTAAAATACATGCACCCTTAAAAAAAGAATTACACTCACCTCCATTCTGTTAATCAACAGATGAGTTGACAAATAGAATATTGTTTTTTGGAGAATCTAAGTACATGGATGGTCTTTGTAATTTTAACAAAAGCAGTGGTCAGTTTGTTTTGCCTAGAGATAAAATAAAACAAACTAGCATTGCAAAATTTCCACAACATCCTTTCAACATATATTGAGCATAACATAACAAATGGATAATCCTTGAACTCTCTAACAGATGATGCCCAAAAGGATGTGAGGAACTCAATTTGATACCAGATGTAAGATTAAAAAAACTTGAAGTAGAAGGAAAGAACATAATTTGAAGGCAATGAAGCAAAGAAACAAATGATGTTGCACTAAATACTTTCAACACATAACTCGAAGCATAATAGCACTAACTTTAAGAAAATTACACAAAATCAGAGTTGACATACATAAGATACACAAACAAGCTCAATTTATTGCAATTAATCACATAAATTTACACCTTGAAGCTGTAGCATTAAAATGTATCTGGGTGCTAACCTTTCTGATGATATCATTTTCACTGCAAACATAATAATCATCTTCACCAAATGTAGGAGCACAATGAACAATTCCAGTAACATAGTTGTCCGCCACAACTCTAAATGCTACATCAGAGAACTCTGAAAAGTAATTGAACAGTTGTTCATACCTGCAGAGTACACTTTCTTTAAATTGCTATGCTCCTAAAAAAATCTATAAAGCAATTACATATTATTCCAAAAAAAAAAAATTGAAAGAAAGAGAGCAAAATAAAAATTAAAAAATTTGTAGCTGTCTAAAAGTACTATACAAACTCCTATAGTAGTTATGCAAAAGGATAACAGAAAAACTTACTTCAATCCCACCAGTGAAGGCCCTGAGACTTTCTCCAAAACCACACAAGAATCCTCAACATTGTCCTTCCCAACTGATGATCCCCTTGGTCTTTGAATTTGATTTTTTAGAAACATCAACAGGTCCATTTACTACAATTGATTTTGGTTTCTCACTGGGAAAATCAGACAACTGAGATTCAGCAACTACATAAATTTTTCCGGAGTATCCGTTGTGAACATGTTTTTCTGTCAAGCTTAGATTAGAAACTCAAGCAAACTATGGCATAAAATTAAATTCATTACTTAAGTCCAGACACTAATCATTAGAAAATAAGGTAAGATAACAGAAATCTTATAAAATAACAACAAATGACTACAAGGCCAAGAAGTGCCTATGAGAGAGATCTGAAAGACATTAATTAATCTACCAAACAATAAATTGTGAAAATTTAAGAAAATATAAAGTCCTCAAAGTACAAAACATTTCTAATTATAGAAACTAAAAGAATAGAAAAAGAAATTTGCACTGACACAAAGGAAGTACACTACTACAATCAAATTTTATCAGAACACTATCAATAAGTAATGCAAGCTAACTAACCTTCACATAGGTAAAAGTTGCATTGACACAAAGGGCTAGATAACTTGGGAGCGTCCATGGGGTTGTTGTCCAAGCCACAAGGGCTGCATTTCGTGGATCACCAGCAATTGGAAAAGTCACCATTATTTCGGGATCATTGACAACCTGTCTTACTTCAAGGGTGTTAGTTAAAACTTAATGAAAATAGTGGTGGATTACAAAATTCAATAACATTAAACAATAGAACTATTGAAAATAATGGTTGAATTACAACAAAGACCATTCCTTGTTCAGGAACTCAGTGGTTTCACTGGCCACTCAATTCACAAAAAGAAATAAGAAGATATCCAAAAGTTCTGGATCACAAACCTTATAATCTTGGCCACCCTCAAAATTAGATAGTGGCGTCTTGCAACCAGTGCTGTATGGCATGACCTACAAAGAAAAGAGAACACCCAGATAAAACATAATAACCTTTTAGCAACATAAAACTCAACCTGATACAACCAATTAAGTATGATTGAACTGTTTATCTCACAAATCAGAATTTCTTTTAAAAGGAAATGTAAAAATAACTTTAAAAAGAATAGTAAAAATGAAACCAAACCAATTCACTGAAAAAATTCAACCCATTCACCGAAAATGAAAAACAATTGTAGATAGTTTTAAGAACAACACTATTTGTACAGAAATCAATTCCAGAAATTAAGGATATAAATAATCAATCTTCAATAATAGTTAGTTGAGACAATAACATCAAGAAGGAACTCAAAATGAAATTTAATAATCCAATTAAAATCTTTCAATGCACATATTTTAACACAAGGCGCCACACGCAACAAAATTTACTAGAAAAAAATTTAGACCTAATAGAGCAATTTGAAAACGAGATAACAAAATTTAGACATCAAATAGCCTCTAAAAATAAAAAATAAAAAAAGCCGACAAATTGCAAAAATTCAACTATCCTTGAAACCTTTATACACAAGACCCTTCTCATAGAGCTGGCTAAAATCCACCAGACAATCTCCATGAACTTCAAGTCCACAGTCTAGTAATCATTTTTGAAGTCAATCCATCGCCCAGTCCGCGTAATAACTTTCTCCCACTCCTCCACATACCGAGTTACAATACTCCTACACTCCTCATTGTACTTACCAATACTCAAGTTGAGCACATCGTCTCTGCGCTTGATCCCCAGCTTCTTGTCAATCTCATTCTCAACAGGAAGACCATGGCAGTCCCAACCGAAGCGGCGTGTGACATGGTGGTCGGTCATTGATTGGTAGCGAGTGACAATATCCTTGATTGTGCCGGCCAAGATTTGACCGTAATGTGGGAGGCCTGTGGCGAAAGGTGGGCCATCGTAGAAGACATATTCAGGGTTGTCCATGGTGCGAGCCAACTGGGCATCGAATGTAAACCATGTTACATATTAAATATTACGAGGTACATTAATTATATTTTTTAATTATAAGTATATTAATATTAAGTGTTAAATTTTAATTGATTAATTTTAAGTAAAAATCAATTAGAATTTTATTGTTTGATAGAAACGATTATTAATCACCTATTTAATAGAAATTGATTCTCTCTCTCGCCTTACACGCCTTTTTTACGTTTTATCTATCAAAAAAATAGAATTACTGAAGGGACAGATGAGAGAAATTAAGTTTCTTTATAGATAAAGATAAAGTTTTAAGGGTTTTCTAAATCTGAATCTAACTAATCTCATAAATCAAGATATGTAATCCTATTTTATATTCCGGTGAAATTATAGAATTCTAAAATCTGTATTAAAGAATTATTGCAATTACGTTTGTGAAATAAATTATGCTTACATCTAAGGCTTTGATGTCAGACCAATAGTCAAGGATCCTCTCCTCGTGCCTTGAGAAGGAGAAGTCCTTGCCCTCACAGACGTCATCCATGGCGGACACACACTGACAGAGCCGGGGGTTTTCTTGGGAAATGAAGGAAGTAGTATAAATAGACGGCAGGGTTTATTGAAATTGAATTTGCTTCTCTTTATTCTTCTTCTTTGGTTTTTTTCAGGAACATTACTTTTAAACTCTTGAGTTTTACTCATATAATTTGTGTTTTATGTATAAAACCCACTGCCCAGTCCACCCATAAAATTGTTTAAATTTCTCAAAATAGAAATGCAGACCAACTTAATAGAATGAACACACTCTACAGTGCTTGGCCACCTACACACAATGCAAATTAATTCTTTGCACATTTTTTAGAAAATGACGAAATCAGTAAATCACATCAAATACCAAATGTATAACGGCTGCGTCGGAGAAGAGAAAGTTGGTGGCGGACGGCGCTTTGCTTGATGGCGTCAGCGTCGGTTGAAGGAGAAAGCAGAAAAACTTTTCGGTTGAAAGAGAAAGCAAAGAATTTTTTTATTTTGTTTTAACAAAATTTAAAAACAAATGGGCTATTGGGTTATTCGGCTGGGCTAGGTGGGTTGGGTTGGTTTAATCATTTTTTCTTATAATTATTATTCTAACCAGTTTTTGAATGAAAACTCAAATATACCTTAGTAAATTTCATTGCTGATTAAATGAATTTCATCGTTAATTTATCATTGACAAATAAATTCGTCGCTAATTCATCTCTAGCGAAGTGATTCATCGTTAATGACAAAATACTTCGTCGCTAATTCATCTGATGAAGTGGTTCTTTACTAATGACGAAGGACTTCGTCGCTGATGAAATAGTTTGTCAATGACGAAGTGCTTTGTCGCTAATGAAGAAGTAGTTCGTCGACTTCATCGCTAATGACGAAGTGCTTCGTTGCTGACAAAATGCTTCGTTACTAATGACGAAATATTTCGTCACTGATAAAGTGATCTTTAATGATGAATTCCATCAATGACAAAGTAGCTTTTAGCGACGAAGTAAATGTTAGCAATGAATTTTAAATAACTAATTTCATCACTGACAAAATGACTTTTAGTGACGAAGTAAATTTTAGTGACAAATTTATTGTTGATTTTTTCAAAAAAAAAACTTTGTTATAAATTTTAATTTTTATAGACTTTTGATATCCATTAAACCTTATTATGATTTTTTTTATCTCAATCTATTTTTTTTCTTTTCGTATAACTATTTAAAAATTTCAAATATATAGCTAAAAAATATTTTGACGAATTATAAAAAAATAATTCATTATCTAAGGGTACTATCGTAATTTTGGAATAAAATAATTATTTTTAAAAAAATAAGTTAAAAAAATTCAAATAGCATTTGGCCTCCCAAATTAAATGGGTTTTTCAATGTCATAGCCTATGCTGGGGTTTCTAAATTTTTTTTAGCTATATTTTGTAGGAATAAAAATTTTAGTCCATTTCATAAATCCCTTTATCTAACTACCCCTTACATTTTTCTTATTAATTAATACACACACTTCTTATCTTCTTCCCAATTAATACGTACACATTCTATCATCTTTTTAAATTAAATGCATGTATAAGTAGTACAAATTTTCTTAAAGAATAAAAAAAACATTTTTATTAATTTGCATTTTGATCAAATTACACATTTTCTTCCTCTTCATCAAATCAACCACAAATGTACATTTAAGCTTATGTAAGTTAATATTGACACTAACTCTCGATTTTCTTTTATCTATTATTGATTGAGTTGTTGATTTATTGATGATTTCAGATTTGATATGGGTTTTTCACTCAGAAACACGAAACTGTAAAAAATTGCTTTCGTTGAAAAAATTTCGCATCGTATCGAAGAAGGTGAACAATGTATATAAAAAATAAACCTCTTAGCCTAAATTCACCCAAAAAATTATAAAAAATACTAAAAAAAAACTTATCTTCTTAGCTTTCCAACCATATATCATTTGCCTCAATTCGATACCGAGAAGGTCTCCAAATATAATTTCCATGAAAATTATGCAAATCTGCTGAGACCGCATGAGTCAGGTTTGAAGTATCATTTTATAGCCTAAATCAACTCAAAAAATTTTGAAAAAATATTAAAAAAAAATTATTCTCTTAGATTTTCAACTATATATCATTTGCCTCAATCTAATATCGGGAAGGTCTCCAAACATAATTTCTATGAAAAATATACTAATCTTCCGAGTATATTTGAAAATGGCGAGGTGGTGGTGGCCAACCAACGGACCAAGGTGCCCATCGATGGGACCACCTACGATGCTATTGGTAGGCCCACCGATGGACACCTTAGCTTGATGGTGGCCAACACCACCCTACCACCACGTCATTTTCAAATCCGCCGACATAGTGTATCGGTGGATTTGCATAGTTTTTGTATAAATTATATTTGGAGACCTTTTTGGTATCGGATTGAGAAAAATAATATATGACTGGAAAGCTAAGAGAATAAACTTGTTTTGAACATTTTTCACAATTTTCTGGGTTGATTTAGACTATAAAATAATACTTCAAACCTAACTCATATGCTGCATCGGTAGATTTGTATAATTTTCGTAGAAATTATATTTGAAAAACTTACCGATATCGGATTGAGGTAAAGGATATATGTTTGAAAAGCTAAGAGAATAAATTTTTTTTTGAATATTTATTCAGAATTTTTTAGGTTGATTTAGGCTATAAAATGATGCTTCAAACCTGACCCACATGCTGTCTCGGCAGATTTACATAGTTTTTATAGAAATTATATTTGGAGACATTTTCGGTATCGAATTAAGGCAAATAATATATGGTTGGAAATCTAAGAGGATAAGATTTTTCTTGAATATTTTTTTTTATAATTTTTGGTGTAGATCTAGGCCTTCAAATTATGCATCAAACCTGACTCACGTGAAGTTGACAAATACAATTTCAGAAAATGACATTGATTTTGGTGGTGAAGTGGTGGTGGCCAACCAACGGGTCAAGGTGCTCATCGATGGGACCACCAATGATATCATTGATAGGCCCACCGACAAACACCTTAGCCTAGTGGTGGTCACCATAACCCCACCACTAGGACATTTTCAAATCTGCTGACGTGGTGTATCGGCAAATTTGCATAGTTTTTGTAGAAATTATATTTGTAGATCTTTTTGGTATCAGATTGAAGTAAATGATATATGGTTGGAAAGTTAAGGGGATAAACTCTTTTAAATATTTTTTCACAATTTTATAAGTTGATTTAGGCCATAAAATGATGCTTCAAACCTGACTCACATGCTATCTCGGTAGATTTGTATAGTTTTCGCAGAAATTATATTTCGAGACCTTTCGATATCGGATTGAGGTATATGATATATGGTTGGAAAGCTAACAGGAAGAGCTTTAATTTGAATATTTTTTCAAAAATTTTAGGTGGCGTTAGTGGGCCCACCAATACCTTAGTCTTGTCTTTTCAAATTTACACAGTTTTGTTAGAAATTAAATTTGAAGACTTTTCCGAAGTCGAATTGAGACATATAATATATGGTTAGAAAACTGAGAGGATGAGCTTTAATTTGAATATATTTTTAAGATTTTTGGTTGGCATCAGTGGGGTGTTGTCTTTCAGATTTACATAGTTTTATGAGAAATTAAATTTGAAGACCTTCTCGAACTTGAATTGAGGCATATTATGGTTGGAAGCTAAGATGATAAGTTTTAATTTCAATATATTTTTTTTAGAATTTTCTGGGTTAATTTAAGCCTTCAAATTATGTTTAAAATCTAACTGATGTGCGGTTGACAAATACAACTTTAGAAAATGACAGAGGCCAATGGTATAGCACTAATGGTGGCCCACCGACGACCTGATGGTGGGTACCAAGGGTGTCAGTCAAATGGACTATTTCAATTTTAAAATTGAATTTTTTTTAAGGATATAAGAGTAATTTTGGATTATATTTTTAATTATATTATTTTAGGATTATTTTTCATTAAATGAGGTTGAGTCTCGCTATAACATTAGAAAACCCAATTAAAATTCGTATTTTATATGTCAACAACTAATTGTACGATTAAATTAGCAAAATAATAAAATATTTTTTTAATTCTTTATCATAATAAAAGTATAATTTTTTAACTGTGTATTTACGTACTATCCTACCCTCACTTATTTGATATTCAAATTTAAATAATACTATATTTATTTTTTGTTATTTTCTTTATATTTGTTTGTATGAAATCGGACCTAACATACAATTTAGACTTTTTTTTAATTTTTTTTATGTTTATGTGTGTATTTGTATTAAAAAAATAATTTTTTTTTTATATTTTAGGTGTGAAAATCATGAAAAACTATATTTTTGTTGTGGATTTTATAAAAACCTATAAAAAATTAAAAAATCTGTAAAAAAAAAAAAACAAAAAAAAAAAACACTCAACCTACCTCCATAACTAGTGCCAAAGAGGGTGACCAGGATGGTTTTTTGAATCCAATGATCGGATCTTTTTTACTTTTTATTTAATAAATATATTAATTAATTAATAGATACAATTCAAATTGAATTGAATATTAATAAATAAATATATTCATTTTAAATAATTTTTTATTCAAAATAATAAAATAGTTAATAATTAAATTGATAAAAAAATATTAATATATATAAATATATATTGATATGAAAAATATATTTAATAAATATAAATTTATTTAATTTATTTTTTAATTAAATAAAAAATAAAATAAATTTTTAATCCAAACGTATCTTGTCTTATGAATCTTTTTTATTTTTAATTAAACTATGTTTTAACAACGTTCATATACGATCATCATTAATTGTAGGGTCAGAATATGTTTTAATGATGTTCATATGACCGTCGATAATTTGGTGGTCGAATTGGTTGAGTCACAGATATATGATTGTATTTCTAATCTTCTTCACCCCTTCCCACCTCACTAACTAGAATGAAAAAAAGGGAAATATCAACACATCCGGAAATAAACGATTGATCTTTATCAATGAACCTGCTAAAGAACCGAACCATAGAGTACTTACTACCAGTCGTTATTGTATATTAGATTGACTCGAATTAATAGTTATAAATAATTTTATAAAATTTTAATATAAATATCTTATTTGATATGAGAGTCTAAGAGATTTTTCTGAGAGATTTTAATAATAAAAATAATTTACTGTAATTAATTTATACAAGAGTTTAAAATAAATTATTGTAATTAATTTGAAAAAGACGTTTGGTAGATATGATAATGAATAGTAGTTTGAAATTAATAAAGGATAGTATATTAAATATACAGATAATAAAAATATACTTTTGCTATACTAAAAAATTAAAAAATATATTTGATTATTTGACTCCTATGACTATTAACCCATAAAACCCTTAAAAAATTTCCTAAAAAATTAAAGAAAAGGAAGAAAAAAAAAGAATCTGGGTGGTCGCGTTTAAAAAAATTTGTATAGTTACTAGTTATTACTAATCACCCAAAAGAAAAAAGGCCAAATAAATTTATTGGTTAATTTCAAAAATATTGCCTGTAAAATATCATTACATGGAGCTGTCACACATAATTTTTTTTTTCTTTTTTGAACTTTGTTCACACATAATTATTTATTTCGAATTTCCCTTTTAGAAAATATTATCACATATGTATATCAAATGATATGATAAGTGTCATATTATCATTATTTATTTTTTCTTCCCAACTTAACCTCATCAAACACATGATTAAAAAAATATATAAAAAGATTGGATAAATTGCACATTTATTTTTTAAACATAATTTTTTTATGATTTGACAGTCATTTTCTAACTCAAATTTTATTATTCATTTGACAAAATATGATAAATTGCATAGAAACTCATAATAATCCAATTGAATGATGAAAATATTCACAAACATTAACTCTAAAAATAATGTTAAAGTTAATTTATGTTAGCGGAAACAATACATGCGTTGGTTAGTTGATAATAAAATCTCATGTGTATATCTTGTAAACTAATCACCGTTAGACTTAACCTTCTAGGTTAGATAGATACGTGTATACATATTAGGTTGTTTGTAAAGGCACAATAAATATGTACTCTGTAATACCATTGGAAGTAAGAAAAACTGATAACTGTTTTGCAAGTGTTGCAATTGATGTTTGTCTTTAAAACTCTATCATGATATCAGAGCCAATGACCAACGTCTCCTCCTCCTCTCAAAACACTCAAGCCACTTCTTCTCAAAACCCTCAAGCCACCGTCTTTTAGTACTCTCTTCCTAGCTATACACTACCCTTCAAACTTGACCAAAACAATTTTGTCCTATGGAGATCCTAAATACTACCAATCATCGTGGGTAGTAATATGAAGGACTTTGATATGGTTGAAAAAGTCTCACCTGAAAAATACCTCAAACAGGTGTCAAATGGTGAAATAGCATTGATGCCAAATCCAGAATATCAACTTTGGCGTAGAGCTGATTAGGCTTTGCTAGGATAGATTTTGTCTTCCATCACTAAAGAGATTTTGACACAAGTAAATAGAATGTCAATTGCTCCCACCGCTAGTCAGTTATGGAGCTCGCTTGAAAGACTGTTTGGTAGCCAATCCAAGGCAATCTCTCCTTATGAATAAATCTAGAAGAGGTGCAATCTCTCCTTATGAACCAGGAAATAAGGATCCAGCAAACCACACCCGAAATTGCTCCATAGCCAACATAACTAATAAAAAACCTTTTGATTTTTCCCATCTTAAATGCTTTGGCAGTGAGTGTTATCCCTTTCTTCGTCCTTATCTAACATGCACATTTTCCTTTCATTTAGAAAAATGAGTTTTTATTTGATATAGTAATGCTTACAAGGGATACCGTTGTTTAAGCCTAAGTACAGGAAAAATATATATTTCTTCTAACATTGTTTTTAATGAAAATAGCTTCCCTTTTTCCCGATAAAGACTCCCCATAAAATGTCTATACTTATTCGTTTCACACTATTTCTTCTATGACTAACGATATGCAGGTTCAAGAGTCCAATCCATCTCCAGCTTCCTTGACAAAACACACCCAAGCTGCATCCAACTCAATCATATTTGGAAATAATATTTCAACAAATTCCTTATTAACACGTTCCAGATCAAATCAAGATTCCATGCAAACACCCTCATCAACAACTACGACCCACGATCACCTTATCCCTCATGCAACATCTCATCCCCATAACTCCATGTCCACTTCATCTCACGAGGCACCAGCTGTCAACTCAAGCCCACCTTCCCAAATGGACTATCCAGTGCAACCTCCTCTCACTGGACCAGTGTCTACACATCCAATGCAAATCAGATCCTAGTATGGCATCTATAAGCCCAAAGTTCTCACCAGTGTTGCAACCGTTTCCACCCAAGACACCGAACCTGAATCTGTCACCTAAGCTCTTAAATCACCCGTATAGATCATCGCCATGAAGGAAGAAAGCATTACAGAAAAATAAAACGTGGACTCTTGTACCTCCTTCTCCTCAGCAAAAGCTTGTGGGAAATAAGTGGGTCTTCAAATTGAAGCGCAATCCAGATGGTTCTATCCAACGTCACAAGGCCAGATTAGTTGCTAAAGGATTTCATCAAATTGTCGGCATAGACTTCACTAAGACCTTCAGCCCAGTCATCAAACCATCTACAATACGTGTAATCCTTTCTCTTGCTATCTCGAAAGATTGGGACATTCGTTGACTCGACAGCAACAATGCCTTTCTCAATGGGGTTTTTTGAGAAGAAGTTTTTATGCCACAATCACCTAGTTTTGTGGATTCTTCCATTCCAAATCATGTGTGTCAACTCCACCAGTCTCTTTATGGCCGTTATCAATCAATTTATTCACAAACTGAATGCTCAGTTCTCCTTAAGAGACCATGGACAAGTGTCTTTCTTCCTCGACATTCAAGCTCTTCGTACACCTAGTGGACTCTATCTCTCACAATAACAATACCTCAAGGACCTCTTACAACATACATATATGCTCTCTTGTAAGACAAGCCCGTCACCAACTAGTAGTCTCCTCATCTTGAGCCAGTCCTTCGACACACCGTTTCTGGATCCATCTCTTTTTCGTAGCACCATTGGCTTGTTGCAATACCTCAGTCACTCATCTTGATATATCATTTGTAGTTAATAAACTCAGCCAGTACATGCAATCTCCTACCACAGTCCATTGGTCTGCATGCAAGCGTTTGTTATACTACTTGAAAGGTACACTCCACCTTGGCTTATTATCTAGACCCTCCTCTCACAACTATCTGTATGGCTACACTAATGCTGATTGGGCCTCGAACGTTGACGATCGTCGGTCCATAAGAGGGTACTGTATCTACCTTGGTGAGAATCTAATCTCGTGGTCCTCTCGCAAATAACATGTGGTGGCTTACTCGTCTACAGAATCCGAATATCTTGCTCTTGCACATGGAGCACCTGAATTGTTCCAAGCCTTTTTATGTGAACTCAAGTGTTCTTCATCACCTATACCAATCTTGTGGTGTGATAATATGGGAGCAAGTCATCTAGCTTCGAATCTTATTTTTCACACTCGGACAAAACACATCGAGATAGACATTCATTTTGTTTGAGATAAATTGCAAAAAAAACTGGAAGTTCATTTTGTACCAGGCCATGATCAGGTTGCTGACCTATTTACCAAAACCTTGCCTACACCTCGTTTTCTATACCTACGCAGCAAGCTCAACGTTGGTGAACCACCCTCTCACTTGAGGGGGGATGTTAGCAAAAACAATACATGTGTTGGTTAGTTGATAATAAATTCTCATGTGTATATCTTGTAAACTAACCACCGTTAGACTTGGCTTTCTTGGTTAGATAGATACATGTATACATATCAAGCTGTTTGTAAATGCATTATAAATATGTACTCTGTAATACCATTGGAAGTAAGAAAAACATATAACTATTTTGCAAGTGTTGCAATTGCTATTTGTCTTTAAAACTCCGTCAATTTAATTAACTATCACTGTCACTTAAGTAGTATATTACCCCTAAATTTTGGTTTTGGTATCATAACATCCTGAACTTTGAATTCAATATAGAAACAACTTCTACCATCAAGTCTGTTAATTTTTTCATGGTTTTTTTAGGGTAAAGTTGAGTTTTTATAAAATTCATGTCTTTTCCTCTTTTGATACAACAATAAACAAATTTTGGCTGTTAACTTAAATTTTGTACATAATACAAAGTCAATATACTTCAGAAATATTTCATGTATTAGAAGAAAATTGTTCACTATCATCTAACATATCCTAAAGCAAACAGGAAGAAAATATGATTTTTTTTTTCCTCAAAAACCTTATTGGTGTATTAAAAGAGGGAAAAGACATAAATTTTTGTAATATAAATGTTACCCTTGAAGAAATGTTAAAAAATTAACAAATTTGATGGTAGAGGGTGTCACTACATTAAATTGAAAGTTCAACAGATTATGATCTTAAAATGAAAATTAAAGGGGTAATATACTACTTAGGTGATAGTTCATGGGGCACTACTTCAAAAGGCCATTTGATTAATTTAGATATTTTAAATTTATTAATCAATTAGTAGTAAGTTAATTAGTTTGAAAAATTATCTCAATGACATTTGGAGGTCATATGCTCTTTTTGTTTTTCTTAAAAAGGAGAGGTTAGAACGAAATATTTTATTTTATTTTGCTATTAACAAATAAATTTATTTTTAAATTTTTCTAGAATTCCTTTACGGCATAAATTTTATTTCTTAATTTGTTCAAAACCTTTTTCTAGTAATTTATTAACATCTTCTTCATCTTTAATATCTGATATTCTTTTTATTATTATTTTTTCTTTATTAGAAAATTTTAAGGATTTTCTAATTTTTCCTGCCATCGCTATTTTTGAATCTATACTAGAGTTTCTTGCTAATTTTATTTTTAATTATAGTATTTTGGGCCTCATATTTCTGTTAAGCCTAGAGTTTTATTAGTTTCTAGCTACAAGAAAAATTTAAATTAGTCACAAATTCAAAAAACATACCTAATAATTAATCAGTTACGGATTTTTGTGCCTTAATGCCAAATAGGAACGAATTTTTTCGTGGATCATTCGTGACTAAATGACCGTAATAGATTAGCAATAAGTCACGAAAATTGTCATTTCGTGACTAAATATAGCATCTTTACTTACGACACATGTTTCGTAACTATACAATACCTTTACTTATGAAAATTATCGCTACTAATTAACAACTTTTTCCGTGACTGAATATTCACTTTGTAACCAATTAGGACCCTAAATGTTGTTCAAGTGGTCATTCAGTTACAAAATCATTGTATTACTTACGACCACTCTTTTATTGTTATTTGATTAATTGTTACAAAATTACAATTCATAACTACATATTAGTTACGAATTGTGATTTGTGTGTAAATTGTAGCTACGATTATGCATTTCGTAACTAACTGATTAGTTACGGTAATGTAATTTGTAGCTCTCATATATTTAATAACGATTTTTATTTGTCGCTGAAATATAAAAAGTTACAATTACCATATACATGTCATTTGTTACAACCACTTAATGTTGTCAGTGCTTGTATTATAGTTACAAAAAAAAAGATGTAATTACTTAATAATAATTACACTTACGTTTGTAATTATTGTTCCAGAAATTATACAATATCCAATTTAATTTATTAAATTATTTTTTAATGAATTAATGTTGGGTTACCTGTGAACACAAGAAATCAAACAATGCATAATATACACACTATACTTGAATTAAATCCATAAAATATAGAATAATGAATTCTCTTTCATTGCACACAACTAGTTCTATAAGATACAGGTAAATCCACATATATTGTTCAAATAAATAAGTAAATTCAAGTATACATTAAATTTTGACATCCAAAACTATACTTACATATATGTCCTCTGATTTGTTATCACACCATTTCTTTGTCTTCTTATTGAAGTGGGTCTCAAACCAAAGTTCAATTCGATCAAGCTCTACGCTTTCTTTCATATGCAAAACACATAGTATACTTCTCATGCTTTCAGCCCTTACATACAGTATGTTAAATGTAATGCTTCCAATAAATTAAACAAAATTGTTCACCAATTCATTTCAAACACGAGCGAATGATTTAGTCTCGGAGCAATGATGTGTTTGTCGAGCTACCCTATTCCGTTTGTTAATTGCACATCTTTTTTGTTTTAAATCAGCACACATATACTATAAGTATATATATTATGTTATCAAAGTCACCACATATTACATTTGAGAGAGACCAGTTATGCATCAATCATATTGTTCTATTTTTTTTCCTAGTTTTAAAAAGCTAATCCAAATTATTCAAACTTGGTGTTCACTTGATAGGATCTGAAGAATATAGCAAAATGTGCAGTAAAGGGAAAACGTGGATATCCAGATAAAATTCAATCCTATACATCAAAAGCTGATTTTGACCCTGAAAGTTATGTTCGGTGGGTCCCAAAAAAATGAGATGGGTCTCTAAGTTCATGCATATGTGAGTACAATGATTTGTATTATGTGATATGTGCGTGCTTTTCATTTTTTTTTGGTATGTGTGCTTTCCAAAGACTTTAGACTGCTGTGCAAAGACTAGAGAGACAGGGCTTAGTTTTCTATTCTAAAGGCCTGCTCTCTCAGTGAATATATATTGCGTACATTCAGTCTCTCTTTTTCTCTCTTGCAACAAACAAATAACAATATATATTGCTACTCTATTATCCAATTCTATTAAATAAACATAAATTCAAAGTTATAGGTAATTACAATGTACTCTGAACTTGAGAAATGCTCATAGAGGATTGGCCAGCCTTCCGGTTTCACTTCCTCTGGCCTATTCTGTAGTGTTTCACCATATTACCCTTTTTCTCATTGAATTGGTTAAATCAATGCAGTTTGTTGAAAATTGCTTGGATAGTCATGACCATTACCCTGTTTTTAGAACATGAATTTAACCAATAACAAAGAGAATTTCATTTGTCACTGTATAATCAAATTTCAGCTACACATGATATTAAATATATTATGCATATATACCCAAATATTTATATAAATTAGCATTCAAACTCATGATGTAAGGTCTGATATGCTCATGTACACATCGGTTGAATTTTATACACTTTTTTCTCGTCTCTTAAACATAAGAGAACAAAATGCATAGAAAGAAACACTTGATATTGGAAAGTCTAAAGCAATCCTAGCCAGGAATATTGTTGAGGAGATGAGAATCCTATATTTCAAGGGTTAAAAAACAAGAGAAGCTAGTGGCAAAGTTGGAAGAGAAAAGCTAGTGCGAGAAGTCCCAAAAATTAAATTGGCTAATTACTTGCATGGCAATATTGCAATGCTTCCTCTGGCAATGTACTCTGGACTTGAGAAATGCTCAGAGGATTGGCCAGGCTTCCGGTTTCACTTCCTCTGGCCTATTCTGCAGTGCTTCCTCCTTTATTTTGAACTTCATAAAGTGCTTATGTATCTTGTGTTTATAGGTACAATACATACGACCCATTCCACAAGAATTGCCTCCTCACTATGATCATTCTTGGCTATGTCAAATGATTTCTGCATATGGACAGGAAACACAATTAAAGAGTTAATTAAAGCTGAACCATTAAAAAAGATGCAAGAATTCGTCCATGCTGCAATTCCAAATTTAGTGCCACCCAGATAATAAGATGCTTTAAAAACATTCCAACAAGGATATGCACCTCTAATAATTTCTACCTCTCTCTCTCTCTCTATATATATATATATATATATATGTTCATCCCACATGCACATATATATGATGTATATATAATGTATGTGGAATCATTTATCACAAATGCCACATGCACATATATATGATGTATATATAATGTATGTGGAATCATTTATCACAAATGCCATACAGCAGCATTTCTTGTGGGTTTTTAGTTAATATCAATTCCTTTTGTTTCTTTTCTTTTCCTCACTTAGAAGAAATGCATTGCATCAAAGTTCTGTGTGTGCACGTAGAATTTTACAAAAACAATCATTTTAGATTACAATCGGGTCAAACTATACTTATAGTGGATACATATATACGTCATATATATATATAGATATATATATATATATATATATATTCCTCTCATGCAAATTACATGCAAAAGTTTCAAGTCATGAGCAAGCATTTTACTTTATTTACACACCACTTTAATCACAAGTATTAGTAGGCGTAAATCATTTGCAAACATATTAACTTGGTTTGTTGTCTCCCATTTTTATTTATGATGTTATATGCTTCTTAACACATTTGGACCAAAGAGAAAACCTCTTAAAATATGTAAAGCCCAATCCACTAACCCTTAAAAATACATATTCCAAGATCACAGTACAATACAATTACAAATCATGTAAAAGCAGGGTATCCTTTGATCAATTACAATATACAGTTCATGCGTTTAAGCAATAAATGGAATTAAAATCTACCTGTTCCTCTCAACTCGATCCCTGATCGTATTTCCTCAACTGTCATAACATTATCCTTCAAGCCATTTTCTTTCACCTAATCACATACACAAGAAACTTTATTCAGAAATAAGTAGTTATTATTGTCTAGTATAAACTTACTTTATGAGCCAAATTATTAACTCACAAAGTTTAGAATTATATTAGCCCACTCTTGAATCCCGTGCCAGAGAATAAGACATTTCCTATGTCCTTTATCTAACCATTATGCACTTCCTATTGCAGAAAGAATGAAATTTTATATGCAAACTACTAAGAGACGTGATATAAAAGATATATAAAACTAGAACAGACCTTCTGAAACTAGGGCTGAGATGAATGCTTCCCTTGCTTCATGAATCAGAGATCCTGAACTACACAAGCAGGCATAAGGAACAGAAACAATAAGGCAAAACATACAACAAATGAAACTCAGTCATATCATTTGATCAAGAAATGATAATCCAATTTTTGTTTTTGTTTTTCCTTTTTCTTTTTGTTCGGTGGTAGTGGTAAAAAGAATAGCTCCATTTGCTGGTGCATGAAACAATAAAATACAATTTCCAGGTTGAAATCAGAGAATGACCAACGCAATAACCTTAGAGGTGTAAAATAAAGGAAACAGATACCAATTAATATTCCTAGGTTCATATGCCAAACCACAAGACAAAGTGAAGGTTACCGCAGCAATTGATGGTATGTCAGACTGCCAATCAATTGTCAAAAAGGAAAAAACAAAAGTAAAAAAAAGAAGAGAAGAAAAACCATCTTCCTGCACAAGGCTGGTAGCCAGACAACCAACTCTATTGGGTCTACATCATGAGCAAAAACTACCAGCTGAGCCTTATTCTGTGAGGAAAATGCATTTCAAAAAGCTCATATTCAGGAGGAAATAAAAAAAGATCAACTGCTTAGAAGAATAGATTAAAGGGCATTTAAGTGAATTATAAAACATAACAATACCTGCTCAATGAGATATGTCACATGGTTGAGACCATATTTCACAACAAATCAGCCTTTGCCTAAGCCCTCTTCAGGAGACACTCTTTTTTAGCTGCCTTGTACTTGAGAAGCATCTTGAAGAGGCTTGTTGCTATACATAGGTTTAGCAGGATATTACAAAATAGGTATTTGCATACAAACTAAAGCAAACTAAAACGTAGCTAAAAACAGAATATAACAGGGAATATGGAATCATGAATGCGTTTGACAACCCAAGCAAATACTGCAAAGGATGTCCTAATAGAGAACAACTTCTGGCAATGGATTAGCACAAAGGAATCATCACCAGAAAGCTGCCAACAATTAATTGGCATTATATCATGCTTTCCTTCTACAGATTGCTAGTATTGCATGACAGATCAAATTTAAGTACTTTTTATGTATAATCAAGACTTGCCCTCAAAGACTCCAGATAGGTAAAAAAAATAAAAAAATGTTGGAATTGCAACATTTGCATGAAACATGTTATCGTAAACATATGAATACAAACACACACACTTGTTCTTTTAGGATGTCCATAAAACAAATAAACCTTAAAAAAATCAAGATAAGGTGGACCATGAGCCTCACTTCCAATAAATACAAACAACAGATAGTTCTTTAACAAAAGTACTCAACTACCCACCATACGTAATCTTATCTCCAAGGTTAATATTGAGTGCAATTTTTATTAGAACAGGTTCTACAGAATGTCTACTGTTGTTGGTTATAACTTACAACAACGCAGTCTATTATTAATAAGGGTAAAATAAATTATGTTCGCATTCCCAAGCACACAATTAAAATATATTGCTCCAGAAACAAAAATGGGAGTTCATGACATACGAAGGTTCTTGTCGAGGGTCTTAGTGATCTGGTTCAGAGTTGGTGGGACCTTCAACCTCTGCTTGAGGATTCTCCTCTTCCTCTGAATTTGAACAGTCATAGGCCATTTCACAAATCGGGTTAGATCCCTTTTCAGAGGCAATGCACCTTCGATCCCAAACTGCTTTGGACGCTTCTCGAACAGCGGGTTCACCACTTTCTCCGAAAAAAAACCAAACAATGAAATACTATAGTTACCGGCTTCTTCTTAGAAGCTGCAACTGGAGCTTTTCCACCTCTTTTCAGAGCCTTCAGATTACAAAAATAAAAACAAAATGTGAAGCCAAAGTTTCAAACGAAATCATGCATAATAAACGAACTCTAAACCTTAAAGGTCAATTGGTTTGAGGGAACAAAGAGAGAATGAACACCCAGCAAGCAGAAAATGCAAATGACGAAAGATTAGGCATTCATTATGAAGTAGGGAAGAGCAGGCCATGGACCTGAGCTCACCATCTTCTAAATTTACAAATTACACATTATTGCAATTCCAAAATCTCAAAATCAAATTCAAATTATTCAGTTTCCAGAATAAAAAATAGGGTTTTTGAGTAAAATAACTACTAAAATAACAGTATTTGGAAAAATACCCACGAATCTATATTTCTTGTAAAATCTAGACAGTATACCGAATTTACCCTTCACTAACTCTCTTAGCCTGAAACCCTATTCTCCTAAAACCCTACCCGCGTCAAACCTTTCCACGAAGTCGCCGTCGTCTTTGACCGTCAACTCTCATCGTCTTCTTCTCCATCACCGACAACAATAGCTCCATTGAAGAGATTGAGGAAGGCTAGTGACAAATCTACCGAAGCAACAACAGTAACTAAAGCCGCTGCCACGAAGAAGAGGAGCCGTGAGGTTGAGGAATCCTCTAATGCACTCCAAGTATGAACAAATTTATGATAAAAAATAAAGAATTTTTATATATAAGTATTCTATTTGAATGAGTATTGTGTATGCATATACAATTTGTATAGACGGCCAATTTAGGATACTCCTCGGTCAAATATGTTGAGGCATCGGCCCATTTGGCCGAGGGGTGTCCTCTTGTTATATGCGGCATACCCCTCGGCCAAAGTTACCGAGGCATCGGCCAACTTGGCCGAGGGGTGTCATCTTATTATATACGGATACCCCTCAGCCAAATTTGCCGACGTATTGGCCAAGTTGGTCGAGGGGTGTCCTCTTGTTATATGCGGGATACCCCTCGGCCAAATTTACCGAGGCATCGACCAATTTGGCCGAGCGGTGCCCTCTTGTTATATACGGATACCCCTCGGCCAAGTATGACGAGGCATCGGCCAAGTTGGCCGAGGAGTGTCCTCTTGTTATATACGTGAGACCCCTCGGCTAAATTTGCGATGCCTCGGCACATTTGGCCGAGGGGTATCCGTATATAACAAGAGGGAACCCCTCGGCCAACTTGGCCGATGCCTCGGCACCTTTGGCCGAGGGGTATCCGTATATAACAAGAGGGCACCCCTCGGCCAATTTGGCCGATACCTCGGTAAATTTGGCCGAGGGGTATCCCGTATATAACAAAAGGCACCCCTCGGCCAACTTGGTCGATGACTCGGCACATTTGGCCGAGGGGTATCCCGTATATAACAAGAGGCACCCCGCCAACTTTTTATGCCCACAATTGGCGGGGGTATCCCATATATAACAAGAGACACCCATCGGCCAATTTGGACGATGCCTCGGCAAATTTGGCCGAGGGGTATCCCGTATATAACAAAAGGCACCCCCGCCAACTTGGCGATAACTCGCACATTTGGCGGGGTATCCGTATATAACAAGAGGCACCCTCGCCAACTTGCTCATGCCTCGGCACAATTGGCCTAGGGGTATCCCATATATAACAAGAGACACCCCCGCCAATTTGGCGATGCCTCAAATTTGGCGAGGTTGCTTTTTTCATTTACACGGTGTTTCACTCGGCCATACGGTAGAGGACTCGCAATTGGCGAGTGAAATACCAGTAAAAGTTATGAATGCAATTACACATGAAATTCATACACTTCACACATATATACTTATACATACATACTATTGTTGTTAGTTTCAATTGAAAATGCAGCGATTGGTTTTTGTTAATAGGTTTTTTATTATTTTGATATGTTTTGTGTTATAGGTTTCACGAAGAATTATTCCCGAGGGTGCAGGGGATATTGCTCATCTCACAGTCATATCCAACCTGCAAGTGGCACTCAAAGTTATCTACAATAAGCTACAGAAGGGGATAGATCAATTTGAGGCTTCAATTTTTGGTGATTTCACAAGGATGAAGACAATACAATTTTGTGGTGGATTTGTGCACCACTTGCTATTGAGACAACTATACAACGATGACCTACACGTGATCGAGTTCGAATTCAATGGAGTTGGAGCAAGGTTTGATAGGAAGGCCTTTGCCATGTTCACTGGGTTAAACTATGGTAAATTCCCTAAGGAAACGGAGATGAGGAATTTATCTTATAGCTTGTGGACCAAGTACTTTGGTGAATCGGGTTCAATGACACAAACAGAGTTCGGTCAGGCGTTCAAGGACATTGAATTCAAGTACGACAATGATCAAGAAATATGGGACAATGTCAAATCTTTGCATGTTCTTTTTCTAGACGTCTTCTCCTACCGATCGATCAAGATTAGTGAAGAAAAATAACTTTACAATCATTGAAAATGATAATTTGCTAGAAGTACCCATGGGGAACTTATGCTATGATCTTACCATTTCAGGTCCGTCGAAGATGGAGGGAAACACAAGACATCCTACAGCTTTTACGGATTTCCTCTTGCATTTGGTGACACTATATTACATAAACCTCATCAGTGTTTATATTTTATAATTATGTGCTCTTATCAAATTAGTTATGACTTTTTGTGTAGATGTGGGGCTTTCATGTGATACCCATGGTTCCCACCATGACATCGCCGAGCCTTTCTGTCGATATCCAGGATGCTAGGATACCAATTCCCTAACATCCTACACTATAATAGGTTGGCAACGACGTCTTCAACAAAAAAAAAGTAAGTTCAACCCAAGTTGAATTTTCATGTGTATTTTGTATGATCGGTTGTATGATTTATTTCAATTGTATTTTCGTTCTTGTAGTATATCGTGAATAATGAGCTTATTCCCACAGAGGAGGAGTTGCAGAAGACTTACATGATCAACTTCGGGTAAGGCACGACAAACAATATGTTGGGCCGGTTGTACATGTATCGCCCGATCCGGCAGACCGAGAACGAGCGAGAGCGGTGTATACTACACGAGCTAGCACACAATCTCAACCCGAGCGTGCTCATTCGCAGTATCTTGAAGGCATGATAAATTAGTTGCGGGAAGATTTTGCAAATATGTGAGCTGACTTTGGACTTCAATTAGCGCAACAAGGCAGCGATATACGAGAGTTGAAGATAATGGTGGGCCAGTTGTTACAGCATCATAAACAACATGTTTATTTTTTTAATTTGCATTGATTATTTGTTTAATTTTACTTTTACTGATTAATGGTTTACTTAATTGAACTAATGATGATTTTGGTATATTATGTAGCAAATAGTAGCTTATACGCCGCCACCACCATCTCCAGCCCAAGAACAGGAACCACATCATCCAATTCATGTGGTTTGGGATCCTTTTAAACCAGTAGACAAAAAGAAAAAAGCTGCATTGTCTAAATTTCTTAAGGATAGAAAAAGTAAATTGTCTACGGCTTTGATAAGATAAGTAAAGAAGTTTATAATATATTCTTAGCCATGGAGGTGGTTAAATAATGATGTAAGTATAGTTTTAATTAAGCATGTTGTAACTACTTTTGAAACCCAAACTTCACTATTATAATTGTTTTGTAGGGAATGGATGTTGTCCTATATTTCATTAGAAAGAGGATCGATAGTAACTCCGACTATTTCCATCGAGCGTGATCATAACCGATTGCTTCTTTTGGAGTGCTTTATGTATATGTTTTCAATTATCAAAATATAATAATTGTGTACACACTAACACAATATATTTGTTTGGGTCCATGAATAATAGGCCTCAATGCAAGGCGTTATAATAAGCCGTGGTTGGGATCCACATGTTGATGAGGACATGGAGCAATTTGAGCAGAACATTGATTGGGCGAGTGAGATGAACGATACGCCCTTTAGTGAGTATTATGCGGGAAAAATGCCGCTCGGATCATCATCTTGGGCACATAAGGACATTATGAGTATTAACCATTTTATATTTTTCAATGTTATTGTAACTAATTGTAATTAATTTTACTTACAAATTTTAGTTTTTCCAAATTGGTGTAGGTATATATCGATGAATAACAATGGTGCGCATTGGTTGACATGAAGGTTGATATTAAGTGCGGCATATTACCCTATACGACTCGGCAATTAAAATGACACCTAAGTCATGGTTTCAAATAAAGAATGCAAGACCATTGGCGGTTTTGTTCCCGTATTTGCTGATGGTCAACGAATACTACACTCATCATCCGGATCAAACGCTGGACTTAACTCCATTCAGAATGACCCGAGAAGAGGATTCCTTACTCCCACAGCAAATAAGCGAGTAATTTCTTCAATACTCATTTACACATTTTTTAGGGTATCAATGTATCTTATTATTTACTTAACCAATTCCAATGTGTTTTTTCAGTGGTGATTGCGGTGTTTATGCATTGAAGTATATAGAATACCTCATTGCTGGAAGGCCATTTGACTTCAACAGCAGTCACATTGCTTTATTTAGGGAGAAATATGCTGTAGAAATTTTTCACAATGAGATGTAAAGTACCTATTAGTTTGGTCAATATTGTAATGAATATAAATTTATTAATGGTAAAAAACTATCAATTGATTCATTTATGAACTTCAAAATTGTAAGTAAACAAATGTACCAGACCAACAATTTCAAAATAACTTGTTAAAAATAAACTCAAACGAAATACTCGGCTAATACGCCGAGGCACTCGGCAAAGTGGCCTAGTGAAATTCCAGCAAGTTAGTAGCTTGCTAGAATTTCACTCGGCTTATAAAAGTGCCTCGCATGTTGGCGAGTAGTCCTTACAAAGGCACACTGGTGATATGCGAGGCATTCACCATTTTCGAGTGATATTAAGTATTTCGTTGACATAGGGATTTTGTTTTTTAACAAAATTTGGGTTTAACTTACAACCCATTAATACAATGCCACAATAAAATGAATATCTATAATGGCATATTACGGTGCATGTTTGTCGGTTGTGACAACCGCCACATCTGCTACATTTACGATGTGGTGGTCTTCCTCCGGACGAATTCTTGAGTCCTGGTCTTCCGAGCACGCTTAACTATTGGAGGCGATCCGATCAATTATAGCCGGGGATACATGCCAGAAACGTCTATCATCCAGAGGATATATAATCATTGCGTAGCATTCCCTTCATGAAGAAACACTGTAATATTCAGAACAAAAGCTGTAGGGCATCAAATTTCTAAATCGACACGCAGCAATTGCATGTATACATGGATACCCATCCATTTGGAACTGCCGACACGAGCATGTTTTAGCTTCCAAGTTAACTGTGGTAACGAATTCGAAAGTACGAACTTCAAATTCATACAAACTCAAAGGGATTACAGTAAATCTCCGACATTCGTTTAGCCTCTTTGTTAATATCTTTTCAAGCCATGGAGTAACTGGTGTGGAGGTAGCTGCAGATTCATTTCGACGCTCATAAAACCAGTTTTGCAACAAAGACCTTATTGCCTCGAGTAGAGGTACAAGCGGAAGTGACCTAGCATCTCTTAAGACTGCATTCATACACTCAGCTATATTGGTTGTCATTATGCTGTATCTATTGCCCGGGAAAAAAGCTCTTGCCCACTTATCAGGACTAGCTTCCATGACATATTGATATGCTCGTATATTAATGGCCTCTAGCTTTCGCATTTGCAGTTCAAAGTCTACAAGCAAATAAGCTTTAGCTGCTTGATAAAAAGCCATATGGATATGTTTATTTTTTCCAAAATACAGTTTCACATTGCAGCTTAGATGATACATGCAATTTCCATGATAAGCGTTGGGATATACCAGGGCAATAGCCCTTTCCAAACCCTTATGTCTATCGGTGATAAATGCTAAATCATTAACCTCACCGTAGGCCTCCTTAAACTTTTCAAAGAACCAAGTGTATGATGTTTCATTCTCAGTATCCACAATACCAAAGGCTAGAGGGTATATCTACTCATTCCCATCAAAACATGATGCAATAATTAAAGTACCCTTGTATTTTCCTTTTAGATGGGTCCCATCCACAGCTACAACAGGCCTAACTTTATGAAATCCGACAATACTTTGGCCTAAGGCCATGAATAAATATTGGAAACAATTGTCATCATCCGTCTTAATATGAGTTATGGTACCTGGATTCTTTGCCTCCAACATTGAACACCACACGGGCAATGTTTGATATGACTCCTCAGGGGTGCCTCTAATACTATTTAATGCATTTTCTCTTGCTCTCCATGCCTTGTCATATGTTATACAGACCCCTAGCTCATTGGCAACATCCAGTACAATCTCTTTTAGTCTATATTGGCGACCAGTAACTTGGTACTTAGATCTAATATGATTCCCTATATATTTGCTGCTTGCTTGCCGATGATCTGGTTGACATTGCTCGAGTCGGCTACAACTGTGATATTTAAAGACTACCTTTATAGCCCACAACTCTACATTAGGGACCCTAGTGGCACGTACCCGCCATGTACAATTGTCGGAGGTACATCCTACCTCGAACCTTTGTGAACAAGACTTCATGACTTTAAATTGAAAATTTTCCTTCATTGCATACATGGCCAACTTCCGTTGCAACTCTTTTTTGTTGGCGTATATTTGACCGACCGCGGGTGCATCGCTTCCAGATAGTGAATAATCATTACTTGAACTCGGTTCAATTGTTGACGATGAAGGATGGCTAACAAATTGAGATGCACTTACCCTTTCACTTACTCTTATTGTTTGCGAATTACTTTCATTACGAATAGGTGGAATGAGAACACTATCCGTCCTATACCGATCCGATACAAAATGAGCATCACAATTTGCTTGATTGGAACTTCAAATGTACCATTGACTTGATATCATCATCCAATGCAATATCATCTTCTTGCATTACTGCATTCGTATCATCATCACACTCTAAATCATAATTGTAAAGGTTATACAACTTATCATATTCATCTATTGTGGGCAACACTTGATCAGCCACTGTAATGTCATCCTCATTGTTCAAATTAAATGCAATATTTTCCTCAATTTCATTATATGGGATTGAATAATCTTCATTTCAATTCCACGCCATTAACATTCACATCCACTATTAGTATCGGCGTTGAAAGTCTATTGCTACCACTTGGAGGCAAATGGAATCGCGGGATCGAATCTATTTCTCCAATCATTTGTCTTTTGTAGGAGGAGTATCTTGTAGCGCCTCAACCTCAATAAATAGTGGAGATGTATGCATTGTATCCACGAAAATGCTCTTTAAAAAAACACTTCACATCTCCATCATTTTCAATCTCAATGGGATCCAATTTATAACATGATCGAACTATAAACTTTATTTTGATGCGAAATTGGTTGGGATTTAAACTTGTTGCTTCATATGCTATTTCTAATAACTCATTGTATGTGCAGTTCGTGTGTATGAGCCTTGCTTTCGTCCTCCCATCCACATAAGTCCAATTCCTTTCGGCATCCATCTCAAACATTCCATCACAAATGAATCACAACTATACATTTTCTTGCATCAACAACCTACAAATACAAAATTATATAGTTTACTTTTTTTTTCCAACTTTTATTTTATGAAATCAAAAAATAATTCTTGCTCAGCAAGTTGGCCTAGGCAAATTGACATAGGGACTCGGCAGGCCTGCTTAGGCCCTAGGCCAATCTGCCGAGGAAAGTATAAAATGGTATTCCTCGGCAAATTGGCATAGGGACTCGGCAGGCCTGGCAGATTGACCTAGGGCCTCGGCAGGCCTGCCTAGGCCCTAGGCCAATCTGTCGAGGAAAGCATAAAATGGTATTCCTCGGCAAATTGGCATAGGGACTCGGCAAGCTGGCCGATTGACCTAGGGCCTTGGCGGGCCCCTGACCCAGGCCAATCTGAGGAAATGGTATTCCTCGGTAAATTGGCATAGGGACTCGGCGGGCTGCCGTCCATCCCAACACCTAGGAAGACCATTTTATGCTTTCTAGGCAGATTGACCTAGAGCCTAGGTCCCTATGCCAATTTGCTGAGGAAGGCACCACCAAAGCCAATGAATGCACCATTGGCAGGTTAGCCGAGGCCCTATGCCAACCTACCGAGGATGCATCCCCGATACAATTTCTTTCGGATCTCGTCATTTTTTCCAAAACTCATGCATTCCAAACCTGATACATCAAAACCACAAAATCAAAAGCAAATATACATACTTATTACTTATTACCTTCCTCAAGCATATTAATGCAAACATAACAAAGTATGCAACTGTAAATTACGAATTTGTTATTACCTTTTTTTACAGCTGATGAGATTTAATGGGAAAAAAGGAAAAACAAAGAAGTCTCTAAAGAAAAAATAAA
Source organism: Rhamnella rubrinervis (assembly GCA_007844105.2). Taxonomy (NCBI): domain Eukaryota; kingdom Viridiplantae; phylum Streptophyta; class Magnoliopsida; order Rosales; family Rhamnaceae; genus Rhamnella; species Rhamnella rubrinervis. The sequence goes on along the minus strand of CM017575.2, from coordinate 6,971,599 downwards.
TTAATAAGGAACAAAGAACAAATTGCGGAGGTAGATAGAAGAAGAAAGAAGAAGACTGAACTTTTAAAGAAAACCCACAACTTAGCATACGGATGGAAAGAACAAAGTGTCGGATGAATTAGCGTGGAATCAGTTCTTGTGTACAAGAGAGTTAGTGAAGGGTAAATTCGATATACTGTCTAAATTTTACAAGAAATATAGATTGGTGGGTATTTTTCCAAATACTGTTATTTTAGTGGTTATTTTACCCAAAAACCTTAAAAAATATGGTATTAAAGCCACTGCAACACTACGAGTCAAGATTGCTGTTCAGGGGGAAAAAGAAAAGGAAAAGAAATAAATAATTAAAACCGTAAACCATGAAAATAACCAAGGGTGTGGATCTTAGACTTGAGTTGATCCAACTCGATCTTGAACGGATCCACCTTTAGGCCGATGGCGATCTTCTCGTTTGACTAGAGCATCACCCAACATCTTTGAGACCACCATGGAAACATTTAATTTTTCAGCCAAAATGAAACTCGGTACAACTACACTAAGACGACTCTCAGTTTCGTCACTTACCGATAATGTGAACAATTTTTTTTTTTTTTCTATTATGTGTAAAGTTACAAGAGGTTCTTGTAACTAATAAGGATTTTTAATGCCAGGTAAGCATCATTCCGGCGGGATAGTTACCGCCAAAAGTGAATTGTGGTATTTTTTTGTAATATTTAGTAATAAACACCTATTTATAATTAATTACAGTACACATATCCTTATTAGTTATGATATTTTTTTTGGTATAAAAAATATATGCTTTAGTTACTAAAAAAATAACTTGTAAGTGGCATTTTCGTGACTAATTTAAATTTTTCCTGTAATGTAGTCTGTTAATGCTTAACTTATCATTGTTTAAATTTTTTACTTTATTGTTATTTTATCTGTCTCTTTTTCTATATTATCTAAAGAATTGTCTATATATGATGTTTCTACATTTTCTTTCTTATTTCTATTTGCCAAATCTTCTAATTTATTACAAGTTTTTATTAAAAGTTTGATTATAATGTTAGCTTGTGCTTGTTATATAATACCTTTACATGTATATTTGCTCATGTATCTGCCATTACTTCAGTAGAAATTGTTTCTTTTCTAAAGATTAATTCTACATCTATATTTTTCATCAAAAAAAAAAAATTCTACATCTATATTAATTAATTCATTTTCTACTCAGTTTACTTCAATTTTTGTAAACTTATTCTCTACTGATTTTTGGGCAGTTTCTATCTTTTCTTCTTTCTTTTTTTTATTTCTATTACATAATTTACAATAATATTATGATCACTTTCTTTGTATCCTATTTCAATTTTTTTTTTTGTTACAATACGAAGGGTTTTTATCAAAAAGAAATATTATATAAGGAAATATTATATAAGTTTCTAGCATATTAATTTTTAAATCACTATTTGTATTCTTATTATTATGAGAAGTTTCTTCACTAGTACTGCTATCATTTTCACTTAATAGACATATATTATCATTTTCTAATAATTGGTCAAGATTAACAACTTCTTCTAAAATTATATACTTCTTATTCTAATGTGGAAGTTTCTAAATAATTTTCTTTTTTGTTTTTTAAAATTTCCAGGATAGTTTGTTTTAATATGTTCTATTTTTCCATAGCATTTACAATGTTTATTATTTTTCTTAAAGATTTTTTTCTATGAGTGACTCTGTTTGGTGTCAAACCCAAGTGATATGTATCCCGCATCTTGTATTTTTTTTTTTCACTTTCTACTGATGCCATTAATCAAGATATTAAATGAGATGTTATCAGCACCAAGTCCCATCCTCATCTCTTCCTATAATCTCATTCCTCTCTCAATAACCCCAACTTCACGAAGTGCATTCAGTAGGCTATTGTATGTGATTTTTGTCAAGAGGGCATCCCCAAAATAACATTTCATCTACTAGCTTAAGTAATTCTTGGATTTCACTCACCACGAATAAACATGAATATATTAATATATTGTAAGTGATAGTGTTAGAGCATCTCCAAGGGACTCTCTATTTATCATTTTTATTTTATTTTAGAGAACTAATCTTAAAAAATTTACTCCAACAGACTCTTTATTTTAACTTTTAAATATGAAAAGTGGATTTGACTCTCCATATTTAAATAACCAAACTCACTCTCTAATTATATATTAAACAATAAATGCATTTTCTATTTAATGTCTCACAACTTTCAATGATTAATTTGAATTTAACTTTACAAGATTATCCTCAATAGTTTTATTTTTATTTTATAAAAAAAAAAGGATAAATAAGTAAAATTCAAATTAATCATTAAAACTAACAAAATAAAGACTAAACAATAAAGAGCATTATTGGAGTTGTTTATTTAATTTGACTCTCTAATATAAAAGATGTTATTTATTTATAAAAATATGGTTTTTAATATAAAGAACATTGTTGAAGATACTCTTAGCTACAACACTTTCTAATAACATATCTTGATACACCCTAATGCCACGTCCATTTTATCAACCTTGCATAGTCCAATATTAGAGAGTTAAATGTATATACGTTTGGCTTAACTCCTTTGCTTGACATTTCACTTAACATTACAAAAGTTTCATGGACCTTTCCACCCTTGTATGGTGCATATATTAATTAGGATATTGTATCCCACAATTTCAAGATTAAGTCCTTTGGAATACATTTCCTTTAAAACATTGCCAGCTCTCTCTAGTTCACCTTCCTTGCAGAACCTATCAATCAATATTGTGTATGTTATCACATTTGGCTTCCTTATTGACCAATTTGCGAGCTGATCCAAGAAACCCTTCTTGCAAAGTCCATGAATCAACATATTAAATGTCCAAACATCATAGCGACAACCAATACTTAACACATCATTGTACAAAATAGCCTTTGCATCATCATACCCCAATATTAGTTTATACAAAAAAAAAAAAGAAGAAGAAGAAGAAAAACCAATAAAGAGAAAAAATTCAACTAACCTTAAAACGCAAGACCCCATAGAGCCGGCCACAAAATCGCTGGACAGTCTCCATGAACTTAGTCCATAGTCTTATAATAATTTTTTAAGTCAATCCATCATCTAATCCACATAACAACTTTCTCTCATTCCTCCTTATATCGAATTATAATATTCTTGCATCTCGATGCAAATGACGACTTGGCAAATGCCTTGATAAGAAGAGGGCTCAACCTAGAGACTACCCACAATTCTCTATTAGTGGGAACAAAACCGGCGGAAGGGCTAAAGACATTGAAGGAAATCTTCGAGGAAAACAAGCTCAACAAAACCAAAAAGGAGAAAGAAAAGGAATTTGCAAGAAGAAGAAGTTACAAGAAGAGAAGAAAGAACTAGAGAAGAAGACAGAGACCATACCACCCTCCCTCCCAAGCTGAAGATAAAGAAGAAGAATAGGCCCCTCTATACCACATGGGCACAGGAGAAGACCAGCTTTGGTAAAGATTACAAAGATGAATAAATAGATCTAGAAAAATTGTTAAAGTTTGAAGCCAAAATTGAATTTTTTTAGAAAATGTTGAGAGGATAATGAACATAATAGGGATTAAGTTTGAAATTGTTTTCTTTTTTGAAAACTTGAAAGCAATAGGCTTCAATAGATGAAAGTTTGGAATTGTTTTCTTTTTTGAAAAAATGAAAAAAGTTCTAATCTTTTTGCAATAGTTTGGTAAAAATGAAGAACAAGAATAAATTGATCTGGAACAATTTTTAAAGTTTGAAGCCAAGTTTGAATTTTTTTTTTTTATAAGAAATAGAATAGAGATTTAAATGTTAGAAGTAAATATTTTCTTATAAAAATCTAATCTTTTTAGATAGAATTTTAAAGTAAGAATTTTTTAGGTGAAACTTACCAATATCCCTTCCACTAAAGTGGATGTCGTTGATTTGGAATTTCACTTACAATCTTCATACCAAATCTGAAACCTTTCTCTTCAATTTGCCTGGTGAAACTTTTTGTGGTCTGTGAGTCTATCCCATGCCCTTATAGAACCCATATGCCCGTTGTGGTTAGCAGTCCACGAGCTTATTAAAAATCAGTTTCCAAACCAGTACTCTCTGGTGCACTTTTAAAACATAAACCAAGAGGAAAATTCACCTTTTTGCATATGAACATCCAAACTCATGACATGTTCTTATGCAAATGTATACACATGTCCACACACTACTTTAATGTATAAACAACTAAGTAGAGTGCAAACATAGATAATTACCCCACTAATTACAGTAATACCCTTTATGCCATAACAATTACTGAAATGACCCTTTTCTATTTCGATAATTACTAAAATATCCCTGATGGTGATTATAATTACCAAAATACCCCTGCATACAATGGTAATTACCAAAACGCCCTCATTAATTTCCAAAATATATTTTATTTACAAACTACTATTTTATTGCCCAAAATTAGGGGTGTGCATTGGACGGTTATGGTCGGTTTCGGCCGGTGTCAATTTTCACCGAAATTGTCAGTTGGTCAGTTTTATAACCGGAATTTTTTTTTCATTGGCATAACTGTCGATCAATCAGGTTTTCAGTCAGCACAGTCAATTTTTCGGTCAAGGTTGGAGGTCTGATGGGGAGCAAAAATGAATATACAAATTGGACTGAGAGGAAGAAGAGATTGGAGAATAAGAGCAAAACTGGTAAGAAGAGAAGGAAGAAGAAATAGGAGAGGCTAGAAAATAAGAAGAAATTGATTAAAAAAAAAAAAGATTTTTCATAAAATGTTCAAGTGCTTTCGTACGCTCCTCACTAAGCGGAATTGAAAACAATGATGCTGTAAATATCTATAGATGCTGCCATGTATTCCCAAACAAAAATAAGATATGAATTTCCAAGATCAAACACGCAAAAAGGAAAAGTTTTTTTTCCTAAAAAACCATATATTGTGTTGTAAAAAGTAAAAAATCTTTTATCATATAGACCCAAAGACGAAGATTGATATAGAAAACAAAGGAAAGAAAAATAGCAGAGGCAAGCAACAATTTATAGAGGTTACATTTGAAGAAGAAAGAATCACAAGCTTGAAGAATCATACAGCTAACCTCTCCGCAACTTTCTAGATTTTTCTCTGTAAATATGTTGTTTTCTGATGAGGAAAGAAATAGGATGACAATTTTTCATGTGGTGCCAACACTTGTGTTGTAAAAAGTAATTAAAATAGATGTGGGCCAATAAAATGGATGATTCAGAATAAAGTCCAATTGTAACCTTAAAGCCCAAAACCAATTTAAGACCTGCATGAACGACTGGTACAAAATATGCCCTTTTTACGTGAGCAAAAAGACGCCTTTTTTAATAGTAACATGAACTACTGTATGCGTTTGCCATCTTCTTTTTCTATTCTTCACTCAGTGCTACTATCAAAAAAATTTCCAATAAATTAAAGAACAGGTTGTTAAAACTTCAAGGATCTTCTATACAAACAAGGACCAAAAAACCAACTCTGACAGACAAAAAAATAAGCCCACGAAATTAGATCAAACAAAAACTATTTACGACTGAAAAGAATAACCAAAACCTAGATCTCTATTCTAAATCACCCAGCTTTCAAAGACACCATTATGGGCTTTGCTTTTTCAAATCAAAACTAGGGAAAAACAAACCCCAAAAATGCTCATCTTTGAATGACAAGAGGATGACAGAAAGGGATATTGAGAAGAAAGGATTAAAGAGAAAGGGAAAGAGCAAAGAAGGAAGACGATAAATTCGGTCGGTTTCGATTACCATTGGTGTTGAAAACTCCCTACCGAAACCATCCGTGTCTTCCTCCACGGTGCCCATTAATCGATCGATCAATAAGCGGTCACCGAAAATATCGGTTATACACTAGTCGGTCAGTCGGTTTCCATGGTTATGTGATAAAACATGCATACCCCTACCCAAAACTATATATATATATATATATATATATTTTCTCATAAAAGTAATTATACTTATATACACACAAATACATAAATATATATATAACCACATACATAAATATATATATTTAACCACACGCACACATATATATATGCACAATATATGTGAATACATAAACACATACATATATATATACACACTCTTACACACCTATATACATATATACATACACACACACACTTACAAATATATATGTATTTGCACACACTCACCTACATATATTTAATATGCCTATATATATATATATATAAATACACACATATATATACACAATGCATGCACCCCTGCATACATATACACAAATGAATTACCAAACCCTAATTTTCAAAAAAAATTATTAATTAACTAGGAAATATGAAATGATCAAAATGCCCTTCACAATTATAAAAATACCAAACATGTCTCTTCTATGTGAAAAGACTAAAATGCCCTCAATAAATTTGAAAATATCCAATATATCCCCAATAATGGCCATCCCTTACAAGCTCCATAAATCAACCAATTTCACACCAATTCAACCAATTTTCATGGGGTTTTGCAAGATACCCAACCAATGATTTGCATAAAAATCATATAAATCACATTTCCCACAAATTAAAAAACCCTAACAATTGGGGTTTTACCATATCTTCAAATTAAACCATTCAACAACAAATTAAACATAAATTAACAAGAATTAACTTGAAATTCACATAAACTTAGCCTTAAATCAACCAAAAACCAACAAATACCCAAAATTATCTAAGGTTAAGGAAGCCTACCTATCTTCCAAGCCTTGAAATCACTTAATCACCACTTGAAATCCACCACACACACTTGCTTTGAGGTCCCCTAGCTGGTCGGTTCACTCCCCTTAGATTTTTCTTGAATTTTTCTCTGATTTTTCCTTGTTTTCTTTCACTTTCTCTCTCTAGAAATAAAAAGATGGTTCAAGAACACTTAAAGGGTCAGCCATGAAGTTAAAAAGAAAGGCAAAATAAAAAATAAAAGTAAAATAAAGAATAAAAAATTAAAAAAGCAAAGTCAAAATCAAAAGTCAAACTTTGACTAAGGATAAAATGGGAAGCAAAATAATTATTTGACTCCCAACTGGATACTTTAGGCTCTTGCTAACTTCTTAGAGAACTCTCAAGCAGCTCGTTCCAATGTAAGTGGTGATGTGGCGATCGAACCTTAACTGTGACCGAAAGTCAAAGTTTCAAAAAAACATAGGTGTTACAGAACCTGCAACCAAGACAGCTCCAACTCCACCCACAAAAATGAAGACTGTGAAAAAGACCATTAGCCATTCTACCATCGCTAATGGTGCACCAGGTCCATTAGTTCTAGCTGTTGATGCCCCTTCCACCAAACCTTATACTATAAATGTGTAATTTAACTTGTATAATTTAGGTTTAAGAAAAAAAATTCAATTTTGGTGGGAAAAATTTAACTTTTTTGTTAATATTATGAAAAATGCATGTTTATTTGTTGAATGTATGGTTCATGTTGTTGATAATAGCAATGGGCTTATGTTGGATTGAATTTTTGTTCGCGTGTTTAGGTTGCACTGATAGGTTTTAGGTTGTAAAAATTAAATTTTTTTGTTTTCCAAGTTTGGACTTTAATGTGTAGTGATTCAATAATTGCATATTAATATTATTGTCCTATATAGCAAAACAATTTTTGTTCACTGAATTTATGTTTTTGGTGGTGTGTATGGATTTTGTTCACTAAATTGCCAGAATAATCTGATGCCTCACTAGTTCTAGCACGATCTCGCTACCATTGGCAAGGAAAATTATAGAGAGCAACTCTCTAAAATTTACCTTACCCAAAGTAGCAAGATCTCGCTACTATTGATGAGGAGATAGTTTTATTCTAGAAGCTACATTCCCGCTCATAGTAGCGAGATCTCACTACTACTAGCGAGACATTTTTCAGAGTTAGTTGATGATGATCTTAGAAAAGTACCTCGTTAAAAGTAGCGAGATCTAGCTACTTGTAACGAGGAGGTAGTTTATGGAACAAAATTGCCTCATCGCCAATAATAGCAAAATCTCACTATTTCTAGTGAGGCATTTTCCTGAGAGCAACAACCTGCCTTTTTTAATAATTTCTTTTTATCTTTTGGGCATTTCCTGGACATTTAGACTGTCAAATTTTGTAACGCTATTGTCCATAGCTTATTGCTGTGATAGATTGAATGCGATGATCCAAGCGTGGTTGAATTTAATTTTAGAGTTGTAGGTTTTCGATTTGATAAGAAAGCATTCACGTTGGTGACTCGATTGAAATGTGGCAAGTCTCTAAACTTTAATGACACTAATAAGTTGATAGACAGGTTATGGACAAAGTACTTTTGTCCAAACAATGAAATTCAACTAAAAGAGTTAATAGAGAAATTTGAATTCCATCCATTTGATCAAAGTGAAGTTGATGACAATGTGAAAGTGGCTATTTTTTTTATCTATTTGAGACTATGTTTCTAAGTGGTGATGAAAAGAAACTTATAAATGCTATGTTTTATCTATTTGAGACTATGTTTCTAAATAGTGATGAAAAGAAACCTGTAAACGACACGAACTTAAGATCATTCAGGATGATGCCTTATTGAACAGTTATCCATGAAGGACATTGTCATAGGATAAGACAATAATATTCTTGTGTAGTTATGTCAACACCAATAACTTCTCCAACACTTACATTATCTATGATTTTTCTATTGCATTTTAGCTACTATTTTTTTAGGGTTATTGTCTTTATTAGAGTTAATTATTTTTCCTATTTATAATTATTAACTTTCATAATTGTCTTGTAGATTTGGGGTTTTGAAACTATTCTCATACCCACACTAATGAATTGTGGGAATTATTTCTTAAACAAATGTCCCTGTAGGAATTTTCAAACTTACTACATTTTGATAAGCTATATACGAGAGTATTTGATAATCAAAAAGTAAGTTTATATCATCATTTGTTTACTGTCATTGTATTATATCATATGCTAATGCAACTAACATTAAATGTATTTTATTTTGAAAGTGTATAGTACCCTATAAATGACATGCTAGTGCCTACAAAGGAGGAGGAGAATAGTAATTAGATGACCATCTTTTACATTTGTACTAAGGAGCACATATATTCCAATCCACTGTTAGTGTTTGTAGGCATCGATGAGATCGTTGGTGGTCATAGTGCCAGTCTTGACAGCGAGCCGGTCCAACATAACATGCCAGTTGGAGCAACTGGGGTACCAACTTACAACATGCACCTCAACCAGCAATGTGGAGTTGTTGGAGACGAAGATGGATGACCTGTAAACATAAATAAGTGATCATACTAAGATGCTTCATGTCATCATGCAACATATTTGTGTTGAGGAAGTTAATTGAGAATAACAAGTTCTTTATTACCTAGAATCAAATAACCACTTAGAAAAACGAAAGATATTATATTTGTCAAGAAATGCCAAGTTGTATGAATACAATCCTCATTGTGCATCTTGATCAATAGAATCGTTTTTTTTTTTTTTGTAGATTCTACTATGATAATTTTATAAATGTGTTTCCAGGTATTCCTTTATTATTTCGTCCAAGAAAGAGAATTCCTCTAATTCTATGAATGTTTTTTACAATACTCTTTTCTTGAATATCATTCAAAAAAATTTCTAAGTTCCTAACATGCCACCAATTAGTAACCCAAGATTCCAGGCTTTCATTAAATGAGAAAGAGAGAGATCCAATAAGAAAGGAAATGAATACTTTCTTTTTTACCATTTTTTCATTTGTGAATTTTTAATCACTTCATTTTTCGACTCTATACGATACCAATATTTCTATCAAGCATCAATTCTATTTCAATACATGTCTATTAATTTGTCTCATTTTTATTTGTAATTTAACTTCTAATTTTTACTTTTTATTGTACGATGATCAAGTAGCAGTAGATGCATCAAAACAACATCATGATGATAATGATGTTGTACATGACAATGAGGGGAGTGTTGTCGAATTTTCTCCTCAACCACAAAAAAAAAATTAAGAAATTGCATATGGTTAAGGCATTTAAGGAGTCTGTGGTGCTTGGGTCTCTATCATACCTTTACAGGATCCAGATGCATCTATTGGAAACGGGCTAATGAATTTGACTTTCAATCCATTTAGGGCTATTGATTCGGGGAAATGTTTCACATTTTTCGTATTCGTACAGGATAAAAGCAAAGTCAGTCATGATGTATTTTATGCGGTGTTTAAAAAAATATATTCAAAAACAATTATGACGAGCGGAGATTAGTGGTACGATACAGTAAGTGACTCTATTCAATTGTCTCCTTACTCTTTCATTAAATTTCAAATTGTGTGTTACATTTCATAAGTATCGTTAGATAACTACTGTTGACTTTGTTATAGGAAGTTAATACAATACTATTCTTTATGCAGCGATGAGTGAAGGCCTACCCACATATTTTATTAAACAATATGTCATTGTAGACTTTATGTTTTGGGTAAGTAAGCAAGCATAAGTTATCCAATAATATCGTATTAGGGTTATATATTATATAATGTAACATTAATTTGTTCAATTTGAATTATTTTAGAGTCTGATGCTTGATCGGTACTTCATTTACATCGATAAAGATAATCATACTCATCCAGATGATAAAAAGAAATTACTGCCTTGTGATTAGACCAGCAGTATAGACGACACATTATAATTGTACATTTCAAGAGATTCACTAAGACATTCATGTCGTTGGAAGGATGTTGATTATGTGAGTTTCATTTTAAACTTCATTTTATGTATTATGTTTTCGTTCCTCATTTGAATAGTGTCACTGATTTGGGTCTATGTTGTAACTATGTTGAATTCTAAGTCTATATCCCAATGATCAATAATGGACAACATTGGTTGGCAGCAAAGGTCGATTTGCTGAGTAGGCACATTACGCTATATGACTCGGAATCAGACATGACATATGATTGGTTCTAATATAATAAAGATGAGTGCGTGAATGTGTTGTTTTCGTATATACTTGAAGTAAGTGGATTGTATAGAGACCGAATGGAGCTTAAACTAGAGAGTCCTAAATGTCTAAATCCATTCATTATAAGCCATATGGATAAAGAGAAATGTCCAAAGAAGACAGTCAATGGTGATTGTGAAATTTTCATGGTAAAGTTCATCGAGTATTTGAGCGCTAGAAGAGAGTTTGATTTTGGACAGGATGATATACTTTTCTTTAGGGAAAAGTATGTAATTGACATTTTCGTCATCAACTTAGTTTTTAGCACATTGTTCTGACCAATTTTTTATAGTCACTTAGGAATTTGTATTTAGTTCATTTAGGGCCATTATTTTACTTAGCACATTTTCATTAAAAATGAGGGGGAAAAAACAAATGCATTTTGAACTTCCTTTTAAAAAAACAAAAAAAAAAATTGGATCATATCACTTAGCAACTTTATTTATGTATGAGCAAAATAAATAACAAATACAAAAAACACAAATAAACATAACTAAAGCAGAATAATAATAATAATAACACAAACAAATATAAATAAAATAAAATAATAATAATAATAAACAAACACAGGTTGTTAAAAAATAAAGACACCAGTAGTAGCAAGATCTCGCTACTTCTAATGAGACATTTTTCCAAGAGCAACATCAACCAAATGTAGGAAAAATGTATTGCCATAAGTAGTAAGATCCCATTATTATTTGCGAAGAGGCATGATACGAAAACAAAATGTCACCTCACCAATAATAACAAAATCTTGCTACTATTAGTGAGTCATTTTTCTGAGAACAACATCAACAAAAAGTAGGGAAAATGTTTCATCAGAAGTAGTAAGATTCCACTACTATCAGTGAGGAAAAATGTCATGCCAGAAGTAGCGTGATCTCGCTACTATTGGTGATGATGCATGATATGAAATTAAATTGTTTCCTTGCCAATAATAGTGAGATCTCGCTACTATTAGAGAGGAGGCATGATATGAAACCAAGCTGCCTCATTACCAATAATAATAAGATCTCGCTACTAGTAGCAAGGCATTTTTTTTTAGAGCAACTTGCTTTATTCCTCCCCACCCTCACCGAAAGTAGCTAGATCTCGCTTCTTATGGCGAGGAGACAATTTGATGCCACTTTTTAGTGTTTTTTTTAATGTTTTAATTACGTTTCTTTGTGTTCATGGAAAATTAGCATAAATCAAAAGTAATAGAATAACAAAAATTCTCATATAAAAGTCACCGAGAGAATTTTTACATTCTAGGGATGACATAGACAATTTGGATTGTATAACTTTGTCAATGTCAATCCTAAAATGTAAAACTCTCGACATCTATATTCATTCACGATTTCACAAGCACTCCAACACCAATCAACACACTATCAAATTTACAAATTATTTTGAATAATAAAAAATATATATTTGCCACAACATGTTTGTTGGTTGTCATAACAACTTATACAATAAAAGAGTATCAGTGCAATGAAACATTGTTAAGACATATTTGTCGATTGTGACCAAAGTATCCGCATTTACTATACTTGTGGTGTGACATGTCTTATCCTTTAGATAGAATCCATTTTGTTTTATGTCGCTCGGGTGCACATCATACGTTTGGAGGGAGCACGACACAATGGCTTATCTCTGGTGGTGCTTGCCATATGTATGGATCATTAAGCGAGTAGAGTAAGTAACAATCGCTCCATGTAGAGGCCATGCAATAATTTGAACATAATAAATAGCATGAAATGTTACAAAATCAATAAGCAACTGCAACGTGTACATAGATAATGATAGAGATCAAACTCTCAACATGAGCATATTTTATTTTCTAAGTTGACAATGTCCTAAACTCATATCCACAAACTTCAAATTTATACATTTTTAATGGTGTGACATCCAACCTTGCACATAATTCAAGCCTTTTTTAAAATTTCTTCTTAAGTCATGAAGTAACTGTTATCGTCAAATTATGTTTCATTATGACCATTATAAAATCAATATTGAAATAAAGCCCTAATACTCTTAAGCAACTATATATTTGGAAGTGCCTTAGCATCTTTAAATGCAACATACAGATACTTAGCAATGTTTATTGTCATTATGTTGTACCTCATACCTAGAAAACGAGATATAGCCCATCTTTTTGGATTTGTTTCCATGACATATCAATGAGCACGTTTGTCAATAGTCTCTAAATGAAGCATATGCTTATCAAAATCTATTGACAAATAAGCTTTTACTACTTGATAAAAAGGCATATACATATTTTTTTTTTCCAAAATGCTGCTCTACATTGAAACTAAAATGGTACATTCAATGTCCATGATGTGTATTAGGATATACAATTGAAATCGCCCTCTTCAAACCTCTGTGTCTATCAGTAATAAATACTAAATCTGAAACTTTGCCATAAGCTTTCTTAAACCTCTTAAAAGATCGTACACACTTCATTTTTTATATCCCCAACACCAGAAGCTAGGGGATATATTTGCTTATTATCATCAAACCATACTACAATAAATAGAGTACCTTTATATTTTCCTTTCAAATGCATCACATCAACAGTTACAATGGGCCTCAGTTTATTAAATGCCGCAATGGATTGCCCTAGAGCCATGAAGAAGTAAAGGAAGAAATTATCACTATCAGTCTCACTATGAGTTATAACACTTGGATTCTTAGCCTCCAACATTGAACACCACAATACTAAAAGTTTGTATGATTCCTCAAAGAACCTCTTATACTATAAGTGTAAATTCTCTTACCCTATAAGCTTTCTCATAACTTATTTTAATCTTAAGTTGTCTCTCTATCTCCAAGATGATTTTTTTTGGTCTGTACTAATACTTAATTCCATTGTATTTCTATTTGATTTGCTCGACGATAACTCTGCTAGTTGCCTGACGATATGCCAAAATCATATTTTAAACTACTGAGCATTCATACATATTCTTGAATATCTTAATGGAAAACAAATCTAAATCTTTAATCCTAGCTGCATGGATACACCAACGGAGATGGAGGGCCAACTTTCACAGCCCCTTTCGGTATATTATGAACATTAGCCATTGTAAATTCATCCGACACAATCAAAAGTTCAACTAGTTCATTTACTTGGATATTAACTCCAACCCCATCATCCAAATTAATACTATCATTCTATATAAAATCATCTAGTTGTAGATTTTCTTTTATTGCATCTTCATCATCAAAACCATATTCATGTAGGTTGTTAAACTGTACATATTCATCTGATGCTGGTATCACAACATCCTCTTCAGAAACATAAGCCTCATCATGCATGTCCACTGCAGACCAACCCCTTATTTAATTTACTAGGATTTTATCTTCTCTATTATTAATTGAGGTTGCGTGAATGTTTCTATCTTGTTTGCTTCCACTTCGACGGGTAAAATGTGAATATATTGCATTAATTTGTTATTCTTTTTAGGGAAGAAATCGGCAGGTGCTATAGCAAGTTAATGAGAGAGAAAGAATTTCAATGGAAACTGTAGATTGGTTGGGTATGTGGGTTCGGTTATACCTTAACGCAATGCAATAGTAAACTTAATTCGGAAGGATTAGAGAGAAAGAATTTCAATCTTAAACTGTAGATCGGTTGGGTATGTTAGTAAAGGTTATGCATGACAAATTGAGAGAAAAAGAATTTCAATGGTAAATATACATAGTTTTAGTTTTTGTATGTTGATTGGGTTATACAAACTCCAAGAGTGAGAAAGAGCTTATAACGTATACCTTCATAATTGAACTAGTCGATGGTGTCACACTAATGTTGGTGTTGGTTGTTGATGTCTTATGGCAAACAAACTCTCATTTTTCATTTGCCATTGTGTAATGTACTTTTTCTTAGATGATGAATCAACTCCTTTTATCCATGTCCAAGAAACCTCCTTCAGTTTTCAATACTCCAATAAGATTTTTTGGTAAGCTCTTCATAAAATGTAAATGTTTTGGGGTGTTAAATATAAAATGTGACCATTTTGGAAAGTGAAGTATAAATGTTTTATAAAGTAAAGTGTGAATGTTTTGCAAAGTGAAATGTTAATGTGTTGTGTTAATTTGTTACTCTCTTTTAGGGAAGAAATCGGGAAGTCCCAGAGCAAATTAGTGAGAAAGAAAGAATTTTAATGGTAAATAGTATATTGGTTGGGTTATGCCCTAAGGAAATGTAATGGTACACTTAATTAAGAAGGGTGAGAGACAAATCATTTCAATCTTAAATTGTATGTGGGTAAAGTTTATGTGTGAAAGAATAAGAGAGAAAGAATTAGTGAAAGACAGTGAATTTCAATGGTAAACTTTATGTTAGTTTTAGTTTTGTATGTTGATTGGGTTACACAAACTCAGAGAGTGAGAAAGAGTTTGTAAAGCATACATTCACAATTGAACTCATCGATGGAGTAACGCTGATGTTGGTGGTGGTGCTAATGTTTTATGGAAAATAAACTCTCATTTTTCATTTGTCATCATATAATGCACTTATTCTCAAATGATGAATCAACTCCTTTTGTCCATGTCTAAGAAGCCAACTTCAATTTTCAATATTGCAATAAGATTTTTTGGTAAGGTCCTTGTGAAATGTGAATGTTTTGGAAAGTGAAACATGAAATGTGACAATTTTGGAAAGTGAAGTGTAAATGTTTTAGAAAGTAAAGTGTGCATGTTTCAAAAAGTGAAATGTGAATGTGTTGCATTAATTTGCTAATCTTTTTTAGGGTAGAAATCAGCAGGCCCTAGAGCAAATTATTGAGAGAGAAAGAATTTTAATGATAAATGGTATGTGGGTTAGGTTATGCCCTAAAGCAATGCAATGGTAAATATAACTCAGAAGGCTGAGAGAAAAAGAATTTCAATCTTAAACTATATATTGGTAAAGGTTATAGTTGATAGAGTGTGAGTGTAACATCCCCTTACTAATGCTCGGGTTTCCGAATAAGTGATGTTACCATATAGTATTATGAATTATAAATTTAAAAATGTATTTGGACAATGTCAAAAGTCATTAAAATTTTTCTTTACTCTTTGGGATCAGTTTTTTTTAACCAAATTAAATATATATTATTAACTAAAATATCTCATAATATAGTGACACCCACAATGTAATAAAAAAAAGAACGTTAAAACAGAGTAACATTACTCGAAAATAAAAAATACAAAATGACTTGTACTTGGTTATGCCTTCCATGTCTACACTCTGGCCAAGCTCTATTATTGAATTGCGGATTTATCTACCACACACAATAACAACGGTGAGTGATAAACTCTCAGTAGGCATTTCAAATCCACATGTCAATACAATGAGTGCAAAATCTCCAATTCCCCCTTCCTTTCTCCATAAACCAATATTTTTCCCTTTTAATTCATAATGTACTTTTACTCGGTTAACTTGCATTCATATGGGGTCTGCATGCCCGTTTATGGTCAGTGGGTCTATCTCAAGTCCTCATAGAATCAACATGCCTGATTATAGTCAGCGGTCCAGAAGCTTATTTTTAAAAAATAACTAAGTTTTAAAACCAGCACTCTCCGATGCGTTTTAATAACATAAACCAAAGAAAAAATTCACCTTTTTGTATAAGAACACCCAAACCCATGATATGTTCTTATGTAAATGTATACAGATGCTCACATAATATTTTAATGCATAAACAAATAAGTAGAATATAAACACACATAATTACCAGACTACCCCTCACGATAGTGATAATTATCAAATTACCCATATTTATCCCCCTAATTACCATAATACCCTTTTATAACACAATTATCGAAACGACCTGAGTCTATTTCGATAATTATGAAAACACCCTTGAAAGTAATAATAATTATCAAAACACCCCTTAAGGCATTGCTAATTACCAAAACATCCTAATTATTCCCAAAATATATTTTATTTATAAAATACTATTTTATTAACCCAAAACTATAAACACAAATAAAATATATTTTCTCTTAAAAATAATATACTTATATATACACAAATACATAAACATGTATATATATATAACCACATACATATGCACACATATATTTAGTCACACATATATATACATGCACAACATACATGTATATAAATATATACACACCTACACATATATATATACACACTCTCACACACCGATATGTATATATACATATACAAACACACTTATAAACATACACACACACACACATATGTTCATATACATATATTTATATACACATATATATAAATTTACAAGGCATGCACCCTTGCATACATACACACATAAATATATCATAAGGCTTCAACTGGCGCGATGCAAACACAATCGCTTTGTCGTTTTGCATGAGAACGCAACCAAACCTTTCCCCAAAGTATCATTGTAGATCACAAAGTTATCCTCACTGTTCGACAAAACAAGAATAGGTGTAGAGACCAACTTCTTTTTGAGCTCTTGGAAATTATCCTCGCACTCCTTTAACCAGATGAACTTAGTTTTCTTCTTTAATAATTGTGTCAATGTTGCATCTTGGAAAACCCTTGCACGAACCTATGATAGTACCCCGCCAAACCAAGAAAATTTTGGACTTATTCAACGTTTGTTGGCCTTCTCCAATCCTAGACAGTTGCAACCTTACTAGAATCTACCTGGATACCTTTAGCGAATATCATATGTCCTAAAAAAGCAATGCTCTCTAGCCAAAACTCACACTTCTTGAATTTGACGTACAAATGCTTCTCACGCAACCACTGTAGCACTAACTGTAAATACTCTTCATGTCCAGCTGCTGACTTGGAATAGATGAGAATGTCGTTCATGAACACCACCATAAAAAAATAATAAAAAAATCATGATTCATCAGATTCATGAATGCTACTGGTGTATTTATCAGTCCAAATGGCATCACCACAAACTCGTAGTGGACATATTTTGTTCGAGATGCACTATTTGTCCTATCCTCCTTCTTGATCTTAAGCTGATGATAACCAGAATGAAGGTCGAACTTTGAGAAAATACTTGCTCCTTGCAGCTGATCGAACAAATCATCAATCCTCTGCAATGGGTACTTGTTCTTGATAATCACCTTGTTGAGCTCCCGGTAATCAATGCACAACCGCATTGAACCATTCTTCTTCACAAAAAAAATTGGCGCTCCCCAAGGTAAAATACTGGGTTTAATAAAACTCTTATCCAACAGATCCTATAACTGCTCTTTTAACTCTTTCAATTATGCCCGCGCCATTTTGTATGATGCCTTTAAAATAAGTATAGTTCCTGGTACCAGCTTAATAGTGAACTCAACCTCTCTGTCTGGTGGTAACCTTAGCAGCTCTTCTTGAAAAACATCTAGGAAGTCTTGAACAACTTTAACATCTTGTGGTTTCAAAGCTTCTGGTTCCTTGTGAAAGACATTAATATGGAATCCTAGCACCTTTAACATAAACACTTTAGAGTTTGCATCGCCGTTAGCACTTTTGGCTGTGGTTTTAGTTTCAATCTTGCAAGTTCAAAACCCTGACTGTTTATGAGGCTAAACCGAATTTTCTTCTCCTTGTAATCAATGCAGTCCCCACTCTTAGATAACCAGTACACAAAATTTAAGCAAAATTTTGAAGATCACATCAAAATTTAAAATTTTTAATATGACCAAATCAGTACGCAATGTCTCATTACCAAGGTACACTTCACAAGCATTAAGCAAAAACAAAGCACACATGCTAACACTAGATGATGTAGCAACACACAAATCACAATCAAGTCCAACATGTTCCTTAACCAACTTAGTAGCAAACTAGCTAAATACAAACGAGTTTGTAGCACCTAAGTCAAATAATATATAATCATTCATGTTGAGATGAGAAATGGTACCTGCTACCACTACGGTGTCATCCTTCTCCGCTTCCTCCCGAGTTAGAGTGAAGATGTAGAGGCTGTTTGGAACTGCTTTTTCTGAATAAAAAAACACTTTCTTTATAAAAAAAAAAAAAACAGTTTGAAACATGTTTGGTCAAAAAATTATAAAACACTTTTTTTTATAAAAAAAAAGTACTTTTTTTGAAGAAAAAAAAGCACTTTGATATATTAAATGAATATTTAAAATACCCAAAACACCCCTATTTATTTTTAAAATTTCACTCTTTGTCCACTACGGTTATTTTACGTAGAAAACGATCTCTCTCAAGTCTGTATCTTCTCTCAAGTCTATTTTTCTTCTCTATCTTCTTTGAAGTCTCTATTTTTTTTTTAAATCTATATCTTCTTGCGTGTCTTCTGAGCCTTTCCTGGTAAGCTTTTGATATACTTTATTTATGTATATTTTTTTCTTATTTTTTCATTTTCTAATGTTTTTATTTGTTCATGTGTATGTAATTATTTTTTCTGTTTGAACCATATGACAATGATGATGAACTACTTCCATAAGTTGATGAACAAAGAAGGATAGGAGAAGATAATGATCATGAAGATAATTCATTTGGCAGAAGAGAAATGGATGAAGAAAGAGAGAAAATTGCAAATCTTCTTATGTCTCATCCATAATTATGTAATTGATAAGTAATTGTTATATTAATTTATTTTTGTCTTCGTTGAAAACAAATATCGTAATTTGTTAAAAACAAGTGTGTGTGAAAATGCTCATATTTTGAATGACTCAAACATACATTTGTTTTGGTGTTAAAATTTAAGAATTACTTAAATTTTCAATTTTATTTAGTTGAGAATTTATCCTTTTTGGTAATTTACCACAATTAAAAGCGCTTTTGAATTAAACAACCAAACACTGTTAAATATTATAAAAGCACTTTTTATAACTTGGCACCAAACACAAACTGTTTTATTATTAAAGTGTTTTTTAACTAAAGTGCTTAAATAAAAAGCGCTTTTGAAAAAAAAACACTATTACATAAGCAATTCCAAACGGGCCTGTTGCCTTGGATAGGCTGCTTTACCCTTTTTGCTTCCAGACAGTCTCTCTTCATGTGGCCAGACTTGCCACACCCAAAACACACTCCCAGCTTTCCTTAGCATTCACCAAAATGAATTTTGCCATATTTCATACACTCATGGATGAAAATATAGGTATCAACGGAAATATCAAAGGTAAAAAATATGAAAATATTGATGGAAATATTGACAAAATATCGATATCGATAAAATTTTAAAAGAAATGATGAAAATTAATAACAAAATATGTAAATTTTTAATAAAATTTCAAGATATGTTTTTTATTAATTACTTTATCAATTTAATTAGAAAAATTAAAAAATTATTGAGCATAATTTATATTTTTCATAATTAAGAAACCTACAGTACCGGTTGATAGTAACAAAAATACTACTATTTTTTATGATGAATTATTCATTAATTAAAATAATAATACAAGTACATAATTACCTAAATATAACTTAATATCACATAGAATTTATTGGTGGTTGAAAATGTTCACTCTCTTCCCTACATTCATTTCCACTAGTGTATTGAGAGAAATATTAATCAAATGACACATCTTCTTGATATTTTTGTATGTTATTATTAATATGTCAACCATATGGATCTAATATTATATGTGATTGTTACTGATAATCATGATATAAATATAATATTGGTTGGCTCTATGCATAACTGCTACTCCCTGATGATTGAGCTTGAGAATGTTTCTATGAATTATTACTTGTTAACATTCCATAGTCATCCATTAAATAAGGGTTATACTCAACTCTGACTCTCATTGATCCAAAATTTGTAGAAAAAGATTCCTCCTCTTGATGTGTAATTGTCGTTGTACCCATTTTTGTATGTGTATAGTCTTTTCCTACCGCACCAATTCGATGTTCAACATCTCTGACTCCATGATCTTCATTTTGCGTTGCATGAGTGTAATATTCTTTATCAGTAAACGGACTCAATATGTGAAACATTGAAAGCATATAAGTATAATAATTATTATATATATATATAGCCACATATACAACACACACAGTCACACATACACATTCACACATAGTTGCACATCCACACACATTCATACCTACATGTTTATAAATGCACATTTAATTATATACACCAACATATATTTATACAATTAAAACAAATATATAGGTATATACACACACACACCTACTTATGTAAATTAATTCCTACACTTTTACATGCTCATACAAAGATTTCTCATTGAACTCAAAACACATGGCATTAGGAAAAATTACTTAAAAGCCACATTATCGAAATTATCAAAATGCCCTTAATATGTGAAAAGACCAAAATACCCCTTCATAATTCAAAAATTCCATCCATTTCCCATCCATAGCCGAATTCACCATGGTCCAATTTCATCTCATTTTCACACCAAATCAGGCAATTTCAAAAGGGTTATGCAAATCCAACACGCCAATTTTTCATATATAACTTAAAAAACAAACCCTAATTTCACCATTTAGGGATTTTCATAACCAACCATAATAAATTTCAAACAAGAGATTCAAGTACAAATCAAGCATGAAGAATATTAAAAATGCATAGATTAGTAAGAAATTATACCAGAAAAACTAAAAACCAAACTAAAACCCAACTTAGTTTGGAAAACCTACCTCTTTCCTTACTAACTTGCTTGTAACACACTTGAAAACACTTCAATCAATCGAACCAAGCTTTCTAGAATGATCTACGGCGTCAGAAACCCTTTCTTTCCTGATTTTTCCTTGATTTCCCTTTGTTTTCTCTTTTTTTTTTCTCTCTTAGAAGTTAAGAAGAAGATGCTAGAGCACCTAATGTGGCCAGTCATATGCTTAAAAAGATAATGGGTGTTTTAAGAAAAATAATAAAATAATAAACTTTTAAAAAGATTTAAAAAGGCAATAAAATTACAATGCTTTTTAGACTGTTTTCAAATCACAGTCAAAACATAGGCTAAACACTTCAAACACTTGCCAAGTGTACAGATAAACATTCACCAGTCTAGCGATGACGTGGCATGATGATATGGCGGTCAAACTTTTGACTTTGACCGGTGGTCAACTATGCCGAGAATGCAAACAAACGTTTCCGATAGCATCGAAAATATATACAGAAAACAAAAACTATGCCAAAAATAAAAACAAGAAATACCGATAAAGTTGAAAATAATGTGGGTATTACATAATGTCCCTGCGAATTCTTATTTTATAATACCCGCACTATTTTCAACTTTATCGGTGTTGCTTGTTTTGTTTTCGGCATAGTTTTTGTTGTCTGTTTCCATCTCCAACACCATTGAAAATGTTTGTTTGCATTTCTAGCAAAGTTGACTACCAATCAAAGTCAACCACCACGTCATTTGTCAAAGTCAAAGTTTGACCGCCACATCATCGTGTCTCATCATCCTTTTTTTTAAGTATTCAAATAGCTTTTCTCTACCACCATGGCCAGCCATACCCCATTCTTGAAGCTTCTTTTCCATTCTAGAAAGAGAAAGTGAAAGAAAATAAAGAAAATGAGAGAAAATCCAAAAATTTAAGGAAAAATCAAGAAAAAAGAGGAGAAAAAGGAGTTAAACATCTTGGAAAGTTCAATGCTTGTTTTTGTGGTGTTTTCAAGTGGTTTTCTTTTTTGTAAAAAGAAAGCTTGGAAGAAAGATAGGTTTTCAAACTTTTTGATTTTCGATTGAATTTATGTGGTTTTCCATTTAAATCCAAATAAATCCATGTAAATCTAGGTGTTTACTTACTTGATTTGTGTTTGAATCATACGATTTGAGTTTGATTGGGTTTATGGCAAAGATTCTCAATTTAAAAAATTAGAGTTTTAATTTTTGTATATTATACGTTGAATTTTTATGAATTTATGTATTAAATTGTTAATTAGCGTGTTGATCTTGTAAAGCCCTCAAGAAATTGCTTGATTTGATGTGAAAATGTGGTAGAAATCAAGCTTGAAAGTTTCAGCCATTACGGGATATATTCGTTATTTTGTAAGTTTATAAAGAGCATTTTGATCTTTTCAAATTTAATTATTATTTTATGAAAAATATTTGGGTTTAATTACAGTGTGGTTATTACAAGGGTGTGTCTGGTTTTATAGGATGTTTTTAAGCTTGCATTGTGTATAAAATGTATAGGTAAAGAAGTATGTATATATGCGTATATATATATTTTTATGTATATATAATTATATGAATTTATATATATATATATATATGTGTGTGTGTGTGTGTGTCTTCTTATGATTGAATGGAGTATATGTGTGTATTGGCATATGGACATGTGTTATATATATATATATATAAATAATTGATGTACTCAGCGATATCGTTCAGTACATCCCATGCAAGCCATTTAAAAATGACACGTACCTTTTGGCATTTAAAATGCCTCAGGTGGGTGCCTACAAGCATCCCTCGGCCAAACTGCCTAGGGACACCCCTCTGTCAAACTGTCGAAGGCTTCAGCAGTTTAGCCAAGGCGTGATTGTAGGCCTTCATATTTAATGAAAATGCATGTTATTTTTTCCATTTTTCCATATGATATACCGAGCAATGTCGCTCAGTACATTAGTTTTGTGTGTGTATATATATTTGTATAAATATAATATATATATATATATGTATGTATGTATATATATATATATATATATTTATAGTTAAATTAATTTTGAAGGGTAAATAAGTAATTTCACCTATTTTAAAATATAATTTTGGAAAAATACTTTTTGGTATAAAATATATTTTCACTTGTGCAAATTT
Source organism: Rhamnella rubrinervis (assembly GCA_007844105.2). Taxonomy (NCBI): domain Eukaryota; kingdom Viridiplantae; phylum Streptophyta; class Magnoliopsida; order Rosales; family Rhamnaceae; genus Rhamnella; species Rhamnella rubrinervis. Next base: position 6,947,931 of record CM017575.2, on the reverse strand, counting down.
TACAAGAAGTTATTTTTATTTAATTGGTATTTTAAATATTTGTATATTTGTTTTGAAAAAAAATATTTTCTATTTAGTTTTTATTAACTTTTATACCCCAAGGGCAAAATGGTAATTTTGTTAAAACCTAAGGGTAAAATGGGAATTTAATTTTCTACCAAGGGTAAAGTTAGAATTTTGTATTTTTTATCAAAGATATATTTGTAATTATAAAATATTTTCAAGGGCATTGTTGAAATTTTGAAATATGTACAAGGTATTTTTGAAATTTTAAAATATTACCAAGGGTATAATTGGTATTATACATTTTTACTAAGGGCAAAATTGAAATTTTATATTTTTACTTGGGGCAAATTTATAAATTCATATTGCATGGGTAATTTTTTTATTACAATTAATACAGTTATCAAGTATAGAAAGGTAACTGTGTATTAAATTGATAAGTAATCACATGCATATATTTGCATAGAAACATATCTTAGGAATTAATTTGTCACAAACAAATGAATATTATTTTATATTCATTTGCATTTGCATTTTGGGAACATAATGAGTGTTTATCACTCATTCTTGCCCGCTTGTGTGTGTTAGGTAAATCTGACACTTAAACTGTTTAAACTTGGCATAGTGGAGCCACCGAAGAGCAGGGGCAGTTATGTAAATTTATTTTTTGCATTTTGTTTTCTATTTTTTTGGACAATGAAACTCTAATTTTTAAATACTATTTTCTTTACGTTGTGAGTTTTGTAAATTTTTATGTTTACTTTAAATATCATGATTTTTAATGAGTGTGAAAAGCGATCCTAAAGAATAAAGAAAATATTTGTATGTATTTTAAGCATTGTTTGAAAGAGCATATTTTGAAGTTTATATAGAATAATATCTTTGTAGTTGGGTCTCCGAATTCAAATAATGAGGTGTTACATATTTGGCAAATGAAGGTGGGCTGATGGTGGTGTGTTGATGTCCACCGAGCCAACACTAACATGCGATGGTGGGCCGTCAATAGTGCACCAACAATGCCATCAACGGCCACCGGCCAACCATCAACAGGTAGTGGTAGACTATCAATTCAGCACCACCATCCATTGGTGGTGGGTCAATGGTCGTTCATGAACCATCGACAACCACCATAGCCCACCAAATTGGAATTTTTCCAACAAATATGAAATTTTTTCAATCTTAAATGCATTGGGTTTTTTGTGCACATAAGTCTTATACCTCAAAAATCATCAACCCAATATAAAGTAAGAAACTAAAATCTCCTAAAAGCCCAATAAAAAATACATATATTAACTTACAGTAGTAACTCAAATAGTTGTTACAACTTAATTTGTCAAGGAATGACATGTCGTGGATCAAATTGCGGATTGCATGCATGGCGTGTCTAAATCATATATCTTTTTTATATTTATAAAAGATGTTTGTGACTAATAAATTCAAAAGATTTTGTTTGTCTTACTTACATTTAATATATAAAAAAATAGATAAATAAAAATAAAAAAATAATTAAAATTTTAATTCCCATGGAAAATAACTAAAAAATTTTAAAGAACTTCTTATTAAGCCATGGTATAAAAAAAAACCCACAATTTTATTCCATAATATTTTGTATGTAAATAATTATTAGCCTCTTGATTTTTATTTTTTTAAAGTGTAAATCTTTTCATAAAAAAAAGAAGCTATAATTAATTACGTGCTTGTAAGTAGGTAGCTACTGCAAAATTAATTAATAGTAATTTGAGTAACATATTAAATTGATATTGATGGAATGGGTGACATGACATGCCAAAGGGTTGTCCACTTTTGGAGAAAATTAAACGCAAAAACATATACTATATATATATATATATATATATAGGTCTTATATTATATGTATGTATTAGTTAATATTTTTGGGCATATTCTAAAGCAGTAAGTATAGTGAGTGTGTTCAAACTCTTCACATTGACAAACTTCATTTGTTTTTTAAGTGTATTGGATCATATTGAAATTCTAAGTGAATGAAAGAACTTTTGAAATTATAAATTTACTATTTCAGACTCCTACATAATTAATAAATTAAAATAAAAAATTAATCATTTTTTTTTTTATAGATTTTTAAATTAATAATTTTTATATTAAAATCATTTTTTCTATATATATATATATATATATATATATAATACAATGAGTGTGTTCAATTTACACCATGAATGAATTGATCAAAATCTCATGCAATTCAAATTTTTCTTTTGGTAATCCCATGCAATCCATTTTGATCCGGTGAGAAACATGACAATAGCACACATATTTTTATACTATATATATATATATATATATATATTTGTATATTTTCACAACCATAGAAAAATGTAGATGTCATTTATTAGCTAAACAGACAGATTTGACTCGAAGTTAGAAGGAAACGAGGTCATGACACTTGCCTATGACCTCAGTCATTCCAGTACTGTCTTAATTTGAAGGTGTGAAACCTTGCATGTGCAAGGTTTGCCTTATTTAATGTTATATATAATTAATTTGCTAACATTTCCAAGTCAATTAAAACTATCACACATGGGCATTTATTTATACGTTTATTATTTCATGCTGTACATGTGTTTTGTAAAACTGAGGTCATTTTATTCACCAAAAAAAAAAAGAAAACTAAGGTCATTTCAGCTTAGTTTAATTAGATACCTCTCACTTGTTTTTGAATATTATCTGAGTCTTTTTTTTTTCAACAATTAAACTTTTCATGTCTTTCACCAAAAAAATAAAAATTTAATATCACTTGATAATCAAAATTTGATAAAAATTAATTTAGCAAATATGTAGTATTAATGATCTGTATATTTTTCTTTTTTCCCTTCTAATGGATATTTAACGTCATAAAAAATTCAGACATTGCAATGTACATTTCAATATGGATTTTTTTGAAATGATCTTCATTTTTTTTTAACTTTCCTTTTTTCTTAAAATTAGAATTTTGGATTTTGGTTTTTTTTATGTCATGTTCAGACCCAATAACATTTTAATTTTTTTAGCCTATTTAATATATAATTAATATTTTATCTTAAAATGACTAATATATCGTTGAATATGAAATGTCAGTAATTAAGTTTTTCAGCTCTCTCTTCTGCTTCCTCTTCCACTTTTCCGCTTCCTCTTCTACTTCCTCCTATTCATACAACTATATGTATATATAACCCTAAAGTTTCACGTCTTTTAAATTTCTTATCATTTGATTTGTATTTTATATACTCACTCAATTTTCTAGAATTTTTATTTTATTTTTTTAATGAAAATATTGAATTATAGTTCCTCTTCCTTTTACTCTTTGTCTATGATTGAGTTTTTTTTTTTTTTTTATTTAATGAGCATATAACGATCGGCATTCACAACACATGCACACAAAATGGGTTGGCCAATTTCATAGGGAGAGTCTCTCAGGTTTTGGAATATGTTAATTTGGTTTTGCTGCATAATGTTGTCCCTTTGGTTCGTCATACATTGCCGAAGTTGCTTCATCATGCTTCATTGTATTTTATCGTACTTCATCATGCTTTTGTAGTTTCTCTTCTTATTCACTGTCTGTCATTGCGTTTTTTTTTTTAAGCATATGACAATCGAGGTTCACGACACATGTAGATAAAATCGGTTGTCCAGTTTCATAGGAAGAGTCTATCTCTCTACCTATGGAATTGGTCAATTTGGTTTTGCTGCATAATCTTGTTCTTTTGGTTTGTCATCCATCGTCGAAGTTGCTTCATCATGCTTCGTTGTGTTTCATTGTACTTTATCATGCTTCTGTAGTTCCTCTTCTTATTCTCCGTCTGTCGTTGAGTTTTTTTTTTTTTTTCTGAGCTTATAACGATTGGGGTTCAAAGCATATGCAGATAAAATGGGCTAGTTAGTTTCATAGGAAGAGTCTGTCTCTCTGCCTATGGAACTATTCAATTTGATTTTGCTGCATAATATTGTCCCTTTGGTTCGTCATACATTATCGAAGTTGCTTCATCATGCTTCATTGTGTTTCGTTGTACTTCATCATGCTTTTGTCGTTCCTCTTCTTCATGTTCTCTGTCTATCATTAAGTTCTTTTTTTTTTTCCTAACGTATGACGAATGAGTTCACAACACATGTAGATTAAATGGGCTAGCCAGTTTCATAGGGAGAGTCTGTCTCTCTACTTATAGAATTGGTCAATCTGGTTTTGCTGCATAATGTTGTCCCTTTGGTTATTCATATCTCATCAAAGTTGCTTCGTCGTGCTTCGTTGTGTTTCATTGTATTTCATCATGTTTCTTCGTTGTGCATAGCATATGCAAATAAAAGATTTTGATCATTTTAATAAGGAGAGTTTCTCTTCATATTGAACTGGTCAATCTGCTTTTACTACATAAAGTTGTGTGTGATTTGACATTACAATATTTGCGAAGTACTTCGTCCAACTTCGTCACAAGAGAAGTTTGAAATTTTATACAATTTTTATAGTTCGTCATTAGCGAAGTAGTTCATCATTAGTGAAATCTAAATTTCATTGTAAAATATATACTAACATTAGCGAAGGACTTCATCATTAACGAAAGTCTTTATCACTAACAAAATATTCGCCGCTTGTATTCCATGTAAATATATACCTCATGTTAATACTCGTCATTAGCAAACTAGTTTGATATTAGCAAACTAGTTCTGCATTAGTGAAGTCTAATTGATATATTTTATATACTTCATTAATGACGAAGGTCTTCACCAACGAAGTGTTCATCACTTGCATGTTTAATATATATCCTAAATTATCCACCAATTAAATCAAAATTTTCTGAAATACAACTTGTCCATTATAAAATAAAGATAAAGAAGAAGAAACGAAAAAGAAAAAGAAAAAGATAAAAAAAAAAAAGAAGAAAAGAATGGGATGGCATCGATGGATCAACCAAGAATATTTTTTATTTTTCATTATAAAATTGGATTAAAATTTTAATTCTACTAAAAATTAATAAAAAAATATTCAAAACACACCCAGAAATGACGTAACATTGAAAAATCCTTTGAATGCTTAAAGAATTTGGGCTTGGGCTTCTCGTCATTTATATTTGGTAAGTAAGTAGGACCATAAGTCGGATCTTCCCGTTGTAAAAGACCCAAATTGTTCAGGTATCGAGAACCGCGAGAATTATACCGAAATTACCTAAACACCCTGGAGATGCCGTTTCATTGACTTCCTTGTCCAAAGAATCAGAGGACCTTTCCCAACGGCTACTTGCAGAGTCAGCCAATTCTCACTCAAATTTAAAAAACTCTCTTCACTTTGGATACCAAATCGCCATTCCCAAATCAATCTACGCTCCTCTCCTCAGAAACCCTAGCTCTCTCTCTCTCTCTCTATCCCTGTGTAGTAATGGAGGAAGTCAAATCTTTTCAGATCAACGGCAACGAATCCGGGGACGAGTTCTACGAGAAGATCGAAGCGCCTAAGTTCGTCGACTTCACTGTACCCGATCAGCACCGTCCTGATGACCGATACTGGTTCTGCTTGCGCGTCGGTTCGTGTACTCTGAAACCCTTTAACCATTGTTTTACACTTTGGTCTTTTCAGATCATACTAAACAAAGGCTCTGGTTTGCTTTGCTTGATTTGTTTAGCATTTGCCTCTTTTTTCTTGCGTTAGACTTGAATTTTTAGGTACTGGGTTTTTCTTATTGTTTGTCTGAGTTTACCATGTAAGTTCTATTTTAGTATAAGAACACTGAGATAAATGGAAGATGGGTAAATTGAACTGAACTCTTTAAGGAAATGAGTTGTTTGTTGTCAGCTCCTTAGGAATTGAGGAAGCGTTATGTAGTCATGTTATAGGAGTTGAAACGTCGGTTTAAAGTGGGACTTTGACAATGGGTGAAGCTGGTTAATGTGGTTTTGCTGAAATCTGTCAGCTTCTCTGAGATAATTCAAAGACATTGTTGGAATGATGTTGATTAATACCCCCACCTGAGGGAATTTTAACTGAAAATTGTCCTAGACTTGTATTGATGGTGGTAGTGTGTTCGGAGTTACATGTCAGCTTAGACTCTTATGTTGTTGCTGTTTAGCTTGTTAGTCATATACTGTGTTCCAATTCCATGATAGACTTGAGCTGTGAACTTAAATTATTTAATTATTTTCCAATACCTAATCTCTAGATTCCCTTTTTGTTAAGTTTCCTAGTATTCGTTTTATAGGATGTGACCAGAAGCATGAAGAAGAATTGGATTCAGAAGCGATATACAAAGACTTCGTTCTTCGGGTTAGTTATAATATTTTAGTCTAATCTAGATTGTTTTTACCAGTCTTCATACTCTTGTTTAATTACATGACGGTGTTGGAATATACACAGGTTATGGCTGCAAGGAGTCCTAACATAAAGCTTCGCAAAGCACTCGATAGGAAACCGCCAAGGTACATATGCAAAAGCTCAAAATTGAATTCTTCACTTATTTTATTTAATTGTGCTTTCAATGATGCCATCTGTTTTTGGTTTGTTAGTCCAAGTTTGAAATGCCCGCTTACAGCTCCTACAAAACCTTCAAAGTCTAGAATAGCAAGATTGGCTCTCATTTCTTCAATTTCTAAAAAAAAGGTTGAAGCCAAAGATAAAGCCAGGCCTCTTCTGAAGGTCCGTGCAACCCCAAATGCCAAATCAAAGCAATCAAGTGTTGCAACCAAGGCTTTCACTACTCCAAGGAACAATAGAAAGCATATCTCAAATCCAGACACATTTCGAAGTGTTCGAAATCCCAAGCCAACCGATATTATGGTGCCAAAGGACAGGATTGTAGCAAAAGCTCTGGTCTTTAACTCTCCTAAGAAGGTTGTCAGGACAAAGATTTCGGTGGAATTGAAAACTCCTGTGAAAAAATTATGTGCAGCTATGAAGAAGCTTGATGTTACAGATGGAAAAAAACTTACATTAGGTTATAACAAGATGTTGCCTTCAGATACTTCCAGAAAACAAGTTAGAGGACGACAGGTTAAAAGCCGGGTGTTTGACTCATTGCGTTCTAACATTCACAAGGACCATGAAGCCAAACCCTTAAAATGTATGAAGAGAAAGGACAGGGAACCAGACTTAAAACAGCGCTGTGATCCAGTGCTTCATGAACGGGGTGAAAATGATTTGAGTGACATGGAGATTGATGATAGATCGAGGAGTGATTCTTTGGAAGGAAGTTCTGTACCGGGAACTTGTAAAAAAGGTGAAGCAAATGATCATGAAGAGTGCTTGAGTATGGTCAAAACCTTGGAACCATCACTAAGTGAGCATCCACTTGAGGTTTTGTCACAGACCTCAAGAGGTGATACTACATCGTTGACAAGTTCTGAAGAAAGGGACTCCGAAAATAGTGATCGAAATGCAAGTCACCATGAAGAAAAAATCAAAAAATGTCCAGGGAAGAGGAACGCCCCTATAAATGTGGACAGTGATGATAAAGAAAATGTTTTGGCCTCTGATAACAAAGATAATGATGGTGAAGATAAAGAAAATGCTTCAGCTTCTGATTATAACAGGTGCATAACGCGTCAATACAATTTTTTTTCTTTTACTTTTCATTTTTCTAGAATGTTATATTTCCGTAGTCATTAATTAATTGATATTTTACACGATCACAGAGGACAGAACGACTGCTTGGAGGGGACTCTTACCAACCATGATACTTCCAAAAATACAAAGGAGGTAGTTTTATTCTTCCCATATGCAAATGATGCTAAAACATTGTATTTGTACTTACCACAAGTCAGTTTCTTTATGATTTGTCTTCACAATATGGCTATTGATGTTTGTACTTCACTGAAAAATGATACAGGCTGGTCAAAAAACAAAGAAGACTTTGACAAAGATTTCTACTTCTGCTGTCACCAGTGGTCTAGAAGCTAAGTATAAGAAACCAAAGCCTACAAACCCCAAGCCTTTCAGGCTAAGAACTGATGTATGTGAAATCTTTTAATGATCAGTTTACTTAAGAAGCGGTGATATTTGCCAAATGCTTTATCTGATATAATTTGTTGCTTCTAGGAAAGAAGGATTCTTAAAGAAGCAAATTTGGAGAAAAAGCTTCTCACACCGCTTAAGGAAATGAAATCAGTTGAGGTCCCAGGAGCAAAACCATTGAGAAAACAACAGAACATGATCCAGGTAGTTATATTTTAATGTTTATTTATTGTTCTTTTTGTCATACTGAAATGAATGAATAAAGTTCTAAATTAATACATTGTTTCTGATCAGAAAAATGAGATCAGCAATGGACAAAGTGAACATGAGAATGATATTCATGAAGACAGTGAAAAGAGAATGGAAAGAAGAACACATGTGGATCAACCTGTGAGTTGAAATCATAGATACGAATAGAAACTCTCGGCATAGAGATGTAGCTAAAACTTTATTATATATGCAGGGAAAGATCGGAACTACTTGTACGAGGAACCCGAAAACAAGCTTTGCATTGGAGTCACGCAAGGAAAATGGTCAGATTAGAGAGGAAAGGACCAAATCACCAATGGTGATGCAGAAAAACATTTCGAGGCCCCAAAGGTATAAACTGGTTTCTTTTTAGTGTATGCTCTTGAAGATAAAGGATTAGTTTGATCTCTTGAACTTATTATACTAGCCTTTTCTTCTAGGGTGGCATCATGTAGAAAAGCAAGGGTTTCATCCAAGACACCCGAGCAACTAAATGTGCTAAAGGAAACATCTTTAAAAGTTGAAGCAGTAAAACCATGTGAGAGTAGTAAAGCTCTCCAAGCAAATAAAGGTACGCCATTCAGGTCACTGTCACGTGGAAGAAGACCTACAACCATTCCAAAGGAGCCAAATTTTCATAGCATCCATGTGCCAAAGAGCTGCTGCACCAGGAAAATGACAGAAGTGATTTAAGTGATTCCTGGAGAATGACCTTCTTTCTGTATCATCTTGTTCAATTAAATCATTGAATTTATTTATTTATTATTATTATTATTTTTTTTTTTTTTGCATTCTTCTATTAATTCTCACTTTATGGTTTCTAGGATAGCAAGAATTGATAATTTTCTATAAGTAATGGTGTGTATGCTGTATAATTTGTAACTTATAAGAGGAATGAAGTGTAATTATTCATTTGAGAGCCAGAGACAATTTAATGGATCTTTTTCTTTTTCTTCCCTTGTGCTTTCGCAGTCAATCAATAAAGTTCTGTTGTTTTAACTGATATTTGAGGATCTGATTTGTGAAAATGACTTTAAAAGTTTTATTATTCAGTTGTACCCCATTAAAAAAAAAAAAAAACAAACAAAACTGCAAGCTTTTAAAATAACCGACTTCTGAGCAAAAACAAGAGAAAACAAATACTAGCTGAAGATGACATCAGTGCCAGTTCCGGCAGACCAGGAGACTGGGATGCTAATTTTGGTGATTATATGACCAAGTAATGCAAATACTGTCATCTTAGAATAGAAGGTCAGGGGTGGTGAGAAAGGTTTAAAAGGGTGGTCCTCGTCGCTAACACACAATTGGGATCTTGTTAAGAAGTAACTTTAACAGATTTTCTCTGCACCGTTACCATATGTCCAAACATGAGCATAAAGAAAGCAGACAGTAAAGCCACAAAAACGAGAGGGGTGCAACATTGAGCAGAAAAGGCCCTTCATCAGAAAGAAATTGACAATGTTGAAGCGGAATAATACAAAGTTGTGATATACTAATCCAACACTTTGACATAATTTAATAATCCACAAATCACACTTCAAGTTGTATGCAACCAACTTCCTTCTCGGATGTCCAAAATCATTATGGACTTGAAGTGCATTTTTATTGCAGTCTGAGGACGCTTGTAGGCGGAGACTCTTGCATATTAGGCGTCATGTATGTCTCATTTTAAGATGCATTATTCTTGCTTATGTGCTTTAGCTTTTCATTGGCAGCAACAAGTTCTGCAGCTATTCCTGGTTCATTTGCAGAATGTCCTGCATCTGGTACAACCTGTTAAGAGTGCTCGGTTTCAGTAATTTGTCCAACAACTGAATCAGAACTCAACAGTACATCATAAATTAAAAGGATTGCAACAGACAATGAATGTTAAACAATAAATCATAACAGTTTTTGTTTCTTTTCATTTTCATTTTTTCACCCGTCTTGGGTCTGACTGGGTAACGCAACTAGCACACAACCCTCAAAACCCTGCACCCCAGTTCTCCCTCCACTCAACCCCACTAGCACTTCAATCCATGACTTGAAACATCTCCTTGCATTTTGCAAGCCTACCACCAGGCCATTTGGAAGCTTCATTGTCAACAACAGCTCTATATACGAATTTCAAACCACTGATTGATATGAAATTACACAGGCCTAAATGGTTTGACAACACATAAATCGAAAATTATTATTATTATTATTATTATTATTATTATTTTATTTGTGGATTAGTTAAGATTGTAAGGGGTATAGCAACCCAGAAAAGAGCACATTTCAATCAATGATTATTTGAGTAATTTTTTCACTCTAAACCTCTACGGTCTTCTTTCCATTCTCCCTCTTTCTGCTTTCCTCCTGTTTTCTCTCCCCTTTCTCTCCTTCTCTTTCCTTGGTCATACATCACAAAGAGTATACAAATCCAATTCCACTCATCAATTTCGAATCTCACTTCAATCTGGGAAGTTCAAACTAACACAGAGTAAAGGAATCATGTGTATGTGACATTACCATTAGATGGCTTTATGAGAAATCAGTCCAGCAAAGAATAAATGATTTCAAGTCTAATCATAAAAAATAACTTTATGAGAAATCACTTCCAAAACCCTAAAATAACAGAATGGAAACCAGATAAGTGGCCTAGAACAATACTCTTACCTTGAAGTCTGCCTCTGGCCAAACTTTATGAAGATCCCAAGCTGACATCATAGGACAGCATAAATCATATCTTCCCTGCAGGCATAACAACAATAATTCCTTTGAATCGGGCATATGAAACTCAGATTCTCACCCAACAGGCAAGCAAAAGCATTTCATAAGATAGGACTAAAATTTATTGTCCTAATGTAGATTTATTATATCAGTGCACAATTTTTACAAAATAAGACCCAATGCTATCATAAAACTTCCACTGGTATAATATCAATATAAACTATATTTCCAATGTTAAGATATAGATATTTGTCACCAGATTATGTTTCCACCATGTATTATATGGTATCTGCTCTACATGCACAATAATATGCTTTTAAATAGGCAGCAAGCGAAGGGAGACACCTTTTTGTTTTACATATAAAACATTGTCCAGGAAATTGGTTGCTAAATAAACAGCAATTGCTCATTCAAACCCAAAATCTTGAAGCGACAACATTAATTGAAAAAATCCTCCAGCATTACATCAATAAGCTATCACGATGCAGAAAGATAAATTTTTTCAGTAAATAGAAAGGATGTATCCACAATGCAAGGGCGAAAGAAAAATAGTAACCTGTACTATTATAGAGTTTATATGCCTTATCTTGTCAATGTTATCCAACAAGAATGAATCTGAGGTGAAGAATCCCCTGTTAGAGAAATAATGATTTTCAATCCTTGCAAATGCCTGGGTACACAACAAACAACTATAATCAATACAAATAAATTTTTAGAGCCTTAAAATTTGAAAGGTCAAATCATAAATAATCAGAAACGAACATGATAAACATTAACTTTGGAGAAAAACATGACGGATATTCATTGCATTAGTCATTCATTACTTTAAAAATAATACGAGAGATATTCACTGCAGTAGTCATTAATTTAAAAATAATGAGCCTACTACTTAGTTTCACACTCACCTCACACCCATGTCATCACATTCTTATGATCCTCTCTTGAAAATCCCAATAATTTTTAATTTTCTTATACTCCAGTAAAAGGGAATTTTAGGTGGCAGTTTTAGACAGAGAAAAAATGAGAGCAATTAAGGAAATGGGGAAGAGAAGACAACTGAGTACAAGAAGCTAAATATTAGAGTTGCCCTTAAAACTTAAAATTAGGAAGGAAAACAAAAAAATAAAAGAAAGTTCAGATAAAACTACATATAGTTATTATCATAAACTTTATAGTTGCAACCTTTACAAATGAAACAGGGATTTACTTGAACAGACCACTTATAAAATTACCCTAATTAAATTAGAAAACAGGAAAGAAGGTCTCCCTTCTCTATAGATATAACAACCACCCCCAACCCAAACCCCACCCCAAACCCACCCCCCAACCCCACCTCAAAATAAATAAATAAATAAATAAAAATAAAAAAATGCCTCCACAGTTTTCATTAAACTATTATACAAAGAACCATAGGAGTCATCAATGAATAAACTTACCAATGAAAAGTTATCATCATCCCCTTTCTTAATGTTTTCGTCATTTGGAATGAGATGGGCAGTCATCATTTCCCATTTGGTCCATGCTCTAGCAGCTGCATACTAAGAAATTGGAATTGAGTTCAGAATAATTGTTCAAATATAAGTGGAGTTCAGAATAATTGTTCAAATATAAGTGTCAATTCAAAATTATGCATCACATATCTTTCCATTATCACAAACGTACCATACTTTGGAAGAATTTGGGTCAATTAAAAAGTCTACAAGCAATCTCAATATAACAAACAAAGCAGATATTTTGCCTTGTTTGGTTTGTAATTCTATAATTGTTCACTTTTCTTTATTCTCAAAAACAGATCAACTAAGCTGTCAAACGCACAAGAAATGTAGAATGCTGACCACCTTTACCCAATCCCATCTTTCTTGTCAATGAAAAGACAAAAAACCATTATTCATCTCTAAGAAAATGAGGTCTAATAGATCAAATGTAACTTTCATTGATGTTATGAACATTAAAAAGCAGAACATTTTCAAATAAATATGGCTAATTTCAAAACCAGGCAAGCATTACTTGCGTTTCCAAGTCATCAGAGTTTAATCTCTTGCTGTAAGCATCAACAAAGCATCCCCTTTCGTTTTCTGGAATAAGATCTCTGAATGGCTCCCAAGCTGTGTATTAAGACAATAGGCAAAACATTCAGCCACTTCTAAAAGATTTTAGCAGTTAAATCAGCACAAAGGTACAGACTGAATCAATAGATAATCAAAGAATCCACCTCAAGTACTAAAAATTGAAGAAAATTCAGTTTTCCTTTCATGTTAATGAAGAATTATGTTGTTCTTCTTTTACTCTCTTCTCTATTATAAAAAAGAAATATAAGAGCAAACTGATGTAACGATAGAGAAATCATCAATGGATGCAAACCTTATGGCTGTTACACATTTGCTATTTCGCTAGAGAAGCAAAGAAAGTATCTGAAACTCACCATCAGGGAATATAGCAGCAGCACCACCTTCGTAAAACCAATCAATTTCTTTTTTTCTCAAAAGGAAAATCCCTCTGAGGACAATGCCAGTAACCTTACAACCACATCACAAGGATACTGTCAAAAACTATATCATATAGGAAGACATTTTCAAAGCTATGAGTAAAAGAAAAATGAAAAACAAAGAAACTGTTTTGAAGGGATTAGATTCAAATTAAATTATGCACCTTATCAGGGTGTGACTGGCTATATGCAAGAGCAAGTGTACTTCCCCATGACCCACCAAAGACCTGCATAGGCACAAATAAGAAAACCATTAGTAATTACATCCATAAAATTACTAATTCCCTTTTAAAAATACTTCACAAACCTGCCATTCTGCAATTTCCAAATGTTCTCTAAGCTTTTCAATGTCATCAATGAGATTCCATGTGGTGTTTTCTTCCAAGCAAGCATGGGGTGTACTTTTTCCTGCACCTCGCTGATGAATGCTACCTTTATTTAGTAGAAACTATAGAGGTAAATTGCAACTAATACTTAGCACATAGATCCAAAGAGTTCAAATTAGTAACCTGATCAAATAGAATGATTCGATAAAAATCAGGATCAAAGAATTTTCTATTACTCGGTGAAGTTCCTCCTCCAGGACCTCCATGAAGAAAGACAACAGGCTGCAAGGTAAAATTTACGAGATGGTAACTATACTACCACAACCAAAAAACAAAAACAACAATATGGAGATATTCATAAATACAACATAGTCATTACATCAACTCAAAAAAACTCCATCAGGTCTATTATATGTATTTAATTCATTTACCATACATCCCATTTTGTGAATCATCTTAAAATTGTGTTACCAACTAAAATAAAAGACAGAATAATAAAATAGAGCTATGCCCTCCATCCTTTTTCTTTTTAACCTAGAAGGTAGGTGGATTTAGGCCAGCTGGGAAAAACTTCAACGGTCAGTGTTCAAGCTCAGAAGGAGGCTTCAAAGGTGAATAACATCGCCTGCATGCAGTCAGATTCACCATGCAAATTTATTTCTACAATAGAATTGGGACAACATTTTGGAACAGACAGACACTAGAAAGCAATTCCCAGTTCAAGCATATCTTATAGAGCAAACAATATATGGAGGATATGCAATTTCCGAAAATCAGTTATCAGTAGAACATATCATATAGAGTATTTAAACCGCAGAGAAACATGTAGACCCTTTAGGTGCCTCTAATTCTACAAGAATTACAATTATGTTCCACTTTATTTAAAACCCTTGGAACCAATATGGGACTTTGTTCGCACACATATTCCAACATGTTTCAATGGGATATCGAAATTCCCAACTCACTCATTCAGAACATACAAACAAAAGGTGAAACACGAAATATTGAAAAGAAGTTGACAAATTTCAACTAGTATATTGGAGAAACACCCAAATAAATAATGGTTAATGGCTACTCACATGCCCATTTGGATTCCCTGATTGCTCCCAATAGATTGTATGAATATCCGATACCTTTAGAAACCCCGTACTGTATGGCTCTATGCTTGGGTATAGGTTTCTATTCAGCTCCTGAATTTCCTTCCCCGAATCCATGGAATAGCTTACTTTTGGGTCGCTCTTATAACCAAGATTTTGCGCACGCAAAGCTAAACTCTTCCTCCCTGCATACGCAGAACGAAAACCATCACCTTTTCTAAGCAAAACCCATTTCAGCTACCATTAATAAAACCTAAAACTCCAATAAACTGGACCATTTCTAGCGGTGTATCAGTTTTCATCACCAGCTTGTGTCACTTGGACACTAAAAAACGCAAACTTTGAAAACCTCTTCAGCTAAAGTTAGAAACTTTCTCTAAATGAATATTGTTATTCATCAAAAACCAAACGAACACATCACAATACAGACTTTGGCTAACCCCAAAATCGAAAATTATGCAGAATTGATAAAAAGAGAGAGCAGTGACCTAAGGCAGTAATGTAGTTGGAGAACAAATGACGGGGAAATAAAAATGATGATGAAGAAGGAATGAGAATAGTGGAAATCACGGATAGAGATGACTGAGCAGTGGAACTTGGACTAAAACCCAACCTCATTCTTAGGCATCATTATCCTTTTTAACCCTGGTATTCACTCTATATTAGAAGCATTTCCACTTTTACTTCCACTATCAAGATTTGTATTCTCCTCCTCATCTTATCTCTCCCTTTCCCAAAATTTTTTTTTTCCTTTTTAAGGATTCTGTTACCCAAAATTTTTTTTTTCCTTTTTTAGGATTCTGTTAGTAAGAAAGGCTTATTACAGCTTTACAATTTAAGAGCAATTTAAGAGCTGATTCAGTCTAGCATTTTAAATAAAATTAAATATACCTTATATAATAACAGAGTTTATAAAGATTCAAATTATAACTCTTATAAATAAATATTATAGGATGTTTAATTTTTTTCTGTCAGACGGTCTCTGGCAGCTCCTTTTAATTTACTGAAAATATTTATATATTCTCATTTTATGAAGAATATGTCCTCTAATCAATATCAATAAACATTAAAAAATGAAACAAGAACAGCATGAAACCAGCATATCCTCTCTACCATGGTTTAAACTTTACAAAATAAGTAACAGTTTTCTCATTAAAAATCAATAAAAAAATCATCAACGAAATGGCATCCTAATATGAGAGAATGGTAGTACCATAGTCATCTTTTCTGGTTGTGATTTGTGAATATGATTAGAAGAATATGATTAGAGAATAGAAACAAAGCATATTATCAAAATAAAATAAAACAGATACAAAAAGGAAGGTCTTAAACAGTAGTATGTCATATATTTTATCTGTATTTCAAAATTATTGGGGTTTTCTTTTATTAGTTACATATAATCCATCAACTAATAAAAATATATCATATCGTTTATATTTTATCATAACTTCTATAAAAATCTTTTTTAATGCATTAAATTCTGCATTATAGTATAAATAACTCTTACTACAAAGTACAAAGTAATCCATATAAAGGCTGTGGAATCCTCTCATTTGTTACCAAAAGAAAACTGCCTTGATTGATCCAGAACAACCAAAAGAAATAAGCCTCTCTGTCTCTTGCAAGCAGAGATCGGTACAACTTTATCTGAGCTTGTTTATTGGAAATTCTTCCTTTTCCATATTTGGTTCAGAAGCCTCCTCTACTTCATCCATAAGCTGGTCAAGTCCAATATATTAATACTCCTCTAGACCTTTTTATATTGTTATACATTTTATTCTTTCTGCAAACATCTCTAAGTAGAGCTACAAAATAAAGTGTCACTCCCCAACAAGAACCACTATTTCTATGTATGAGACTGACTATGACTAATATGCTACATATTCTTCTATGTGTGCTCAACATCTGAATCCCTCATGGCCATTTTCACCATCTTTGGTAACAGTTATGGTTGTGAGCATGCAAGGCTCAGCCTCCTCCAACATCTGAACCACCATTCTCATGGAAGGTCTTAGAGCTGGAATGTCTGTGGTGCAGTGAATTGCTATTCTCAGAACCTTACTAGCATCTTCTCTTAGATCAGCTTCTGAAATGCTTGAATCCACCAAATCAACCAGACTCTCTTTCCTCTTGATTTTGCTCTGTACCCATTTCACTATGTCTTTGTTCTCTCCAAACTCCGCCTCCACTGGTCTTCTACCTGTGACCAACTCCATTAAAACCACCCCAAAGCTGTACACATCACTCTTCTCATTTATCTTGTATGTGTATGCATACTCTGCAACCCACCAAAAAACTCAAGAAAAACAATTAGATTTTCAAACCAAAATGAGATTATTTTGACCATTCTTTTAATTAATTTTGAGATTAATTTGTCTAAATTATTAAAGAAATTTACCAGGAGCAATGTAACCAAGTGTCCCAGCGATGACATGTGTCCAATCCCCACCAACCTGACCCATCTTGGCAAGTCCAAAGTCAGCAATTCTGGGCTTCCAATTCTCGTCCAAAAGAATGTTACTGGACTTCACGTCTCTGTGTATCACAGCTCTATCACATCCATGGTGTAGATACTCCAAGCCCTTTGCGGCCCCCACAGCGATCTCGTATCTCAAACACCAACCCATATCGATCTTCTTACACGTGTGCAGTCGGTCCCACAAGCTACCGTTCGGTAAGTACTCATAAACCAGCAGATTACTGTCCTCGCTTGTGATGCTACAGTACAGCTTCACTACGTTGACGTGCCTCACCGAGCTCAACGTCGCCACCTCCGCATCGTACTGCGGCGACCGGGATTTACCCCTTTTCAGCATAGCTGCGCTGCTCCGGTAAATTTTCCGGTCGCCGGATTCTGTTGTCGACCAGATGTGCTTCACGGCGAGCTCTTTTCCGTCGTTTAGCACGACTTTGTAAACGTTTCCTGATCCTCCTTTTCCGATCAAGTTCTCGGACTTGATCGCGTCGATGATGTCCTTCTCCGTGAAGCTTAACACGTGGAAGAGCTTCATGTTCCATGAGCTCTGCTTCAATGGGTGCTTGTGATCGTCGGTCTTTCGGATTTTCACGAGGAGGATACAAGCAAGCGAGACGAGCAGAACCAGAGTTCCGGCGATTAAACAGGATATTAATGTTCGGATCCAACCGGAATTTCCGGAATTTGTCGATGATGACGAACAGAGCCGGACATTTTCCATGTTCTGACCGCCGCACAAGCCTGGGTTTCCGGTGAAGCTTGCTTTGAAGGCTCCGATGGATAGCAATTCTGGTATGCGGCCGATCAACCGGTTGTTTGACAGGTCAAGAAGGCTCAGTTTGAGAGACGACAAAGAAGCCGGAATTTCGCCGGATAATTGGTTATCGGAGAGGTTCAGCAAGTTTAAATTAGACAGAGAACCAAGACTTCCAGGGATTTTCTCGGTAAAAGAGTTGTGGGCAAGGTTTATCTGAGAGATTGAAACGCAAGAGCCTAATGAGTTTGGTATAGAACCAGAAAATTGGTTTTCGTCCAAATAAATAGTGCTCAATCTCTTCAATTTTCCTATTGCTTCTGGGATTTTCCCGGAAAACTGATTCGAACTCAACTGAATTGAATCCAACAAGGAAGCTTCGGAGATCTCATCCGGTAATTCACCTGAAAATCGATTGTCCACCAAAAGTAACTGCGCCAGAGACTTCGCTTTTCCGATATCCATTGTCACTGGACCTTCGAATCGATTCGAAGAAAGATCGATATGTTGAATATTGGGCAACCCCCAAATTCCAACCGGAACAATACCCGAAAGAGAATTCTGGCTTACCCGCAATCGATTCAGAGACTCACAGTTCGCATAGCTTTCCGGAATCCCACCGGTGAAATTGTTCTGAAGCAGAAGAATCTTCGTCATCTTGTTGTTCTTGCACATCCCAGGCGGTATAGGACCCGTCAGAAAATTCTCCGATACATCAATATATGACATGCCCGACCAAGACCCAAGCTTTTGAGGAAGTTCTCCGGTGAGCTTGTTCGTGTAAAGCGACAGAGAGACAAGGTTTTGAAACTCTCCAAACTCCTCTGGTACTTCACCTACAAATTGGTTTTCGAAGAGCTGCAGAGAAGCAAGCTTGGTTAAGAATCTGAGCTCCGAGAGATCACCTTCCAGCATATTATGCGAAGCATCAAAATTTTTTAAATTCGTAAGGTTTCCAAACCCGTTTGGTAATTTTCCCGTCAATGAATTATTGTAAATCTCGAGTTGCCAGAGGTTTTCCAGGTTTCCGATACTCTCCGGGATTTCCCCGGACAAATCGTTGTCGGAAAGCTCGAGATTTTCAAGCAGAGAAAGGTTTCCAATGTCGGTCGGAAACTTCCCAGTAATGCTGCAATTAGAGAGATAAAGCCAATACAATTTGTCGAGCTTGAGAAACTCTGTAGGAAACGGACCCGGATCAAATGGGTTGTCACCGAGGCTCAAGAAAGCTAAGTTCGTAAGATTTTCCAGCGATTTCCATGGAAAAGTCCCGGAAAATCCAGTCGCGCTCAAATTCAAATAACTCAATTCACGCAAGGAAGACAAATCGGGGGCTTTCCCGGTAAAAGAATTCGCACCCAAATCCAAATACTGCAAACGAGTACAGTTCTTCAGAGAATTATCGGCGACGGCTCCGTGCAATGAATTATTGCCCAGAGCAATCTTTTGCAGCGACGGAAGCGAACATATAGCGTCGAAAGGAAGATCAGTTCCCGCCAATTTTCGTCCAGTAAGGTCGATTTCCGATACGAGTCCATTCGAATTGCATTTGATTCCGGTGAAGTTACATACAGGCTTGGCTCCAACATCCCACGAACGGAAAACGTCGACGTTTGCAGCATTTGAATTTTCAAACGCGGACTTGAATTTCAAGAGTGGCTGAAGCTCGTCCCCATAAACAGAGTAGAGGAAGAGAAGAGTGAAGATGATGAACGGACGCCAACTTCGCCGGCGGACCAGCATGGTCGGGGGCGATTAAGATTGGTGTTTCGGTTGGTGATGAATTATGCGGAAGCAGTGGTAGTCGTAGACTAGAGCAGGTGGAAATGGAAAACAATTTAGAAGGCGGCTTGAAATTTGAGTCCATGCATTCACATAGACATAGCCAGAGTGTTGTTTGTAATTTTCTCGTGCATAGAAAGAAAATTTTAGTCACGCAATTTCAAATTTGGTTAGAAATAAAATAATACATAAATAAATAATAGTTAAATAATCAAAGACAAGTATGTAATCCAATTTTTCTACCAAAAAAAGGTACGTAATCCAATTTTATACATGTGTGTTTTTGTGATTCTAATATCTAGATAAAACTTTTCAACGATGGCTTTGCAATCATTTTCTAAGTTAATGTATCAAAATCACAAGGAGCCAATACAATTGCATTACTAAAGGGTAGTCAAGCTTTCTTTCTACAGTAAAATGACTTAATGGAATTCAAAAGTCAGATCTATAAGGTGAGGTTTAACAATGATTAATACTTTGGAATATAATGTTACATATGTTTGTATATGATAGTCTCTCTCTCAGGTCCAAAATGTACAGCACGCCCTCTACGTCAGTCTTTATTTTTTGTTATTTTCTTCTTGAAAAGCAAATTTACACCAAAACAAACACTAGGAGACATTAAAAATACAGGTCACTTAAAAAAGTTTTGGTTTCTAGAATAAGAAAAACAAATTTTAAATGAGGAATCAAACAAAGTTAATATGCGACATAAACAATTTTTTTTATACATGGGGGTTGCAAATTTGCAAATTTGAACTTTTTAATTTTTATGTTTAGTGATAAATAATAAGAGAGAAAAAAAAATGCAGAGCTTTTGATTTGTGAGGTCGGTAACCGTAGAAAAGACAGCATCTGTTAGTTTACGCAATATCGAAGAAGCAGAGCTTAAAGGGTGGTCTCTGTCAGTTGTTTTGGTGAGGAAAAAACAAGTGAGGGTCCATTTAGTCAAACAAAAAAGGCCAAGCACTTTGGCCGCCATGGTTGACTTTGATTCTGATTGTTGCCACGTCTACTCCATCACTACCATGTCATCATGGCTTGTAATTACCTGGAAGTCCGTATTCCCACTTCCCAACGACCCATTCTTATCGGCCTGCTAAAATTTTTGCAAATATGTATAAAAAATAATAGTAGTAATTTACAATTCTATATTAGGTCCATTTAAAACTGTTTACGTAAATAATATTTTTTTAAAAAATATTTTTTATTTAAATATTTTAATTAAAAAATATTTTAATAATAAAGCAGTTTGTATTTGGTGAAAAACTATAAAAAAAATGTTTTAAAAATATTTCACAGTTTTTGAAAAAATACATTTTTAAAAAAGCACCTATCAGGTGCTTTTCAAAAAAAGCACTTTATAATGTTTTTACCAAACATATTTTAAATTACTTTTTTTATGAAAATAATATTTTTTTATTAAAAAAAAACAGTTCCAAACGGGCTCTTAAATATTAGAGTTTTTAGTATTAATATCCCATAAAATTTATAAATAAAATTATAAATTACACTTTAAATTATAAAATTAATAATAATATATTTAATATTTATTTTAAAATATTTGTTAATTATTCTAAATTTCTAAACACATTATATTATATTTTGAATTATTTAAATATATTTTTTTAATATTAAAAGTTCAAATAAATGATAGAAAAGTTATTTTAAATTATTTATGAAAAATACATTTTAATTAGTAAAAAGATAATATTTAAAGTGAAAATATAATATATTTATGGGTGAGTAATTTGTAAATATTTTTAAAATTTGAAAGTACTAATGATAATTTCATAATAGTTAAAAAGATATTAATTAAGGTTTACACAGTCAGACTCCACACACACACGTATATATATATATATGATCGTTTATAAATCTTTTGTAAATGGGATAATAGTTAAAAAGATTATGATTCTTGTTTGAAAAAATTTCAAAATTAAATGTTTTAATATATATATATATATATATTTCAAATAATTTAAAATAATTAAATTTAATTCCTAAAGTATGGAGGCAAACAGCCGTGTACGTAACACTATAGCCAAACCTTCTACATGAAAATATTTTATAATGATTAACTTATTCAACAAACTAAAAGACACTACAAAAAGTACAGGTATGGCAGTGGAATTGCCCTATTTTGAAATACTTGATCTTTTCAATCCAAGATATTCACTGGTTTCTTCTCATATGTCAGATTATTGTAGACCTTCAGTGGCTCGTATTCAATTATATGAGAGGGGTCATGCACATATTTTCATAGCATCGACACATGAAATATATTATGAATGCCCGATAACTTTGGGGGTAATGCTAACAAATAAGTTAAGTCTCCAACTCTTTCAAGTATCTTTAAAGGTCCGATGAAATGAGGACTTAACTTCCCTTTCTTTTTGAACCTCATTACTCCTTTCAGTGGTGCAACTTTGAGAAATATTTTTTTCCAGACCTCAAACTCTAGATCTTTCCGTCGATTGTTTGCATAGCTTTTCTGTCAATTTTGGGCCACCTTCGTGTTGTGTTTTATCTTATTGATGACGTCACAAGTTTGTTGGAGAATTTCCGGTGCAAGCAGCTTTCGCTTGCCCATTTCATCCCAATGCAACAGTGATCTACATTTTCTTCCGTAGAGAGCCTTGTATGGTACCATCCCAATGTTCGAATGATAACTGTTGTTGTAAGCAAATTCTACTAATGGAATATGCTTCTCCCAACTTCCTTGAAAATCCAGCATGCACGATCTCAGGATATCTTCCAATGTCTGGATAGTTTGCTTTGGCTAACCATCAGTTTGGGAATGGAAAGTAGTATTAAAGTTCAACTTTGTCCCCATCACTTTATGTAGGCTCTTCCAAAAAGATGACATAAATCTTGGGTCTCGATCAGAAACAATTGATATCGGTACACCATGAAGCTGGACAATCTCGTCAACATATAATTGAGCTAACTTCTCCATTGAGTAGGTCATCCGCATGGACAAAAAATGAGCTGATTTCGTAAGTCGATTCACAATTACCCAAATAGCATCATTACCTCGTTGTAACTTTGGTAAACCCATAGCAAAATCCATGGCGATGTGCTCCCACTTCCACTCTAGAATCATCAGCGGTTTCAAAAAGCCCGATGGCCTTGATGCTCGATCTTCACTTGTTGATACGTCAAGCACTGTGCTACAAACTTTGCGATGTCGCACTTCAATCCGAAGTACCAGAAAATTTTAGAAATATCCTTATACATCTTGGTGGCTCCCAGATAAATCGTATAAGGTGTACAATAAACTTCCACTAAAATTTCCTTCTTAATTTCTTCATCATTCGACACACACAAACGAGTACCATCTCCTGAGAGATTAAACTCTGGTCTTTTCCCTTGAATTACTTCAATTTTAACATTCATGAAAGCTAGGTCGCCAACTTGACCTTCTTTTATCTTGTCCACGATTGAGGGCTTAATCGTAAGCAATGATAACATGGATAGACACTGGTTAGGAACCATTTCAATATCCATACTTCGCAAATCCTTCAAATATATGGTTGAGTTGTAATTAAACTACCATTATAACCAACGTATTTTCTGCTCAAAGCATTTGTTACTGTGTTCGCCTTACCTAGATGATAATTGATAGTGCAGTCGTAGTCCTCGACCAACTCTAACCATCTCCTTTGCCTCATGTTTAACTCTTTTTTAGTGAAAAAAGTACTTGATACTCTTGTGGTCGGTTTAAATTTCACACTTTACTCCGTATGAGTAATGACGTCAAATCTTCAAAGCAAACACTATTGCTGCTAGCTCTAAGTCATGCGTAGGGTAGTTATGCTCATACAGCTTCAACTGTCGCGAAGCATATGCAACGACCTTGTCATTCTGCATAAGTACACAACCCAATTCTTTACCTGAAGCATCACTGTAGATCACAAAGTTGTCCTTATCGTTAGGTAAGGTAAGGATGAGTGCTATGGTCAACTTCTTCTTAAGCTCTTGAAAACTCTTTTCACACTCTTCGGACCAAATGAACTTGTTTTTTTACCTTAGCAGTTGCGTTAATGGCAGTGCAATCATCCTTGAACAAACCTTCGGTAATAACCAGCCAACCCAAAAAAACTTTGAATTTCTCCGATATTAGTTGGCCTCTTCCATTCTTGCATTGCTACAATTTTATTGGGGTCTACTTGAATACCCTTATCGGATATTACATGGCCCAGAAAAGTAACGCTTTTCAACCAAAACTCACACTTCTTAAATTTCACATACAATTGCTTTTCATGTAGTCTCTGTAACATCACTCTCAGGTGCTCTTCATGTTCAATAATTGATTTTGAGTAAATAAGTATGTCGTCGATGAACACCACTATGAACTTATCCAAATAATCATAAAAAACTCGGTTCATCAAGTTCATAAATACTGCTGGTGCATTCGTCAGCCCAAATGGCATCACTACAAACTCGTAGTGGCCATATCTTGTTCGAAATGCACTCTTTGGCCTATCCTGCTCTTTGATATTTAATTGATAATATCCAAAACGAAGATCAATTTTTGAGAAAATACTCGCTCCTTGTAATTAATCGAATAAAACCCTTATCCTTGGTAATGGATAGTTATTTTTAATTGTCATCTTATTAAGTTCCCGATAGTCAATGCACAAACACATCAAACCATCTTTCTTCTTAACAAATAGAATAAGTGCTCCCCAAGGTGAGACGCTAGGTTTAATAAAACCCTTATCCAAAAGTTCTCATACTTGTTTTTTCAATTCTTTTAACTCGGCTGGTACCATACGATAAGGCGTCTTTGAGATAGGTGTAGTTCCCGATACCAAGTCGATAGTGAACTCCACTTCTCAATTCAGTGGTAACCCCGGTAGCTCTTCTAGGAACACGTCCAAGAACTCTCGAACTACCTTGATATCTTGCGATTTCAAAGCTTCTTGTTCCTTATTGTCAACACTAACAAGGAATCCTTGACAACCATGACGCAAACACCTTAGTGCTTGCATGGTCGTTAACAATTTTGGCCACGACCTTAGCTTCGATCCTACATATACAAGCCTCTCACCATCTACAAGGCTTAACATGATTTTCTTTTCCTTACAATTGATGGAAGCCCTATACTTAGATAGCCAATCCATGCCAAAGATCACATCAAAATCAAACATATCAAATACGATCAAATCAGCATGCAGCTTCTCGTTTTCAATACACACTTCACAGGATTTAAGCATAAAAGGAGTACACATACTTACACCAGATAGTGTGGCCACATAGAAATCACAGTTAAGTTTAATAGGTTCTATAGCCAACTTAGACATAAAAAGTCTAGAAACGAACGAGTGTGTAGCACCCGAATCAAACAGAGTATATGCATCCAAACCATGAACAAAAATTGGACTTGCTACCACAGCAGCATCATCCTTTTTTGCTTCCTCTTTGGTCAGAGCGAACACTCGACCCTGCCTAGGCTGTTGTCTCATTGCCATTCCTGGATAATCACGCATCAGATGACTAGTTTTTCTACACTTGAAGTAGGCGACCGTCTTCCTCCAACGCTCTCCAGTGTGATGCTTGCCGCAAGTTGGACACTGAGGAAAACTGGGTCTATTATCAGTTCCCTCAGGCTTCTTGCCATTGTTGTTATTGCGGTTACCATTGTCAAACCTTCCTCCTTTGAACTTCCTCTTTTGAGGGTTTCCTCCCCTCCACAACCTTCTCGGAGCAGAAGAACTCTGTCCCATAGCTTTAGTTGTTTCGTAGGGGTGGTCCCTTTCAATTAACTGTACCCGTTAGAAAATATTAACATAAGTAGGCAGTCACAGTACAGCTATGACATTATATAGCTCGGGCCTTAAATCCCTTTCAAAGCGCCTAACTTTACGCTCTTTAGTATCCACTAGGTACGGTGCATAGCGTGAAAGCTCATCGAATTTGCGTTTGCACTCTATCAAAGACAAATTTCCTTGCATCAGCCTTAAAAATTCTGCTTCCTTCTCATCTCGTTTAACCAATAGGAAATACTTTTCCCAAAATAATTCTTTGAACTGAGTCCACTCCATTGGTTTTTCTTCTGTATGCTGAGCTCTTTTTGCCATGTCCTACCAGTGACTCGCTCTCTTCCTGAGCATATAGGTTGCACAAATGACCTATTGTGGCTTAGTATAGTCCATTAGTACAAAGGTTATCTCTATCTCTCGTATCCAATCTTCTGCTACTAGTGGGTTGCTTGAGCCTTCAAAAACACATGTCCCACTAGTGACTCGCTCCCTTCCTGAGCATATAGGTTGCACAAATAACCTTTTGTGACTCAGTACAGTCCATTAGTACAAAGGTTTTCTCCATCTCTCATATCCAATCTTCTACTATGAGTAGGTTCGTTGAGCCTTCAAAAACAGGTGGGTGGAAACGCCTATACTGCTCCACAACAGCACTAATTCCATCTAATTGTGTGAACTTTGACCCACCATGCTTACAAGGGCCTCACGTAACTGACTGGCTAAGTCATGTGAATTGCTTTTAGGTGTTGGATCAACTTGTCCTGCTGGACGTGGCATCTAAGATAAAAGAATCTCATGCAAATTATATGAGATAATTTGATAAGATAGATAGAATTTCATAATAAAGCAACACTTCACTACCAGTAGGGAAAATATCATATCAGTTAGATACAACATATAACTATCACACAAAATCAAGACCACAATCAGAACATAAATAGAAAACCACGGAAGCCACAAACATAAGTGTTAACTAAGATCTTAATCACTGTTCGTATTATCCTACAAATCAAAATCCTCTGGGTCCTAATGGTCCTCAAACTCCTCAGAATCTATACGGTCCTCAGAGTCCTCGGAACTCTTGGCACCATCGACTTCCTCCGGATCTTCTTTATGGTCTTCTTCAGGATCTTCTTCATCATTAGTGTCTACCGCGGTCACTTGTGGCGATAAAATGTCGCGAGAGGCTAGACGGTTATTTGTGGCTTGTTGCTCGAGATGATTGTGTACGAATCAGTTTTGATACCAGTGGTACATTTCGTAGCCATGATCCCTTTGAAACTGTACCAATGCCTTCTAATTCATATACCAAACCCATCACCTAGTGAGGGTATCGCCACGGTCTCACCTTCCAAAAATTGGGCCACTTCATTCTTTTTTCGCTCTAAGTCTCGATTAATGGACTCTTCCACCATACTGATATCTCATCATTCGACATCAGAACTTGATGAAAGATCAGAACTCTCCTTAAGTCTCTTGGGACTTGACTCCTCAACAAGATCACGCTTTCGCTTATGTTGTAAATGAGAGAACATACTTACCAGTTGACCCATCTTATATAATAGTTCAAATAACAACACATAGTCAACTAAATAGCACATAACAAAAACAAATATAACAATTTACCTTGGTGCGTAGATGGACACTGGAGTGGGCAGTCAATGTAAATTTGAATAAAAACAATGCTCTGATACAAAAAGTAACACCCTTTTACCTAAGCCTGAAGACCCGACTAAAGAGTTGTCACTTCGTATCATTTTCGAAGTATAAAGGTTTCGGGTTCTTTAGACAATGTTAATAACACATATAAAATGTTTTCTTCACTCTTTAAGATCATTTAATTTCGTATATATAAAATCCTTATAATTAAAAACTGAAGCAAACAGTCATAAAATTCTAAAAGTAACTAGTAAACTTGGTTGTTTACAAAACCCACAGCGTAAAGAAAACAGGGTTTAAAATCAGAGTACTATTGTCTAAAGATAATATAGTAAAGTGCGGAAATAAAATTTACATTACTGCTCCTACCCTTCAGTGCATTCGTTGCGACCAAATTTGATAGTTCAAGAGTAATATTTACCTAGTACACATAAGCAAACAAAGGTGAATGATAAACACTCAGTAGGTTCCCAAATGCACATGTGGATGTAATGCTATATGCTTTACAAAAACATTTCTCATCTTTTCTAAAATACTGATTTTTTTTTAATAAATTCTACTACAGTATAAAATCTTTAAAACATAAATAGTACACTAGATTTTCAAAACAATGGTAGTAGGACTTTAAAATGTAATGTCTGAGTTGAAAACTATTATTTTCCAAAGCAGCACTCAGACATACTTTCAAGGAAACTAAATCAATTTAACCATTTAGAGAAAATGGTATAAGTGGGGAAGGGATCTGCTTGCATCTGCATCATGCAAGT
This sequence comes from Rhamnella rubrinervis, assembly GCA_007844105.2. Taxonomy (NCBI): domain Eukaryota; kingdom Viridiplantae; phylum Streptophyta; class Magnoliopsida; order Rosales; family Rhamnaceae; genus Rhamnella; species Rhamnella rubrinervis. The sequence goes on along the minus strand of CM017575.2, from coordinate 6,919,926 downwards.
GCCGAGAATTCAACCACCACATACACCAATACGCTAGCATGTGCGCTCATACGAGAATCCATATTTCTACACTTACTAGTTAGTGGGACCTCAGCTAAATAGTTCACATACATATCCATAGACGCTCCATCCATTACATATATGCCTACGTGTGCATGGCCATGACTAACTATACGCTTTTCGAAAATATATTTCATTTGGAAAAATCAATCTCTTTGCGTAAAAATAGTAGTTTTCATAACCTATTTATATGCAAATGAATGCACATGATTGTTCGTCAACTTAACACACAATTACCTTTCTATACTTGATAACTGCGTTCAGTGCCATAAACTAACATACATAACTCACTCACAATAAATAACCAAAGCGGTTATACTCATACACATAAATATAAAAGACAACATCTCTAAATCACTCATACAGTGTGAATTTATAAATGTGCCCTTAGTGAGAAAATAAAATATTAATTTTGCCCTTCACAAAAATATATATTTTCAATTATGCCCTTAGTAATATTTTAAAATTTCAAAAATACCCTTGCACATATTTCAAAATTACAGTAATGACTTGCTAAAAATATAAAATTCCAACTTTACCCTTCGTAGAAAATTAAAATTTCCATTTTACCCTTGGAAGTAACACCAAGTTCCTATTTTACCCCTAGGTTTTAAAAAATTACCATTTTGTCCTTAGGGTATAAATTAAGTATAAATTAAATAGAAAATACTATTTCTTCAAAATTAATATACATATATTTAAAATACCAATTAAGTAAAAATAGTTTTTGTAAACTTTTGCAGAAGAAAGAATATATTTAATAATATATTGAAAGAGCTAAAATTACTTATTTACCCTTGAAAATTTATTTAACTATAAACACACACACACACACACACACACACACACCCCTTGAAAATTTATTTAACTATAAACACACACACACACACACACACACACACACACACACACACACACACACATTCACATACACTTGTACATTCATACACATTGATACCTATATATGTTTATTAATTCTCATTTAATTAAATACACCTACTCACATTTATACATTTAAATATATATATATATATATATAGGTATATACACACAAACTTATGTAAACTAATTCTACACATTTAAATTCTCATATAATGATTTATCATTGAATTCAGAACATATGACATTAGAAAAAATTACTTAAAAACCAAGTCACATTGCCAAAATTTACCAAAATGTTCATACATATGAAAAGACCAACATACCCCTACACAATTCAAAAATGACCAATATTTTTCTTAATGGCTGAAAATCCCAATCTTGATTTCCACCACAATTCCACACCAAATCATGAAATTTTAAGAGGGTCATACAAATCCAACATGCCAATTTTCGACATACAACATAAAATCCTAAATAATTAACAAAATGTAAACTAGATCAAATCCTAATTCCATCATTTGGAAATTCTCATATTCATCCATAATACACTCAAAATAATGGATTCAAATACAAATCAAGCATGGGGAACGTTCAAAACACATAGATCCGCAAGAAATAATATCGAAAAATCGAAAAATCAAACCGAAAATCAACTTAGTTTGGAAAACCTACCTCTTTCCTTGCTAACTTGCTTGGAACACACTTAAAAACATTTCAATCACCCGAACCAAGCTTCCTACGATGATCTACGACGTTGAAAACCCTTTCTTTCCCGGTTTTTCCTTGAATTTTCTTTGTTTTCTCTCTTTCTATATCGTTTTCCTCACTTTCTCTCTCCTTTCTCTCTCTAGAACATGGTAGAAGCTTCAAATGGGGGTGAAATACCTAAATAATGCTAGGTGTCTTGAAAAAAAAAATAATAATAGCTTTTTAAAAAGATTAAAAAGGCGATATAGTTATACTGCGTTTTGGACTGTTTTTCACACCACAGTCAAAATACAGGCTAAACACTTTAAACACTTTCCAAGTGTATAGATAAACCATCACCAGCCTAAGTGATAATGTGACGATGACGTGGTATGATGATGTGGCGGTCAAACTTTGATTTTGACCAATGTTGATTTTTGACTTTGACTAGTAGTCAATTGTGAGGGGAATGCAAACAAATATTCTTGTTGGTATTGAAAATGCATATGAGTAGTGAAATCTACACCGAAAGTAAGAATAAGCAATACTGATAAAATAAGAAAAAATAAAGAAAATGAATTTTTAAATATAAAATCGAAGAAAATAGGTATGGTTATTGCACATACTACTCTTGGCGTCTCAAGGCGTAGTAGAGATGGGTGAGGAGGGGGGAGCCATCATACTACCCTTGAAGTTCCAAGATGTAGCAGAGATAAATCATACATATTTCATGTATGAATACAATCATCATATATCTCATATAAATCATCAACTGTGTTTGGATGACACATGACGTACATATCAAAATTCATGAAATTTCACCAATAATTCGGAACAAAAAACAATTTAACCATACTAGTATTAAAGTCATTTTAAAATGCCCATTTAATATCACAATAATCCATGAAATAATTATAATTAAAAATATAGGAAAAATATTTAATTTCCATAAATAATCTTGTTTTCAATACCACCACAAAATAAATCTCATTATTTAAATTTATAGGAAAAGTAATTTAAAAACCAGTTAAATAGAATCTACTAAAAAATGTAGTGATCCTCAGGTGCGTCAACTCCCGTATCTGCATGAGCTACAGATTTTAATAATATCAAAATAATTCTCATTAATTCCACTTAACTTAAAACAATGATTGTTTACACTTAAAACATTTTGAATTAGTAAATATTGTATACAATTTATCTGGCTTTACCACTAACTTGTAAATCATTCCTCAATTTATCCAATTTCCTCAATCCAATTATATCAATTACCCTTAAATATTTTCATAGTCTCTAATACCTCCCAAATTTATCTAGTTATACTAAGTGTGGTCCAAATTATATAAAATTTTAAAATTTTCCTAACCCTCAAATTTTAAATTTTTTGGAAACCTTAAGAAAAATTGACATATAATATACTAAATCAAAGCTCTCAATGTAAGGATAAAAAATTTATCTCTTATTTGGTCAAAAGATGGCCAATTTGGTCGGAATCTCATTGGAAATTGGCGGGTTCAAGGGGGTTTCATGGTTCTTATAAAATGAGGCATGTTCAGCTAAAAATAAGTTTAGATTTGAGCTCAAGGGGTCAAAAAGAGTGGGAAAAAAAATCTCTTTTCTCTTGAAAACTCTTCGAAAAATGGTGAATGGAGGAGAAAGAAGATGGACGCTGGTGGCGTGATTTTCAACTGCGATGGCGACGATTAGGCCAGTGGCCGGCTGGATCATCTTTACCGGCATGTAGGGAGGCTGATGGTAAGGTGCATAGGGTCATCTAGTCGGCGGTGGTAGTGTGGTGGTAGGTTTCTCCGATGGTTCCAAGATGAAATAAAGGAGGAAGAAGAAGAAGAAGTGGGAGAGGGTATTAGTGTTGGTTATTAGTGTTGTTTATTAGTGTTGGTTATTAATGTTGTTGTTGTGATTGTTGTTGGTAGTTGTTGTTGGTGTTGTTATTGTTATTGTTGTTCTTTTTGCCATCATATTTTATGCAAATCACATTCTAATATGTTAAATAAATGTAGAGTTTTTTTATGACATAACGGGGCCCAACAAGTATTAATAAAAGAAAGCTACATTTTTATAGAATTAAAATATTAGTCCAAAATTACTTTTATACACTTCAAATGCGGATGACTGATAATTAAAATTTTAACCCCATTGAACCACTCATACAACCATAAACATTAACACAAGGGAGCCCTTATCTCGTTTATTTTCTTTTTGGCTAATCCGCCTTTCTTTTCGCCGTCGCCCTCTTGCCCTCCTCGAGTTTTTCCTTTTTTTCTTCTTCATCTTTGTCATTGTCGTCGTCATCGTTAAAATATAATTTAAGTTATCCAAGATGATATATTTTTTTGAATCAATAAATCCACCTAGAAAAATATTTTTAAAAATATCTAAATTGAAGTTTATCCTCTTAGCTTTCTAATAATGTATCATATGCATGAATCCAAGCTTGGGAATGTTTTCAAATTTAGTTTTTTTTTCAACAGTGTGCACAAGTACAAAGCACTATCGGTGGCTACCATAGGGACATAGGTTGGTCACCAATGGCAACAACCGACCATCAATGGGCAACACCACCCTGTTAGTGGCCCACCGACGACCCTATGGTGGCCGACATAAACCCTATTTTGGACTTCATATATTAGTCTAATTTATATTATTTTTGGATGCATAAATCAATCTAAAAAATTATGAAAAGATATGTGAATTAAAGCTTATTCTCTTAACTTTCTAACTATATATCATATGCATAAACCCGAGCTTGGGAAGATCTTCAGATTTAATTTTTTCCAACAGTGCGCACAAGTGCAAGGAATAGGAAGCACAGTTGGTAGCCACCATAGGGTAGTCAATGGTCCACCGATAGGGGAAAATCCGTCTAGAAAATTATTAAAAAAATATATAAATTAAATTTTATTCTCTTAATTTTCCAACCATATATCATATGCATAAATCTGATTCCGGTAAGGACTTCAATCCAACAGTACGCAAATTTATTTATTACGCACGTCAGTCAGATTTGTACAGTTTTTTGAAGTCTTATATGTACCCAAAAAATTATTAAAAAAATAATTAAATTAAATCTTATCCTTTTAGCTTTCCAATAATATATCATATCCATGAATCCAAAGTCTGAAAAGTTTTCAAATTTAATTTTTTCCATCAGTTCGCAAAAGTAAAAGGGGTGGGTAATACAACGATGGGGCAAATCTACTTAAAAAATTATGAAAAATATTTAAATTAAAACTTATCTTCTTAACTTTCTAATAATATATCATATGCATAAATCTGAGTTCGGAAAGGTATTTAAATTTAATTTTTTTTCCAACAGTGCACACAAATACAGAGGGTAGAAAATACATTAGTGGCCACCATAGAGACGTCGGTGAACTACTGATGGCAACAACCAATTGTTAGTGGGCACCACCACCCTATTAGTGGCCCATCGACGGTCCTATGGAGGCCATCATAAGCCCTATTTTGGACTTCACATGGCAGTCTAATTGACAGTTTGTTTTAGATGCCTAAATCAATCTAGGAAATTATAAAAAATATATATAGATTAAAGCTTATTATTCTTTTAACTTTCCAACCATATATCATATGTATGAATTTAAGTCAGAAAGTTTTCAAATTTAATTTTTTCTAGCAACATGCACAAATTCAAGGGACAGATAGCACCGTTGCCACCATAGGGGTGTAGGAGGGCCACCGTCGGGGGAAAATCTACCCAAAAAATTATGAAAAAATATAAATTAAATTTTATTCTCTTAACTTTCCAACCATATATCATATGTATATATTTGATTCCGGTAAGGTCTTCAAATTTAGATTCTTCTATCAGCGCGCAAATATGTTTGTTGTGCACGTTAGTTAGATTGGTATATTCTTTTTTGAAGTTCTATATCAAGCTAGAAAATTATGAAAAAATATGTCAATTAAAGCTTCTCTTAGCTTTCCAACCATATATCATATGTATGAATCCGAGTTCGAAAAGGTATTCAGATTTAGATTCTTCAAACAGCACGTAAAAATATCTTATGGTTGGTAGAAGTACCTTGTCAGTGGGCACCGCCATACCATTGGTGGGCCATTGATGGGAAATATGGTTTCATTGTGATTGTCTATCGCCTACCGATTTCCCTATAGTGGCCACCGACAACCTAGTGGTGGCCACCATATGCACAATGGTTGCCACCGTAGGCTCTAAGGTGGACACCAAATGGCCTATGATGGCATTATAGGGATGTCGATAGACCATTGATGGTCACAACGAAACCATGATGCCTATCAGTGGCCCACTGATGGTGTTGTGGTGCCCACCAATGGGGTATTGCTGTTTGCCATTAGATATTTTCACACGCTGTTGGAAAAATTTAAATTTTGAAAACGTTCCTGAACTTGGATTCATGTATATTTATATATGGTTAGAAATTTAAGAGGATATGCTTTAATTTATATATATTTTTTATAATTTTTTGAGTATATTTATGCCTCCAAATATATATACAAATCAAATTGGCGTGCGCACCAAACCTGTTTGTGCACTGTTGTAAAAAACTAAATTTGAAAATGTTCCCGAATTCAGATTCATCCATATAATATGGTTGAAAAGTTAAGAGGATAAACTTTAATTTAAATATTTTTTTTTATAATTTTTTGGGTTGAGTTTTGCCCATTGGTGGCCCACCGTCCATGTGGTAGAGCACTCCATCAGACATTTTCACGTGTGATTGAAAAAATCTAAATTTGAAGACCTTTTCGAACTCGAATTCATGCATATGATATAGGGTTGAAAGCTAAGAAGATAAATACTTTTTAATAATTTTCTGGGTTGATTTTAGTCTCCAAAAAAAATATGTGAATTGGACTAATATGCGAAGTCCACCAATAAGGTGTTGCTACGGCAACAAAGAAGAAAATGACGAAGATTAGGAGAGTAGGAATGCGACAATGATGGTGACAGAGAAAAGGAAGGTGTATTAATTGTTTATGTATTGCATTAATTTAAGAGAAGTACGTATGTATATACTTCTTGCATTTAGTATGGGAAGGGAATAGTTTGGTAAAAATATGAATTATAAACAGAAAAAGTGAATAAAATTTTAATTCTTATAAAAAGTGGTTAAAATAAATTAAGAGGTTTTTTTAGGCCATAGCTAGACTCAACCTCATTTGATAAAAAATAATCCAAAAGTTATATAATTAAAAATATAACCCAAAATTACCCTTATACTCTTATAAATAGTTCAATCATAAATTAAGACACTCCACCACTTGTTATAGTCTCAAGAAACCTATAAATATATATTGGAACATAGTATGTATGTATATATGAAATTTTGAGATAAAACTGCCAAAATGGAGGGGGTAAAAAAACCAATAAGCCACGTCACCAGTTCATTGAACACATTCTAATATGTTTAATAAGTGTATGTACTCGAACATAGTATGTATGTATATATAAAGATCTGAATAAAACTACCAAAATGGAGGGGAAAAAAACCCAATAAGCCACATCACCAGGTCATTGAAACATCTGGGTGACATCTTGGGCCTGTATCAAACTGTGAAATAAATGGTGGATAGGCAATGAGTAACATTAGCCTCATTAATAAATATGTAACATTAATAAATAATTTGCATTTTGGTCTTAAATACTAATAGGCTGATTAATAACCAAATGAGAAGGGTTTATCCAAGATTATTATTTTTTAATATAAAATAATCAATCAACCATGGTTTTTTTAATCCAGATTGTCCTTATAATACCTAATATTTCATAAAATTAATTACAATCAAATGGTCCATCACAATTATTATATTTAAGCAATATATCAAATTCATAAGTACAAATTAACCTATTTATATTGTTTGCAATGGGATGTAGCACTTGGTTTGGATGTATCTTTTTTACCTGCATGCTTTTGGTTCCACTAAAACTATTTCATTTACTTTTGAAAAGGCTAGCTTTTATCTGTAAAACCAAAAAAGAGATATTAATTGAGGTTTACACACTCAGACTAGACATATATATATATATATATATACGAAAATATTTTAATGTACTATAATGAACAATATAATATTATTTTATTAAGTATTGATAAATATAAATTCATACTATCTATTAATTTTTATATTTATTTTTTATTAATTTTATATAAATTGATCAATTATACTTTTATTATCACTTATCGTATATAAACAATATAGTATATTATAGCAGTTCACTACATATATATATATATATATATTTGATCGTTTACAAATCTTTGTAAGTGGAATAATATTTAGAAAGATAATGATCCTTGTTTGAAAAATTTGTTGAATATTAAATGTTTTAGAATTATATACTTTTCAAAAGTTTTAAAATAATTAAATTTAATTTTTAAAGTATGGAGACAAACAGCCGTGTATGTAGCACTATCCAAATCATTTTTCCTAAGTTAGTATTCTAATGATTAACATATTATTCAACGAATCAATAGATACACTACAAAAAAAGTACAGGTAAGGCACGGGATTAATAAAACCCAATTGAAAAATAATATATATATATATATATATATTTATTTATTATTGTTTTGGGATGATGTAATTGTCAATCTGTCATTAGATTCTAACAAAAGAAGTGATATTAAATTCAATAAATTGTTTATCCAAGTTCTTATATAATTATTTGTTCGCACCGTCATACAAATGAAATTCATTTAGTTTTTAGCAAGTAAAACACAACCATAGTTACCAAAAAGTCAAATAAAATAAAACACAATAAAGAGAAATGATTTTAGTTATTACAATAAAATGAAATTTGTGGAGAGACTTTTTTAATTTTTCTCTTAAAAATTAAAAAGTATATAAGCAAAACTTGAATAAAAATATATATATATATATATATATAATTAAAAGATATCAATACGACGTGGGAGACCCAAAAAGGGCAAGACGTCTTAGCTTAAAAATTAACATGGAGCCCAACAGTCAAATTAAGACCATTGGCCGGGAAAAACTCTAGTACTCCTAGAATCCGTTGGCTTAGCTCAGCTCAGTGATAAAATACTGAAAATGTAGTTTAGGTTCTATCAAATTTGATTGCCTAGACTGAATAAATTAGCTGGCACTCATAAAAAAAAAAAAATCAAGTACTCCTAAATTATTGACTCATTTAGAATTACTGTGATTGAGTTAATGTGACATGGATATTTTTTCCACGTTGGAAGTGCGCCCAAACTGTTCTATTATCTCCCTTTTATACTGTTTGAAGTAGAAGAGCAGGGACATCTGCCTCTTCATCTTCTTTCCATTAAAACTTTTCTCTTCGGTTTCTCAGACTTGATTTCCAAGGTTCCATGAAATTGATTGAAGATTAAAAAAAATGAATGGTTTTCAACTTCAATGAGTTTTCCAAATAGATCGATGATGGATCTATGACTGATAAAAGAATAATGAAGATATTTTTATATATGAACTTCTGAAAAATACTCTTTTCTTTTCATTTTTTTTTAATTTTTTTTTAAAGTAAAGCCTTTTCTTTCAACATATATATATATATATTTACATTTTCAAAAATCTATCGAAATAGAAAGGAGATTTAAAGCTAGGGTTTATCCATACTTTAGATTTAGTTTATCAATAATTGTGCATTCGTAGATTTTGGATAGGAGATGATTTGTTTTGAAGAGAGAAAAATATTGTGAGAAGATGAAGATTGACAACATTAATATATTTTTTTAGAAGTTGACACTCTCTCTTGGGAAAAATAACTTGGTTTGGGATAAAATAAGAGCTCGTCCAAGTTTACAAGAGGTTCTCTAAATGTTCTAGCAACCAAAAGTCCCCAAAGAGAGGTCACCACTTACCTTTTACAATGGGTTAGAAAGCTTTAGATACATGAGACATAGCTAGAGTCATCCTCTCAGATTTCACCAGCTGTACTCCACTTTGAAATTGGTGTATCAGGTGACATGTTGACTTGAGATTGGTGGATACACTTCAGGTTGACATAGAGTATGAGTGATTTTGAGCCAATTGGGAGATGCCATATGTAAAGTTGATGGAGAGTTCAAATCTTTATCTCTTATTGATTGTGCTTGGAGAACCCAATGTAGGCAAAGTAATGTCTCCTCATTTTTGGTATACGGAGCAAAAATGTTGTCAATGCAACCTTAGGTGTTCAGACCCATTTTGAATAAGGTTAACTTGTGTTCCAAATGTACCCACATAAGAACATTAATGGTTGACCAGCTTCAATCCCTAAAGTGATAGGTTATATGTGGGCAAATAGATCACCTATCTTTTAGACTTTAGCTTAAAGTTTGGTTGAAGGAGGGCCATGGGCTTGGTGATGTATAGGCTAATGGTTTGGGCTTAGGAATTTTAAGATATTTTTCCAAAGTAATTGAGTTTAAGAAAATTGCCCACAACAATTGTCTCTTTAGCCTCTTACTTTACTTGAAGAGCAAAGTCTGAAAGGCTAATCTTTTTATATTGAGATTCCTGTTAATCATATTTTACCTAAAGTTTGCCTCATGGTGGAATGCTGAGGTCAAGCTTTCTTTTTATATTGAGATTCCTGTTAATAATATTTTACCTAAAGTTTGCCTCATGGTGGAATGCTGAGGTTAGACTTTGTCTTTCCTAGTTGAGGATCTCAGATTTCTATGATTTGGAATTGCTCAGGTGGAATTAGGCAGCTACTTTCATAATTACCAATGAGACTTTTATTTTCCATGATAGAATGATTGAGGATAGCTTTTTTGACATAAGTTGAGTATAACAATCAATAGGAAGCTGAACCATCTTTGTGATTGATGTACATTAGTTGTAATAAACAAAGCAAGTAGATACTTCAATTTTTGTGAGAATAATTCCCAACCATATATCTAATATAATGCTTGATCTATGGTTCAGATTGCCTCATATCTAGATTATCTATCATCTCTTTATTAAGTGGATGATTCTGATTAGTTATATGTTTTGAAATTTAAAACGAATAAATACTAATAACAAATAAATAGCAATAACTATTGGAGTGGATTTTAATTTAGGTGTTGTGCTATAGTTGCAGCCCTTTTGGAGACGGGTCTATTCTTCCTCAAGAGATAAGATTCAATAAAATGTTGGTTTTCTAAAGGTGGGCCTTTGAGAGTTGAAGATGGGCTTGCATAAAGTTGTCATGTGAAGATGGTTTTCCAAAGATACTTTAGTACCTTGAGATAAATATTCCTCTGAAGATACTTTAGTGCCTTGAGATTCCTTCCTTTTGAAATCTTGGTTATAGTTTAAAACCACCAAGCACCTAGGTCTACATTCTTCTTGTTTGATAATGTGAGCACATATTATGGAACTCTACAAACAAGATGTCATTCCATGCACAGATGGCTGTCGATCTAGGTCAAACTTCCTGCATATGTAAGACTTGGCATTCAAGTTTACCATACCCTCTATTCCCCCACTTACAACTCTATATTTATTAGGATTGATAATCGTCATAAATGTACCCTGTGCTACGTTTTTCCTCTTCTTCAATCGTTCTTCTATCCACAATGTTAATGTTGTAGTCATGTTAACAACCACAGTTGGACAATCATGAAACCATTATTGCAACTTCTCTCTAATTGTTTCCAACAAAGGCACAAGTGACATTTCTTTTGAGTCCCTTAATATAGCATTCATGTGTTCAATAATATTTGTAGTCATTGTGTTGTATAGAGTAATCAAAAGCTTATAACGAGCTCATCTTGTAATCTCTATTTTGGATAAGTATTCCACTACTTTTATGTTTATGTTTCGTAACTAGTTCATGTAATGGTCAAACTTGGTGAGCAAGTATGCCTTTGCAATCAAGTAAAAAGTAGAGATGATTAAGTCTTCAAATCCAAACCTTTTTACCTTAGGGTTTTAATAATAAGATATATGCACAATTCGTGGTAACAGTTGCGGTAGACCACTTTCAATGCATTCTCTATAACTTTATATCTCTCCGATAGGAATGCCAAATTGTCAGGTTCTCTATATGCTTTTCTAAAATAATGGAAAAATCATGTGTATGCATCTTTATTCTCACTATCTCCAATACCAAAGGTAAGCGGATAAATTTAACCACTACTATCTACAGCTGCAACAATATATAGGTAACCACGGTACATATGGTTCAAAATTGTCCCAACAAAGCAACAATCGTATGCTTGCTCCTAATGCCATGAAACAATATTTAAAATGTTATCCATCATCTATAGCAATACGTGTGACTATTCCCATATTAATAGCTTCTAACATTGAAAAATAAGATGGTAGTCATATGAATGACTTTTTCGCCGTACCTTTAATACTATTTAATGTATAATATCTTATTCACCAAAATTTATCATAAGATATGTCAACGCCATATTTTAACTTAATATCAAATGAAATCTCTTTTGGGTTTTATACAAGAGCAATCCTATCATTTTTTTCTTTTATAGCATTTTTAAGAACCCGATTGATAGCTTGCTTATGATTTTCATTAGCGGCTTGTCAATATTGAATATAAGTACGTTCTCCAAAATAGTTTCTCACAATGAACAACTTCTCCGAATGTAGGATCTTGTTTGTTTGAAGTTTTCATTCACAAATATAATGGAAGAAATGAATCTCATATCGAGTAGTTGTTGAGTACACAACCTTGATTTGATAGTTATAAGTCATCGCATGTCAATACAACTTTTACTTTAATCTTTTTTGTGTTATTGTATGCTTGGCTAACATAAAACTCATCACTATTACTAGAACCCAATTCTATATCTGTGTAAGGGGATGATTCACTTTGCAATGATATTCTAGAAGTATGCATAATTGAATCACATTCATAAAAAGGAGTGGTTGCAGAATGAAGTGAACTTGGTATATTTGGTGATGGAATAACATAATGCCATAACCAACATCATAATGAGTTTCAAACTTGACTATATTGACCATTACTTAACTTTTATAGTAATTTTATTATAGGAATTTGAGTTTCCATTACTTAATTTTTCAGCACTTGAGTTGCTGGCACTTAAATTTTCCATATATATTGAGTTTCTCATGCATGTATTTTAGGCACTTGAGTTTCCACACATATTTAGATTCATAAGTGAGACTTTCCAATTCATGATTTTCTCAAATAGGAATTATCACCACATTGGATCCATACATTTTCTCTTCCACTCTTACTCTTCCTACAACATGAGTAGGCGAAAAAGAAGATGAATTATGATATATTCCATTACCTGAAGTATAAGCATGGCATCTATCTTGATTAGCCTAATTTGTAGGCAAAAACATCTACGTACAATGGAGCGTAGGTCACTTGTCTAAGAAATATTTTGACATCTTTATCTTTTCATATTTCTTATGGTTAACATGGTTGATAGCTTAGGACATATTGAAATTTCATCTTTAAACAATATCTATCCTGATCCAAATTAACTTTGTTAAAAACCTCATCTTTCATTGTTCAAAAATACAGTTTTTAGGAACTTCCATAACCTCCAATTCATAATTTTGGTATTACCAATGAATATTATCTTGCTTAGTCCATGTCCCTCCATAAGCCATGACAAATGTAATAGTACTATAGGGTTCCATTATTCCTATATTGAAATCAAACTAAAAGATGATAACTTAATAGTACAATTACATAATACATTCATACATACCTTTTGTTAAATTTTTAATATTTCTTCAAAACTTGAAGGTTCCCATCTACCATGCACAGGTGCGGGTTGTGGGCCCACCGAATTCATGAAATGGAGATTTTATTCATTTAAAAATTAAATTTTTTTTCTTGTCTTTGGTCCATATCCATTAGGTGACAATAATTTTTTTTGCCTTCATTGTTATGATGCCCATTCATTGGGTCCTCAATACAATTGTGAACTTCTAGTGCCAACAAGCTTCAAAAATTCTTAAAAAAGAAAAAACTTAGAAAAAGTTTGAACATTTACCTCTCTATCATCCTGAAAGAATACTAGGACCATTATCATGTCCATAATCATAGCCTGTTATCAGGCACATGTGAATACTAGCTTACATCAGTAGCATGCATCCGTTACCAGCTCTCACATTTCTATTGATTGTATTTGTAATTGTAGTTTTGACATTATGACTCGTTAACTTGTACCAAATATGTAGTTGAATAGTTATTACACAAGTGTATATATATACACCATTTGTAAACACGTCTATTATACGAAAATCATTCTACAAAACTTTTCATGGCATCAGAGTCCCACTATTAAAAATAATGCTTCGATCCTATCACTAATCTTTATCAATCTTCTCCTTTAGTTTTTTTTTTTTAGTTATGAAAAACTCCTAGACATCTGGTGCAATTCCGGCCTCATCACCCTTTAACCCAACTATTGTTTCTTCACTTGTAAACATCATAACATAGGAGTATCTTTTCCATTAACAACAACATGATATCACTCCATGTATCCTCTCACATTCCATTCAAATTAGCCAAAAATGGTGCTAATTATGCATCTTGGAAATCCCAGATGACCAACTTATTGTTTGGTTATGGATTACTTGGTTTTTTGTATAGAACAATTCCATGTCCACCACAAACATATCCCAACTTCCCTCTTTGGACATGACAGGACCAACTTGTGCTTCTCGGTATTTAAGCCACAGTTCATAGAACACTTAGGCTTATGATCAACAACTGTACCACCTCTGTCACTGCTTGGAAGAAACTTGAAACAAGTTTTGCTAACCATTCCAGCACTAAGATGCTATCAATTATCTCATCTCCCATGACAAACAAAAAAGAAGGAAAGATAGTTGAGGCATACATAAGCAAGGTGGAGAGTCTTGTTGAAGACCTTGAACTAATTAGGCATCCTCTAAATGATATTCAAATCATGTCATGTACTCTAAATGAAATAGGAGAAGAGTTCAAGGCGTTACTAGGAGCTGTAAGAGTTTATAACTGACCAATTTCCTTTAAAGACCTTTATGATAAGCTGCTTGATGAAGAACTAATTCGCAATCAAGGAGAACCAAAGGATGGTGATGTGCAGATCACAACACAGTTTACCCAAAAAGGATGAAATAGTTGTGGGACTTATAAGAGTAAGAGAGGTGGTCAACGTGGTGGCTATCACAACAATAATAATCATAGACCACATAGCAGCTTCAACAATCAATCTACACAATTCAATCAAAATCCTCAGCAACCCTCCTCACATGTTTGCGGTATGAACACACAATCTTACATGGACTCAAATTATTCTCATGGAAACTATGGGCAGCCATGAATTGTCTATCAACTCTGTGACAAACATGGACATAGTGCAATCTCTGATCTTCATAACTTGTCCATGAACTCTAATTATATTGGTAAACAAGACATTGTAGTAGGCAATGGTAAGGGCATCCCTGTATCTCATGTTAGGTCTTCCTCTATAAATTCTCATATCACCTCATTTACACTTAATAATGTTTTGTATGCTTCGCTAATAAAAAAAAATATCATCTCAGTTTCTCAATTTTTGCAACCAAAATAACACTACAATCAAATTTTTTCCTAATTTTTTTCTTGTGAAGGATTTGAATACGGGAGCATCTTTGACGAAAGGCTAGAGTAGGCATAATCAATACGAATGGACACCTACCCCATCCCTATCTAAACCGAATTCTATCACTCCCTCTGCTTCTGTTGCAATTTCCTCTAATCTAGGGTATCAATGTCTTGGTCATTCATCATCCTTAGTTCAAAGAAAAATTCTGGTCAACAACAATTTACCTGTTTTAGATTCCTCCCCAAATTATGTGTGTAACTCATGTTTGTGTAATAAAAGTCACAAGTTGGCTTTTCAAAAATCTTCCATTAAGTGTGATAAACCTTTCTGAGTCATTTATTCTGATGTCTGGGCCCTGCTCCTATCCTTGCTGTAGGAAACTATAAATACTATGTCATTTTCGTTGACTATTTCACAAAGTACACTTGGCTTTACCTACTAAAACTAAAATCTTATGTGTTTAGAGTTTTTGAAATTTTTAGTACTCTTGTTCAAAATTATTTCATACAAAAATTCAAACCCTCTACATTGATGGTGGTGGTGAATATAGAGCCCTATCACACCTCTTAGCACAAAAAGGAATTCAGCATATTACCTCTCCTCCTTACACACCAAAACATGTGGGTTCACCACAATATAAACATCGTCATGTGTGTTGAAATTGGTCTCACACTCCTCCACCAAGCTACTATTCATCTGCATTTTGGCCCTCATGCATTTTAGCATGCTATTTACCTCATCAACTGCATGCCAACACCAATCCTCCATTACGACACACCCTCCCAAAACTATTTCATAAACAATAAAAAATATGATTCTCTTAGAATTTTTTATTGCCTCTGCTACCCTTAGTTACGTCTCTATAATACTCACAAACTCCATTGCACAACCCGACGATGAGTCTCCTCCTCTACCTCCATTGCCACCTTGCATGATCACATGTGCTCAAAATAACATTCACAAGCCAAAAAAAAATTTTCCTCGCAGCAACCAAACCAGTATCCTATGATTTCATGGAACCCACCTCTTATGCTCAAGCCAACAAACACACTCATTGGCGTGATGCCATGCAAGATGAATACACAACTTTATAGAAAAACGACACTTGGTCCATTATTCCACCCTCTCTCGTACAAAACATTATTGAATGGGCTGTAATTGTCTAAATGGTTTTGTAGCTAAACTTTTAAAGGCTTTCATCAAAGGCCTAGAATTGACTTTCATGAAACATTTAACCCAATTGTCAAGCTAGCCACTATTTGTCTTGTACTTCATATTACCGTAACATGAGGATGGATATTAAAACTGTTGGATGTCAACAATGCCTTTTTACAAGGCAATCTTTCTGAATGTGTTTACATGTAGGAACCTTAAAGCTTTGTGGACTCTCAATATCCATCACATGTGTGCAAGCTGAATAAAGCAATCTATTGCCTTAACCAAGCACTTTAAGCATGGTACAACGCCCTCCAGTCTTTTTTTCTGACATATGGTTTTGTCAACTCCAAGAGTGATGCTTCTCTCTTCATCTACACTAAAGGCAGCCGCATTATGTATCTCCTTGTATATGTGGATGACATAATTCTCATAGGCCACTCATAAACAACACAGCTTTCCACCCAATTTTCTCTTAAGGATCTTGGCACACTCCATTATTTCCTGAATGTTGAAACCACTCGCACAGCTACTGGCTTGTTTTTATCACAAAGAAAGTACATTCTTGATCTTCTAAAGCATACTAACATGCATGAAACAAGGGAAGTTAGTACTCTCTTCTCATTAATAGAAACTCTTTGGCTTGATGACAGCTTCACACTTCGTGATCTGATTGAATACTGTCAAGTACTTGGCTCTCTCCAAAATCTTTCCTTCACTCGACCTGATGTTAGCTTTGCAATGAATAAACTTGTACAGTTCATACATCATCCTACCTCAACTTATTGGGTTGTAGTAAAAAGGGTTCTTCGATACCTCAAAGGTACATCCAATTATGGATTGTTTCTCTTTACTACCTTTCCTACAGTTCTACATATATTTGCAAATGTTGACTGGGCTGGTGATGTAGATACTCATCATTCTACATTAGCCTATGTTGTCTTCCTCAGCTCCAATCCCATCAGTTGGAGTTCTAAGAAGCAAACTACAAAAGCACAATCCTCCCCCGAAGTAGAATATCATGCAATTGCTGCAATAATAGCTAACCTAAACTAGACCAGCAATCCCATTCGTGAACTTAATGTCACACTAATAACTACTCCAACTATTTACTGTGACAATATTGAAGCCACTTACCTATGTTCCAACCCCATCTTCCACTCCCGCATGAAGCATGTTGCCATTGATTTTCACTTTGTTCGAGACCAAGTATCATGCAAACAACTTTGAATCTCACATGTACACTTTGTAGATCAATTAGTTGACTCGCTTACGAAGCCTTTGGTTCGAGCTCACTTCCATGTCCATCCTAGACCCTCGCACTTGCGGGGGCATGAAAGAATACTAGGACCATCTTCATGTCCATAATCATAGCCTGTTATCATGTACACATGAATACTAGCCCACATCAGCAGCATACATCCGTTAACAGATCTCACATCTCTATTGAATGTATTTGTAATTGTAGTTTTAATATTACGACTCATTAACTTATACCAGATATGTAGCTGAATAGTTATATATATATATATACACAATTTGTAAACACGTCAATTATAAGAAAAACATTTTACAAATCCTTTCACATTCTAATATTGCCCAAATAACCTAGCTAATCAATCATTAGAAGAATAACTTCTTTGTTCAGGTGTGCTTATTGCTCATACCATACTTCCTTTACCTGATTGCTTTGTGACATAAAAATCCAATTTTTCTTCTTCTTTCTGTTGGAATTCAGTGGGTAACAAATTGGTTGCATAATTTTAGCCTCTTGAGTATCATTCTACTAGGTATATTGCAAGCTATTGGAGTGAACAAGCTCGGAGTTGGGTCATGGGCTCAACCATTTGAATGGCATTGGGCTTTAGCTGGTGGGTGGCTGGGTTGGATGGAGACAATGATTGCGACAAGACTTGAAAATAAAAGGAAGAAGAAAAGGAACTGTTGGACGGAAAGGAAAAGTGAGAAAAAGAAATAGAAAGAACCGAAGAGAAGAGAAATAAAAACAAAAAAATTATAAATTATATATATTTTTATAGTACCATGTGTTATTTTTTAATTCATCCATGTGTGTTTTTCATAAATTTCACAACTATTCTAAAAAGTTAAAAAGAATTTTACAAGTTAAATTTAACCGTTTATCAAAAATAAATAAATAAATTTAATAGTTACTGTCAAACGTGATGAATTTCAATATTACTTACATTTAAATGTATTTACCTTAAAGTTAAAGGCTAAGTTTCTCCTTCTAAATACTTGTCAAGAAAAAAATTGTTAATTTTTTTTTTATTATTATTACACTTATGGGGTCATATAAATTTTCATTACATATTCATTACAAAATCTCTAGTCCAATTTCAAAGAGAGATATTCCATGATACATATCCAAATGAATATTAAAATATTGGACTAATTAACCCAGGTTTTTTTGCTGGTTTTTCGGTGCCATAATGAGGCCCAATGCGATTTAATGGAAAGAAGTCACATTTTCACATAATTAAAATTTTAGCTCGAAATTACTTTTATACCCTTTAAATGTATTGAATTGATAATTAAATTCTTTAGGTCGGTCAAACCACTCATACCGTTACAAATACCAATATAAGATACCCATAATTTCCTTTCTCTTTTTCTTGGCCAATCCACCTTCCTTTTCCCCATTGCCGTGGCCATCACTGTCTTGCTCTCCTCCTCCTCTTCTTCTTTATTGACATCGTCGTCAAAATGTAATTTAATTTTAGCCAAAATAATACATTTTCTTGAATCAATAAATCCACCCAGAAAAATATGAAAAATATGTAAATTAAAAATTACTCTCTTAACTTTTCAACGATATATATATTCATCAATTCGAACTCGAGAAGGTCTTTAAATTTATTTATTTTTCAACAATGCATACTAGTACAAAGGGCGGGCACAATCTTCGGTGGGTCACCAATGGTAACCACTAACAGTTGATGATCACCATCCTGTCGGTGGCCCACCGATGGCCCTATGGTGGCCCCATAGGACTTATGGTAGACTTTGCACATTATTCAAATTCACATATTTTTTGAAAACCTAAATCAATTTAGAAAATAAAAAAAAATACTTAAATTAACGATTATCCTCTTATCTTTCTAACCATATATCATATGTAGAAATCTAATTTAAGGTATTTAAATTTAGATTCTTCCAATAGTGCATAAACTGGTCTATTACACATGTCAGTCCGAATTTTTATATTTTTTTGAAGTCTTATTTCAACTCAGAAAAATATGAAAAAATATTCAAATTAAATTTTATCTTCTTAGCTTTCAACCATATATCATATGCCTCAATATGAGTTCCAAAAAGTTTTCAAATTTAATTTTTTCAACAAATAAGCACAAGTGGGGCGAAGAAGACTCGGCCACCATAGGCTTTCTGGCCACAATGGGAACATCAACCCAAAAAATTAAAAAAATTATTCATATTAAAACTTATTCTCTTACTTTCCAACCATATATCATATGCTTCAATTCAAGTACGGAAAAGTCTTCAAATTTAATTTTTTTAAATAGCACGCACAAGTGAAATGGGGCAAATAGCATTGTTGGTGGCCACTATAAGGCCGTCGGTGGGCCACCAATAGGGAAAATTATCCTAGAAAATTATGAAAAAATATATTCAAATTAAAGTTTATCTTCTTAGCTTTCCAACCATATATTATATACCTCAATCCGAATTCAGAAATATTTTCAAATTTAATTCTTTCTAACAATGTACAAGTGTAAGTACCATTAACTACCAAAGTGTCACCAAGGCCACCAATGAGGGAAAATCAATCTAAAAAATTATGAAAAAATATTTAAATTAAATTTTATCATCTTAGCTTTTCAATCATATATAATATGTCTCAATCCGAATTCGAAAAGGTCTTCAAATTTAATATTTTCTAACAGCACACACAAGTGCAAGGAGGGGGACAACATCGTCGGTGGCCACCATAGGGACATCGATGAGCCACTGATTGAGAAAATCAACTTATAAAATTATGAAAAAATATTCATATGAAAACTTATCCTTTTAGATTTTCAACCATATATCATATGGCTAAATCCGAGTTCAGAAAGATCTTCAAATTTAATTTTTTCAAACAACTCGCATAAATGCAAGAGGGCAGGCAGCACCATCGGTGGCCACTATAGCCTGTCGGTGGGCTACTGGTGGGGGAAATCATCCTAGAAAATTTTAAAAAAATATTTAAATTGAAGCTTATCTTCTTAGCTTTCCAATCATATATCATATGCCTCAATCCGAGTTCGGAAAGGTCTTCAAATTTAATTTTTTAAAAAAGTCTGTAATTTTTATTGTACACTGTTCATCTTTTGTAATCATGATTGTGAAATTTTTCAGTCAATGTGATTTTTAAAAATTTTTTTTTTTTCATAACAAAATCATATTAAATTCAAAATTATTAAAAAATCAACAATCCAATAAGGATAAGATAAAACAATCTAAAATTATTGTGTACTAGTTATACGTGCATTTAATTTGAGAAGACGGTAGAAGAGATGTGTATTTAATTTGAAAGGAGGATTTGAGGGATAGTAAAATAAAAATATTAAGAAATTGAATAAAATTTTAATTTTTATAAAATATGGCTAGAAAAAAAATTAAAGGATGACACCAAAAAAAACCCTTTTTTTGCCGTCATATTTTATACAAATTTGTAACTCAGCCAAATTCAGTTTTTGTTCCTAAATCACATTATAACATGTCCAATAAATGTATGTACTGGACAAAATATGTATGTCTATATGAAATTCTGAGATAAGACTGCCAAAGTCGAGAGAAAAAACCCAATAAACCATATCACCAGGTCACTGTAACATCTGGGTGACATCTTGGGCCTGTATCAAAGCTGTGAAACAAAAGATGGATAGTTGATGGGTGAGGGTGAGAGTGTGAGAAAGACATACCGTAAAGCACAAAATTTCTGAGAACCACAGCTGAGAAATTTGGATAGGATAAGCATTTTGCAGTATTTTTAGTTTCCACACAAATTTAAATAATAATAAAATGTTGGAAAAATGTCCAACATTTACGTCAACTTCTTCCATCCTACTCCTCATGTATCGTTCTTTCCGTTTATCTCTTTGGGGAGAAAAAAAAAAAAAAACTTCAAATTTGTTCTTATTTATCCCATTGCGTCTAGTCTCTGATACCCTTTACACTTCACATCTCTCTCCTCTCTGTATCCCTCACTTCCACAGAAAAATCACAGTGACAATGGAGAATCAACGCATTGCTAAGATCTCAGCTCATCTCTATCCTTCAAATGTTCAGGTTTTGCTTATCTTTGTTACTGTTTATACTCAATTTAATGCCCTTCTAATGGTGATTTACATTGTTGCATTACGACCTAGTCCTTGTATTATATTTTGATTATTATTTTATATTGAATAATTTAATTATGCTGTCATGATTCTATATGTTGTTCCACTGATGAATTAGTACCTAAATTTCAAATATTTATTGCTTGAAACGATTAGACAAATTATTCTGTGCCACTTAGTTCTGTAAACTATACGGTCATATAACCTCTGTTAAATTGTTGGCATAATGGTTTTTCCTCATAACTAATCTGACCCACATTCTTTTTCCTCTTTTGTTATCAACTGTTCAAAATCATGTTCTCTGCACTCCTCTGTTAAATTGTTGGCATAAATGCATTCATGTTCTTCTGTAGTTTTAAGTGCCTGTGGTATGCATAATTTTATCTTAGTATAAGAAGTTCAATGAAGTACCTCTTTTGCTGATAAAAATGTTGTCTTTATTGTGTGGTGCAAAAAGGTGGAAGACAATTCTGGTCTGGGAAGAGCGAATTGCCGAGCCAAAGGTGGAGCACCTGGTTTCAAAGTTGCTATTTTGGGTGCTGCTGGAGGCATTGGTCAGCCTCTTGCAATGCTAATGAAAATGAACCCACTTGTATCTGCTCTTCATCTCTATGATGTCGTTAATGCTCCTGGGGTCACAGCTGATATTAGTCACATGGACACTGGTGCCGTGGTAAAATTTGTTCTTTGTTTGGCCTTTATCTATTTGCTTCATTTCATTGGTGAATTGGCTGTTATCTTTATGTGATTTCCCCAATTGTTGTGAATGAGTAGGTTTAGTCTTCGTATGGCTGGGTATTGAGAATTACACTATTTGCTTGTAATTGTTTTTCAACTTGAAGAACAATAATTAATTTTCAAGAAAGTCAAAACACTCAGGTGTTGATCTCTCTAATATTTAAGGTAAACTCATCTTTGCAATTCAGGTTCGTGGTTTCTTAGGGCAGCCACAGCTTGATAGTGCTCTCACAGGCATGGACCTTATAATCATACCTGCAGGGGTACCAAGGAAGCCTGGAATGACAAGGGATGATCTTTTCAACATTAATGCCGGAATCGTTAGGACTCTATGTGAGGGAATTGTGAAGAACTGTCCTAGAGCAATTGTCAACTTGATCAGTAATCCAGTGAATTCCACAGTTCCAATTGCAGCGGAGGTTTTCAAGAAAGCTGGAACATATGATCCAAAGCGTCTACTGGGAGTTACAATGCTTGATGTTGTGAGAGCTAATACTTTTGTTGTAAGTATTAACAAAAAGGGTTCAGTAGTCTGCTTTATGTATATAAGAATCCTGTCATGCTTCCTGTTATATTTAGTTAGAATGCCAAGCAACAATATAACTGGACTGGCAGGTCGTTTGTGAAGTACTGAGAGTAAGCTTTACTCGTTCATAACAACATGTATCAACCATTAAAATTCTGAACATTATATACCAGCTACTACTTCAAAACAACTATGCAATAATAGATGCTGACAGGTCCTCCTT
Source organism: Rhamnella rubrinervis (assembly GCA_007844105.2). NCBI lineage: Eukaryota > Viridiplantae > Streptophyta > Magnoliopsida > Rosales > Rhamnaceae > Rhamnella > Rhamnella rubrinervis. Next base: position 6,896,739 of record CM017575.2, on the reverse strand, counting down.
TCCCTTAAGCAACACCCTGTTAGATGGTCATTTGCACTATGTTTTTGTAGGAGGAAAGAAAGGGGTGGAGTGAAAGAAAAGAGAGAGGAGAGCCAATCATTTGTTTGATTTAGAGTATTAAGAAGGATAAATACTACCTATTATCCCTCTTGTCATTTCCATCCTTCATATATTCCTTCTCCTTACCAAACATAGGGTTGATTCTTATTGTATTTTCACTCTGTGAAAAAACTTCTACTTGAAGCCCTTTTTTGTTGTCATCTTGGTCACTAACCAATTGAAATATGATATTTTCCCAACCATGATTGAACAGCATTTTTTGTTTTCCTTTCTCCTTCCCTTAAGAAATTTTCTGATGACTCATATTTTTCAAGGGGCTAGCCTCCCATTAATCTACTTTCAAAATATTCTTAGGAACACTACTTAACAATGGATTGCAAGACGAAAAGTTTGTATATGAGACCAAGCAATTTTAGCTGTTTGCTGACGGCTATCTAGTATCACTATCTTCCATGGTTTTCATCTTCTGTTTTCATGGTTCCTTTGCAGGCAGAAGTTCTGGGACTTGATCCGAGGGAAGTTGATGTTCCAGTTGTTGGAGGTCATTCTGGAGTGACAATCCTACCTCTTCTGTCTCAGGTCTTTTTATAAAGCGTATAAGTTTCTACATTTTCATATGCTTCTGATTTTGCTCTGTAAATGGTAAAATTTCTCTGAATAAGTTGTCAACGAGGCATCTCTTTATGCAGGTCAAGCCACCATCCTCGTTCACCCAACAAGAAATAGAATACCTGACCAATCGCATCCAAAATGGTGGAACAGAAGTTGTTGAGGTAATGTTACTTGACAATTTATCTTCAAATGTGAATTCATAGTTCTATATTGTGTGGTAACTAATTTTTCATTAAATTCTGGAGCTACTGATGTTGGAACTTCTTCTAAGTCATAGATTATGTAAGACTTATACAGACTATAATAAAGATCAATATAGTCCTTGCACACTTCAACTTACTTAACATTGCACCTTACTACCTCAGTGATAGATATTTTAATAGAATCACCAGTAGAACTTGTTTTCTCAGCTATGTTGCTAGACCATTCTCTTTCACTGTATCATACTTGTTCCAATAGGGCATGAAACTAATAAAAGAAGTACCACTACACATTTCAAATATACTTAAAATTTCTAGAAAACAAACAAAACCAACACTTGGATACATGCCTGCATTTGACACCATGCTTTTTGCAAACATTTGGAATGCTGACTTGACCTCATATTGCAAATTTTCGTCTGTTTTAACTGTGATTTAGAGGTTGTAGATGAGCAAGATATTATTTTACTTTCATTAATAAGCTAGAATATTTCAGCCTATTCAATGATCAAGTTTCACTGTATGGATACTGTAGTTCTAACTTAGCTACTACAGCTTTTACCCTGTGCCCTGAGGTTTTTCCTCTTTTTTTTTTTTTTTTTTTTTCTTTCTTTTTTTTCTCTCTGTGCATTTGACCCTTAAAAAACTGTTTACATTTTTTCCTTATGGACATGTACATAATTTAATTATTCAGATCAAGAGTTAAATAGATATTTATTCACATCTTTGCAGGCAAAAGCTGGAACTGGTTCTGCAACATTGTCAATGGTTAGCAATCTCAAGTTCATTCGTATTCAAATTACAAACATCATTAGTTCATTACAAATCATGCAGTGTTATAAAATATAAGATGTCTACAGGCATATGCGGCTGTTAAATTTGCGGATGCATGCCTTCGTGGATTGAGAGGCGATGCTGGTGTTGTGGAATGCGCTTATGTAGATTCTGAGGTACCGTGTCAAGCGTCCATTTCATGCGAACATTTATACTATGTCCGGTTCTGATCTAATAACCAAGAGAAATGCTTTCGACAGGTGACAGAACTTCCTTTCTTTGCAACTAAAGTAAGGCTAGGTCGCAATGGAGCTGAGGAAATATACCAACTCGGGCCTCTGAATGAGTATGAAAGGTAATAAATGATTTTATCTTGGTAAATAGTGCAAAATAACAAATATTCAATTTATCAATTCTCATGTATCTTAACAGGGTTGGATTAGAGAAAGCCAAAAAGGAGTTAGCTGGAAGCATTCAAAAGGGTATTTCCTTTATAAGGAAATAAATTATTCCACATGGAATAATTATGTAAATTTCCTACATATAGTTTTGTATTACTAATAAGTGTGTGTACTTGTAATCACCTGGAGGAAATGAAACTTGCTATTATGCCAATGCATAGTTTTCATCATCCAAGGGAAACATGATATAACCATTAATAACTTCATTGCTTTATATGCGGTATGACATTACTAACTCATCTCAAGGATTCCGAAATAAAAGGAGAAAATTTTTACACTTTGATTCTTGAACTGGACAAAACTATTAAATCTCTCAAATGATTTACAATGCAAAAGGGTCGGGAGGAGGGTGAACAATGGGAACCCTTGACATGCTCACATTCCCCAAAAGTTCATTCGACGCTACAGTATCCTCTATGAGGACAGGTTTAAGCGGCGTTATTCTCTCCGGCACAACCTTGTTGCCATCGACCTTAGCCAATACCTCAAAATGCATCTTTACGTTTTCAGGCTTTGTCCTCCACCCAGGAAGGCCTTCCCAAATACCATCTCCTTTTTTCAACTTCTTCTCCACAGCAAAGCCAATCTTCATAAAAGTCTGAGCTGATACATCTGCTTTCAACAGCTTAAAGGAACCTTTCTTGTTAGCCTTGGGACCAAGCACAGATGCAAGCAGCGTCTCAAAACCAAGCAAGTTCGAGTTCGACCCGTTGATAGAAGCAAGAGGCCACAAAGTGGAGAACTGACTGGGCGTCAAGAGGGCTGTAGCTTCTTCTTGGCGATCAAAAGAGGAAAGGACATGAGTGGCTATGGTTTTAGATGATGAAGATAGCTCAACGAGACCTGGTGCGAGGCGCTTAAGCTTAAGCTTGTTGCTAGAAGAGGCTGACGGTGGTGAAGGAGATGTAAGAGAGGTTGGACCAACAATGCGGAGTGAGAGTAATGGAGTTTCTTGGCCGCGAGAAGCGTGGCGTAACCATTCAGCCAAACTGAGTAGACCAGAGGCAAAACCATTGTTGGTCCTGTTTAGAGGCAGAGGCAGATCAAGAGGGTGTCTCAGGCTAACTGATCTGGCACCCTTGACAGTAACCACAGCACCATCTGCTAATATCACTTTCTTCAAGACACCAGCATCCACATCATGCTGCAGAATTACAGCAGCCAAGTGTTAATATTCTTTTATATAAGATTCCAATACTTATTGAAGCATGCTCGATTGCCTGTTATACTAAAATAAACATTATTGAAATCAACGTCCAAAATTATAAGTTTACACATCTCGGAAATTCAAACAATTGCAAAACTTGGAAAATGAATGTAGGTGATACTCAAAATCTGAACTAGAATTTTTTAAGGTCCTAACAAAGAGCACTGATCCCATATAACATGCAATTTTTTAAACGGAGACATTAAAGTAAAAAGACATCAATTACCAAGCAGAAAGTTCCAATCCTTGAAGATAATTCAAATACTAAAAATCAAAGCTCTATTATTAAGTATCAAAATTCCAAGAGGAAAATACTTACGGGGAGGGAGATCCTCATATCTTTCGCATCCTGAATCCAAAGCTCCATTGGTCCGGCGAGCTGAAACGGAGCTAAAACTGGAGATAACCCACTTTCTGACGTCTTCTTCTCAACCAGACCTTTCTCATCACTGGTTCTACCAGGTTCCTCGACATGAAAAATGGGCAAATCCACATAGTCCCATCTGTTCACGTCCTCCAAAAGCTTGAAAGGAAGGACCTTATTATCAACCTCCACATCGAACTCGTACGCCACGGAATGCCCCACCATCGCTTCTCTCACATCGAAGCCAGAAATCTTAAGATCATCAGCTTGAAGCCCCAAAAACTTCACTGTTGCGTCCTTCAAATCCTAAAACCAAAATAATTAAAATTAAAATAAAAATTAAAACTGACTCGAAAAAGAACAAAATTTGTGGAAGAAATTGCAATAGGGTTACTCACCGAAATCGCTTTGGGATAGGGGGGATTGAAATTAGGGGTTGAAGCAGACGACGACGCCACGAGAAGCAAAAGCACCGTGTAGAAGCAAAACAAAGAGAACGCCATTGTTGAAGAAAGAAAAATGATTTTCAGATAAGTAGTAGAAGAAAGAGATTTAGGAGAAATAGATAATTTGGGGTTTCTAAGAGTTGGTGAAGAATATAAATTTGTTTCCCTTTTTTTCTGGGTTTGAGAAATTTTTGGGGAGAGATGGTGAGGGTGGTTCCAGATGAGTGGCAGAGGGCATAAAGAAGACGATGACGTGGAAAACTCCACCAATAAAAAGAGAGTAATTGATGTAAGGAACTGACGTGATTGGCTGGGATTTGTTGGAGGAAGCTGAAGGAATTTTCGGGTGGAGTTTGTATAGGTGGTGCCCACCTATTGCGAGTTTGTAGGCTTCAATTTAGGCGGTAAAAATGATTTTAGGGAAGCTTTCTAAACGACGTCGTCCTTATTGCATGTTTGTAATTATATGGGGGAAAAAAAGAAATTTAATTGGCGTCGCCCGGGTTCGAACCGGAGACCTTCAGTGTGTTAGACTGACGTGATAACCAACTACACCACGACACCTTATTACTTCAGAATTATAATATTTAAATATATTTAATTCTATATCTTAAATTAAATAATTTGTGCTAACCCTCAAAAAAATTCATGAAATCGGTTATTGGATAAATTTGGATACTCCAATCCAAAAGAAAGGTAAATTATCCAATTTCTTGATCTATCTGAGAGCACTAGTTTTTTTTTTTTTTTATTATATATAACTTATGATTTCCTTATGTAACAATACGAATTGTAAACAAAATTGATTGAAGCATGTTGTATGTTGAATAATGTCAACAATTAAACCTAAGGTTGCATAATATAGATGAAACTCAATCTATTTGGCTTTCATCTTCTCCTTTAGGTTTAAAACTATAAATGAAGTATTCACGATCCTAGTTACGTTAGTTAAATTATAAATTGAAGTTTTATTTCGTTATTTTATCTTTAGCTACACAAATGAAATTCTTACTCATTTTACTTTGTTATCAACTCTGAACTAAGGGTGGCAAAAAATTTTATATTTTTTATTTTTATCATAATAACCCATTAACCTCAGGTCATCTCTCTACTACTAGCAAGAAGGTATAAAATGGAACTCATAATGTCTTCTACTACTAGCAACAAGAAGGCATATGAGTTCTATTTTATACCTTCTCACTAATAGTAGAGAGATCTCTCTACTATTGGCGAGAAGACATTACCAGACATATGTTTTCCATTTTATGCCTTCTCGCTAGTAGTCGAGAGATCTCTCTACTACTAGCGAGAAGGCATATGAGTTTTATTTTATACCTTCTCGCTAGTAGTACAGAGATCTCTTTACTACTAGCGAGAATGAGATCTCTCTACTCCTAGGGAAAAGGAATATGAGTTCCATTTTATACCTTCTCGCTAGTAGTAGAGACTACTAGTGAGAAGACATAAAATGGAACCCATATGCCTGATAATGCCTTCTCGCTAGTAGTAGAGAGATCTCTCTACTCCTAACGAGAAGGCATATGAGTTCCATTTTATGCATTCTCGCTAGTAGTAGAGAGATTTATCTACTATTAGTGAGAAGGTATAAAATGAAACCCATATGCCTGACAATGTCGTCTCGCTAGTAATAGAAAGATCTCTCTACTCCTAACGAGAAGGCATATGAGTTCCATTTTATGCATTCTCGCTAGTAGTAGAGAGATTTATCTACTATTAGCAAGAAGGCATATGAGTTCCATTTTATGACAACTTTTAATTTGTAATTTAAAAATTTATTATTTAGATTGTTGTTTACTCTTCTTTTTATATTTAATATAATTTGGATTAATTAATAGTAGCTGATTTTATATTTGTATAAATAAAAAATATAAAAACTAAAAAAATATAAATACAAAAAATTAAAAAAATTAAATGGGGCATGGGGCTAGGATCTCACTGCCCCGCCTTGTGACGGGGAATCCCCGTCCCGCTCTATTTCCCTAACGGGGTAGGAACATGGTGAAAAAAATTTTGGCCGGGCGGGACACTCGGAGGGGCGCCCCACCCCCGCCTCGTCCTGCCATCCCTACTCTGAACCACTTTTAAATTCTTCTCTCAAGAAACCCTCATAGGTCAAAAGCTCCTAAGCCACCAACTTTGGTTACCCTTAAAGGCTCCAACACTAGAAACATTTCAAATTAACAGAGAATGCTTCTATATATAGCTCTTGTGTATTCACCTGAGGCAACTAATAGTTACCACATTCTCCCAACACTGTTCACCACATTTTCTGGCAAACATACCACTAATCCTATAGTAAAAAAAAAAGGATTTCTAAATAACTATATTGTAACACACCCCAACCAAACTTCACAAAATGAACAAGACTGAGATGGCTACCAAAACAATATGTACATGTATTTACGGAAAACATTTAAAAAAAACTATATATATTTTCTGTATAAAAGCCTTGGGACAGACAAGACCTATACCTTGACTGTCAAAATACTCATTACGATAAAATCTAATGTCGTTCATTTTTTTTAAAAAAATCCTTAACAAAAAAAATATCCAATGCAAAACTCACATTTTAAAACAAAAGTATGCTTAAATAAACAGAAACATCCATACTCCTATTTTATTTCCTAAAACATAAAATCACTAATAAAATTCAATATTGATAAACCCAACTCCTCATCATAATATTGGAAAACCTTCAATTTGTACTCCAAAAGTCTCCCCTTTTCAGCAGCCACAAAGTTCACCATTTCCAATATTTGTCTTAAAAGACAAATCATTTTATATGTTATTACCTGGGATAAATAAACAAACTAAGATGTGAGTTAAATAACTCAGTAAAATTTCCACACAATTAAAGTATACATCCATATGCAATCTTAATCATAATCAATATCATAAATCAAACTTATTATGCAATTATAACATATGTCAGTCAATGCTTTAACAATATGCTTATTGGTTGGAATTTTCTCTCACATACCATAACATATCAATCATAAGTGTGCATGCATCTAAATATCACTTATAGCATCACACAATAAGCATTTCAATCTCACATATAGCTTACTTAGTTTGTCATGATTAAACTCAAATATTTGTATAGCGTTTCCATATACCAACCAAATGTAATGTACCATTTATAGTCTGCCGTACATTATTAGACTTATATATGCATGCTCACTAAGCCTATTCATTATTTTAAGTAACTTATAGTCTTACTCAACTATATGCTTGACACACACATATGTCAAATCATCACTATAGATATCCATTGCAAAAATATCGCGTCAAATTCTATTATATAATTAACACAAGTTGCATAAACTCCATACAAATAAATTTATAAATCAGACTATATGCAACTAATTAATTCAATTCTAGTGGCAAATGATCAATACATGTGTCCATAAAAATTCAAATAAATTTCAGCATTTTGTATGATCAATAAATATTTTAACGAAAATAATTTATTCAAACAGTCACTGTAGGAAAATAATGACCTAGACAGATTTCAGAAATTGTAACTAATTAATGAAAATTCAGATTGACCTAAAATTAGTGCAAAAACAACATTACAATATATATCTAATTGTTGAAATTTTTCCAGAATTTACCAGGTAATATAAACTCAATTTCCAAATTTTAAAATCCAAAATTGTAAGACCAACCCAGCAGTGACACAGAAACTTACAAAATTCACTGTTAATTACATTTGCCTCTATAATTTGTGATTTTTCATATATATGTTCCTGAGGGTCTTAGGTAATGCATATAAAAATTTCAAATTAAAAAAAATTGATTTACCTATCGAAAATATACTAAGAAACCGAACTGTTCAGAATTTTAAAGCTTGAAACAGAGAAATTTGAAAATTCATAATTAATTATAGAAAATTCGAATTAAGGTGAAACAAAAACCAAAACGTTCAAAATTCATAGATCTATGCAACATAAATCATCTAAAAAAATTTAATATCAAATATAGGACACGAAAATTCAAATACCCCCATAAATAGACAGATTTTTCAGTAGAGTTTAGAGATAACCCACAATTTCATAAATTTAGTTATCATAAATAGCAAAGAAAACACATAAAGCAATTTAGTGCTAGGAATCCTACATGAAATTCTTGATTTGATCTTGGAAAGTTGCAAAAAAAAACCTAACCTCGGAATCAAGCTCCAAAAATAAATCTCAAGAAAAAGAAAAAAAAAGATTTAGTATTTAAATCTTTCACAAGAAAAATCAAAACTTCAGGTTTTTGAAATCAAAATATTAATTACTCACCTTCCAAAATCAGCAGGTTCCTTCTGCTCTCTTTTTTTTTCAACCCCTAAAAAACTCTCAGACTTTCTTCTCCTAAAATTGTATGTTTATTTTTTTTTTTAAAATGCATAGTCATAAATTTGTAAATGACTTAGGAAATTGAGTTTGACTTGAATTCCTCTTTTTTTTTTTAAAATAATAATAATATCCAAAAAAAACTTATCAGTTTTATTTAAAAATCAGATTTCAATATACTTTTATTTAAAATAATAAAATCCTATATAATCAAGTTAATTTGATAAAATCTTATCTAAATTAAATAAACAAATAACAATATATTTATCCTTAATTTTGAAAAATGATCCAGATCCCACAACTACCTACCTCTTAAAAGAATTTCATCCTCGAAATTCAAAACAAAACTAACTAAAACATACCAAATTGAACAATTTATTATCAAAACCAAATTATTAATTCCAGGACAACAAGCTCAAATAAGTAACATACATTTTCCAAACAAGTCAAATTCATATAAGTCACATAGTACCACTCCTAACTGCCAAACAAATAAGGATATTTTGCCATCATCTCCTCTCCTTGTTCCTATGTGGCTTCTCTTAATGAGTGATTTTTCCAAAGTAATTCTACGAATGCTATATTCTTTCTTCGAAATACTTTTTCTTCGCGTTGTAGAATCCTTTCAGGCTGCTCCTAGTATGTCAAATCTTCTCGAATCTCCAAAGGTTCATAACTAAGTACATGCGAAGGATAAAAAATGTACTTTTTTAGCATTGATATATGAAACACATTGTGAACACTTGAAAGATTAAGTGGTAAAGGCAAACGATAAGCTAAATCACTAATTCTTTCAAGAATCTCAAACGGTCCAATGAACCGCGGACTTAGCTTCCGTTTCCTGCCAAATCTCATGATACCCTTCAATGGTGCTATCTTCAAGAAAACTTTGTCTCCAACTGTAAATTTCAATTCTTTTCGTCGATTGGCCGCATAACTTTTCTGACGATCCTGAGCAATCTTGATTCTCCCTCTAATCCTTGCAACCACATCCTGTGTTTGCTGCAAAATCTCTAGTCCAACAAGTTTTCGTTCGCCAACTTCATTCCAATGTACAGGAGATCTACATTTTCTTCCGTACAATGCCTCATACGGTGCCATACCAATAGTAGCTTGGAAACTATTATTGTAAGCAAACTCTACGAGAGGTATATGTTCTTCCCATGATCTTTTGAAATCAATCATGCAAGCTCTCAACATATCCTCCAAAATTTGAATAGTCCTCACCGACTGTTCGTCAGTTTGCAGATGAAACGCAGAACTAAACTTTAATTTCGTACCCATAGCTCCATGTAAGCTCTTCCAAAACATTGATGTGAACCGCAGATCCCTATTCGACATAATTGAAATAGGCACCCTATGTAACCTTACAATCTCATTGATATAAAGTTGCGCCAACTATTCCAATGTATAAGTCGTCTTAATTGGCAAGAAATGTGCTGATTTTGTGAGTCTATCTACAATCACCCAAATAGCATTTAATCCTCGCAACGTTTGTGGTAATCCAACTACAAAATCCATAGCAATGTGCTCCCATTTCTAGACAGGTATCATTAATGGCTTTAGCAAACGAGATGGTCTTTGATGCTCTGCTTTAACTTGTTGGCAAGTTAAGCATTGCTCCACAAATTGTGCGATCTCTCTTCGCATATTTGTCCACTAGTACACCTCTCTTAAATCCCTGAATATTTTCGTACTTCTAGGGTGTACTGAATATAGCGTACAATGACCCTCCACCATTAATTCTTTCTTTAACTCTCATTATTGGGTACACATAAACGATCTCCAAACTTCAGTGTACCATCACCGTAAATATTGAACTCTGACCTCTTTCCTTGAATTACTTCATTCCTTATTTCCTCCAAATTAGGGTCTTGACATTGCGTTACCTTGATTCTTTTGACAATCGCTGGTTGTAACTTTAGTGTAGCTAAACCTCCCGGAAAACATCCTACAATCACTTCGATATCCAGCTTTCTCAAATCTTCCAAGAGTTTTCCCTGCTTCGTAATGAGGCTTGCATTCATACCAGTATACTTCCTACTCAAAGCATTAGCAACAGAGTTAGCTTTTCCCGGACGATAGTCAATCACACAGTCATAATCTTTAACCAATTTCAACTACCTCCTTTGCCTCATATGTAACTCCTTTTGTGTAAAGAAGTATTTCAAACTCTTGTAATCGGTGAAAATTTCGCACTTCACTCCATAAAGATAATGTCTCCAAATCTTCAATGCGAACACTACCACTGCAAGTTCCAAGTCATGTGTAGGATAATTTCGCTCATAAGGCTTCAATTGTCACGATGCGTACACTATTACTTTTCCTCCTTGCATCAATACGCAACCAATGCCAGTTCCTAATGCGTCACTATAAATAGTAAACTTATCTTCTCCATTCGATATGATTAGTACAGGCACGGTAACTAATCTCTTTTTAAGTTCTTGAAAACTTCTTTCGCAAGCTTCGGGCCAGAAAAACTTAACGTCTTTCCTTGTTAGCTCTGTTAAAGGTGATGCAATCTTTGAAAAACCTTCCGCGAACTTTTTATGATATCCAGCTAACCCATGAAAACTTCTTACTTCCCCAACATTTGTTGGCGTCTTCTAATTCTGAACAGTTGTAACCTTACTTGGGTTGACTTTTATTTCTCTATTAGAAACAACATGACTAAGAAAGGATATTGTTTCTAACCAAAATTCACATTTCTTGAATTTGGCATACAACTTCTTCTCCCTAAGTCGTTGTAAAGCTGCTTCCAAATGTCATTCGTGCTCTTCTTCGATCTTTGAATAAACCAAAATATCATTAATAAACACAATCACAAACCTGTCCAAGAAATCTTTAAATACCCTGTTCATGAGATCCATAAACACCGTAGGAGCATTCGTTAATCCAAAAGGCATCACCAAGAACTCATAGTGTCCATATCTTGTTCGAAAGACACTTTTAGGTATATCACTCTCTTTAATCTTCAGCTGATGATATCCGGATCGAAGATCTATTTTTGAAAACACCTTGGCTCCTTGTAATTAATCGAACAAATCTTCAATTCTCGGTAAAGGATACTTGTTCTTAATAGTTACACGATTAAACTCTCTATAATCAACACACATGCACATCGTCCCATTTTTCTTCTTCACAAACAGCACTAGTGCACCCCATGGTGAAACACTTGGTCGAATGAATCCCTTATCCAACAACTCCTGTAATTGTTCTTTAAGCTCTTTAATTCTCTGAGCCATCCCGTAGTGGGTCTTCAAATCGGTCGTTCCGCATACAAGTTCAATCGAGAATTCAACTTCTCATTCCGGTGGCAATCTAGGTAAATCTTTCGGAAACACATCCTGATAATCCCGAACAATCTTAACATTAGTCAGCAATGGAGTTACTACGCTTGCAGCTACCACACTTGCTAAAAAGGCTTGACACCCTTTCTTTACACTTCTCAAAGCTTGAAGTGCAGAAATAACACGTGGAAGTGGTCTTGACTTTTCACCTTCAAACACTACATTATCGCCTTCTATCGTGAAGAGAGTTTTTTTCTCTTTACAATGGATACTAACTCCATTTATGGACATCCAGTCCATTCCAAAAATCACATCAAAATTATACATATCCAAAATAATAAAATCAACAAAGATAATCTTGTTTCCTAGAACAACTTCACAGGACTTCAAATTTCACAAGCACAAATTGAACTTTCAGTAGGCATAGAAACACATAATTCAAAGTCTAATTTTTTAGACTTTACAGACAATGTCTTAGCAAACTTACTAGACACAAAGGTATGTGTTGACCTGGAATCAAATAAAACATATGCTTCTCGACCAGTTACAGAAAGTGTACCTGCTACCACGTTAAGATCATCAATAGCTTGGTTCCTCGTCATCGCGTACACTCGACCTTGAGTTCTTGTATCCTCCTTTCTAGGATCTGGACAATTCCTCACAAGATGCCCAGTCTTTCCACAATTAAAATAGGCTCCAGTTTTTCGGTAACATTCCTCGACATGTTTCTTTCCATACGTCTCACAAGTAGGAAACTCCTTTCCGGTTTCTTCTGTCCTCGGTTTTTTATTGTCCTGCCTTCTACCTCCAAACTTTCTCTTATTATTGTGGTTATTTTGATTCCATGGCTTACTTCCTGAGGTTGGTTCTTCTCCTACTGCTTTCTTTTAGCCTTCCTATCGTCTATGATTTGAGCACTTTGCAGCACCTTACCATACGTTGGCAGTCGCATACATGCCACTGCGTTGAAAAGTTCATCATTCAATCCATTTTCAAATCGGCGTGCCTTTTCAAACTCATTTGTAACTAGTCTTGGAGCATATCTGCAGAGTTCTTCGAATTTCTTATCATATTCCACCAAGGTCATGTTACCTTATTTCAGATGTAGGAATTTTGCTTCTTTTGCACTTCGTAGACTTAGAGGGAAATACTTATTATTAAATATCTCCTTAAACTGAGTCCAGGTCATAGGTTTTCAGCAACCATATATGCCCTTTTAGTTGAATCTCACCAATGCATTGCACTATCTCTCAGCAGGTATGCAGCGCAAATCACCTTTTGAGTTTCTGAATTGGTCATCAATTCAAAAGTCATCTCTATCTCCCTTATCCAAGCTTGAATTGGATTTGTAGACCCAGAGAAGGTCGGGGGTCTCTATCGTCTGAACCTTTCAACCATATCAGCAATTTCGTCCCTTAGTCCAGTTGGTTGATGTCCCATATTCGCAGCTAAAACTTAAAGCATCATTTGAGCTGCCTCGTTGATGTTAGGAGCTTGTCCATCTACAACACTAGTCCTAAGGCATGCCATGATGTACTACCCACAAATCATAAGTAATTTAATAATCTAATTTGAAACTTTGAGAAGGAACAAACATACCATCATCACACTTCCATAAGTTTCAACAACCCATTCAATTACTTGCACTTCAAAAACAATCATATATGCATTTATTGCACAAAAATATCAATCACATATATAAACTTAAACACTTTACATAATGGTATCAAAAGGACAAATTTTATTAATAACTTTAATAAAGTTAATAGAAATCATTTATTGAAATCCTAACTAATGATAACATAAAATAAAATAAACCTAAGTCACCTACGCCAACCGCCTCAACTTTGTTCGGAGTCTCCTAGGGACGGACTCCACTTCCGACTCATCAATCCCTAACCCTATAGGTTTAGGAACCACTTCAGTAATATATGGGATTTCTCTCTTCTGCTTACAAGTCCTGGGCCTAAATGGCCTACTACGGATCACATTTCTTTTCCTCTTTTTATTTCCAAACCTTCTAAAGAATTCCCTACTTTCGGGAGAATCCTCAATCACCGAACTGTCTTTTTGTTTTCCACCTCCCTCCATCTCCGGTTCATACTCCAATATCTCAATTTTCTCATCCACTGGTTCATTTTCTTCCTCAGGATCCTCCTCCGTGAAAGAATCTGAACTAGAGTCATCAGAAGAATCAGAGGGAAATGCCAAACTTTCATCCATCAAAAGTGCAAGCAATGTTTCCCTCTTGCGTCCTATCCAAGATCTTTAGATTTCCTTAAACTCCTCCACATCTTTAGGCTTGTTAGACATCTTCCTAACAAATATCATTTTACAAAAATAAATAAATTTAATTGAGGGTCAGATAATCAAAAGAAATCAAATATATGTCATGGTCATGGTGATCTCGTGAAGCTCTTGAGGTTCCTTTGGGAGTACAACTAATTTCTAAGACCAAATACTTATAACATTCATAAGTATAAAATAAAATAAATATTTATTTTTATCAAAATATGCCACAAGGTTCGTAACCATGCTCTGATAAATTACAACCAATTAATTCAATCCCAAAAGCACATGATCAATACATGTGTCCATAAAAACTCAAATAAATTTCAGCATTTTGCATGATCAATAAATATTTTAATGAAAATAATTTATTCAAACAGTCACTGTAGGAAAATATTGACCCAGATAGATTTCACAAATTGTAACTAATTGATGAAAATTCCGATTGACCTAAAATTAGTGCCAAAACAACATTACAACATATATCTAACTGCTGAAATTTTTCCAGAATTTACTAGGTAATATAAACTCAGTTTCCAAATTTTAAAATCCAAAATTATAAGACCAACCCAGCAGTGACATAGAAATTTACAAAATTTACTGTTAATTACATCTGCCTCTAAAATATGTGATTTTTCATATAAATGTTCCTGAGGGTCTCAAGTAATGTATATAAAAATTTCAAATTAAAACGAATTAGTTTACCCATCGAAAATATACTGAGAAACTAAACCGTTCAGAATTTTACAGCTTGAAACAGAGAACTTTGAAAATTCATAATTAATTATAAAAAATTTGGCTTGAGGTGAAACAAAAGTCAAAACGTTTAAAATTCATAGATCTATCCAACATAAATCATCCAAAAAAATTTGATGTCAAATGAAGGACACAAAAATTCAAATACCCCTTTAAATAGACAGATTTTTCAGTAGAGTTTAGAGGTAACCCACAATTTCATAAATTCAGTTATCATAAATAGAAAAGAAAACACATAAAGCAATTTGGTGTTAGGAATCCTACATGAAATCCTTGATTTGATCTTGAAAAGTTGCAAAAAAAAAAACCTAGCCCCGGATTCAAGCTCCAAAAATAAATCTCAAGAAAAAGATTTAGTATTTAAATTTTTCACAAGAAAAATCAAAACTCTAAGTTTCTTTAATTAAAATATTAATTACTCACATTTCAAAATCAGTAGGTTTCTTCTGCTGTTTTTTTTTTCAACCCCTAAAAAACTTTCAGACGTTCTTCTCCTAAAATCGTACGTTTTTTTTTTTTTTTCAAAAGGCATAGTCATAAATTTGTAAATGATTTAGGAAATTGAGTTTGATTTGAATTCCTCTCTTTTTTAAAAAATAATAATAATAATAATAATCCAAAAAAAACTTATTAGTTTTGTTTAAAAACCAGATTTCAATATACTTTTATTTAAAATAATAAAATCCTATATAATATGGTTAATTTGATAAAATTTTATCTAAATTAAATAAACAAATAACAATATATTTATCCTTAATTTGGAAAAATAATCCAGACCCTACATATATGGCTCCAAATAATTGAAACCCGCAATTTTAAAATTTACATTGATTGTTTCCAAAACTTCTCAGCAGGCAAGCAAATTTGAATTAGAGATTTAACCAAAAGAGATAATAGAAAGCCAAAAATAAAGAAGCAATGAAATATATAAGGAAAGATATCATACCATGGACCTGGATAATCAGACATACAAAGGCATGTAGCTGACCTATACAGTACCGTTCATGACCTTGGCTGGTATGGACCATTGCTGTCCATTTACCATCATTACTTAGTTCATCAACTTCAATTGTCCATCACCACCATAACCTTTCGTGGCATTGATAAACCACCTAGAAGGACAACTAGGGTCATGAAAAAGAATCCCAAATATTGGGGGTAGTGCGTGGAGGAATCGGAGTGCCCATGAAGACCATGAAGACCACGTCTAACTTACCACGTATGTTAGTACCATGTCCGTAGTTTGAAGACCATGTCTACGTTACCATGTCTATTAGTTTGTTTTGGAGTTAAGCTAGGTGTCACATTGTTTGTGCTAGGTGTCATGTTGCTATTTCTTTTCATGTTTGTGTGGCACTATGTGCCTTATATTTAGGGGATGGTTGATCTGGTATCATAATATATGTATGACTACTGAATTGAATAGGAGGATAGTCGACTATTTTGAAAATTAATGGTTTTGACTCTTTCCGTAAGCAAAGTTTCTAACAAGAACAAATAGCTTTGATTGGGACCTATCAATTGGTATCAGAAGTAGGATATGACCACTAATAAAGAAAGAATTGAGAACCTAGAAGCTGTGTTTGGTGCGTTACAAGACAATGTACGACGAATTGAATCCGAAGTTGCTAAAAGATTACTCCAGTTTGAGGAAACGATTAATCGCATGTTAAACGTGGTGTTGTCAAACAAAGAAGGATCAAGTAATGTCAACGATAGCCCAGGAAAAAGTTTTTGCACTAGCAAAGAAGAAACTGAAGGGATTAGACAAGTCTTCTCATAAAAAATGGCCAAACTTGAGTTTCCAAGATATTCAGGAGACGATCCAACTGAGTGGCTCAATAAAGTTGATCAATTCTTTGAATTCCAAGGAACACCTGAAACACAGAAAGTTCCCTTAGCATTCTTCCATTTAGAATGAGAGGCTAACCAATGGTGGCAGTGGTTGCATCATACCTACAAAGAAGGACAAACGGTTACATGGTTGGCATTTGAAAAAGAAATCTATGTGAGGATTAGTCCTACCGAATGTGAAGATTTTGATGAAGCTTTATCTCATATTAAACAAATTGGATTGTTACATGATTTTCAACAAGAATTTGAAAGACTAGGCAACCGTGTGCAAGGATGGACACAGAAAGCATTGGTAGGAGCTTTCATGGGAGGGCTTAAACCAGAAATATATGAGCATATTCGAATGTTAAAGCCATGAACTTTGAAGGAAGTTATTAGCCTTGCCTGAATGCTTGATGAGCAGCTTCAGCGTTAGTGAAAAATCAATTACATCATACCAATAATGCGACTCTAGTAATGCACCCAACACAAGAAAAACCAATTTCCACCACTACGTCAACACCTATTAAGAAGCTAGCATGAGATGACATGCAATGACGAAGAGCTCAAGGACTATATTTTAATTGCACTGAAAAATTTACTCCAGGTTATAAATGTCGTGGACCATAGCAGTTGTTACTGGAAGTTTCAATAGGTTCTATATCTGCCACATGTGAAGAAATTGCAAATGAGCAGTTAAGGGAGAATGTACTAGATGGACAAGCTGAGCCTGAGATATCATTACATGCACTTACTGGGCGGTCGCCATAAAAAACGATGAGGTTGGAAGCTGGAATTGGCAACATAAAGGTATTAGTCTACATATAACTTTCTCAGTAAGGGATTGGCGAACTCCCTTTGATTGCTCGTTGTACTTACCGAGCCTTTTATTGTACGTGTGGAAAATGGTTAATGACTGAAATGTTAAGGAAGATATGGACAGGTATCAGTTTCCATGCAAGGAATATCTTTCTCACTAACCCTCTATTCTTTGCCATTAACAGGTCTTGATTTATTGCTTGGCATCCAATGGTTAGAAATGCTTGGACCAGTAACTTGTGATTGGAAGCAATTAATAATGAAATTTTTCTAGGAAAATAAAGCTAGAGTATTGTGAAGAGTCAATTATCATCCAATTCAAGTAGCCACCTTCAAAGAGATAGCACAGGAGCTTTGTCAAGGCCACTCAATGTTTACCATATGTTTGTTACCCAATTCCAACGTGAATAAGGATGACCTACATCCATACATGCACAACTTACTAGATCAATATAAAGACACTTTCAAGGAACCAACATAGTCACCACCAGTAAAAGAGGTGGATCACTGCATTATCCTTAAAGAAAGGATCGAGTCGATCAACGTTAGACCTTATAGATATGCTTACTTTCTGAAAGATGAGATTGAGAAGCAAGAGCAAGAAATGCTCGAACAAAGGATCATACATCCAAGCACTAGCCCATTTTATTCTCCAGTTCTTCTTGTAAAGGATAGAAGTTGGTGATTCTATATTGACTACCGTGCTCTCAATGCGGTAACCATAAAAGACCGATTTTCCATTTCAACTATCGATGGCATGCTGGATGAGCGTGATGGTGCTTCTTACTTCACCAAGCTAGATTTGAGATCATGATATCACCAAGTACGAGTCTGTCCACAAGATATTCCCAAGACTGCTTTTTGTACATACAATAGGCACTATGAGATGCCCTTTGGGATATACAATGCACCATCCACTTTTCAAACTATAATGAATTCTATTTTTCAACCCTTTTTGAGAAAGCACATACTGGTGTTTTTTTTATGATATTCTAATGTATAGCCTAACATGGGAAACACACTTACAGCACATGAAATCAACCCTGGAAATTCTGAATCACCATCAATTTTTTCTCAAAGCAGTAAGTATGAATTTAGAAAAGAAAAGTTGGAATATTTGGGGCATATCATCACATCAAAAGGAGTCTAGGTTAACGAAAGGAAGATATCAATGATGGTAGAATAGCCTTTCCTTACAAACATTACAGAATTATGTAGGTTCTTAGAAATTATGGGATATTACCGTAAATTTGTTCGAAACTATAGGATCATTGCTCGACCTTTCACTAACCTACTTAAGAAAGGCCAATTCAGATGGATTGAGGATGCAGAGACAGATTTCCTTGCCTTGAAGAAGGCCATGACAACAATTCCAGCATTAGCGATGCTAAACTTCAATATTCCCTTTATGGTAGAGACTGATGCTTCGGAAGATGAGATTAGAACTGTTCATTCACAACAAGGAAAACTGATTGCTTACATGAGTCGGGCATTAGGTGTTACAAAACATTCTTCATCCACATATGCAAGGGAGACGCTTGCAATCATCGAAACTATATAAACATGGCGACCATATTTGATGGGACAGAAATTCACGATATAAACCGATCAACACAGCCTTAAACCTCTTCTAAAACAATGTGTGGCTACTCTAAAATAACAAGATTGGGTGGCGAAGCTACTTGGGTATGATTATGAGATTGTTTATCGGCCAAGTCAAGAAAACACAGCAGCAGATGCCCTTTCACATAAACCAGAGAGTCCAATTCTTAATAACTTGCATGTGTCGTTGGTATCTTTGTGAGATGAAATAAAATAGGCTTCAGAGAAGGATGCATATATTCTTAAAGCTCGTGATACAGTAATGGAACACCTTTTGGGTCCATATTCTTTCTGGACTGGGTTGGTTTTTTTATAAAAATAGAATTGTGGTGCCTAACATCCAAAAGATACGGACAAAAATCTTACGTGAATTCCATGATAGTAAATCTGCTAGCCATTTTGGGGTCTTACGAACATATAAAAGATTACCCCAATAGTTTTATTTGTCCGCATTATATAAATCAGTCCAAGCATATGTTCCTGCTTATGAAACCTGTCAGAAAATGAAATCTCATACTCTTTCTCCAGTAGGACTTCTTCAACCCTTACCCATACCGAGTCAAGTTTGGGATCATATTACCTTGGATTTCATAGAGGGATTGCCTAAGTCCCATGGGAAAGACACAGTGTTGGTTGTGGTTGATCGACTCAGTAAATATGCTTACTTCATTGCTCTTACTCAACCCTTCTCGGCAAAGGAGGTTGCAAAAAAGTTTGTGGACGGAATTGTGAAGCTTCACGGCATGCCACAATCAATTGTAAGTGATCATGATCCTGTCTTCATTAATAAATTTTGGCATGAATTCTTCACCATGTTAGGAACACAACTTAATCTTAGCACCGCTTATCATCCACAATCAGACAAATAGATCGAAGTGATAAATTGATGCCTTGAACAATATCTTTGTGGTTTCGTCCATCAACATCCCCGAAAATGGGTTGATTACCTTGCTTAGGTAGAATTTTAGTACAATACATCATATCATATATCCACTGGAATGACACCATTCCAAGCCCTTTAGGGTAGACCGCCTCCAACGATACCGTTTTATCACGCTGGGCTTTCTCCTATCAATGATATTGATAGAAGTTTGATCGGGAAGCATTACTTCAAAAATTAAAACACAACTTAGAAGAGCATCCAATCGCATGAAACAGTACGTGGATAACAAAAGAAGAGGTATGGAATTGTAGGTGACATGGTATTGCTTCGCCTTCAACTTTATCGCCAACATACTACCTTCAAACGAGCTCACCAGAAACTGTCCAGTCGTTTATTTAGTTCGCTTCTAGTTTTGGAATGTATTGGCAAGGTTGCATATAAATTACAATTACCCAATGGCTGTCGAATTCATCATGTGTTCCATGTTTCTTTATTAAAACAATATATTGGAGATCATTTGGCAGTTAGCTTGGAACTACCTCCGGTCACTAATGATGGAGATATAATATTGGAGCCTGGATGCATACTTGATACTCATTGGGTTAAGCAAGGTGGCAAATTTGATACAAAAAGCCTAGTGTAATGGCGACATTTACCAAAAGAGGAGGCTACTTGGGAAAATACTAAGTTGTTACATTTTTAGTTTCCTTCCATAGACCTTGAGGACAAGGATCCACTTAATTGGGGGGTAGGGGGTATTGATAAACCACCTAGAAGGACGACTAGGGTTATGAAAAAGAATCCCAAATATTGGGGGTAGTGCATGGAGGAATCGGAGTGCCCATGAAGACCACGTCTAAGTTACCATGTTTGTAGTATAAAGACCACATCTACATTACCATGTCTGTTAGTTTGTCTTGGAGTTAAACTAGGTGTTATGTTGTTGTACTAGGTGTCATGTTGTTGTTTCTTTTCATGTGTGTGGCACTACATACCTTATATTTAAGGGATGGTTGATCTGGTATTAGAATATATGCATGACTGCTGAATTGAATAGGAGGACAGTTGACTATTTTGAAAATTAATGGATTTAACTCTTTCCATAAATAGAGTTTCTAACAGCAAACAAATAGCTTTGACTGGGACCTATAAGGCCAATAACTCAATTCACCAAAATCCAAACAAAAAATATACATAAAAAGACAACTAGAAGAAGCAAGGCTTAGATTACCAGATACTAGACACAAACTTCCAAAAGGAAAAGATTGCAACAAGCCCAACATAGAGCCATCAGTGGTATCAACAGTTTCAAACTCATGGTTCCATTTGATATTAAAATTTCTCAAATTTTGAAGAATTATTTAATGGCTTTAGTTTTGTAATTGTGAAATCATTACCATAAAGGTTGCTACAAGAAAACCCATTATCCTATAATGGTGAACTACAGCTAGGTCAATACCTTTGAAAAGATACAAGGGGAACATACAATCGTGTAATTTGGTTTTCGATGAGGTATTGAGTGTTGAAGCTCCATGACATACCTGTTGTCAAAGATACAAGGAATTTGACTCACAATAACTAAGCATTTGTTTTTCTTTTCCTTTGGCATTTCTAACTAGTAATCAACTTTGTTTAACATTTGAATATTAACCATTGAAATCTTCCAACAATCTACAAGAATACCAAAGCCACTACTTGTAGATGACACTAAGGATTTTTAGGACAAGGAATTTGCTCTAATTTCTTTTTAATATATTATATTGGTTTTACCCTCAGTATTGGCTAACAACTTAAAATGTTATTATTATTATTATTATTATTATTATTATTTTATAGAAGTTAGAACTGTATGAAAGATACTACACTGAAAATATCAGAAAATGAACTTCACCTAGAAAAGCCGAATTATGTAAATACAAAACACCAATAACAATAAGTAACCATATTATAAGTACTCTTCATAATTAAGGTAAAAAATAAAGTAATTAGACAATTTTAATCAATTGAATGTTCATAATCTCATAAAAAGTCATTACTTTTAACCTAATAAAAATATTCAAAATTAAGATCTGCCGAAGGACTCGAACAAGTACAACCATACTTGTTTTGTCAAGTGAGCATCCAAATCCTCTGTAAAGCCTACCTAAAATCTCTGGCCTACTATGTTGAGTTAGTCCACTGCATTCAACTTTGTTTCTCCAATCTTCACCTACCCAAAATTACTCTTCTTCTCCTTATTGAGAACTTTCATACACAAATCATCTATCTACTTCTTGATACTATTTTCCTTTTTCCCTTTCACGGACAATCCATCTTTCTTCTTTTTTATCCTTCTTCATCCTTAAGTTTTGCAAACTTCGTCACTCGTTTCTCAGCATTCAATTCACCAAGAACCCTGTTACTCACCGCATCTCGCTTCTTCCTCTTCTTTTTCCTTAATTCATCAACATTCACTTCATCATCCTCAGTAACATTACCTTCACCCATATCCTCATTATCATCATCCCCTGCCTAGTTCTTCATCACCAAACACCTCCCCATCAACATTAATATCCATGTACTAGACTTCATGGATCCTAACCTTCTTTTCACCCACTTTCTCATCCTCACCAAGTCTCTCAATCTCTTCCTCCTTCACCTTCACCTCCTCCTCCACACCCTTAATTATCTCAATCTTCAACTTCAAATCAAGTGTTGTTTTATAAATTGGCAACATCCTGGACTCCAAAAACTTCAAATGGAGAGATCGTACATTCCCCCACTTTCTGGGAATTATCTCCACAATCCTATTAATCGTAACCACCACATTTCCCATAATCACCAGTCTTTAAAAACAATAACGTCAACCCATGTACCTTATCAATCTGCTCCTTCTAGTTCTTGTGCTTCAAGTCAACTCGAACCGAAAACTTCTTCTTCTTGAAGAACTGCTTCCCTAATAGCTGTGACAAAAGATGTACAACTCGCTTGTTGGCAAAAAACGTATGATACGAATTGCACAATTTGCGCTTGACCTCAAATTTAACATAGTCAAATTTAAGCTTTGAGAGCTTGATAATGTTGGCTTGTGCTTACATGCAAGCCATTAAGAAAGTTTAGGTTGCTTTTGGTACGTAGTATGTAGGACATGAAAAGTTAGAATAGAAAAGAGTTTGGAAAAAACTAAAATAGGAAAAATTGAAAAAATAATAATGATATATTGTGTGTTTGGAGATGTCCAGATAAAATGTTAAATTAAAAATATTAGAGTTTGGTGAACACCAAAAAGGATTACTCCGGATATATTTAATAATAAAATATATTTTATATTATAATAATTAATTTAATTTTTATAATTTTTAATAATATATTAACAATTAATTTTATTAACTATTAATTTATAATTTAATTTAGTTTTTGTCAATTTTTTTTAATATTGTTTAATAGTATAGTTAACTCCTTAATTTTAATAAGAAGTGATGCTTCAGTTATTTACTTCATTTATTTAATAGTTTTTTAATTTTAAGTTTTTATTCTATATTCATAATGCCACTAAAATTATAGATGATGAGCATAGTCACCTGGCTAAGATAAGGAAAGTTTCAACCTAGAGCATTTGCAGTTTGATCATATTAATTATAACATAATTTATGGTTGATTTAGTGTGAGATTTTAAGTTTTCTAGTTTTTGAACCTATACCATAAGGTCTCATTTGGTATGTAGAATATGAGAGGATAAAATGAGACAGGATGAGATAAGAGAAGACTAATAATATACTATATTTGGTGTTGACTAGATTAGAAATTGAATTAAATGTACTGTATTTAGTGCACAACATATATATTATTATACAATACTTAAATGTTATTATATATATTTGGAATATAATTAAATTAACAATACTTAATGTAATATATATTAAATATCAATAAAATTATTGCATTATATAATATATATTTGTATTATACATTTAATTTAATTTACAATATTTTTTTATAAATTATTTTAATAATTTTTTAAAATATCAATAGTGAAAAGATTACATGCTCATATAAGAAAATGAGATTTGGACAATTTACTAGAATATTGAGTATGCTATATTGTTTATGAAGTACAAGTGTGTTCATTCTTAGTATTTTCCACTATCTAAAGTGACATTACAATGACAAATGTATTGTGTGCTTCTGTATTTCAAAGAAAGACAGACTAACAACATGCATCAATGCATAACACTTTAAAATTAGCATATGTGGTTAGATAACCATCCTTGATAGCCTTTTCAATTCTCTCTTGGCTTCCTCTTGTTAGCTAATCCTTTATGCTCTTATGCATGTTCTTGACTGCATATTCAGCAGCTATTGACCCACCATGCCCATTAAAGGCACCAAAAAATGCCTACAATTACATAGTATAATCCATCAATAGAGGCTTCAATGAAAAATCTAGACTCTAGAGACAATCAAGCAATCAAATTAACAAGAAAATGCAACCCTTTTTAGAGTATGCAAGCTTATATTGTATTGTATATTTACCAACAATTTAACTTCATAAATCTCAAATGTTAACCCTTCTTTGGTTTTTATTTCCTTTTTGTGCATGATACAAAACATGTTGCTGACTAAGAAACTGAAGGCACAAAGTTTCATCTACTTTTGCAAACTAATTAACATGAGTTATACACACTAATTCTAGCTTTTCCATCAAATGCATCACCATTCACATTGTCACCTCTGCAACGTCAATGCTTCACTCCATCCTTTCCCACAAATGGATCTGATCTTGGCTTTGCAAACTGGCTTGCAATTCTTCCAACCTAAATAACCACATTCCAATACTATACTTTTCAAACTTGCTACAACCACTATGCACATTTATGAAATCAACAAATAGTACAAAGCAAATGGTGAATAGCATATGAGAATCATTAGCATTCACTTTTCCTATTGATCCACCAATAATTTCAATCATACCATAAAATCTATTCTCTCGACTTTAGTTATAATCACTCATGATTTTGAAATCATAACTAAAAACAGTATCAACACAAAAATGAGAAGAAAAGATTTACACTTTCCAAAATGGTTACTAACATTTAGGAAAAAAATACAACTCAACATTAAGAAAGAAAGAATGCCCTCTAACTTTTTTAAAGAAAGAAATAATGCCCTGATTCATTATCAATTCTATTAGAAAACTCTCTTCCTTAAAGAAAGAAAGAATGCCCTTTAACTTTTTCAGATTTCAATCACTATCCAACATCATAAATATTTTTAGCTTATTATTCGTTATAAACAAATATCAGTATACAATGCAATATTAAAACCCCTAAATTGTCAATCTAAAACCTACACCTTAACAAACTAACAAAAAAAATTCCAAATGATCAAGAGGTATTCAACTCGACATAAATTCCACCATACCAATTTAGTAACACAAAACCACTTCAGCAACCACAATGTCAATGCCAATTCAGTAATCAATTTAGAATATACTAAACTAATTCAATAACTATTCATAAAATAATAAACCACAATACCAATTCAATAACCAACTCAGAAAAAATAAACCAATTTAATTTAAGTACCACAATTCCAATGCAATAACCAATTCAGAAACTACTAAGTCAATCCAGTAACCAATTCATAAATAGAAAATACAAAAAAAAAAATTAAAAACCTTTCAGAAAATACTAAACCACAATATCAAATTAGATTTCAGAAACTACCAAACCAGATTAACCAATTGAGTTTCAGTACCTGTACCATAATATCAATCCAATCCAATTACAAATTCAGAAAATACTAAACCAATTCAATAACCTATTAACCATTTAGAAAATACTAAACCAAAATCAATTCAGTAAGTTACTAAATACTAAATTCGAAATTGAAAAAACAAAAATTGGTTAATCTAAAATGAAAAACTAGCCAACTAACCAATTTTAACTCTAAATTTTAATTATGGGAATCAGTTAAATGGAATATGGGAATCAATTAACTAATTTTTTATTTTAGTAACTAAATTAACCATTTTAGTATTAACTGATTTAATAATAATTTAGTAAATACTAAATTCTAAAATGAAAAATAAAAAATAAAAGAATCGAGGAAACGGAAAATATTTACTGACCTGGAGCCTGAAGGCCGAAATGTGACAATAGGGAGAGAGACCAACAAAGGCTGAGATCAATATAGGAGGGGATCCACCGTCGCCGATTGGGATTGTGGTTGTGGGCGACTAGGCAGCACTTAGGTGTTGCATCCAAGCGGCTGGCGTCTATAGTTGGCTCGGTCACAAACCATGACTTTACATTACTTTGTAACTATTCTTTTCCCCTCATGTAGTTCTCTTCTCCATAATAATGTTGTGTTTTTTATAGTCGAAGAAAATGCTGGACAGATCTAAGAGATGTTGGTTATGCTTAGTGGAGGAGAGAATCAGAGGAGTTTTGGCTAGAATATGGGTATGCAGGCAAACAGATGTATACAAAATGGAAGAGAGGCACAGTGAGTATGCATGCTATTTGCCCATAAGTTTTTTTTTTTTTTTCTGATATTCGAATGAATCCTGTTGGTAAAGGTGAGATTTCTTATCTCAAACTTTTAAAAAGTGTAACCAAACACCAGATGATAATATGTTATATTTATATCTTATCTTATACCTTTTAATACTATATGCTAAACATGACCTAAGGGAATTATGCTTGGAAGATAAAATGAGCAAGAGGCTATTTTAGGTCTTAGGATGTCGTGCAACTAAACTGTTGGAATTGATACATACTTGCATATACGAACCAATAAATACTAGAGTTAAAGGTAGGTATGAGTATTTTTTCATCTTTATAAATGATTATTTGCGATAGAGATAGATTAACGTAATGCATCAAAAGTCTCAGACATTCAATTTTGAGAGTATAAAATTAAGGCAGAAAAGCAATTAGGAGTTCATATCAAACAGTTTTGGTTTGACAATGCGATGAATACTTATCTAGAGAACTCAAGTCTTACTGAACTTAAGAGGGGATAGTTTCTGAATTGTCAACCTCTGAAACGTCACAGTGAAATGGGGATGCAAAGTGGAGGGACACAACTCTTCAAGTCAAGAGTGAGGTCATTGCTTAGTTACTCATCTAGATTTATATCGGCTTGAGGATATACGCCTTAGAAATAAATATAGGTACTTTTGAATTTAGTCTTGTTTAACTCTATTTTTATGAGATCCACAGAAGTATGGAGAGGATTCAAGCCTAGTTTGATCCATATTCAATTTTAGAGTGCTTTGGCACAAGTCTTGAACCAGAAAACTAAGAAGAATGATTCTTGTATAGAAGTATGATTGTTTGTAGGATACCCCAAAGGAACGAGATGTGAAATTTTCTCTAATAGTTTATACAAGAAAGTTATTGTGAGCACTTAGGCCACATTCTTCGATAGATTCTATATAAACAATTTCAAGCCCAAGAGTAACATAATTTTTTAGGAGCTTGGCTCAACTCAAGAATAGCCTAAGCCTCTTGAATCTGAATCTAAGAGTTTATTGTTTCCAAGTGCATGTTCAGAGATGGGAAAATGTATCCAAAGGTTAACAAGTACACATGGAACTTGTAGAATAAGAAACAGACATATAAGTATAACCAATGTAAATAGATAATCAAATTTAGAACAATAAAGGGATTTTTTTATTTTTGTAGAAAAAACAACCAGTGTAAATTCGTTCTAGTGTGAAAATAATACACAAGCCAATGAGATATATCTTGTTGAACGAATAGTAGGAGATCATTGTTATTAATAATGAAACTAATCCCACTAATTTTAATGAAACATTGAGAAATGTTGATGTACAGGATTGGCTTAAGGCCATAAACCATGAGATAGAGTCTATATCCTCTAACTCTGTCTGGATTCTTGTAGAGGCGTCGAAGGAGGTAAACTCAAGTAGTGCAAGTGATTCTACAAAAAGAAAAGAAGAATTAGATAGGAAGGTTGAGATCTTCAAAGTTGGATTAGTGATAAAAGGTTACATCCATTAACGTGGGTTATATTATGTAAAAACTATTCACTAAAAGTTATGTTTTAACTTATTTGGATTCTTTTAACCATAGCTGCAAGTATCATTTATGAGACATGGTAAATGAATATAAAAAAGAAAATTTCAAGTGGTAGTTTAGACAATGACATCTAAATGTGGAAACCAAATAGTTCATTACAAAGGGGCAAGGACATGCAAGTTGCTAAGTCCATTTATAGATTTAAGCAAGCATCTAAGTTATGAAATGTTAGGTTTGACCAAGCTATATGCTTTAAGAAAAGTCTTGATGTTACCTAGTATCCTAAGATTCATAGTTTTATAAATTATTGCAAGATTCAATATGGAGAATTATAAGAGAAGAATTTTACCCTTCAAACATGAAATTCATCTTTCTAAGAAGCATCTACGAAGTAAAAACAATTGATGAGTAGGATATTTTTTACCTCGGTAATAAGTAGTCTTTTATATGACATGTTCTATACTAGACCGATGCTTTAGTGAGAGTAGTAAGGCGGTACCAATTAGATCCTAAAAGGAGCATTGATTTATTGTAAAGCATATATTCAAGTATTTGAAGAGTATGAGAGATTATATGTTAGTATATCATAGTGGGAGTCTAGTTATTATTGGTTACACACACTTGGGGTTTTAAGGGGATATTGACATAAGATAATCAGTCTCTAGACTTGTATTTACCTTAAAAGGTGGATCCAATTATTGGATGAGTGTTACAAAGATTTGTATTGTTGACTTCACCACTAAAGTTGAATGTGACTGCTTCTAAGTCAACAAAGGAAGCTATATGGTTAATGAAGTCCTTAATGGATCTTCATGTGATACTAAGTACACATCGACCCCATACCTTTACTAAGACAGTAATGGGGTTTAGCATAGTTTAAAATAATCGAGACATCAAAAGATTCAGAAACACATATAAGGACCACTTGGTCTAAAATATCATCGAGAAAGGAGAAACAATAGTTACCAAGATAGCGTCTTAAGAGAATCTAACAGACCCGATTGCAAAGACTCTACTTGTATGGATGTTTAAAGTATTCCAGACTTGTGTTAGAGTAAGTGAGAGTTTGATTTATTTGTGTTCATGGATTAAGATAAACATATGTTATATTTTCTATGTTTAAAAATTATATATTTTGTATTTTTCATATTGTTATGCACACTAGTATTTTATGAAAAAAATTCCAAATTAATTATAACGCATATTATCATATAGATATGTTCATAGAATATATGATCATATGTTCTCATAATTAGTGAAGAAGATTACAGTTATTAAATAAAGTTGGATACTTTATTTAGACTATAATATTTTATAAAATAATTTATCTTGGTTATTAAAAAATATTAGTGCAGATTATATTTGCATTGATAGGATCAAAGTGAGATTCAATTAAGGTTCAAATTTTGGTGAAATGAATTAAATCTCAAGTGATATTCGATTATCTAATTAAGGTTCAAATTTTGGTGAAATGAATTAAATCTTAAGGGATATTTGATTATTACATTTATCTAAATTTTGAGTTTATTTTATATAGGTATTTGAATAATTACTATTATTTGAGTTGTCAGTAAATGAGGTCTGTTTTACAAACAATGCCTTTATAATTTGGGGACATGATTTTTTAAATTACCAGTATCTATGAAATAAATAAATAAATAAAAAATGTATGAAATATCCTCTTGATATATTTTAGTTTTTAAATGTAATGAAGTCACTAATCAGTACATTTGATCTACTATAGAAACTATTAAATTAAGAGAATAAATGAATAAATAACTGACAAATAATAGAATTATTAATATCTTATAAAAGAGAAATTAATATTAATATTATTAATTTTGGAGTTTAACTTTGCACGTTTGGTGGAGTGACACCATATTGAATAATTGTTTGTCAAATATAAGGAGGTTTAATTAATAATAGCCATTGTATCTCATACTAGTTTATGATAAGTGGTAAAGCTATTATCGTAGTTAAATAGAAATTCTTAGTTTTGTTCTACAGCAAATGGGAGATTATTAGGCTTATGCTTACGTGCAAACCAATGGACAAAAGAAAGGGCTCACAAATGGATATGGGTCTTAAGATGTAGAGACCAAGTGGCTAATATATATATATTAACTCTATTAGAGTTTCTAGAGTTTATAGTCTATGAATGGGTTGTTATACTCAAACTCTAGATAGTTGACTACCACTCAAAGATAAGGAAAATTAAGGTTTTAAGCCAGAGAAAAATCAAAGAAACATTGTGATTTCTATATTTGATTTTTCAAATCATTCTTGTGGCTTCTATACAATGATTAGAGTGTCTACATGCTATTCCACCATCTTGAGGATAGCTTGAAAGATCTGACGAGTCATGTTCATGTTTTCTGATCATCCAGGAGGTAAAATCTTATATATTATTATAGATTACATTGTATAATTTATTAATATGTGACCAAGGCTTCCACAATGCATTTCTTCAGGTAACCTTTAAGAATGAAAAATTTTTAGATTTGATCTTCTTGGTGGCATACTCTTTCAATCGATTTTAGGCCTGTTGTCGATGATCAGGTAGAGGTCAGAGTCTTGAAAGTGGAGGGAGTAAGGAAGAGTGACTTTGTATGTGCTTACACAGTCATTTGGAGAGATTTTCTTTAGGTTGGATGAGGTAGACAAATTCATCTTCATTTAAGAGTTAGGGTTTCAGGATTTGGTTATTCAAATATTTCCATTTGATTATTGCATTTAAGGCTTTTGCACGGTTTAAGGTGTGAAGACCGAGTGACTAATAGTTTCCTAACTGTATTGGGGATTTAAGAATTTATAGTTTATAAATAGATTGTTATACTCAAACTCTATATGATTGACTACCTCTCAAACAAACAAAAAAATTAGGGTTTTAAACTAGAGAAAAATCAAAGAAACATTGTGATTTCTAGATTTAATTTTTCTAATCATTCTTATAACTTCTATATAGTGATTTGAGCGTCTATAAGCTGCTCCATCACCTTGAGGATAGTCTGAAAGATCTAATAAATTGTATACACATTTTTTGCTCGTCCAGAAGGTAAAATCTTGTGCATTACTAGATTAAATTGTATAATTTAATCACATATGAACAAGGGTTCTGCAATGCATTCCTTCAAATAACCTTAGAAAATGGAATATCTTCGGATTTGATCTTCTTGGTGGCATCCTTTCTTGTGTCATTGGATTTGGGCTTGATATCAATGATCAGGAAGAGCTCGAGTCTTAAAAGTGGAGAGAGTGAGGAAGAATGGCTTTGTATGCATTTATATGGTCCTTCAGTTGAATTTTCTTGAAGGTTAGGATGATGTAGACAAATTCACCATTGTTTAAGAGCTGGGATTTCAGGATAAGGTTCTTCGAATTCCTCCATTTGAAAAGTGCATAGTGTATTTACAACCTTTTGCCCCGTCTGAGAACTCACTCTGAAGCTTGTTCCTCCATTATCGTCAGTGCATAAGGAGACTAAGGGTTTATAAAAGAGCATGCTTTTGGAGGATTTTGGAATTTTAAGGTTTTAGCATACAAAAGAGATCGGACAAGGTTAGAGTAGATGCATTGACTTTGACTTTAGATATAAAGTTAAATAAGTAGTTAATTAGGTCGTAAATTTACTTTTACGATTCTTAGAGCATCTCAACAGCAAATGCTATAATAACATTGTCATCCACAAATTTTAATATCAATATGTTATCTCCAACATTAATTTAAAATGTCAATACCAAATTATAGCATAATGCTCCAATAAGTTATGCTAAAAAAAAATAGCATTTCAAAAATAGTTATATATATTTGCTTTAAAGGTAGATTCTAATGCTTTAAAATGTGAGCCCAAAGAGTGAGTCCTCCTATTTTGCATAGTTTTTTTGAATGACATTATCATTTTTTTGGCATTAAATAGTATACCAATTGAAGTGCAAAAAATAGATATCAATGCCAAATTTTGGCATTGCTATCCACTTTTGGGACGCTGCTGAAGGAACTCTTATGTCACAATTTTACTTTTCATTTCATTTATTAAAAAACCACTTCAATGAATATTTATCTATTTTATAAATTTTACTAGACAAAATTAAATTACAAGACTATACTTTTCATTTTTATTTTTGTTGCAATTGTCATTTATTCTTGTTATTGTTTCAAATAAATTTTGGTGTATACCTTGTACTACTCAAAGTAATTGAGTAGGCGTTTTAGAATATGAAATAAGAGAAAAATGAAGAAGCTCTTAGCACCAATGTTTTACAAATCAAAGAAACATTGATGGAAAATAATGAGTAGCAACTTAAATAGAATTTTAGTAAGACAAATGGAGGCTTACCTAAGCTAAGTTTTCCTTGCGGTTTATATAGAGAGATTTAGACATCACTTTAGACTGCATCTCCTGGTGATATTCTACGAGGGAGGTTGCTCCTCTATATTTTTGGTGGCCTTAATTTAAAGAAGAGGATTATTTTCTATATTGTTTGATAATTGTGGAGAGGAAAGTTAGTGAAGGCTAAATTTGACTAGAAGAGGATAAGTGGGCTTTCATATGAGTTGTCATGTATAGAAAAATAAGTGGGCTTGGAGGTGGACCAAGACTATACTTTAAAAGCTAGTGGGCCTAATTATCTAGAAGTTAAAGGTTTTTTTATGTCATGATCAAAATCAATATGTGTTAAGTAGAAATAGCCATTTATTTTTAGAATTAAAATTTTAGAATGAAATTACCAAAGCTCCCTTGAAGATTGAAAACATGATGCCAAATATAATTAATATTTTGGCCAATTTTGTTGTCCTACTCACCCCACATCTATGTCCTCCTTTCTCATCCTTCTCCATTGAAATTTCCGTTGCCAATCAACCCCAAATCACTCCCCCTTGTCATCATCGTCGCCATTGCCTATAGCCATGTTCCCTCAAGGTTAGGTCACTTCCATATTTCTTTACATTATTAGGGTTTGAGTATTTGAAAATTTGATGTGGTTTGGTAATATTTTTATTGGGTATTTGAAATTTAAGGTAGTTTGGAAAAATCTTTGTTGGGCATTTCATAATTATCACATTTTGAATAAATTTTCTTAATTTTGATATGTGGGTGTTTTATCATTTGGTGTGTATTTTATAATGTGGATGTGTTAGTGTGAGTATGTGTGTGTTGATTTAATATATGTTGTTGCCGATGGGAGGGTGGGTGGGAGTTAATGAGACACCCAAAGTGGACATAGGTGGGGTCGGTGTGCTCATTGATTGACCACCGACCCCCACCCAACATGACATGATATGTAACACACCACATATAAACTCTTATATCGATCGCAAATAGTGCCAAAATACTTTTATAATTAAATTAAAAATTGTAAAAGGTTACCTTTAGCTAGTACTTTTGCAAGATGTTTAACTTTACGATGATGAGTTACACGATGGGCACACTGCCCCTCTCACCTTGACATGGTGTCACACTGGTGGGGTCAGTTGCTAGTCCCTGGGCACACAAACCCTTCTACCTATCTCACCCATACCCATGTTGGAGTTCCACCAACCCCCCTAACCCATCTACCTATCATTCCCAGCCAACTTGTAATAGAATTTGTGAAATGGAGATATCATACCACTTATGTTTAGATTGATTACAAAATATTAAGAAAAAAAATCCTAAACTCTATGAAAACATAATATTATCTCTAAAAATAATTGATAAACAATACCATTAAGTTAAGTGGAATCCCAACAACCATCAAAGTAAATCAACTTACAAAAGCTCCAATGGACGAATTTTAATTGCTTTGTTGAAGAAGTAGCTCATAAATTATTACATCCACGATGTAGAACGATGCACACAAATGGGTTTAGAAGCTCAAGCTCAATAAATTCAACTAGAAAATATCTAAGTATTAATTACGTACACACAAAAAAGGGCTAAAATAATTAGGCCTGTAAAGCTAAAAGGCTTATAATATATTTTTATTATCATTATTATTTTAAAAAGGCTTCTAATATATTTTTTATTATCATTATTATTTTGGTATGCAATTAGCGAGATTTTTCGTATGTGAATTGATCAGAATGTGTAAAATATGAAATTATAGTTTTACTTATTGTGTTCACGTAAAATTATGAAACAATTATTTGATAAAATGTAAAAAATTGTGTACTATAGATTTAGCTATAGTAAAATTGACAAAAAAAGGAGGAAAATAATATATGGTATTTCTTTTTTATTCAATTATCCTTTTTAATTTAAATTATTTTATGTGCTTGTTAGATGACAACTCCCATACTCTCTCTTAAGACTAATATGCTGGTGCATATTATGAGCAAAATAAAAAAAGAATTATTAGTTGAAAAAAGCAGTTTTTGGCTATATATATATATATATATATAAAGAATTACACCTGTGTTCTGTACAAACTTTGTTTCACTCTTAAATATTATAATAAAGCATTTGATCTGCAACAAATGCATATTCTAATTGGAAGCTATTCATCAATTATTTTCTTTAAAAAAATAAAAAAGATCACAATCTTAAATCCGGAGACTTTAGTAATATTAAACACTTCAATAATTGGTTTTAACAAAAAAAAAAAAAAACAAAAACAAAAATGTCCAATTCTAGATAAGGACAAAATGACAAACATCAATTCCAGTCTTTTATACACCTTACGAATATTCCACATGATAATAATAAAAAGAAACCTAGTTTGGAGTTCTTCAATTGCAAATTGTTTTCAAATTTCAATTTGTGTTTGCTAGTTGATAGTGAGTCTTTGAGTTTCATGAAGGAATTTATAATAAATTGAAAGTTATGAACTAGTTTGGAATTTATTCAAGCCAAAAAATATTTTAAGTTTAATCTAATTATTATTGTTATTATTATTTTCTTTATTTATTTTTTATAACTAAAATACCCAGATTCCCTATCAGAGTTGGCCACCAAACAACGAGTCTTAAAAAACTGACTATATAGCTTCAATTGCTCAATTTCAATGAATAAAAAAACACACATTGTGTCTGAAGAATAAAATGTATTGCATTTTATTCATTATTGTCAAGGAAAAAACTACATAGGAAATGACAATATTACATGTGATAGAGAAAAGAGGCTCAAGAGAGACTGTTAAGATGCCTCTAAAACATTGACTTGCAAAACAAACTGCTGAAACAAAGACCTGGCTCTCTACTCACCTAAAAAAAACATTTTTGTTCCCTTGTCATCAACCACTTTAGAGATAAGAAAGGGAAAACAAAGGTTCACATCTGCGTATTTTACAGAAATATCCCCTTCAAAAAAAGGAACCCAAACAAGCTGTGAATCTGTGAGATTATTAGTTCTTCAAAACAGGTGGGAAATTGAACATGGAAAACCTTAACCATGCAAAAAAATCATTTTTTTTCTTTGTTCCTGCAAAATGAATCTCACAGAAAAACAAGCTTGAAAGTTAATGGTCTAGTTTGGCAGAGAGAACAACAGGCCTTGCAAACATGAATTCTGAAAACGAAGGATTTGGACAAATTTAGTGGTAGATTATTCTCGGTCATTCATACCTACTGATGCAGTACGAAAACATTATGAAAGGACTTTTCTCACATGAACAAGTTGAAAGAAGAGCGTATATTCTTGATGAGATCCTGAACTGTAAGAGAGAACTCCTTGTTCATCTGCCAAAGATCGAAACCAATTCAGATGACATGGAAACACAAAGTATGAATGAGTACTTTTGGTTTTATCTGCTCTATTTATCATTTAGGAAGAAAAAGATATCAGAGGAAAGATGTATATATGTGCTTTGCCTTGTGCAATGCATGTAATTTTGTTCCTTCACCAGGAAAAGGGGAAAAAAGAAAAGAAAAGTGAACATGTTTACAAAAAAGAAAAGAAAAGTGAACATGTTTACAAAAAAGAAAAGAAAAGTGAACATGGTTACAAAAAAGAAAAGTGAACATGGTTACGTCAAGTAACAGTATGCATTTAGGGTATAAAGAATCTGAGCAAGCATTTATGTATAAGAGATTCTAATTTTCATCTCTTTTCATAGCTCTTCTTGGCAATTAATTAGTACATTGACCAACCAAAATTCAGTGTCCATGACTCTTCAAAAGGTCTTGAAAAAATCAATTGGATATTTGTAAAACGTTATATAACAGTACCTTAGCAATAATGGTTACATCAAGAACAGAACTCCCAAATGTCAGGCAACTGCTATTGGTCACTGTCAGGTGGAGCTTCTCCATTTCAGCTATGATTTTCTCAAGAATTCCTTTCGTTTTCTCACAGTGAATTCTAATAAGTACATCCTTGCCACAAAGCCTTGCTTCAATTTCTGGTAGTGGCTCATTGAATGGGACATTGGAGAAATTCCCATCCGAGGAAGAGTTGCCACTGTCTGCGAAGAGGTGCATTTTCTTAACAAAGACCACTGATTCCATGTTTTCTTTTCTGGTCTGCTCCTCAAGTGTTTTAACTTTCTCTTGCAGTTGTTTCATGTACTTGATAGCATCTCCAAGAACAGAAGCCTTGTCCATCTGTCATTAACGAAGGGTCACAACTTTGGATTTGAGAATTACTTAGCAAACGAATTCACAGAGTTGCATTAAAAGATGGGACCACATATGAAGAAATTGACAAACTGACAACATTCAACAATATATTTTGTACCACTTGATTCGCTAGAATACAAGCACGATAAATGACACCATCTTGATTTTTAAAGATGTGCCTTACTAATATATAATAGAAGAGACAATATGGAAACGTACAACAAGGCTTAAAAGTGTTCTATAAAAGGAATAGTTTGTTAAACTCTGAGTACATCTCAATTTCAGCCCAGCAAAGTGCAAAAACATTTTCCATTTGAAGAGTACAGCTTATTTTTGAGCTCATATATACTCATTCAAATTCAGCCAAACTCAGGAAACATAAAACAAAGGAATCTAGAAGCATCAAGACAAAGTATGGAGATATAGTTTTGTACCTTCTTTAGGCCAGGAACTACTGCAGATAAAGCTATGAACCTTTGGCTAAGCTTCTCTCTCCGTTTTCTTTCTGCCAAAATATGATCTTGAGTTTGAGAAAGCCTAGTGCTAGGGCTGAGCCTCTTAGTTCCTTGACTCATCTTCTTTACAGAATTTTGGTTGTCGTAGGAACCTTGAGAGGTCAATGCATCAGAAGAAGGATTGTTGAAGTTCTTGAAACATTCTGCCTCCTCCTTAGGCTTCACAAAACCCATTTGGTTTGTGTAATCAGAACTGACAAATGATAGAAGATCGTGAGAATAAGCAACTAGTGGGTTTGATATATGATCAGCTTTGATTGAATTCCAGCCGTTGGTTTTGAGATGTTTCATGGGTCTATCAATGCCGGAGCCAATGTGAGAACCATCCATAGAAGCTTTAAGGTTAAAATTCGAGTATAAATGAGGGTGAGTGAGCTGCAAATTCTCTCCAAGCGCAGCCGCTATTGGTAGCATACTGATTTCATCGAGAGAGTTCATATGCCACTGATTAATGAAACTGGGATCCTCCATTCCCTGAAAATTCAAAATTTTTTCCGTCATGAGTGGAGGTAACAAAACTCTTTTCCACAATTCAGTAACTTCCTTTATATGCTCAGCACTCAGGCATTAATGAACAAACTATAAGCATTTTAGTGAACCTAATTCAAATATGTCCAGAATCACAACATTCTTATTTATGGCTTGCATTCTTTTCTTTACATTTTACATCATTTTCATAACCCAGATAACCTTAAACTTCTAAACATAAGACAAATAAGAAATTTTCTTACCAGTTCAGATAAACTTCTAAACGAAGGAATATCCATTGAAAACGCCTTTCTTTGACGAAAAGAGCTCAAGGGAGAATATTGGAGGAGAGGCAATTAAACAGGTTACTCTTCAAAATTAAATATAGCTGATAAAATCTTCCTAAGAACCTGCATTTGTAAGTCCATATTTAATCAACCAAACTTCTAGCAGAGACCTATAGACAGAAACACTTCAATATATATGTGAATTGAATTTGCCTTCTTTCCAAGCACTCCTTAAGAAACTCATAGCCCTGCCCAGCAAACAAGTAAAAGAAAAACCAGAAATTCCGTTCATTAATCAAATGGAAAACCATTTTATTTTTTTATTTTCTTATGCATGAAGTACCCATTCACAAATATGGGCTGATGAAAATTACCAAGGACCTGACAAGAATTAAGGAGGAGCTGGAAATCAAAAGACAGAACAGTAATATATAAATGGTAAACAGGAAAGTAATGTTAAGGAAGAGTAATCAGAGAGCTCACCCTTTAGTAATGGTGTGAAACCCTTGTCTAGCTCCAAGTCCCCCCAAGTAGAGGATAGAAGACCAGAGCTCCTCAACTTTTATATAGCTCTTGGCCATTATTAAATATGTTTTTTTTTTTAATTTAAAAATGACCCTTAAAAGTAGCTCTTTTTCTTTCACAACTACCAGATGTGAAATATGTACAATTTTGATTACCCATTTCTGTTCCTTTCATTACTAAACAATTTGATAATTTACTCATCTAATCTTATTCTACAGAAGGGGAAGGAAAAAAATTACTTTTTTAATGTCTTGATGGGTCTCTTTTAAGCTGACAAAACATACCCATTAAGCAACTCATCTCTGTTGTTTTGTGGACTTTTAGAGAGGATCTCTCACCAACTAGACGTTGAAAATTGCATTCAAGGTTTTGATAGTGAAGGAAAAAAACTCGCCATTGTTGTTATAAACATGTGGTCCTCCCACAGAGTCTCTGTCACCAAGCCAAGCCAACCCTCTTTGCATTATTATCTATTTTTTCACATCCAAAAATCAAAGCCAATGACCTTCAGAAGCTGAGCTGGTTGTGACCGGAGAGAAGTGATTAACCACAGTTCTAGGACCATGTGAGTATAGACGTGTCACCAACGCATGATTGATTTTTTTAAAAAATATATATTATTAATGCACAAATCATTGAAAATCACTTGGGTTTTGTTTCCAAATCTTCGTTTTGACTTTCTAGATTACCAACCAATAGAGAAGTGAACGTGGTCGAGGAAGCATTATACCGTCTGTTACCTTGCTGTGTCAATGTATGT
Organism: Rhamnella rubrinervis; assembly: GCA_007844105.2. NCBI lineage: Eukaryota > Viridiplantae > Streptophyta > Magnoliopsida > Rosales > Rhamnaceae > Rhamnella > Rhamnella rubrinervis. The sequence goes on along the minus strand of CM017575.2, from coordinate 6,857,665 downwards.
GTGTACGTTGTTGGGCCGTCATGACCCGTCAAACCGACCCATTAATGGGATGGCACACGACTAAATTGGATGACCCGTGAATCAATGAAAGCAAACAAAAGTTGGACCAAAAAAGGGCCAGAAAATAGTGGATTTTTTAAAATTGAAACTATCGCCTAGTGCTCATATCAAAAGCACTCTTCTCTTTTAATAATCGCGTTTTTTTTTTTTTTTTAAATATTCATAAAAAAATTGCATTTTTATGACAATGCAATACAGATTCTTTTATAATATGCGCGTAACAGTGATTGAACTCAAAATTTATTACTCTCATAACATTAAACCATAAACCGGTATCTTTTTCTTTTCTTTTTTTTTTTTCAAAAACCCAAATTTGTAAAAGATTTATCAAAATTGGATTCTATATTTTAATATATGCTTTCCTAATCGCTAAAAGGTTACAAAGTAAATAAAGTTTCTCAACTAAACCAACCGAAAAGGATTGTATCTTTGTTAAGAATATTCAAATGAATTTAGACGGTGGATAGGGTAGTGTGTGCTTGCCGGAACCAGCTTAAGCAACCACAAAAAGGGATTCAATGGAATCTTTTATTAAAAGAAAAAAGAAGAAAGAAGAAAAATGAAGATAATTCAGAGTTCAAAGACTTTTTTTTTTTTTGGTAAAAATTCAGAGTCCAAAGACTTGGCAAGGCATAGGAAGGATAAATCTTGATGTGAAGCACTTGAAAAGTGCTCCTGGAAATTTGGAATTCGCAGGTGATGGCCAGCTGCCACCTAAAATCTCTACTACAAATTAAGGCATGGTCGTTCTACTTAACTATGAACTTCTTCTAGAAAAAGCCATTAACGCGTTTGCATGAAAACGAATCTTACTATTTTACCATTAAAATATTTTTATTTATCTTTATTTTTCAAAGGTTTAAAATTTTTTAAGAAATGAAAATATTATTTTTGTTTCCTTGTGTATAATTGTACTTCTTGGTTGGGAACCAGCTTAGTTTAACCATAAAATTAAGGGATGTAATTCACACTAATGATCATATCTTTGACAAACACTTCTTCTGCAGCACCCAATTATAGACTTATCCCTGTATATTAATATAACAATACACATACATACATATATATATATATATATATATCATTTAGATCTGTCATGCACTAATCCAAGCTTATAGGTTTTATTTGTGGCCAGTTGCATTCCACCTTATCTATTGCAGTCATTGAACATGCAAATTAAAGCATGGATGCAAGCTTGGATTTTGAAAATATTTAAGTTGTTTTAAACCATTGTTCATGGGGAAATTAATGATTGGATTTTAACTTTAAGCAGTACTATTATGCATGCATGCAAGTCTAGGCAAGCTAATTTGTTAATTTTTTACATCACAAGGTGCAAAAAAAATTTATGCAAAAATTTAACATGTATATATATGTACACTCTAATATATAAAGCGCGTGGTTGCTATCAAGAAAATTTCGCTGTTCATGTTTTTCATCAGCCAAATTTTGTTGTTTTCCTCATCTATTATAACATCAAAACGGCATCGTTTGGTATGTATTATAGTTAAAAAACGTATTTGATCTTTCTTTGATTTTGATGTAATTGTAAAATTGCTTGTATATGATAAAGTGGATTTGCATAAGAATCCGTCTTTCACTGCCTCTCTTTCGCTACTTGCTCTATGCCTCATCTACCTCTCTTTCATTACCTGCTCTATGCCTCCATCACAACAAATCTTTTGATAGCTTTCTTTTGATAACTACTCTAATGCAACGAGGGCTTAAGCGATTGAAGTGGCTTAAATAAGTTCCAACATTTTTTTATTTGATTTTGATCTATTGGTGAAGAATAGGAGAAAAGAATGTATAGAAATTGCAGTATTGAAACAAGCAAGCAAAGAGTACAGAGAATGTCATTTGAAGGTGAGATTGAAACCCAAGATGGAGAAATTCCATAACTGTAGGTTAGGGATTTACTTCATCTGTTTTTGGTTAATTACTATATTTGTGATGGTGCAATCAGTTTTGAGTTTTTTTTTTTTAATCCGAGTACCAAAATGCAAATTTTTTGTTTTTTTAAAAGCTCTTTTTAGATGGGAATTGACGTGTTTTGTTTGATTGATTGTGAAGGTTATGGGCGTTTAGTTTGGATTTTGGTTTTGAAGGTTAGTGATTAAAACAAGCAAGCAAAGAGTACATAGAACATCATTTGAAGGTGAGATTGAAACCCAAGATGGAGAAATTCCATAACAATCGAGGGATTCCATTGATTATAGGTAAGGATTCGCTTCATCTGTTTTTGGTTAATTACTATATTTGTGATGGGTGCAATTGGTTTTGTAGTTTTTTTTTTCGAAGAGTACCAAAATGCAAATTTTTGGTTTCTTTAAAAGCTCTTTTTTAATGGAAATTGACATGTTTTGTTTGATTGATTTTGAAGGTTATAGGCGTTTAGTTTGGGTTTTGGTTTTGAAGGTTAGTGATGAAAATCAACCATCTCGCAAGGTCTAAAGCCACAGAAGCTATGTGCTTTATTGTAGGATGGCTGAGCAGCTCGACATCCTTGAAGGGTAAAACCCCATAGTTGGGCACGAGTTCTGTTTGTGCCCACAATGCCATTGTCTATCTTGTTTGGAATATTCTGGACTGCTAATGTGGAGAGACAACTGTGAGAGTTTCAGGGCAATATAATAATCTCCTAGAGAAAAAATTAATCCTGAGAATCAACAATTCTTTAACATATGGAAGTATTTAGATTCACCATGGTCTTATCCATCAAGTGAAATTAGTTTTTTGATCTCCTTTTATTTAATTTTTAAGATCTTTTCTAGCTTTCACATGTTGGGTACTATTCAAATTTTGTTGGTCAGAGAAAGGTAATACTCTAAATTTTTTTCCATGCCGATGAGCACTAGTAATTTTCTTGAAAATTTTTATGACGTTTTAAATAATATATATATATTTTTATTTGGATAGTAAAATGGTCATACTTCAAGTACATAATTTGGTAAACCTATGAAAATATAGAGTGGTAATATGGTGCATTTTTAATGGGACTGTTAGTTTACAATGTACTTTTGATTGAACAATTTGATATATTTTTAATGTTTAGTGCATTTTGTACAAATTTATGGAATTATGTTTGAAAGATTTGTTTTTTGTGGAATTGCCGAATTTAATTAAAAATTAATTAATTAAATGGTAAAGCACAAATTAAAGAAATAACCTAGAAATTTTTATATGGTTCGGAATTCCTATTCTATGGGGTCATGCCCAGACCATGAACAATCCACTAAGTTATAAATAATTGCTCACACCAATTGGAATTAAACAATAAAAGACTCCCTTTTTGTATTGCTGCTACTATGTTGAATCGCCTTGATGGACTTGTTCAGCAAGCACTGCTTGTCTTCATTATTGCAGACATTGAACTCTCTTCACGTATGCAAACGAACTTCTCCTGAAGCAATTTGATTCTTCTCCCGAAGAACTCTCATAAAAATCTCAACAAAGATATTTTCAAATCAAGTTCACATCTAAGTTGCTAAATAAAAACAGTTTGAGCACAAAAATATTTTTTTGCAACTTGAAATATGTTACAACATCACAAAAACGAGTTTTGTAAAAATATTCTATTAAAAACCAAAAACACACGTTCAGCTTGCTCACATAAAAAAATCATACAAAAAACAAGACGTGAGATGCTTTTTATAAAAAAAGATTTTGACAATTTCTATTTTAGAAAAAGATAATTTTTCAAAATAAAGAATAATTATCTGATTTAACTAAATAAGGAAATCCCTCATTTAGTCCAATCATATAATAAAGAATATCAGATAAAAATAAACATTATTATCTTTCCTGAATTGCTATCAAAATTCAATCTGCTCTTTACATGTAAATCTCCAGCAGTAGACTTTTTCAACTTCCTAAAACTCTACCCAATCCCAATAATAAAATTGTAATTATAAATTACAATTCAAATCTAAAGATCTGAATACAAAACAAACAAATTTTTTACAATTGTCTTAAATCAAATATAATAAAGGGATTGTTCAATTTTAACTTTTTTTTACTAATATGATATTGTCATAAAATATCAACACTAAAAATCTAATAATCTCTCCCTTTGGCATTCTTTTGGTAAAACATCTATACAGACCCTAGACACCTACACACAACCAAACCACAAAGCTGTACTACTTGAAACACAACATAAACAATGATTAGTATAACAGAGTGTAAGTAATAAAACAAACCAATAGATGTAAAAAGTCAAAACATCACAATACTCTATCCCCACCTCAGTAGTATAGGATTTGTTGTGCATCATCTCTCTATCTCTCCTTTTCTGTCAAAAGATTCAAAAAACTCTTAAAATTAGAGGAGAAACATATAATTCAGAAAAATCATGTAATATAGTAAACTACAACAGGGTCTAGAAGTATCATTAATGTTGCACCATCATGCAACTTATACTGTAACATCAATAGAACCTGTGAATTTTACTCCCCTCAGATTGATAAATCTTTGCTCCCCCCTGAATTAGAGCACCTTCCTCTTGTAACATTTGTAATAAATAAAGTAAATATCAATATGCCAAGGTAAATTACAATCTACTCTCAACCACATAGTAACTAAACGAAACCTAAAAAAAAATGTATTGTCATAAAACAAGGAACACATAGGATGAGCAAATGCAGAAACAATTTGTGACAAACTTAGATGAAAACACACAAATGAAGGACAAAGAAACAAAAAAGCATTCAATATTGAAAGAGTTTTTTTTTTTTTTTAACATATAACTTTGCTTCAAACAATATACAAAGATCAAAATACAAACTTTAATCACTTCCATCAAATAGAGTTTAGAAATATTTGAGTAGTGTGTGTGTGCATCAAATGTTTCAAAAATTTCTCCTCAATTTTTTTCAATTTCAACAACTACAGTTTTTGAAAAATTGAAAGAGCTAGTCAAACTAAACTAGTCATCTTAATCCCCAATAAAGTTCATTTAAGTCACGGGCATACGTGTGTGAAGTGGTTTTGCAGTATATTTTTCTTTCCTTTATTGACTTTTTTTTTTTTACACAAACTTTTGATTTTGTACCCACAGTCAGTAACTTTCACTCTAACACTAAGGTAGCCCTCTTCTCACGGTAGATTGTCCTCTATATATTGGTGATATATAGGCTTAAATTACTCATGGATAGGTTCACATAATAGTGTAGGTAGCTTTTTCTGATTATGGAGCCTGGACACTTTTCACTTTTCATATTGTAGATGAGATAATAATCTAGGTAAACAATCATAACTCAATTCAATAATTCTCAACTGAAGTTGTATCCATAAAAAAAAAATTCAGAATCAAGAAAGTATTGTTATTGTGCACAATATATGAGTTCAAATTTAACTAATCAAAATTTGCATAAAGCTTTCAAATTCATACGTTGATTTTTATAAATTGTAAGTAGCAAAGTTAAACCAAACAAATATAAATAATAATACTTAATGCAAAGCATAAATACATACAAAATGACAATAAAAAACTACATGAAACACAACCCATAAATGTTTCTCAAGGTAACATCCTAAGATGTATAAGGACCTTTGGGAAAACTTGTACTAATCTTGCTTGCAATCAAAATGCATAACTCAAATTATTCTTTGCAAACTTAGTCTTACTTAAGAAAGTAAACCAAATAAAACTTAACATGTTAACATACCTTTAACATGAGACTTTGTTATCTTTGAAATTGCATTTGGTAAGATCAATGTTAAATCTTTTCTCATCTCTGGAAGATGATTCATTTGTGATTGGAACCCTGAAACTTGGTGTTGAATCCATATCATCAAACTGTCTCTGTTCTGTAGACACTGCTTCTGTTGTAACATCATAATAATCTATTGCAACATTAAGCACGATATTTGGTATAAATCCAAATTCACCAAAATCTTCAAATTATTGTCTGCCAAGTTTAGTGACACCATACTCAGTTCCTGCATCCCAGAGATTATTCAAAATATGAGAATGAGTCAATATATAGCAATTATCAAATAATCTTGATCCTTCTAAAATACATTTTTTAAGTTTATCAGAAACTTGACATTTATTTTGTGTAAAATTCATCAAAAGATCATTGTCACAAATTTGACTTATGCTAAGCAAATTAGTTTTAAGTCCCACAACATGTAAAACATTTTCAAGCATTGGAAATCCATCCACATTGAGAATTCTTTTTTCTACTATTTTTCCCATTACATCATCACCAAATGTCACATGGCCATCCAAAGCTTCTTGGTAGCTCATCAAAATACTTTTGTCACCTGTCATATAACTGAAGCAACCACTATCAAAATACCAAGAGTTAGTAGCACATGCTCTCAAAGAATTATAAGCAACAAAGCATTTATAATTTGACTTCTAACCTAAATTTTATCCTTTAGCTCAGTTTTCATTTTAGAATACTTTCTTAGTTTTGATGTTATGCTATTATTCAACAAATTCAAGAGTTTATAACATCTAGGTTGAATATAACCTTTAACATTACAGAAATGACAAACAGGAATAAATCTCTTGAATTTACCTTGTGAATTTGATGAAGAAAAAACACTAGACTTATCTTTGGCTGCATTGAACTCTTTTGAAGTTGTTGACTTCACAAAAATTATTTTTGAAGTTGAAGCTCCTTCATCAGAAAAACCAATTCCATGATAGTCACCACTTGACTTTCCAACTGTCAAGATTTCCTCTAATTGAATTGTACCTGCATTCATCATCTTTAAATATTTGTTAGTATTGTCAAGTTTCAACTTCAATTGATTCATATTTTCCTCCTTTTGGCTACCTGTATTTGCAAATCAATAATAATTTTTCTTACATCTTCTTTATCGTTTAACAAATCAACAATTTTTTCATTTAATAATTTATTAGCCTTAGACACTTTCAGACATTTTTGGTACATCTCATGATATAATTTTGAAAGTGTCTCATCATTTACACGTGCATCATCTTCATTGTCATATTCTTCAGATTCATCTCTGCTGCAGTGATGTTGCAACATCCTCTAGATGATGTTGCAACATCCATTCTTGAAACCTACACGTCAAATTTTTGAGATTCAGACAAAATATTGAAAGCAATGTAATTACTTACGTGATATTCATCATCTTATTGACTCCCTTCTGATTCTTCATCACTCCAGGTTGTATTCATAGCTTTTGACTTTTTCTTCAGTTTATTTGCACACTTAACTTGAATATGTCCAAAACCATCACATTCCCTACACTAAATATTTCTATTTTTTCTGTTATTTTCAACAGACTTATAAGAATTATTACCTTTAAGAGATTTACATGGTTTCAAAGAAGGTTTCATTTGTTTGTTCATCTTTTTCATAAATTTATTAAAATTTTTGGCCAATTCAACAAGAGACTCACCCAATCTTCTTCACCATTGGAGTTTTCATCAGTCTCCATCACTTGTTTGAGAGCAATGCTCTTTTCTCTTTTCTGAGGCTTTAAATTCATCTCAAAAGTTTGCAAAAATCCAATTAATTCCTCATCCTTAAAAACATCAACGTCCTTACTTTCATCTATTGTTGTCACCTTCACTTGAAATCTTTCTGGGAGAGACTTTAATATCTTCCTCATAAGCTTGGTTTGTGGATAAGTTTCACCTAAAGAAAAAGACTCATTAGTAATATCACATAATCTAGAATTAAAATCAGCAATACATTCATCATTATGCATTTTTAAATTTTCAAATCTAGAGGTAAGTATTTGGAGTTTAGATCTTTTCACTGCATTAGTTCCATCATGGGCAACTTGAAGAATATCCCAAACCTCCTTTGCTGATTCACACATTGAAATCAATTTGAATTGATTATCATCTACAATATTGAAAATTGCATTTAAATCTTTTGAATTAAGGTCGGCTAATCGATCTTCCTCAATAGACCATGTCTCTTCAGCTTTTGGAATTGTTTTGTCTCCTTCCTTCATAGTAGAATGATTCCAACCTGTCAAAATAGACTGTCAAGCCTTCTCATTAATGGATTTAATGAATGTTTTCATTTTGGCTTTCCAATAAGAGTAGTTTATCCCATCCAGTACTGGTGGACATACTACAAACGCTCCTTCTCTTAGAAAATTCATTCTGGTGAATCTGAGGAAAAAAATAACAGAGATGTTGTAACAAAATTTATGCAGATGTTGTAACAGAAATGTTGTTTTGTTGAAACATGAAAATCAATAAAAAAGAGTTCAACAAATCTTTTTCCCAAAAATTTTCACCAACAAAAACTTTGGTGACTTGCTCTGATACCAATTGAAAGATTTTTTTTTATGGAATTACTGAATTTAATTAAAAATTAATTAATTAAATGGTAAAACACAAATTAAAGAAATAACATAGAAATTTTTACGTGATTCGGAATTCCTACTCTACGGGGCCATGCCTAGACCATGAACAATCCACTAAGTTATAAATAATTACACACACCAATTGGATTTAAACAATAAAAGACTCCCTCTTTATATTGCCGTCACTGTATTGAATCGCCTTGATGGACTTGCTCAACAAGTACCGCTTGTCTTCATTGTTGCAGATATTGAAACTCCCTACAAGTATACAAACGATCTTTTCCCGAAACAATTTGATTCTTCTCCCAAAGAACTCTCATACAAATCTCAACAAACATATTTTCAAATCAAGTTCACATCCAAGTTGCTAAATAAAAATAGTTTGAGCACAAAAATATTTTTCTACAACTTGGAATATGTTATAACATCACAAAAATAAGTTTTGTAAAAATATTCTATTAAAAACAAAAAACACACATTCAGCTCGCATAAAAAACTCGTACAAAAAAAAGATGTGAGAAGACTTTTTATAAAAAAGATTTTGATAATTTCTATTTTAGAAAAAGATAATTTTTTAAAATAGAGAATAGTTATCTGATTTAACTAAATAAGGAAAACCCTTATTTAGTCCAATAAAATAATAAAGAATATCAGATAAAAATAAACATTATTATCTTTCCTGAATTGCTATCAAAATTCAATCTGCTTTTTACGTGTAAATCTTTAGGAGTAAACTTTTTCAACTTCCTAAAATTCTACCTAATCCCAATAATAAAATTGTAATCATAAATTACAACTCAAATCTAAAAATTTGAATAGAAAACAAACAGATCTTTTATAATTGTCCTAAATCAAATATAACAAAGGGATTGTTTAATTTTGACTTTTGAACTAATATGATGTTGCGATGAAATCCCAATACTAAAAACCTAATAATATTACAAAGTAATTATGTTCCAAGTACAAGATTTTATAGACATATGATTATACAACTTAAAAGTGCAGTTTGTTTTCCAATATTTGTATTTGATTGTCCTCAACTTTTGTTTGTTAAAAATTTCAACAACTTCTTCTTCATTGAAATCTATTCTTGTGAAATGACCATGCTTCAAGTACAAAATTTGGTAAATCTATGCAACTACATGGTAGCAATATGGTGTATTTTTAATTAAACTATAATTTTACGGTGTACTTATGACTGCAAAGTTAGATATATTTGCACTATTTGGTGCATTTGTACAAATTTATTCAATTATATTGCAAGGTAATCATGTTTCATATACAAGATTTGATAGACATATATGTATACAAGCTAAAAATGTAGTTTGTTTTCATTATTTGCATTTCTTCAATTTAGAGTTAATGTTAATGTTGTATCTCAACTTTTGCTTCTAAGAAATTTCAGCTGTTTCTTATTCCTTGAAGTCTATTTCACATTTAGTTTTGTAAGCTAGATTAACATTAAATTTTACATTTTCCTTCAGTATTTTATAATTCTTTTCATAGTTGTTTGTTGAGAATAACGCTTTTTTGTATTTATGCATGTTTACGGTGGAGAATAAATATTTGTAAGGTGTCTATTTACAAGTGAAACATTTATCATAAATGCAACTCTAAGTGCCCGTGTTGTTTTTTTCACAATGAATGTTCATTTTAACATGTTTGTAACATTGGTTTTTTGGTACATGTTTGATTTGGTAAATTATATTAATATTAAGTTTTTTTCATTTTCCTTCAATACTTCACACTTCTTTTGATGGCTATTTATTTACAATGATGCTCTCTGTATTTATGCATGTTTCATGGTGGAGAATAATTGTTTGCAAAGTGTATATTTCTTTTTTTTTTTTTTATGAAACTTTTATCATAAATGCAGCTCTAAGTGTTCATGTTATTTTTTTTCAAAATGAATCTTTATTGAAACAACATGTTTGTAGCACTGTTTTGCAGGTTAAAATAGCATGCATAATCAAATCTATAAAGGATATTTATGTTGGAGATAGGAGTTGGATTGCAAAGGCAATTTTTGTTGAAACGGGAAAGTTGAGGGATGCAAAATCCAACCCAATTAAATTTCAAAGCGTATATTTGCTGATGCTGAGATATTTTACAATATCTTTTTTAGATTGTTTTAGTTAGTATAAAGATAAAGTTAAATAAACTTAATAGTATCTCTATTTTTTTCAAAATTTGTAAACATTTTTTACTTTTGTTCAAATTTCGTACATTTAAAAAAATTAAAAAAATTTACAAATTTAATATTTTTTTTTGTGCATTTTTTTTTCTATCAAATTAAACATCCTTTTTTGTAAATGCATAGTGATTTTTCAAGAGAGGATATATGTTATTAATGAATGAAACTCATACATTTGTTTTTGCTCTTTTTTGTTTTTCTTTTTTTAGACTTATATAAACCAGCGACAATTATTAATATGTAATGAGTGATAATAAATTTATCATATCAATAAGTTTTATTCCTATTCAGAAGTTGTACCGTTTATTAGTAAAAAAAAATTAGTAAAAAAAAAAAATCATTCTTAGTCTTCTATTTATGATATCAATTAGTTTACAATCTTTTCTAATTTCTATGATAAGAAAATAGAGTCCATGACTATATTTTTGGGTTAGATGTTCATATATTTCAGGAGAGACTTAAGATTTACAAAACTTACTATATTTTGAAGGCAAATGTCACTACAAAAAAAATGATATTTACCTACGAAATCCTTGCCTTGAATTTTTTTTTTTCATATCTAAAAGGTTATATTTTGTCACAAAATATGATTTCATAATTGATAGTTGAGAAATTACTCAAATTAGTAACAACTCATCCGTTGGTGCTAGTTTTTGTAGCTAAACCTCAAATTTTTTTTGACGCCAATTTTCCCTCTAATTTTGTTGGTGGCGTGGTTTCTATTTTATAACAGGTACAAATTTATATTGTTACAAAATAATATTTAATAAAAATAATAATTTTTCAACATTAAATAGCTACCAAATCTTTTTCTAACTTTTCAACTATAAAATAAAAAAATTATTATTTTTCCTAAACTACATCGTATTGTATCTCACTCTTTTGTTCTTTGTTGTCCTGAATCCCTATACTAGTTGTAGCTTCATATTCCCTCTTTCATCTCCTTCTCCATATTCCTAAACTACTAGTCGTAGTTCCAAATCCTTTTGTTCCCTCTTGATCGTCGCACAGATCTTCTTCGTTGGCCATCAATCTCTCTCCACTGCTTACCATCACTAAAAGCACATTGTAAACTTATATTTTCGGTTTGGTTATATAAGGTATTAATTTTTTAACTCAAAACTTTATTTTTGGGGTTTGTTAGATATAATTTAGGAGAGATGGGATGTAGTGCCGGTTTGTGTAATTCTAATAATGTTGTTGAATGTTCATCCAAATTCATTTTGGGAAAGGTTGCAACCATACTTTATAAATAGTGTGTTCTAATATATCTATAGTTTCTCTTCCTTTTGTAATATTCTTGTTATTTTTAGTACTTTTTTGGTTCTTCAATTATTTGGTGACAAGTGTTTAAATTTTTTACATTAATATGGGTTTTGGGGGATTTCAATGTGAATTTATTGTGTACCCCTTCTGGATTTCCAAAAAAAATAAAAAAGCGGCTATGACCACTCTCTTTCAAACTACCCCTTCTGTGTGTCCTGTTGAATTTTTTTTCCTTCACTTGTGTTGTTTGTGATCATGGATTTTATATTTTAGAAGGAAATATAGATGGGCTTGGAGACTCTAAGATCTTACTTCCATTTATTTCGATGCCTAATTAGGTCCCCTCTGTTTCTAAAGACTGTGAGCAACTTCGAAAGGCTTTTGAAGGTCTTCTATCTCTTTCTTTTTTGTGTCATTTGCAATTGTGTATGGATGAATATTCCTATTGTTTAAATTTGTGTGTACATTTTGTTGATCATCTGTTTGGATCCTAGTATAATACTCATGAGAAAATGTTATTAATGCTGGCTCAAAATGTGTAATCTGGGTTATGATGATTGGCAAATGGGTGGTTTTGGATCATCTATTTTTGTTGATTTGATATATGATCACATGTGTCATGAAAATCTTTTTTGAGTCTTTGATTTTGTGATTTGGGTTTACCATTAACGTACATTATATACATAGCCTTTATGTGTATTTGGATTTTGAAAAAGCTAAAATATATTTTTTTTCATTTTTGCATAAAAGTTAGCAATTTGTTTCTTATTTTATTGGGATTGTTAATAATAACAATAAGATTTTTTTTCCTCATTGTTATTGACCTTTTGACAATAAGCTTAATATGTTTGAATTTGTTCAATTCCCCTTTTCAAATATTATTCCCTTGGAAAAGTTTGTGTTTTATATTCTTTTTCTTTTTAGGTGAAAAAAATAAATTCCTTTCAAAAACGTATGCTAGCATAGAGGTAACAATTTAACCACACAACTTCATGCGATTACTATTGTATATATCCACTTTTGTAATTAATATGCGAGGATATGACAAATTATTCCCATGTTTTTGCAGGATGGTGTATAGATAGGCAACAATCATAAATATATTGACTCACAGGAATGTAAGACAATGCAGTTCAATATGACAAACTTATGTTGAGACATATGGAGAGGAACTCTAGAAAGCACTAGATAAATAACTTTCAAGTGACTTTGAGGTCAGATTTTGTAGCCATCCCCATTTAATTTCCCTTATTTTAATGGATATTGCTCCTACAAAAGAACTGGACTTGGCTTTTGGTTGCTTGGAGTGGATGGCAAGAGCTAGGCTTAGCCAGTACCTCTGCCTCAAAACATTGTCAGCCTGGAACACTATTCTTTGAATTTACCAAGGGTGGTACTGTAGTAAACCAACTACTTACTAAACTAGGCTTCTTAGAAGAATAGCCAAGGCACAAGGAGTACTTAGAATTCAAAGAAGAGTTCCAAATCATACTTAGTTCCCAAAAGCCTCTTGAACAGCATTTCAGAAATACATTACGTGGATGTTAGATCAAACTCTGTTGGTGCATACATCACTAAAAATGAGGTCACTGAGAAAATATCCAGAACCCTCATAGAGGGAAATAAAGAAGTACGCTTTGTACTTCATGGAACTCCTAGACATTGGTGGGACAACATGCGTCCATGGATACGCCATAAAAAAGACAAATTGCTTAAGTTGCTTGAATCTGATGCTGAAAAGATTAAACACTTTCATCTTTGAAGTACAACACAATAGAGGAAGCACTTACAAACAAGTTTGATATTGTGTTAGATGAACAGACATGGGAGTACTTGTGCAAATATTTTAGTTCAGCAGACATTGTTGTATGCTTCTAAACCTTATCAATTTTAAATTGAAAATTATATATGATGTTCTTATCTATAATAAGTATAAGTATGGTGTTTCATCCAATCCCTTTGTAATACTATAATGTCTATGTTACCTTGTATATAAACATATAACAGAAAAGAAGTGATATAAATCGATGAAATATAGCAGCTCGAAAAACAAATTATTGTTCCAAAACGAAGTCATTTGCTAGAGTGTCAAGAGAACTAGTGATTACTACTTATGTTTCAATTTCAGATATATTGTTTCTACTAATTATTGGTGGATTAAAGTGTTTCATTGGTAAATATTTGTATGAAATTGTAGGCGGTGGAAGGGGACAAGATGGATAGGATAACACTATGGTACGAGAAACACATTTCAGCAAAAAAATAAGAAAATGAAGTGATGTTAAATCAGGACATAATGAAATGATGTTAAAGCAGGTGACTCCGAACATAATAGAGCATGAGTTGTGCAATACTCTTGGTCTTTTGGACTTGTGAGAAAATGCGTATTTTGGTATAACCTTTAAATTAAATAAATTGTAGTTTGCTAAAATATATTTTGGAAATTAGTTTATGGATTAGTCATATGGACTTTAGGTTAGAAGATGATATACAAGTCATTATGTGCTTTAAGTTTTTATGATTACAATGTAATGATGTATAAAGTCATTCTCCATCAAATACATTTGTGATGGAGAACGACTTTGTTTATTCCCATCTTAGGAGCAAATAAAGTGTGACGTTATATTATGTGTGTACTTGTATATATTTGAATTACAATTATTATAATTTATCAATTTGAGTAAAGGTAGATAAATGCTTATCAAATATGGTATATATGGCACTAGACAATATTTGTGATGAAACTGAACTATGTAGCTAATTGGGGTACAAATTTTTTTTTTTTTTGTGGCATTTGACCAATAGGGACACACTTTCAATCTTCATATATAGTGTAATACCAAATGCAACAAAATTGATCAAAATAACCAAAATGTTAACATTCGTAGCTAAACATTAGCTACAAGCTTATTACCCGTAGCTATAGTATATTGCAATAAAATATAATTTTGTAGCTGTAATTTAGCTTCAAAACTGAATTTGTAGTTATAATTTACCCACAAAATAGAAATCATAACTACTAAAAAATAGTAACAAAATTAGTATTTGTAACTCTAAATAAGTTATGAAAAACTACTTTATAGCTAATATTTAGTTACAAAATTTAGATTCATAGGTAACAATTCAGCCATAAATTTTAGTTTTGTAGCAGATTTACAACTATGAAATTTATAATCGTAGCTTGTAGTTAGCCATGAAATCCTAGGAAAAGTATTTCGTAAATAAATGATAGTATTTAGTTACAAAAGTTTATTTTCGCAGCTGCAGACCATTTAGTTACACTCATTCAGTTACAAACGAGTTATGAAAAATATTAGTAACTGAGATTCATTCAGCTATGAAAAACATCATTTAGATACAAATAGGTGCTCATGGTTGAAGGTCATTTTTGTCTATAGTGTGTTAAAGCATGTGTTGTGAAAAATTGGATTATTCTAAATCTCACATAATGGATTATCAACTATCAAACCAGATTTGAAAAAGTTGTGAGTGCTGAATCCTTGGCTGATGTAGAACATACTTTTATCTTATTTTCTCGATTACATGAGTACATGGATTGAAAAAACAATGTTGGTATGTTAATAAATTTTTCTGCAATTTTTTATTAATCTTGTGTGCATTGTGTGTTTTAAATTGTGTTGTTTATGTTGATTAAAAATTAGATATCATTGGTATAGTAATTGAGATATTGCCAAGAAAACAAATTCCTACACGAAATGGACTCTCAACTATTTAGGAACTTTGTTTAATATCTGAAAAGTAATTTTTCATTTATATAATGCTAATTTAGTAATATATATGATACACATATGTCTTGATATTTAATTGAATTGTTTGAAAATATTTTTGTTTACAGGATGAAAATTCTAATAGTCACTTTGTGGGACCAATTTGTTGGAAATGAGTGTGCTCAAATTGCAGGAATTGTCAGCAAGAAACCTATTATAGTTTGTCATCGTGTTAGAGTGACGTCCTTTAATGGTATGTATAATAATTATTATTCATTTTATTATGAAACATAGATACTAATATAAATTTATTTAAAATGCTCACTTTATGTTATAAGTTTATTCCACTATATTCAATTCATGTCATTCTAATATTCTAGATAGGTTTTTCGTTCACAAGTAGATTGACAAGTACTTTTATCATTAACCTATAGTTTCATCAGGTTGCAGAGTCTATATACATGGTGCAAATTTTTTCTACTGATGCTTAATTTAATTATTTTGCATAATAAAATTAATTTATATTTTGTTATTATTATTAAACTAAATCCATAGGTTAAATTATGCCATTTATTTTAGATACAACGTGAACAACACTAAAGTTGACATTTTATTAGGCTATAAAGGTCAATCTGGTTCATCTACTCTGTCTCTTGTTCAAAATGCGGATGATAATGTTTCTATTTGCTATATGTTATAATGTGGTTGAAAATGTGATGAAATTTTATATATTATTTGGTTTCAATTGAGATAACATTTAGATTGATAAAATTTTGCCCTTTTTTTTCCCTATTGATTAGATTAGAAGAGAAGTTTTTGGATTAAAGCAAGAGTGAAGATCACGAAGTTTGACCAAAAGTTTTGGTATATGTCCTGCCATAAATACGACAAAACGACACCTTATGCGTATGAAGAAAAATTTTCCTATCATGGATGCAACCAGGATGATTGTAGAGGAGAACCAAGGTTCTTTTTCCACTTTGTTTATTGTTTTATTTTGTAGTTGTGCAAAATTTTTAATAGCAATATTGATACTGATATGTACTAAATTTTTCATATAATATTTCTGTAAAAAGAATAGTCTAAATAATGATGTACATATTAGATTGTTATTATGATTCATTGGCCATAAATTTTTTAAAAAAATAAAATTAGAAAGATATGATGTAGCTAACTCATACAAATAGTGATGAATAACTATGTTTTGTAATATAAAAAAACTTTATATTTTTTTAATAGGCATTGAATTGTCATTAATTGAGTAGATGGCACATCTACGTTTCTTCAATTATTTTTGGATCTAATACCGAAGAAATTCTTGGTGTCAATGCTGTCAATTTAATGAACAAAACTGTGGAGGTAAAACTATTAAAGTAAATTCAGTTTTCTAATATTTTGATAATACTTTATATAATCACACTTCAAAAGTAATTGAAAATTTTTCTTTAGCAGAGAGTTGTATAGAATGCTGAAGAAATTATCGTGTTATACACTGATGAACTATTAATTATGCATATAAGAGCATCAACTCATGAATACAACAATGTGACAAATTAGAGGTACATTATTTTGTCATTTTACCACCAAACTAAAGAAGCAGTCTCGCCATTGACATATGGAGAGAGTAATTTGGAGATAGAAAGTTCATCTCCTGGGAAAGAAAAAGTTGAACCTAAAGATAACAAAAAGATGCTTGGATTGATTAAAACAGGACATTTCAGCTGGTCCACATATGGTTCAAAATTTTGATAAAATAGGAGGATTGAATCTAAAAAATACTGAAACAGAGACCTATTTGCCTTCACTGAAATGAAGTCTTCTTTACTAGAAGGTGAAACACTGTTGAGCATAAAAAGGCTGCAAAAATTAGTTCTCACAGCAATACTAATACCTGTCTCCAGTTAAAGAAAGAGATTCATAAAAAAGAATGACGGATAAGTAAATTTTGCTTTTTGAGAAAAACTTTTGGAAGAAGATTTTTAGTTTCTCTGTTAGATTAGCATATATTGAATGTCTATATAATAGTAGATTTTGAAAACTAGTTGATTGCAAGATATAATAGAAGGAAAACAGTATAATTTTTGCTAAAACTTTATTATTAAATCTTGCAATAATTGAAAAATATTTGTGATCCTTAAGCAGTATAATTATTACTAAAAATTTATTATTAAATTTTACAATAATTGAAAAATATTTGTGATCCTTTGTTTTGTATGCTGAGCACTAAGTAGTGTTTATTGACTTGACTATTATGTTTCATTCATGTGTTCTTTTTTTGGTTTTAATAATTTGAGCATGTGTTCTATCTACTTACGTATGTACTGCATATTTTTTTTTATTGTGTATGTTGTTTTCTGTATCAAACTATGACAGTGGCATTAACTTTCTAATCAATTACACCAAGTATTTGACGCATTTATATTTCTTCTTTTAAGCTCTATTAAACTTGTATAATCTCACTCTTATTTTTTTAGATGATAATTTATTTTTTCCTATTATAGAAAACAGAGATTATAATTATGGTATTTTTTTTATTACAAAAATATAGTGTTGGATTTTGAATTTATTGGAACGAATTTTTAATAGAGATTCCTAAATCTTGATTTTTACTATTTTAGGATGAAGATGATAATTTTTTTTTTTCATTTCTAATCGTTTCTTATTTTCAAATTCTCTCATTTGGTCTTTTAAATTAATGCAAAATATTTTTTTTTCTAGTTATTTTTGCACTTGTATCTATACAATCCTAGTGTTTCATGTTTATATTAAATCCAACAGTTCCAAGTTCCATTTTTTTAAGGCATAGATATATAATTAGATAATTATATTTTTGAATGTGTCAGTTTATAGAAAATAGTAAATCATATTTTAAATAATTAGAAAGTTTTATTTTTGAGGAAACTATATATACTTCAAAATTTTAAATATATATCTTTATATAAGAGGTGTAATATTTTATGTAAATTATGTGATACAGAGTTTTTGCTCAAATATTAATTATATATTCTTACAATTTTTTAGCGATAAAACAAATATATTGTTATCAATTATTCATGCAAAAAGTATTGATATTGAGACTAAATGTTACAAAATTATACAGAAATTGTTGAAAAAAATGATGCAAGTCAATAAATACATTATTGATAAAATTATGCTTCTTAATATTTAAAACAAACAAAACAAAAAGGAAAAAAAATAATATTTATATATATTTATTGTTTTAAAACACTGTAGATCATCAAAATACAACAAAAAGAAAATAAAAATAAAAACCACATAAACCTTAAACCCTCAGTAACATCGTTGTCCTAATATGGCCTATTTAAACCATAACGATGACCTTAAAGGAGCTAATGTGAACAAGCTAGAAAACACACCCATCTCCAACCTTCAAATTGTTGTCATTTGCAAATGTTCTCCTTGAAGGACAGTCCAATCTTTTCTTTGAATCATTTCCATATTTAGTCGCATTCCAGGTCTTCCCTTGATACTTCAAAAGTGACATATTGCCCTTTTAGATGAAATTTTTGAATGAATGAGCTAAAAGAGGCAAAAACCATTAGCTAGGAAGAAGATGATGAACAGAATAACAGAGAAAGAGAGAAAATCAAAGAAAACAATATAAATCTAATTTCAACCCAATAATATTACAAGATGTTCTCAGGTATATATAATTGTAACTATCAAACAAACAAAGCCAATAAGAGACAAACATGTGATGTGCACAAACCAAAGGAGAAACAAAACTAATAGCTAGACAAAACTAATTCTAAAACTGAACTAACAACTAAGCTTCTGAATCTTCTAGAAGATTGTCAATAGGAGGCTGGAATACACAATGTGTTTCAACATGCCCTTTCAAGTGAAACGGGGAGGACACAAGCATTAGCTTAACAGTGAGAAATTGAAATCTAGATAGTAGCAGAGGCCTTGTCATGATATCAGTCGTTCGTTCCTTAGTTGGTACATATATGATGTCTTGTTCATGCTGTAGGACTTTGTCACAAATAAAGTGCACATCTATCTTAATATGCATGGTTCCTACATGAGCCATAGGATTAGAAGCTAAATAGGTTGCACCAATGTTGTCACACTAAATAATTGGCTTAGTTTAGGAAAAACATGAGCTTTTTAAACAAAAATTGCAGCCATGCTATTTCTACAACAGTATGAGCCAAGGATTTGTACTCTGACTCAGTGCTTGATCTGGCCACCACATGTTGCTTCTTGGAGCTCTAGGAAACAAGGTTTGGACCCATACATATAGCATATCCTCCAGTTGATTTTCTATCATCCAAAGATCCTGCCCAATCCGCATCAGAAAATCCTATAATACATTGATTACTTGTAGGTTAGAGATGTAAACCAACATTCAAGCTACCCTTGAGATATCACAGGGTTCTATTGCATGCCTGCTAGTGTGCATCAATTGGATAGTGGAGAAACTAACTCAATTTGTTGACTATGAAAGCTATATCAAGTCTGGTCATACTCAGGTATCATAAACTACCAACTGTGCTTCTGTAGATACCTTGATCCTAAAGTGGCTAACCAATTGTACATGCTAACTTAGTACTGGTACTTGCTGGAGTAGTACAGGACTTGCAATTCTGCATTCGTAACTTGGTCAGTAGATCAGTAATATACTTAGATTGTGTGAGATAGAAGCATGTTGAATTTTTGAAAACCTCTATGCCAAGGAAGTAATGTAGCTTCCCAAGATTTTTTAGGACAAAAAAAAATTCAAATCATGATCTAACTTGCTAAGAAGCTGATGGTCAGATCCTGCTAGTAGAATATTATTTACATAAACAAGGCGAGCAAGAAAGCTAGATCCTGAGGCATAAAAAAGGAGAGAAGCATCTGACTTGGCTTCCTAAAACCCCCAATTCAATAAAATGATCTTTAATTTATTAAACCAAGCTCGTGGAGCTTGTTTCAAACCATAAAGAGTTTTAATCAGCTTACACACATGGGTAGGATGCCTCTCATTTATGAATTCCTCAGGTTGAACCATATGCACTGTTTCCTGAACCTTTCCATTCAAGAAGACATTATTTACAACCAATTACCAGACTTGCCAATTTCTGAAAACAGTAAGAGAGAGCACACCTCAAATGGTATGTGGTTTAACTACAAGATTGAAAGTTTCATTATAGTCAATCCTAAGTGTTTGATGAAAACCGTTAACCATCAAGCGTGCTTTATATCTTTGGATAGTTCCATCTGCATTTCTCTTGAGTATGATAACCTATTTTGCTCCAACCACACTGTAAGTAGGATGAGAAGGAACCAAAACCTAGGCATTATTTTTACATAATGCATCGAATTCATCCTACATAGCTTGTCTCCACCGGGGAGACAATATAGCTTCAAAGATAGTAGACGAATTAGTGATATGCATAGTGTGTGTGCCAACAAAGTATTTTGGACTAGGATTGATTATCCCTCACTGTGATCATATAATCATTGGATGCTGAGGAACAGATACTGAGGCTGATGGTGAGACTAAGGGAGATGCACTGAAAGCTAAGTTTGTGGGAAAAACACCGTCTGTAGCTACAGGTGACTGACTTGGTAATTGAGATAAGGGCTCCAAGTCAAAATCTTGTGATCCAAGGGAAGTAATGGGGCAAGCAATGATATTAGATGAAGAAGAAGGAAGGAAGGTGAAGAAAGGCAATGAAGAAGTGAAAAAAGAATCTGAACCAGAAGAGATAGAACTGATTCTAAAGGAGGATTTTGAAAAAAGAAAATGAGATTCATTAAACAAAACATGTCTAGGAATATATACACGACCTGAGACTAGATCTATATACTTAAAACCTTTGGGTAGGGGACTATAACCCAAAAACATACAAGAAGTAGATCTTAACTCAAGCTTTCTATGATTATAGGATCTCAAGTAGGAAAAACATTCACAGCCAAAGGTTTTGAGAAGTGTGTAATCAAAAGGCTTATGAAAAAGAAATTTTATGGTTAAGGGCAGGAAATGATAATCTGTTAATAAAAAAATTTATTGTTTGAAAGGCCTCTAACTGGTAATGTGCAGGCATGAGCAAGAAGAGAGAAACCAAGTTCATTAATGGTTATGTGTCTTCTCTCCGCTCTACCATTCTGTTGAGAAGTATAAGGACATGTCAAATGAAGGTCTATGCCAAATTTTTGAAGTAGAGGATAAATGGGTTTGTATTAAGTTCCATTGTCAATTTGTAAACTCTTAATGACAATTCCAAATAGGTTTTCCACATTATCCTTAAAGATGGGAAAGATGAAAGCTACATCAGATTTGGCTTTGAGCGAATAAAGCTGTCCAAAACAAGAAAAATAACCAACAAAATACAATGTAGTATAAGTGACCAGAAAGAGAAGAAACAGGAGCAGGACCTCATAAGCCAGAGTGTACAAGTTCAAGTGGTTTCATGTAGCGAGAAGTAGAAAGTTGAAAGAGTAAAGCATGTATTTTTCCCAATTCACATGCAAAACAAAAACTCAAATCTTATTTCATTTCAATAGGTAGTTTACAAGATTTGATTACTTTCTTTAGCATTAAAGGTGAGGGATGTCCTAACCGTTTGTGCCAAGTATCCAAAGAAACAACTTGTGAAGAACTCTTATTAACATTGAGTACATTTGACTAATCAGAAAAATACAAAGACTTGACATGAGAAGGAAAATTTTGATTGCTAACATGTTCTGAACAATCTAAACTAGAAAATATAGGTAAACTAGATTGATCAACCTGTGAACCAAGTGTGGCTCCCAAACTAAATTTAGGAATTGCAGTGAGATTGGTGCTGACAATGGATTGTGAACTATCTGGAAATATGCAAGTAAGGACATGGTTGACTTGGGTTTGAATCACTTCGTAAAGCCTATCTTTAAGCTCCCTTTGGATATGAAGCTTCCTTGTATCCTTGTCCTTAATTAAATAAAGATTGTTCACAAATTCAATCAACACACCATTTTCAATCACTAGCCTAACTACACTAAGCAGGTTTATCTTGATTGCAGGCACATAAAGTACATTAAATAAGGCAACAGGTTTAGGAGTTGAAGATAGAACCATATTATAGTATGAGAGATTCTGAGTCTTGTGCCATCTCCTACCAAAAGTGAGTTTGATCCTTTGAATTTAGAGGCCTATAAGAGCGCCTTCAAATCATTTATAACATGAACAGAAGCGCCACTAACAATGTAACAAGAATGATCAATGTAGCTCACAGGAAAACGAACAGAAAAGGTTGATGAAGAGCCAACCTAACCAAGTGCTTCGGTGGAGGTACCAGTATTATCCGTAAAGACAGCATTATCATTGCACCTTGGTGGTTGAAAGTCCTTGTCAAATCGATGGTAGCATAATGTAGTTGAATGCTTAAGCTTGCGACACAATTGGCAATAGAATTTACCTTTTCCTTTGCCATTTCCCCGACCTTGAAAAGATTTAACATTTGCAGGACCTCCACCATAATTTTAAAGTTTCTAGAGTTGCTATAGCTACCATTGCCACTGTTTTGTCCTAAGTAATTTCGATTTTCTATGTTGTTGGCATAGTTGGCAGAAAGATTTTCGATAGAAGAAGTCTAAGCAGCCAAGATAGTGGCAAGATGATACTCCTGATTGAGAAGCAATGCTTGCACATCACACAGATTGAATGGTCCTGGGAGTGTTATGACACTGGAAACCACTAAGTCATACTTAGATCTAACACTAATGAGCAAAACTCGAATCTACACTTTTTCTGAAACATGATGACCTATTGCTCTAAACTGGTCTGCCAGTTTCTTCACGCGAAAAAAGAAGTCAGCCATTGATGAACCTTCTTTCTTCGAATTGTGAAGCTAAATCTGGATTTGAAGAATCTTGGACTTCGACGACGAAGTAAAGAGCTTCTCTAATGCTTTCCATAATTGATACGAGCTGTTGCAGCCAATCAACTGATTCATGACTATCTCTGTGATTAACGATTACATGAGCTGCTGAATAAACTCATCCTAACTCTGCCAATGCTCAACATTTGCAATGGCGTTAGGATCATTAGGTATGATTTCTGGAGATAGAAAGGTTCAATCAAGGTAGCCTAGCAGTCTGTGTCCTCTTATGGCTTGCAAGAATTGTGACTTCCACACAAGGTAATTGTTGGAGTCTAAACGAGTCGGCACCATGAAATTGAACAGAATTAAAGGGCGAGATGAGAGTCGCAGAGCTGTTACTCTAACCATGGATGATGAACGGCACCATGAAATTGAACAGAATTAAAGGGCGAGATGAGAGTCGCAGAACTATTACTCTAACCATGGATGATGAAAGATGAAGTTTGCGAAGAGGTAGAACCTAAGGCTTGAGACACCATAGGAAGCTCTAATACCAAGCTAAAAGAGGCAAAAACCAAAAGTTAGGAAGAAGATGATGAACAAAATAACAGAGAAAGAGAAAAATAAAAGAAAATAATGTAAATCTTATTCCAACACAATAATATTGTAAACTGCTCTCAGGTATATATAATTGTAACTATCAAACTGTCTAACTAACAAAGCTAATCAAAGATAAACACGTGATGTGCACAAACCAGAGAAGAAACAGAACTAACAGCTAGACAAAACTAATTCTGAAAATGAACTAACAGCTAAGCTTCCAAATCTTCTGGAAGCTTGTTTGCAAGAGGCTGGAATACACAACGTGTTTCAACAAAATGTTCAAAGGAAACACCTAAAATTTGCAGCAATATTACTATCAACTTTAGTTTCAAGTTTAACTTCACCAAATATTATCATCTTTAAACTCAATTGTAAACAATAACAAATAAATTAGAGACTAAAATTTAAATATCGAAACTTATCAAATTGCACTTAGGATTTACATATGACTCACACATTATACTAGTGTAAAAGGCCCTGTTCTTTGACAGTGACAAAACTTCTTCATCTCCTATTCAATAATCTTGTTCTTTTTTCTTTTGCTCAACTTCTATCTTTATCTCAATTTTATCTATCCTTATAATAATTAGAAAAACATTGAACACATTACTTATCTTAATCTATCTCACTAGCCAAACCGTAAAACAAATTAAATGATAAATTACTTTGATAATGATTATCTTTTAGGCCTCATTATTTATGCATTGGTTTAGAATGGGGCCTAAAACAACTATGCTTTCAATAGAGGAATTGGATCCGTCAAGGATGACAAGTGGCTAGTCATTCTTGCAAGTAAAACCCCATAGGCTAGCCAGAGTTTGACCTTAAAAGGATGATGAGTAGCTCATCATCCTTGACAGGTAAAGTGCTAGAGGACTTACTAGAATTTGACCCATCAAGGCTGAGGAGCAACTTAACATAATTACAGAGTAAAACCATAGTCCAGCATTGACGAGCGGGTCATCAACCTTAACAGGTCATATTCCATGGAGTATTCTAGAATTAGTCTAGCTTCATTCACATTGCTTTTCTTTCTATTTATCTTAACAACCATTTGTTTCCTAATCTAGTAAATTGCCAACAACTAAATTAAGTTTTCAGAAATTGATATCAAGTATTGTTTACGTAGTCAGCTAACTAAAAAAAAGAATCAACTACAAAATTTATACTATATAAAGTACAAATATGGATCATTGATAATGCATGTACCCAGTTAGATAATGATCCAATTCATTATAAATATTTGGTTTACATGTGTGCATATATTAGATGTCTCTATACTTTAAAAACACAATACTCAGACTTTTAATCTCAAGTTTAGTTAATATATAATAATATAAAAGATCACAAAGATCATATCTTTAAGATAAAAAAAAAAAGGGGCTGAAATAGCTATGCTTTCAATCTTTAAGATTAGATCTGAGTTTTAGTTTATATTATTATATCTAAGTTTCTCTTTTAATCTGGATAATTTATTGCTAATCTAATCCAATTAATTCAAAATATTTGCTTTGCATATGTGCATACAATAGATTTCTTTGAATTTTAAAAACTCTATAACAGTTGTTTTAACATGCCTATATTAGATTCTCCCTTACCAATTTTTTTGCTTTCAGTATTATTGTTGTTTGCCCCAAGTTCAGTAAGCTAAGTATTTTATGGTCTACTTGTTCTATAAAGCATTCAATAAATAAGTATCCTAAATAACTGACTCCTCATGTTAAATTTCCATTATGTAAAATTGAAATTTTAGCCTTACATCACCTTGTACATATCTAATTTAGTAGGATTCAAATTTAGCAAATAAGGGTTGTTATAGATTAAATTCAAAATGTACCTTTAAATCTTAACAAATTCATGTAAGTTTTTCTACCCATTTCAATATCACGAAAATGTTTTCAGAAACGCCAAAATAAAGATTATCACATATCAGAAAACAGTCAAAAATAAGAAAAAAAAAATGTGAACTAAGAACTCCACTTTTCTCGAAAATGAAAGTGTAAATTTACAATCAATCAAGATATTATAGTTGCAAAGTCACTTCTATTTAACATATTCTTAGCTAAATCCTCAAATCACAATCCACAGTAAAAATGTCTTCTTTCTTCTATATCTTAAACCTAGCATCCATTCCCATTTTTTTTAGTGAAAATTCCTCAGATCTCGCATATTTCACTCCTAACTACCAATGACAAGTAAGACTAAGAAGAAAAATCATGAAATAGAAACAATCCAACCAAGCCACATTACATAAATGTAATCAAAGATAAAGAAAAAGGGTACAAAAATAACAAAAACAAACTGATAACACAAAAAAGGAAAACAAATATATGATTTGCATACTATAACACTAAAGTATACACTCATAATGATTTCTAGCTTCGTAAATAGTACACACAATACAATTACAAAATAACCAATCACAATATATATATATATATATTTATCAAACTTGCATGTATAACCCTAAAATTACTCTTATAAACACATACTATTTCAAGAAGGCTAAAAATTTTTCACGAATCAATGTTCCTTGTCACTTAAGTTCAATTGAATACAAGTGGAATTACGTCAACAAACTGAAAAGAAGCAAATAATTTTGTCATCAATTCATAAAAAAAGAAGAAGTAAAAAGCCCTAAATTTTATCAAATTTACGAGATAGAAACTCTAAAATCCATAAATTCCAAAATTTTAAATAAAAGCACAATGACATTTATTTCAATGTACATTTTAAGACAAAAATAAAATAAAATAAAAGATTACCTGAAATGTAAAGGATGGTTCGAAAAAAAAGGCAAACCTAGTGCTTTAGTATGTTTTAAATATAATTTGGCTAAAGTACCTTATAATACTTAGTGAATTGATTCTAAATATACCACTCATCTTTTGAACACCTTATATAGATTCCTTACAACCCAAATCACAAACCCAAATGAAAATTTTATTTTTATGGGGAACCATATCAAAGCTCCAGTTGAAGCTATCAGAATTTACCGTTTGATTTTGGATACTGGACATCATTTATATTTGTTTAAGATACTTTATGTACCTTCTGTTTCCTGTAATTTAATTTTCTTATCTAAACTTGATACCATTGGATATACTTTTAAATTTGAAAATAGATGTTTTTGTTTTTTTAAAAAAAATTGCCTTATTGATTCTAGTGTTCTTTATGATGGCCTATACAAGTTCAATCTTGATAATCTTTTTGCTGAAACCTCATTAACCCTGCATCATAATGTTGGTACTAAATATGGTTTAATTCATGAAAGTTCAGCTTTCTTGTGGCATAAACGTTCAAGTCATGTTTCAAAACAAAGACTGGTAAAAAATAAAATTTTACCAAATTTGGACTTTTCTGATTTTGCTATATGTGTGGATTGCATTAAGGGAAAGCAAACCAAATATACAAAGAAAGGAGCCACAAGATACACTCAACTTCTTGAAATTATATACATTGATATATGTGGGTCTTTTGATGTTCTATTTTTTAATGGGGAAAATTATTTCATCACATTTATTAATGATTTTTCACATTATAAATATGTCTATTTATTGCATAAAAGGACTCAAGTAACAAATACCTTGGAGGTGTTTGTTCATAAGATAGAAAGGCAATTAGATAAAAAGATGAAAATAGTTAGATTTGATTGAGGTGGTGAAATTTATGGCAAATATAATGTATCAGGATAATACTCAGTTCCGTTTGCCAAATTTCTTAAAAAGTATGGTATATATGCTCAATATACTATGTCAGGTACACCACAACAAAATGGTGTCGGAGTATGTTAAATAATTCATCTTTACGTTTATCATTGTGAATGCATGCGTTAAGAACTGCCATTTATTTGTTAAATAGAGTTCCTACTAAGGAAGTTCTAAAAACTCCTTTTGAATTGTGGACAGGTAGAAAACCTAGTTTAAGGCTCATGTATATTTGAGGTTGCCTTGTAGAAGTAAGAATTTGTTATCCACATGAAATAAATTCAGATGTAAAAAAAATCAATTGTTTTTTCACTAGTTATCTTGAAAAGTCTAAAGTCTAAGTTGTAAGGGTGAGAAGGAAATGGAGGTGTGAGAATAAGGAGCGAACAGTCCTTATAGGATGATGGTGATATCGACAGCGTACACATGGAGATAATGACATCATTCACACGACAATGTTGTTCACACAACGACAACAGCTAGAAAACATTTGTATGAAGTGCCACATTTGTCATTCTTAAAAACCATTTGTACGAAACTCTAAAGATCGTTCCACGACCTTGTAGTTTATACAATAAACTTAAACAATTTGACGTGTTGTACTAACCAATGATTAAATAAAAGGAGTCATTTGCAATATGCTCATATGAACAATCCATTAATCCAAATGAGTTCATAGTTAATGGTTCACCTATAGAAGAGATGGTTAACTTGGCTATTAGATCCTATAGAGGCAGAAAATTTGACTAGAATCAATATCCTTATGTTCATGCTATGACCACATGTAGACATTGGGATTTCCATATTATACTATGTGCTCACCTTACTAGTATGCCAAGACTTTCCTTTTAGTTTATAGGCAAGACTTTTCTTTTAGTTTATACCAAATCATTTATCTAGTTGGAGAAAGAATACAATGGGAAGTTTCCAGCGAAATCTAAATAAAGGCAGTACATCCATTAGATATTAAAAAGCGTTGTGCAAGTAGATTGATGAGAAATTGGGTATTATTGCAAGCGAAATACAGATTGGTCAGTGTGGATGGTGTGATCATGACAGAACAAAATGCAAGAACCAACTTCTTATCATTGCCTTAAATTCCTCAACCTATGAGATATTTTTACTGTGGGTTTGGCATAAATAAAGATAGACCTAAGCAACATCATTTTTCATTTATAATCTCTTTTGTCGTGAGTTGACAAATAATAAAGTTAAGAATTAAAGGATAATTTTGTCATTGCACAAAAATTGTACAAATACTACTATTTTGTTGTAACACGTGACAATATGATTTTATATTAGAACACGTGAAGCTTCTCTAAGAAGTTTCCTTTGTCTATGCTTTCCATGAGAAAAAAAACCATAAAACACCATCACCATCATCTATGCGTTCTACATGAAACACTAGAATACATGAACTAGTGTTTGTGCTCTCCACAAAACACCAGAACTTATGACCAATAATAATAATAATAACAATAATAATAATAATAATAATAATAATAATAACATGCTAACTAAACAAGCAACCAAAATAAAATTAAAAAGTAAAATGTCTACAACAAAAGAACAAAAAAAAAAACAACTATTTTAAGGAAAAACAATCCTCAAAATAGAAACCAAACATACAAAACAAAATCCCCAACTACTTCCTAAATCTATAATTTTCACAACCATTAACATTTTTAAGATATATAGAAGAACAAAAAGCCGGAAGATTCAACCACCACTATCTTTCCAAAGAAGAAACAGTAAACTTTGAAAGCGCATCGGCCACTGAATTGCCTTCTCGAAAATGATGAGAAATCCAAAATTTATACTGAAAGTATAACAAAGACAATTAACCCATATTGATTTCAAATCCCATGGCACATCAACCATCTGTTGCTTAAACAAATTAACAACATAGATAGAATCACACCTTAACCATATATAATCCTAGCTAAAAAGCTTAACATATTCTATAGCAAAAATAACTCTCAGAGCTCATGCTCAAAAGCATAACAAGATCACAATGGAGCCACAAAACAACCTTAACAAAACCTCTACTGGTAAAACAAAAGCTGTCATACCTTCCCAGTCCAGGACAACCATTAGCTGTCTCATCAGTATTAACCTTCAACTAACCACCTGGGGGAAGATCATACAACAAGAGTAACCAAATAGAAAAAATATTATTGAACTGCTATTGATTTCAAACAAACCAAATAGCAAAAAACACAATAACAATAGCAACAATCCATAACTTAAAAACCTATGAGTTCAAAGAAACGGACATGGCCTTCTGAAAGAAATGATCCACTGACCCTGACACATCCAAAACAAGTCCAAAAGCAACCTCCCAAACAATCGTACACAGCAGCTGCATAAGGACAACTCAAAAAGAGAAGAGAAAGAGACTCTGAATGTGCATGAAAAATCGTATGCTGAGTAGCCAATAAAAAAACCTAGCTTGTCTAAAACATCATCAATCGGAATTCTCCTAAAAAGGAGATGCCAAGCAAAAATAGATCGTGAAGGAGGAATAAAATTATGTCATAAATAATTAATCCACATTGGAGAACAAACCTGGGGTATTAAATGAAGATAAAACTCCCAACAATCAACAAGAAACAAATCTTAAAACTAAATAAATCTAAACACATTCATCTGCCCTATCAGAACTAGCAACCACATTTTCAATACACCCAACCAGTTGAGGAAATGCCAATAAAAAATTCATAGGAAAAATCCAATTGCTGTTTGAATCAACCAAATCACCAACATAAGGATTCGAATCCCAAAAAGCATTCAATTTGTGCAATAAATCAACCAAAAGAACTCCGAACCAATTGTCAAACCAACAACAAAACTTAAAACGAATCTTAATATTCCATCTCGTTTCTTAAGACAAAAGAAAATAAAGCTCTTTCTAAAAAATGAGCCGAAGAAACCAAAAAATGAAGAAATCTTTAGTTATTAATTTTCATGCCAGCTTACTTAACAATACCTTGTTAAAAGAAACCAAAATTTCAAACCTTAATCCCCTTGTTAAATAGGCAAGTAACACGCAGACCAAATAACTGAAACTGATTTCTAAACCAACACAGAACCAGACCATAAAAAATTCCAACTAGTACAATTAAGAGACTTCAGCAAACCAACAAGCCATTTATAAATCATGAAAGTATGAGCAAATTTAGAAGTGATAACATAATTGATCAAACACACTCGGCTAGTCATGGACAAGGTGCGGCCTTTCCAAGTAGCTAACTGCTCCAAAATACGATCAGCAAAGGACAAAGAACAGGCAATGTAGGAAGCCCTAGATAAGTAAAAGGGAGAAACCCAACCTTCATCCTAAACACTTCTAAAATCTTGACCCATTGAGCATGAGTAATGCCAGAACCAAAATACAAATGAGACTTCTCCAAATTCACAACTTGACCTGATAAATTACCATAAAATTACAAAGTAACAAAAATACTTTTCATATTCCAAATAGAGCCTTTACAGAATATGAGTACATTATCAACATAAAGAAGATGTGTAGGAGAAGAACAACCTCTAGGAGAAGACATTAGTAAAAGAGAACCTTGAGCCACCATATGAGAAAGATACCTACTCTAGAAATCTTCAGCAATGCCAAACAATAAAGGAGAAAGAGGATCTCCTTCCCTAACACTTCTCAAGCAACAAGAATAACCATTTGGAACACCATTAACTAAAATTAAAATTCTGGCTGAGGATAAATTGATTTAATCCAAGAAAAAAATTTAAAACAAAAGCCAAAATTATCCAAAATTGCACGCAACAATGCCAAACAACAAAGGAGAAACAGCATCTCCTTGCCTAACACTTCTCAAGCAACAAGAATAACCATTTGGAACACCATTAACTAAAATTAAAATTCTGGCTGAGGGTAAATTGATTTAATTCAAGAAAAAAATTTAAAATAAAAGCCAAAACTATCCAAAACTGTACGCAAAAAGTCCTAGCTAAATAAGTCAAAAGCCTTGTGGATATCAATTTTCAAAACCACATTACCTCCAAAATTCTTACTATCAAGATGATTTATACAATCAGACGCCATAACAATACAGTCTTCCACATTTTTACATTTGATGAAACCAAACTAATGATCAGAAACAATTTTAGAAGCCACAACTGTTAGCCGATTTACAAGATTCTTAAAAACCACTTTGAAAAGAAAATTCCCTAACACAATTGGTGAAATTTATCAATTGAGTCTGTTCTTTGCACCTTTGGTAGAAAAACCATAAAATTAGAATTAAGTCTCATGTACACAACCCTATAAAGAAAGAAAGACTTAACTGCTACCACCACATTAAAACTAATGAAATCCCAACAAGTATAATAAAAAGAACCAGAAAAACCATTAGGGTCAGGAGCTCTAGTCAGATTCAAATTAATATTTAACCTCGTTAAAAGTAGCAACTTTAGTCAGTGCTAAGATTATCGTCATAGTTTTTGGGATAACTTTAGCTAAACTACTATAATCCGAACTTAAGTCCTCATCAATTGTAAATAAAGATCTATAATAATCAACAATATACTCCATGATAGTATCCATTTTAGTAGTAACATGTCCCTGAATATGTAAAAAAGACAAAGAATGTTGAGATTTCTGAACTCAAAGTATGGAATGGAAAAAACTAAAGTTACTATCCCCCTCCTTTAGTTAATTAATACGACATTGATCTCGTAACATTGTTTCTTTATGAAACAAAGCCTCATCAAGCATAACCTATGCAACACTGTCTTCTGCCAATCTATCCTCAGAAAACCCCTCAGTTCGCATTTTGATATGCATTGAATGAAGCACCTCCTATGCTGAAATGATTTTTTAATCAACATCCCAAAAAACATCCTTATTCCAAACCCGAAGAGCCTATTTATCCTTTTTCAGCTTAGACATTCGACAGGCAGGAATTTGTGGACTTAGTTAAAGAATTTGCAGAGAATATCAATCGGAGGTTTCCACACCAAGGAGGAGCCAGGCCTTCTGAAGACCAAACCCGAGCTTAAGAATCCATCCATTCCTCCATCAGGCATCATGCCTGCAGAAAAGGTAAAGAACAGGAGCAATCAAGATGAAAAAAGATACAATAGCCAGCCACAAGGCAAACAGAGGGAAAACGGAAGGTAGGCAACCAAGAGCCATAACTTGACCTCCACAACCATTTAAATAAAAAGGCAGCCAGTAGGACTTGTATCCAGAAGCCTTAAATTTATACCACAGCCCATGATAGGATGGAGAGGACCTCAAATTTATCGATTTAGCGTAAATCACATGGATTTACATGAAAAGTGCTGATTTTTATAAAATTTTACAATGAGCCCCAATTCTTTATATGGTCAACCCCCGTATATGTGTCAAGATTGAATTTTTATTCAAGTTTAATCATTAAATCAAGACTGATCATACTTAGTAATGAATATGTTTTGATGGTTTTTAGTTTGGTTAGCAATGAATAATAATTTCCTTAAGATACTGTGATTTAAATCAAATTATAAAGAGATACAGTTTGCTGGAAAATTCTAGGCATTTTAGCTTTGTTAATCCATTGAATATTCATATTTCAATTAATGTTGCTGAAATTATCTAGACATTTATATACATGCTATTATGTCAAAATCATGTCATAAATATTTTTTGGATTTAAGTAATGTTTGTTAAAAATTTTGGCACTACATTATATGAGATTATATATGACAAGTTTTATTTTTGGTTATGCATGTAATTATGAATTTCTCTGCCGAAAATAGCTTGCTGAAATTTACTAGAATAAATAGAAATATAAGTGTATGTGTGGTATGAATTGTATTACTTGAGATTGAAGATAGTTAAAACTTATATAAGCATTTATTGTGATATTTTTCATGAAATATATATTTTGGATATGATGGGTTGATGAATACATGTACACTTGGTTCTTAGTTTGTGAAATAAGGTATGCACAATCACAAGTATGTAAGTATGAGCATGTGCATTCAAACATGAATATAAAATTCGGTTTTATAAAAAATGCACAACATCAAAATTTATTGAAAAGCAAAATATATTTTCAAAGAAAACACCTTATAGGCAAATATGGATGAGTTTGAAATGGAGCTTTTGTATGAATGTGTGGTTTGAACTATGCAAGATCTATTCGGAAACAAGCAAGTATGCATTGATTCACGCATAAGCATAAGCATTTCATGTTGTGTGTGTGCACTGTGGAATATATTGAGTGATTTGTTACTCACTTTTGTTTGCTTATATGTGTAGGTAATGACACTGATAACTGATTAAGTGGAATGTAGACTTAGGGAATCTGCGAGCTGGTGTTCGACTATGTTGTTCTGTATGATCCAAGCTAATAAGATGCTTCATCTATGTATAATTTAATTTCATTTTCTCTGTTTAAAAAGTTAATAAGACAAAGTTATTTGTTAAGTTTATCTTTACATGTGAGTTGTGATTTGAGATACTATTAATAATATTATTACTGGTATTTCGATAAATTTTAAAATAGTACTATTATTTTGTAAATCCAAAGTAAAGAGAAAAAAAAAATTGATCATATTTTATGTCACATGCTATGCAAAGTAGCATCACCTAGATCGGATCCGTGAGTTTCGGTTAGGGGGTATTACAATTAAGGTGTTATTGGTGATAACTAAGGATAATGGATGATTTAGTTAAGAATGATTTGATAATTGAGAAAAGAATCCCCAAATTAGTGGAGAATTCCAAATTAATTGGGCATAGTAAATTTTTTGGGATTGTTTAAGTGTGAAAAATAATTGTTCTAAATTAAATAAAATTAAATAGGATTATTTTAGTATTGTTAGGATCAGCAGCTCATGTAGACGTTGGAGTGGACACACTTAATGATAAGCAATGATTCTATCTATGAGTAGATTTAACTTAAATTAAATTAATTTTATTTTTTGCTCTAAATTTTAATAATTGAGACATATTTTATAAAAGTATTTTAGAATCAAAAATATGTTAGGAATAAATAATTTTCTTTATATTTAAGCATATATTTATTTATTGGTTAATAAAAATAATAATTGGCATTTTGATATAAATTTACTATTAGCATGATGAAAATACTTTGCATTTGAAAAATATTGTTTAATATTATATATCACTTGTGGCGTACATCATGTGTTACCCTAACACAGATATTGATTGATAGATGCTATATCTTATATATCTTTATGTGTGAATTGAGTACTATATGATGATCCTCCTCTGCTATGCCTTAGGAAATCAAGGGTAGTACGATCACCCCTTTTGCTACGCCTTATGATGAAAATGGTAGTATGACATAAGACCCCCTTACCCCTGTTAATATGGGTTGTGAACTTAGCGTACAAATCTTTTTTTTCTGACGATGGAGAATTTTATAAAAAATATTTATATTATTATTATTATTATTCCTATTTTTTAGAATTATTAAGGGAATTTAATTTATTTGAAATTTTTAATAAATTATTTTATTTATTCTATTTTATAGATTCAATCACTGATCTTTGTCTCATTAGTTTTAATTATACTTTTATTTTTAATTTTTTTCAAAAAGCTTCCTTTAAAGTCCATCTAATAGTGGTCGGTCTTCCACACACGACGTCATCGACATTTTTTATTTCTTTTTACGTTATCTGTCGTTGTTATCTCATGTATTATCTATTTTGACTAAATTTCATTCCAATATCACCAATTGGAATGCCTTCAAGGGCCCATTGGTGTTGGTCATAAGAGAAACCATGATATGCAACAACAAAAACTCTCTGCATTCCACCAAATCGCCGTTGCTATCTTTGTCAAATTTTTTGTTCTCACTCTAAATATCATACCACCAAAATCTCTTGACATAAATAATTCAAATCGGCAAAACTACAATAAAGAAAGATCTAGGACTCCAACCACTAAATTATGACAAAAAAAATTGCAAATAAAAAACCACACATTAGATATGGGACCCTCAACATGAGTTAGGGTTTCAAAACCCTAATTGGCATTAAATTGCCATTAAGTTAATTAGGATTTCGAAATTTTATAAATTGCTTGATTTCCTATTAATTGATAATTGATTATAATTTATTATTAAATAGAATTTTTATATTTATGGTATTTACTGGGAATTTAATTTTGAGCATTTATGGTAGTTTACTACAGATTTTTTGAAAGAAAAAAAAATGTTTTTGATTTATTAAATTATACATTTATTACAAACTCTAAAGGACTGTTTAAAGAGATCTCTTTACAGGTTTTATGTCTTCTTACTTTTTGCAATATATTATACTGTTTTGCTATGAAATTGAGGAGAAAAGAAAATATTTATCTATTCTTCTCTATTCGAAAATAATTTTCACTCATACAAATTGAAGGGAATTTTGTTTTCGCTTGGAGATCTGATGGAGGGGATATTCGGATTTGTTGAAGGACTCGAGATTTAAGGTAAGTTTTTCTTAAATTAATTTTTATTTGATGCTATTCATGATGGTTTAATAATATATTATTATATTTTGTTTATTGTTATTTTATTTTTAAAAAAGTTTAATCGAAACTTTTACAGTTTATATACTGTTTTGGTGGATGTGAAAGATTTTGAAAACCAAATATACTTTAAACATTTTTGAATATATTTTTCTTCAATAGATCTACCATCTACAAATGTTTTCCCTTTTGTTTTATCTCAATCCGATTTTTATAGATTTAACTAAAAAATTTCAAATTTCATACTTAATCTAGAAAATTATGACCAGTGGATTTTCTCTATGAACTTTCATAGGGTATATGGACTTTTTTTCTCTAAAATTTTTACAGATTGATCTTAAGATATTTATAAACATGTTTGAAGTGGAATTTTTATTTTTAAAATTTTATGAGTGAGTTATGAATTTTTGAAAATTAAGGCATTGTTGTTGGAATGGTGAGACATATATGACTTTCTATGCGGCATGTATTGTTTCCTTACTTGAATTAGTATGAATGAATGTATACAACTATCTATATTTGTTATAGTTTTAATGCCATAGTTTTGGCTTAAAATAATTCTTGTGGAATTTGTTAAAATTGTTTGAATGTCTCTGAGTCATTATAGATTTTGTGTGACAGTTCATATTGGAATATAGTTATTAAATATATACTAGCTTTTGAAAATGATGAGAAAATTTTAGTCAATCCAATATATCCAAATGGTTCTATTGCTTTTGGAATTATATTAGTTGGATGAGAATTGAATTTATTATGAATTTTACAATGCATCTATTGTACAACTTCTATAAGTGAATGTTAGTTAACATTTTGAAAATTTTCACATTATTGCTATGATGATGTGAAATTGATGAATATAACAAGCATGTGATTTATGCATGTTTTCAATAAGAACTAGCTAATGCATGCATAAGTATAATAATGTACGACGGACTATGAACAGTATATTGCATCTGGTTGATACTTTGATAGCGCGTTATATAAATGTTTGAGTTTGATCATGACAAACTATGTAAGCTATACGTTAGACTAAAATGCTTACGGTGTTATGCTAAAGTGAGATTAAGATGCATGCATTCCTTTCATATGTTGTAAGTTACAAGTTAGACTGAAATGTTTACGGTGTTATGCTAAAGTGAGATTGAGATGCATGCACCCCTTGATATTTTGTATGGAAATCCAACCATTTTGTGATAAGCTCATGGAACATGCATGCATTGTAAACTCTTTGATTATATTATAAATTTGCGATGAGCTATGAAGTGTCGAGAATCTTTAAGCAAGAAAGGACATTTATGATTAAACAAGTTTATGATTGTTTGATATTGAAATTTCCATTAGCATGTGAAGTTATATGTAGACTATTGTTGTTTTGTTTGGTTTTGGGAAAGCCTACTGAGTTTTGTAAACTTACATCTTTGTTATTTTCTTTTTCTCAGGTAAGCACACTTAGATTGATATGCTTGTTCGAATTTGTGGGGATGGTAGACACGTGGTAGCTCGAGAGGAAGATCCTTAAGGTATTTAAATGAAGCAATAATGTTGTCTACATGTTAGTGTCATGTTTTTTTATTTATTTCCTTTTTAATTTGAGTACTATTTTTTTATTAAATTGGAATGTTTTAATGTGTTTAGAGGTGTGTTTAAGATTAGTAATAATATATTGAGTTAACTGTTCACTTTCTTAAAATTATGCTAAAAGATAAGTAATTTAATATTTATAATGTTATTTTGTGATAATTGTTTATCGTAAGTAATTAGAACAGTTAAAGTATGGACTTTAACTGTCTCCAAATTTATGGTTGATAAAGTTTTTAAATATTCCGTAATTTTCACAAGTTAAGTTTTGGTAGTCACCCTAACTTTGTTCGACCTAAGGGACTTGTTAGAGAATGTTATAGTTTTGATATCAGAGCATAGTTACGAACTATGTGGCAAACTTTGATGTGTAATATATATATATATATATATATTAATGAGATATATTCATATTTAATTTTGTTAGTACAATTTTAAATACTTTAAAGTATTGAATTTGGAGAATTTAAAAGTACTCCAAGGAAACCTTAAGAGCACTATGAGATCACAGGAACCACAATGTATGATTAAAAATCTTAACTGTTTAATTTTCTGACTTTTGATTTGAATACGATCATTGAATATTCCATGCAGGCTAGGAAAATGTTTGACAACTTTAAGGGTAATTCTTCATTAGACCTTACTCTCATAAGCTATAGCGATAGCGCAATTAGTAAAGACGCCATTTGAGATTGAAAACAAAGATATTACCTATGAGGAGCATTGAGATATAGAGTAAAGACAGGTAGTGAAAGAATTTCTTTGTGGAGAACGCAAAGCTATAGTCTCAGATGATGGGAAGTGCTCTTCCATTCAATATGCTACCTTGGAAGAGTACAAGCAATTCAAAGAGGCAAGTAAGAGACAAAAAGAAGAAATTCTGAAAGTATTTTTTAAGAAAGATATTGAAGACTTGGCTCATTTTTCTGATATTTCTAATGTTTCTAGCTCAGATTCTTCCTATGGGGAATGTGAACAAGAAAGAAAAGTTTATAAAGATATTTTAGTGGTTAAGGATTCCCTTAAATGTAAGAGTTATTTTGAAGAATTTGAAAGTAAAAAACAAAATAGAACGTGATTCGCTCAAGGCCAATCAGGCCTAGATCTTCTAAGAAGGAAAAAGATCTATTATTTTCTAGTATGGTGGTTGCTAAACCCCAGAATTGTTGGTCGAGGAGTTAGGGATAGCGTCAGCAAATAAGAAACTCAGAAATGAGTTAAAGCGCTTAGTTTAGTTTTATTTGCGAGTTAATTAAAGTAAATGAGCATGTTATACTACATTATGACTTTAGTTTATGTTTTGTTATATTTAAACTTGATTTGAAATTATTTATCTTTATTGTGAATTATATGGAGACTTATTAGGTTCTGTTTGATATGGTATATGTTTGACATTCTTTTGCAATGATTATGTGTTGAGTAATTTTGTGGTTAAAGTTTATACAAGTGAATGAATGGTTGAAACTTAGAGAAATTGGTTTATTGTCCTTTCTCGAAGTTTCAAATTAGATCATAAAATTGTATGAAACTTATGCTTAGTCAAGAACTATACGTCCAAAGAAGAAGGTAACTATCAAGCAAGGCCTTGGTGTCATTGACGTTGTTTAAGCTGTGCTGAAAGCCTTAGTGGCTAATATGGGATTTAAACTGACTGGGCTAAGAGAAGAGATTACTAATGTGGTGGCAAGTACGCTTTCAGTATCTGATCATCATACATATGTTTTGTTTGACTTTGGATCGAAGCATACTTTTGTGTCTAGAAAGTTTACTAAAAATTTTATGTGAAATCCAAGAAATAGGATTTTTAATTATGTGTTTCTACACCTCTTGCAACTATGATGTGTGTTTGTGATGTGTTAAAATCATGCAAGGTTGTATTTAGTAGCAAGACCTTATTAGTTGATTTAATTGTCCTTGATATGAATGACTTTGATGTCATTTTTGACATGGATTAGATGTCCATGCATGAAGTTAATTTTCATTGTAAAGAAAAGAAGATCATCTTTATATTTGAGGGTGAGATTGCGACCTTTGAAGGAATAAAATCCAAATCACCCCTATGTATTATCTCTGTACTTCAAGTTATGAGAAGTGTAAGGAAAGGGTGTCAATCTTATTTGGCAAGTGTGGTGGATACTAACAAAATGGTACCATCGCTCGTGGATGTAAAGATTATTTGAGAATTTGAAGAAGTGTTGCCAAAAGATCTATCCGGAGTACTACCGAAGCGAGAGATAAAGTTCATAAATGAGCTAATGCATGGAACTGCACCAACATCGAAGACTCCATATAGAATGACACCAGAGGAGTTGAAGGAACTTAGGGAGCAATTACAAGAATTACTGGACAAAGGTTTCATACGACCAAGTGTATTACCATGGGGAGCACCTATTTTGTTCATTAAAAAAAAAAAGAATGGTACAATGCGAATGTTCATCGATTATAAAGAACTTAACCGCGCAACGATCAAGAACAAGTATCCTTTACCGCAAATTAAGGATCTATTTGACCAGTTGCAAGGAGCTCAAGTATAATAGAAGATAGATCTTCGATCAGGGTATCATCAATTAAGGATCGAGGAAGGAAATATATCTAAGAGTGTATTCTGGGCAAGGTACGACCATTACGAATGCCCCTACTGCTTTCATGGATCTTATGAATAGAGTATTTAAGGACTATTTGGATAAGTTCATGATAGTTTTCATCGACGATATCCTAATATACTCTAAGAATGAGAAAGAGCATGAGCAACTTGGAAGTATCCTGCAAAGGCTTAGAGAAAAGAAATTGAATGCAAAATTCAAGAAGTGTGAATTTTGGTTAGAAACTATTTTTGGTCATGGAGTTTCTAAAAAAAGATATAGAAGTCGACCCAAATAAGGTTGCCTCTATCCAAGATTGAGGGGCGCCAATGAATGTTGGAAAAGTAAGAAGTTTTCTTAGATTAGTTTGGTACTACCAAAAATTCATTTAAGGATTTTCAAAAATCGCGTCTCCTCTAATGAAGTTGACAAGGAAAGATATTAAGTTCATGTGGTCTGAAGTATACGTGAAGAGTCTTTAAGAACTTAAGAAAAGATTAGTTACTGCACCTGTGCTAACTATATCAAACGAGCATGATAAGTTCACTACTTATAGTGATGCTTTTGGAATTGGTATTAGATGTGTGCTGATGCAAGAAGGAAAGGTGATAGCTTATGCATCACGACAATTGAAGTCGTACAAAAGAAACTACCCTACACATGACTTGGAGCTTGCTTCGGCAGTATTTGCATTGAAAATTTGGAGGCATTATCTCTATGAACTGAAATATGAAATCCTCACTTACTATAAGAGTTTGAAATATTTTGTTACGTAAAAAGATTTGAACATAAGGGAAAGAAAATGGTTGGAATTGGTTAAAGATTATGATTGTGTGATTGACTATCATTCCAAAAAAGCTAACTCTGTGGTGGATGCGTTGAGTAGGAAGTATTCTGGTTTTAGTGCCAACCTTATTACCAAGTAAAGGTAGATATTAGAAGATCTAAGGAAGTTGGACTTTGAGATAGTCGTTGGATAATATTCGAACACCTTAGCTACTCTCAAAGTGCAACCTGTTATCCTCGAAATAATCAAATTGGCACAAAGTCAAGATTCTAACTTTTTTTTTTTTTGGTTGAAAAAGATTCTAACTTGTTAAGTATAAAGAATGAGGTACTCGAAGGAAAAAGGCTGGACTTCAACATTTATGATGACTGTACTTTAAAATTTAGAGATACTCTGTTCATCCCGGAAGTACGAAGATGTTTAGAGACTCCCGTTTCACATCAATGCTTTAAAAAAGCTTGCATGGAACTATGAGAACAAAACTAAAGTTTAGCATGGCTTTTCATCCACAAATAGATGGACAGTCCGAGAGGACTATTCAAATGTTGGAGGACATGTTGAGGGCTTGTATATTAGACTTCAAGGATTCTTAGGAAACTCATGTACCACTTGTAGAGTTTGCGTACAACAATAGTTTTCAAGTGACTATTGACATAGCATCCATAAAAGGCATAATG
Source organism: Rhamnella rubrinervis (assembly GCA_007844105.2). Taxonomy (NCBI): domain Eukaryota; kingdom Viridiplantae; phylum Streptophyta; class Magnoliopsida; order Rosales; family Rhamnaceae; genus Rhamnella; species Rhamnella rubrinervis. Next base: position 6,815,865 of record CM017575.2, on the reverse strand, counting down.
AGGTTTGGGAAGGAGAGAAAATTAAGTCCATGTTATATCAGACCTTTTGAAATTCTTGAGAAAGTTGGTGATGTGGCTAATCATTTGGCTTTGCCTCCCAATCTCTCAGGTGTTCTTAACGTATTTCACATTTCAATGCAGAGAAAGTATGTCTTAGATACTTTGCACGTGCTTAGTTATGACTTGTTGAAGATTTATGAAAACTTAACTTATGAGGAGCAGCCCAAGAAAATTCTAGCTCATGAGGAAAAGGTGTTTCGAAGAAAGAGTATTGCATTTCTAAGAATACTTTGGAAAAATTATTCATTAAAGCGACTTAAGAACGCGAAGAAGAGATGAGAACGCGAAGAATTAAATTTTGTTTAAATTTTTGTCATATGTCATTTTTTGAATTTCGAGAACGAAAATCTTTTAAAAGGTAGATGGTTATGAGACTCTCAATATGAGTTAATTGAAAACCCTAATTGGCATTAAATTGCCATTAAATTGATTGGTATTTTGAAATTTTATAAATTGGTTGATTTCCTATTAATTACTAATTGATTATGATTTATTATTAAATAGATTTTTTTATATTTATAGTATTTAATGAGAATTTAATTTTGAGCATCTATGATGGTTGACTATAGATTTTTGGAAAGAATTTTTTTTTTGATTTATTAAATTATGCATTTATTACAAACTCTAAACGATTATCTATTTAAAAACGACCCTTTGTATTAAGACAAATTTTCTGTCTTCTTACTCTTTGCAATCTCTTCTGCTGTTTTGTCATGAAACTAAAGAGAAAAGAAAACATGTATTCTTCTATATTCGAAAAACAATTTTCACTTGTACAAATTGAAGGGAGTTTTGTTTTCTTTTGAAGATCTGACGGGGGGGATATTCGAATTTGTTTTAAATCAATTTTTATTTGATGCTATTCATGATGGTTTAACAATATATTATTATACTTTGTTTATTTTTATTTTATTTTAAGAATAGTTTAATCGAAACTTTTACCATTTATATATTGTTTTGGTAGATGTGATAAATTTTGAAAACCAAATAGACTTTAAACATTTTTAAATATATTTTTTGTCAATAGATCTGCCATCAACAAATATTTTCCCTTTTGTTTCACTTCAATCCGATTTTTATAGATTTAATTGGAATTTTTCAAAATTTATACTGTTAAGTTAGAAAATTATGATATGTGGGTCTTCTTTGTGAAATTTTATGGGATAAATAGACTTTTTTTTCTCTAAAATTTTTACAGACTGATGTTAAGATATATATAAACATGTTTGAAATGGAATTGTTCTCTTTAAAATTTTTATGAGTTATAAATTTTTAAAAATTAAAACATTGTTGCTGGAATAATGAGACAAATTTAATTCTCTATGAGGCATGTATTGTTTCCTTACTTAGATTGGTATTAAAGTACGGGCCTTAATTGACTGCAATGGCACTAGAATAAGGGCTTTGAGACCTTCGGTGTTGCATAAAAAAGAAAGAGAAAAAGAAAAGAGTAAAAAGTAAAAGTTACAAATATAAAACTGTATTTTTTATTGCTTGAAATGTAAGACAGAGGAAGAGAGAAAACAGCGGTGGGAGAGAATTTTTTTTTAAAAAAAAGTTTACAAGTTTTAATATTTTTTATTTATTTTGTTTGAAAACGACTGTTTTCCACTCTATTGTTAACTTTAAATGTAAAAAAACTAATTGTAGGGGTTCTGATACTATTTTTTAAACCTATATAAATTGATTAAAAATTAATCAAATCTTAAAGATTATATAACAATAACCCTTGTTATAATTACATTATATATATATATATATATATATAGAAATTCTCTCCTCAACGATATCACTAATTTATTATGCACGATAGGGTGAGCTCGTTGTTTTTATCGATATATCTCATGCATGTCTATTTTTTTTCTACCGATTTTTTTTTTTTTTTTTTTGCTGTCCGTTTACCGAATTCTTTTTCTTTCATTTTTCAGAATGCTTTCTTTTTTTCCTTTTTTTACAGCCCCTTCTTTACCAAATTTTTTTTTCTTTTTTTTTTTTACAACACTGGCGTCCTTCTCTCTAATGTGGCAACCTCCACTCTACCAAAAATTTGTTCTCTCCTTTTTGATAGAACAACACCCCCTCTCTACTATAGTTGAAGAACGACGACCCCTTTCTACTGTGGTTGAAAAATGAAAAAGAATATAGATAAAGTGAGTGAGTTTCATGGAATTTCTCATAGTATATATCCTTAGCATATATATTAAGACACATTATACAAATATTCTTATATTTACCCATTAAAGCGAGTCAAATTTTAAAATTTCCATAGATGCCCTCGTTTTCTCTCTCGCAAAAAGCTCATTGCTCAACCAGGATGATCAAATCGTTGATGGATCTATCACCCATATTTTCTAGAAACTTCCTAGTTTTTCTCTCTCAGTTAATGTGCTTAGCATGGATTCATTACAAGGCACCTTTGAATTTTAAGGAGGATGAGGCTGAAAGGCTAACAGAGCATTTTTAATAGGGAAGTTGTTGGCTAGCACACCTTTTAGAAGATTTACAGTCACATAAATTATAGCAAAGAACTGGTATTTGAAAGCCTATGTTAAGATAAAAAAAAGATTGAAATAAGTATATCTAAACTCTGTTTTGGTTGTAAAGAGGAAAAAGATTTCGTTTTCAAGAAGCGAGGTATGGTCTTTGAATGAAGCACAATTCATCCTAAAAGAATGGCCCCCCTAATAAAGCCTTAAGTAAGATTTCATTTGCAATATTGTCCTTCTTCCTCCAATTACATGGGCTCCTTTCAACTTTACTCCATGAAAGTAATGCTTTAAAGAGATATCACTACCATTAGTTCATTGCTCATTACACGGTTGGAATTATTGGACGAGAAGACATCTGGGTTTAATTCTAATTTGACGAAATCTTTTTAACTTTTTGTTACAATTGTGGGCTTTTGAGTCACTTCACTAGCCAATGTTATTTTACGGTATCAATAAGAATCTCTTTTGGGTTCATGCAAAGCTTTCAAGGCAACATTCTTTATCAACTCACTAAGGAAGCTTCTCACCGATGAGCAGTTCTAGATCAAGCTAAGAAATTTTATAGTTTTCGAGATCAACCTTTTTTCATGTAAATGGCAGTAAAGATGCTTTGGAGTTGGAATTGAGCCAGGTAGCTTGCTTAAGGAAGATCAGTTTTTTAGAATGATGCAATTGAATGCTTAAAAAGTGCTTTGGCAGTAATATCTACATTGGATGCTCTCGGAGTTTCATCAAAATAGAAATTCTTAATCTCGGAAAAAGATTTACAAAGCATAGTCCATTACAATACTAGAAAGGTAATCATGGATGTAGGACAACTAGCTTAATGGGCTGAGAATTTGATAAACATATAGCTCTTTAAAAGATTTGGGCCTTAATTTCTTTCAATGGTTTGGAAACTTTCAAACCAAATTAATTCCTACATGGGGCTGGCAAAGTAGAAAATATACACCTCTAGTGGGGTAGATATAAAAGTTTGAATCTGTTAGTTATGATCTTGGGTCTCACAGTTACAAAATACGTTTAAAATTAAAATTATTTTTTTTAGATAATATATTATCTAATCAGTTAATATATATTTTAGTTATCTTAACTGATGTGATTAAAAAAGATGTGATTTTTATTTTAAAATTATGGATTTTGTTATAAAAATACATCTTTTTTTCCTTTTATGCTTGCTCAGTGTCAATTTAGCAAACAGAGAGTAAACAGACATAAAAGGGAAGAAAAACACAGTTTTTCAGAGAAAAATATTTTTTTAGCATGTTTTGTAAAGAACATAGGAAAAGAAATAACATTTCTGTTTTTTGTTTTTTTTCCTTTTGTGTTCTAACATTTTTCATGGATCATTGTGCCCACATACAGCTCCATCGCATCTGAGGATAGCACCGGAAGATCGGACGATAGATAGTATGATCGTGCAATTTAGATTGGAGATCACAAGGTGCAGTTGCAGATTTATAGTGGTGATTACTGAATTGGAGGATCAGCTAGGAGATCTTCATATCATAGAAGAGATAATTCATGAATTTTTAATTTTCAGTTTTATGAATTACATAGTATGTTTTTATTGCTTCCGCTGTCTCTGTGTACGTGTTTCCTATAGAATCATCATCCAGAAAGGCAACAATGCCAACCTTGATTTAGAAGATGACTCAATTGGAGAGGATTCTGTCTTAGTCTCAAATAATAATATGGGAGAACACCAAACCTAGGAAGAATAAATCAATGCTCTAATTCCAAGATTGGAGGTTGTTGTTGTTTGAAAGCATCTTGGTAGTCTGAACATGCTCCAAATCAATTTCACCTTAGGAAAAAAGAGTAATGAAAGTCGCTCACAAAATATGAAGTGGTTTTGGAAGGGGGAAGCAAGAACTAGTGAGCACTTGCATAAATCTACAGTGTCCAGCATCGGCGGATGAAGGGGAGTGTAGTGCGTTGGATGGGATGAGGAAGGATTTTTTTATGGCTGAAGAGACGGACTAACACAAGTCCCCCCATATACATGAATGTGTTGTCATGGAACTGCTGGATTGGGTAGAGTTGAAGTGTTCAATTGTCTTTGGGATATGATAAGAAAATTCAATCCCCCATATGCTTTCTTATTTGAAATAAAAGGAGATTTCTACAAATTTAAATCTCTTCATAGAAAGTTAGGTCTATGATTGTTTTGAAATGGTTGATTCCCATGTTTTTGCTAGAAGTTTAATAATCTTATGGAAAGAGGAAATACATTATCTATTTATTGGGAATCTAATAATGTCATTTATTGTACAGCTAAGAATCTTGATAGTCAGAAGGCCTATAGACTATATAGGTGTTATGGTTCTACTCGTTATAAAGACAAAAGAGTTTCTTGGGAAGTTTAGAAAATACAATGTTGCTAGAAAAAATTTAGTGGCTTCCGTTTATATATTCAAGTGAAATTGTGGATAATTTAGAAAAATTCGGGGGAAGAGACATTTACGGGAAAAGGCTTTTCCTAAAAACTTTTATCCAACTCTAGATTAGGATTTATAAGAAAAAGATTCATCTGGGTTAACTATTAAGAAAGATATACCCTTATTAAAGAATGTCTTGATTGAGCAGTTGCCCATCACTCTTGGATTCAAAGGTTTTAGGATGCATTGGTCAAGCATTTGGAGTTTAAGGAATTAGATCACTCTCATATCCTCATTAGCACAATTGGGATTGTTGACAAACAAAACAAACTTTTCAAGTTCTTAAAAGCTTGAGTTATTGATTGAAGTTGATAAAATCATACCTGGGCTTCGAGGAAATTTCATTGAAAATTTTTATAAAAATTTTGGAGATTAAAAAAATATCCAATGCCCACAGCAAATTTCATTGGATTTCCTACAACAACAATATAATTCCAAAATACAATAATTATCAAGATGTATATAATATTTAATATAAAAATATAGATTGGTACTGACTGGGTTAATTTCATAGCAATCTAAATTGTTTATACAAATTTGAAAAATATCACACTGTTCTTTAATTTTAACAGTTGTTAGTTAAAAAAATTTATTTTTCCTATATGACATTTAAAATGACCCTTTTTCCCTTAAATTTTATTAAATATTTATATAGAAATTAAAATGATAAAATTACAATAAAACTCATTTAAATTTAAAGATACAAAATTTATAAAATAAAAAATAAAAATAAAAATAATTTTATTAATTTTTATCTCTTTCTCTTTTTCTCTCGTCTCTTTCTCACGGCCTCTCTCGTTTCCTCACTGTTCCTCTCTCTTCATTGATTGTCTCTTTCTCTCTTGACATAAATAATCTAAAACTACAACAAAGAAAGATGTAGGACTCCAACAACTAAATAATGACAAATAAATTACAAATAAAAAACCACACATTATAACACAGATTGCATCATATAGTATTGCAATTACAAAATTTTCCCCAGAAAATCATGCATTCCAATTCCACTATTATACTAACATATTTAAACTCAAAACCAATATATATATATATATATATATAAAGCAATAAATTTATCTACATGTGATAATCATACACAAACGCAATGTTTACATGTGTGTGTGTTTATAAAGCGAGAAAGATAAGTCAAAACTATTAATCTCATTAACATTTGATTCATTGGTATGTGCACATTATCAAATCTCACAACCTCATTGTCCATAGTGTTGAACATTTTATTGCTTAATCTGTTAAAATAACACATAAATATTAAAATCCATAACTTTTCATCGAAAATATGTGATGATTTTTCTTTTTTCCATTTTCCTTTTATAGTGAGTTCCAAATTCGAAATTTAGATTATACATAAATAGAATAGAAATGACAAATTAAAATAGCTTTCTCTTCACATAGATTTTTTTAAAAGAATAATAATAGTAAAAATTAGACTACCTATTTAACCTCGCAACCTTTTTTTTTTTTTTTTTTTTTTTATAGTCAATTAAAGGTAGTTTTTAAAGAAAGAAAAATGTGTGGTACACCTTTCACAAAAATATGTAAAATAAAAGGTGTCTTTACTTTTGTCTTTTCTTTATATCTGTGTGTAAATTCTTCAATGAATTTCAAACACCAATAATTATAAATTATTAATTAGAAAATTAAATATAATAAAATTAAAATAATATAAAACGTAGAAGCGTGGGGCATGTCCAAAACAAGAATCTTTACAGCATGGGCCATGTGATTTTTCAATGCTTCTGGGGCGCAAGTGGGTGTTGGTAGGTACTCGTGACGCATTAGAACCTCTACGAATCAGAAATATACACGTCAAACAGGCGTTGATAGGAACTTGCTATAAATTACTTTCGGACCCCCAACTTCTGTGGACCCGACTCCGAGTTTCATCACTCTTTTTTCTCTCAGTTGCACTTTCTCGTAAAGTTCTTCCCTGAGTTTCTGGCTTCCCAAAACTTGTTTACAATTCGAAACATACACAAAGCTCGGAGAATAATGGCTTTATCACACCCGAAACTTGAGCTTCGGCCGCTCGGCAACACGGGTCTCAAGCTCAGCGCTGTGGGCTTCGGTGCCTCTCCTCTTGGCAATGTCTTTGGGGCCGTCACTGAAGAAGTCGCAAATGCCTCAGTTCGCGAAGCATTTCGCATGGGCATCAACTTGTTCGACACCTCTCCGTATGTAATTCTGTCTATGCGAGTGTAGTTTTGTGAATTTGTTGGAAAGGAAAGGGATTTAATTCTTTTAAGCCATTCTGTATGTGATTTTTATGTCCTGAAGTTTTGATTTTTCTCTTACTTGACACTTTTGCTAAGAAATCAAAGCTTTTAAAATTTATGTTTTTATCATTTGTAACACTCTGGTAAAGAACTGTTTAATGTAACGGAGGCTGATTGTACCCATTAAGTTTAAAATGCAGTTGTCATGCTCCCTTTGGTTTTGTAGAGACAAAGAAAAATGTTAGTTATGATTAGTAGATTGCATAATCTGGGTTGCTAAGAAAAGGTTCGCATAGAGCAGAGTAACGTTTTGAATCTCCGATCTCTAGACCTTCCTTTCCTGTGTGGTTGCTTGGAAAATGTTAAATAGAAAACAAAATGGTGAAGTGTATGTGTAAATATGTTGTTACTTAAACCATATAGATAAAATATCATCGCCTGTCTCCTCTAGCACAGCGCTTTTTTCTTTGAACACACCTTTTTGACTGATGTTGAACTCATTTACTACTCACCCTCATTTCTCTTTTATTTGCTCATACACCATTGGTTGCTTGTGCTTGCCAGATATCAGCAGCTTAATTCGTGTGTATTTCTATTGATGCACTGCTGTAGTTTTACTTTGCATTCTTTTCCATCTTGTTTTCCTATATTAAGGTATTATGGAGGGACTTTGTCAGAGAAGGTTCTAGGTAAGGCACTAAAAGCTCTAGGTGTTCCAAGAAATGAGTATGTTGTGTCGACGAAGTGTGGCCGGTATGTTGAAGGTTTTGATTTCAGTGCCGATAGAGTGACTAGGAGCATTGATGAGAGCTTGGAAAGGTTACAGCTAGATTATGTTGATATACTGCAATGTCATGACATTGAATTTGGCAATCTAGATCAGGTACTTAAGTATTTCTTATCTTTAGTCTCTCATTTATGTAGCTTTAGTTGTATTTAAAAGTTTTATTGTGGAATTACATTCTGTAGTGCTGTTTGATGTTTATCTTAATGGATTCTAATTCAATGTTGTGTAATTGTCAATCTTGGTTTCTCTGTTTTTTTATTGTTTTTCCTCTCTTCTTTGTAAACAGATTGTCAATGAGACAATCCCTGCTCTTCAAAAGTTGAAGGATGCTGGGAAGATACGTTTCATTGGTATCACTGGGCTTCCATTGCGAATTTTTACATATGTTCTTGATCGGGTGCCACCTGGGACAGTGGATGTAATTCTCTCGTATTGCCATTATAGTATTAATGATTCAACGTTGGAGGGTTTAATACCTTATCTGAAGAGCAAAGGTGTAGGTGTAATCAGTGCTTCTCCACTTGCGATGGGGCTTCTAACTGAGAGTGGTCCTCCAGAATGGCACCCAGCTTCACCTGAACTCAAGGTAGATCTATTTCACCTTTCGGTCGGTGAACTTCTCACTTTCTGTCTCCGACTCTAAAAAGGTTATAATGTCTTCTTGGTAGTGTCAAAGATAGAGTCTATTAAGTTTGTGCTTTTGAGTGCATTGGTTAAACTCTTATCTTTCATATTTCCTGAATGGAAGAATCTCTATGAAATAATGACTAATGATGTCAATGGCCTCCAAAAAATACCTAAATGGAAATTATAAAGCAATGAATATTTAATTGCTTTTTTCTGTTTCATTCTTCCACAGTCTTCGTGCCAAGCTGCTGCTGCCTATTGTAAAGGGAAGGGAAAGAACATCTCAAAGTTAGCCATGCAATACAGCTTGTCAAATAAAGATATTTCATCAGTGCTGGTTGGCATGAATTCTGTTAGACAGGTTTAAATTCTTCACTTGCCTTCACTACCATATCTGGCACACAATGTTCAGTTTCAGGGTTTTTATTTGTTATCGTGCAAAACACATGCCATGTTTCTTTTTATCTTACCCAAGTATGGCCATTCAAAGTAAAAGACTTTCCCATAGTATAAAATGATCACCTTATTTTTGTAGACGTCTTTTATAAAATTTCTGCATTTGAGCAGGCCTGAATCTGTAAAATGATTGCTTAATTGGAAAAGTTACAACCCCCTTATCATAATTTTTGCATAAAAGAAAAATCATTCTTCTGTCTCTATGCTGCAGATCATAACATACCCTGTTCATATTTTCATAAGATTATGATAATTTTCATAATTTTATCTTGTTTTTTCGAATCAAAATCAAAATGCAAGATGGAAAGTATTTTGCCTCATCTAGAAGATTTCTAGGCACAAGTTGGGTATACTTATGTAATTATGAATGCATGTATAGCTGCATTTTATTTCTTAGTTTTCATTATATATGCAGACAAAATATTCATTTCATTTTAGTCAATTTAAAGTTATGCTGTAAACCTTTTCATAATTATTATTTTTATGAATTGTGGGGCATTATTTGTATGTGTCATGTAATATGCTTACCTCAACATTTTTGGAGTCTCTGAAAGTTGTTAATACTAATCTAATATAGAATTAGATAACTTGCTTGTTGGTGAAATTGGAACTTTATGATGTACATTGTTATTTTATTCCGAGTATTGATACTAAATTATTAGGTTTCTTCATGGAATACACACCTCAGAGTATTCCATAGAATTCATAAACTCACCCAATCCTACTAGGAAAAGACTCTGCTGTAAATAATATTGTTAGTGATAATCAGGTGGAGGAGAATGTTGCTGCTGCTTTGGAACTTGCAAATGCTGGGAAGGATGATGAAGCTCTTTCTGAGGTTAATGCAATTCTAAAACCTGTAAAGGATCAGACATGGCCTAGTGGAATATAGGTTGACAGCGTTTTGCTGCTGTGTCTTGTAATTTCTGTTGATGTATTATTAGTTGCATTCATTGGAACTTGCATACTGGGAAGGATGATGAAGCTCTTTCTGAGGTGCCCTGGTGGAATATAGGTTGACAGCGTCTTGCTGCGGTGTTCCTTTTATGTATATTATAAGTTGCATGCATTGGCCAAAGACAATAAATTAATTAAAAGAAAAGAGGCCTAATAAATTGTAATGTAATTTTCGTTATCTAAACATCCTTTTGGGGATAAATCCTAATTTTATGATATGAGTTTGGAAACATCTTTTTCAGGATAAATTCTAATTTTATGGCATATCCAAGACTGGTTTAATAAAATGAAAGGCAAGCTTTTAATTATTGAAAATAATTTTAAATTTATTTTTTTCCATATAAAATATTATTTTTAAATATTAAAATAAAAAAAGTAATCAGTTGCGTAAATTTCTTATCTATGTTATTTAGTATATTACTCAGTGGTCTAGTTATAAAAGATAATACCAACATAGTGACCTACATAAATACACTGAATAAGTATAATTCATTAGGGTGGAATAAAATGATTTATACAAATGGTCTTATGATATGGTTAAAGTTGTACATTATAGAAATTAACCAAAATCTTTTATTTCTATCACAAGGATAAATATGATTTGTTGAAGTGAAGAAATATTTATGCAATAAATTAATATTTTTGAAAAAAATTATATTTTAAAATTTTATCTATTATTACCTAACTAAAGATGAATTATTATAAATGTTATTATTGAAATAATTAAAAAAAATTTGTCAATTTGAAATGTAATAAGAAATCCATATAAATAATCAAATTAGTTTACTTTTTAAAAAATAAATATTAAACGTAGTGTAATATTTGATAATGAGATAAAAATGTTTTTGGGCATTTCTCTCCAAAAACGGGCCCTGTATATCCCTTTAGCAGAATGTTAGCTTGCATAATAAAGTATGATTTCTTCATTTATGCCCTTCCTAAGCATCAATGTTTATATAGGTATTCAATTTTCTTTAATTTTCTCAAATTTAAATTGAAAATCCTCTTTTATCGTTTATTTTAAAAATTAATCTAAGTAAATTGTTTGTCAAACATAGAGGAAGAATAAGAATGAACAGTATGTATTTTTTCGAAACATAGTAAAAAAAAATACTCTTTTGAATAGTAGCATATGAAACATCTTCATTTTGTGTAAAAACTAAAAGTATATTGGTGTTGTTCATATTACATGTGTTAGCATCACTTAAATGAAACGATGTGTTTTGGGTTATTAAGTTTGAATGGGTTTCACATGGCATAATGCCCATATGAGATAAGTAACAGATCAAGGAGGTTTCTTTTAATTAGACCACGAAAGCCTTATCCCCGAAGAGAGACATATACCCATCATCTTCTTCTTCATTGTGGATGTATGGTATTTGTGTGAATCAGTTGCAGACTTTTATCTTCATATATTTTCTTAGTTTTTTTTGGTGAGAAAGAGTGTGAGAATTTTCTAGGGAAAAATTCTCTAGAACCAAATGGTTTAATTGAGCTAAGGGTAATCAAGTTTGTGTAATTTGGTGAGAGTAAGAGAAAAAGGGAGAAACTAGTTTAATATGCTTGCATTGCAAACATTATCAATGAAATTAGTTCTCCAAGACTGGAGCTCGAGGACATAGATCATTCTGATCAAACCTCGTTAATTTTTGTGTTTATTTTTTAATTTTCTATAGATTTCTTGGTGTGATTTAGTGTTCTAATTAACTGTTATTAGAATATAAATCCACAATAGTGGTATCATTGCTATTGGGTGCTCTAATTTGGGGGTTTACAATTTTCAGTTTCTTGTTGCTCAATTGAGGATTATTATTGAGTCATGGCTACCAAGATTGAACTGGAGGTCTTTAATAGGAAACTTATTATGGAGGAAGAAGATGAGGGTTGTCTTAATCCAATAGAAAGTTGGAAAAGCTTTGAATGACTTATACCCAACTACCTGGACTGAAGACAAGAAGGAGATTGATGAAATCGCTTTCAACACGATCATTCTTCACTTGTTAGATAGTATTTTGAGGAAGGTAGATGAAGCCATGTCCATTATCGAATTGTGGAAGAAATTGGAGTTACTGTATTTGGTAAAGACTCTTCCTAACAAAATCTATTTGCTTGAAAAAATTATTTGGATTTAAAAGGGATACTACCAAAGATATGAATGCTAATCTTGATGATTTTAATCAAATATGTTTGGATTTGTCTAAGTGTGATTAAAAGTTTAGTCATGAACACTTGGCTGTGATATTGTTGAATTCTTTAATTACCTGATTCATGTCGTGAGATTAAAAATATGAAAAGGAAAGCCTAACTTATAATTAAGACTTTAAAAGATTTTTACATACTTTCTTTAATGATAGACTTTTGTAGACTTTTATTAGTTTTTGCAAACTTTATAAAAGTATGAATTACTTTAAGTGACTTTTATAAAAAATTTAATAACTTTCATAGAGTTTGAATAAACTTTTACAATTTTTTTATAAACTTTCATAGTATATATTTATACGACATATACACTATTTATAAAGTCGGGAAGACTGCATGCTGTTACAAACCTTATCAGATTCCTTTGTCGAATTCTCTTCAAGACTTGGCCTTCTCTATTAAAACTATTTGCTGAATTTCAAGACTTGGCAGGTTCTCTTGCAGCAACATAATTTCTAATTTGACTCCAAGCCGGGGCAATGGAATCAGGCAATCTTTCTCCAAGGCCTATTGCCACTTAATGTCTCTAGTTATGTGCAGTTGCCAAGGGCTGTGAAGAATGAACTGAGATTGGTGTTGCCATCATGACTTACCATATTATTATATGATAGATAAAGATAGTTTAGAGAATGAAAGTTCTTGACAGACTCAAAAGGTAACTCCCCAAAAATAGATTATGTATTTTACATCTAAATTTTGGAGTGAGGTAGGATTGGACAAATAGATAAGAAATTGATTATTGTACAAGTTAAGGCTCCATAAAGCTTGACAATTTCCAATCTCCATTGGGACTTTTCCTGTGAGAGATTTATGAGAAACATCTAGAGTTGCTAACAAAGTGTAGTTGGTTAATAAGACAAGTAGAAGTCCACCGGTGAAGTTCTGCAGAAGATTTAAAGTAGTAAGGTTGGAAAGAAGGGCAAGTGAATTTGGTTTCTGACCTTGTAAATTATTCCCTTCAAGCAAAGAGAATTCAGATGTCGAACGAAGGCAGACTATGAAGGAATATTTCCAAACAAGTTGCTATTAATAATGGCTAGGACATGAAGGCCAGTGAGATTGGAAAGGATTGGTGATAGAGGCCTTACAAGTCCACTCTCATTGTGGATGAGTTGTGATACCCGATGATGATGTTTGTCACATAAGACATCCCTTGAAGTTGCAGACATAACTTGCTTATGAATTAGTTTACCACTCTTTAGCATATTCCCAAAAAAAGTCCAACTGCATATGAGGTTAGATTGTCGAGCCTCTTTCCCGGTGCTAAGTTCACTGAGATATTCGCAAACATAAAGAATCCTAACCCCTAACTTTTGTTTTTTTTACCTCTAAAAAGTCTATGAAAGTTTTTGGAGAGGATGAAAAATAAATTTTGATGTCGAATATATATACTTCTTCCCTAAAAGTCAATAAAAATCTATAAAAGCCATTCTCTTGAAAAAATAAAGTTTAAATTGAATACCTATAAACTTTATAAACTTTTAAAAAGTCATAATTAAATACCTCAATACTTTCTAAGATTTTTTAAAAGTTTATAAAAGTTTTAATTGAATATCCTATAACTTTAAAAATATTTTAAAAGTCTTAATTAATACATCTAAACTTTTTAAATTTATAAAAGTCTATTGAAGTCTTTATTAAATACACCCCTGTTAGAACTTAAGTATGAAAATAAAACTAGAGATGAGTAACTATTTGTGAGAGGTAGAAACACAAATAAACCTTGGGTATAGAATTTTAATGGTAACATAAATAAGTTTAGATCTAAGTTCAAAACCAGAGGTAGGATGTGCTTCTACTATCATAAGGAAGGTCACTATATTAGAGATTGCTTTAAGAAAAAAAGAGAAGAAAAAGAAAGTTTTTAAAATGATGATGATGTGTTAATTGTTTCTAATGATAATGATGTGGCTAAAGTGCTAATTTTTTTCTATGAAACAAAGTAGTGTTGAATGGGTTCATGATTATGGATGCACATGTCGTATGTGTCCAAATAAGAATTGATTTCGTTTCTATAGTAAAATTGATGTCAAGTTCTTTTTTTTTTTTTTCTTTTTTGGGAATAACTTTGCTTGCCAAGTTGTTGGTATTGACAATGCTTAAATTCAACTAGATGATGACATTGTTAAAACTTCAATGGTTGTGAGACATGTCCTTGATTTAAAAAAAAAAAAAAACCTTCATATCTTTGGGTGTACTAGATGAGTCAGGCTATACATGTAAAATAAAGAAAGGCAACATGAAGATCATAAGGAGTTCTTATGTTGAAACGAGAGAAGTCAAGATAAATGGTTTGTATACTCTGATTTGTAAAACATTGGCTTCTCACAGTTTGCATGGTGAATTGGAAGAAACAATATATATGCAGTAACCTGAGGGATTTGAGGAAATTAGAAAAGAGAGTGAACTTGTGTGTTTACTTAAGAAATCATTGTATGGATTAAAGCAATTTTCAAGACAATGGTACCAAAGATTTGACACTTTTGTATTAAAATCTATTTTTCATAGGAGCTACGAGGATAATTATTTTTATTTTAAGTGTGAACAACAATAAAGCAATTTATTTACTTTTATACGTTGATGATATATTGCTGGCTAGTCTAGATTTTAAGGAAATACAGAGAGTAAAGGATGTGTTGAAGCCATAAGTTGATATGAAAGATATTGGGGAGGCTAAGAAAATTTTTGAAATCCAAGAAACAAACAAAGTTTAGTTATGAAGTTAAGTCGGACATTTAATTTACAGAAAGTTATGTCAAAGTTTTCTATTGAAAATGCTAAAAAAGTAAGTGTTCCTTTGGGAGCTCACTATAAACTTTCTATTGAACAATGTCCAACTACAGAATAAGAATTAGAGGATATGGCTAGTGTTCTATACTCAAGTGCAATTGGATTTATGATATACATTATGATTTGCACCATACTTGATCTAGATCATGCAATCAGTGTGTTAATCAAATATATATGAAATCCTGGTAGAGAACATTGGTAAGCAATGAATTGGCAGTAAAGGTTCATCAAAGGTTCATTGAATGATGGTTTGATTTATCACTCAAGTGGAGGTGAAATTGAACTGGTTGGATATGTTAACTCAAATTATGTTGGTGACAGAAACAAACGAAGGTCAACAACAACTTATGTCTTCACTTTGTGTGAGAATTCTATTAGTTGGAAGTGTCAATTACAGTAAGTGGTTACCTTATCTTCAACAAAAGGTTAGTATCTTGCAGTAATAGAGGCAGCTAAGGAAGCTTTGTGGCTTAAAGGATTGTTGCTTGAGCTTCAGGTATTGCAGCAAGATATGATTTTATACTCAGATAGCCAAAGTGCTATACACTTAAGTAAAAATCCAATGGTTAAGACACATTCAAGTTAAATATCATTTCATTAGGGAAATGATCTCATAGGGTTCTTTTAAACTAGAAAAGATCCCAATAGATATGAATCCATCTGATATGGGTACCAAGATACTTTCAGTTAGCAAGTTCAATGTGTGTAAGAACTTGATGAGTATTGTTATTGGAAAGTAGTGTGATTGATAGCTAGGAAGGTCTTTTGGAGAGCCAAGTGGAGCTGAGACATTTATTGGATTAACGTAGAGATTTGTTAGAAATTAATCCAAGTAAATGGTTTGTCAAACATAGAGGAAAAAGAAGAATGAACAGTATTTTTTTTAAACAAAAAAAAAAGAAGTAAAATATGCTCTTTTGAATTGTAGCATCTAGAACGGTGATTCACGCCCTTCATTTCGTGTAAAAAATACAAGTATGTTGGTGTTGTTCATATTATGTGTGTTAGCATTAGTTAAATGAAATGATGTGTTTTGGGTTGCTAAGTTTGATTGGGCTTCAAATGGTATAATGGCGCACATAAGGTAAGCAATAGATCAAGGAGATTTGTTTTAATTAGACTACATAAATCTTATTTTAAAGAGATACATATACCCATCATCTTCTTATTCATTGTGGCTGTGTGGTATTTGTGTGAACCAAGTATAGACTTTTCTCTTCGTATTTTTCCTTAGTTCTCTTTGGTTGGGAAAAATTCTCCAGGACCAAAAGGTATAATTGGGCTAAGGGTAATCAAGTCTGTATAACTTGTTGAGAGTAAGAAAAAGAGAGAGAAACTGGCTTAATCTGTTTATATTGCAAATATCATCAATGAAATTGGCTCTCCAAAACTAGAGTTAGAGGATGTAGATCATTCTAATTGAACCTCATTAATTGTTTGTGTTCTTCTTTAATTTTCTACAAATATCTTGATGTGATTTAGTGTTCTAATTATCTATTATTAGAATATAAATTCACAATAGTTTTTTTTCCCCAATAGTTGTAATTTAAAAAAAAACAATTTATTATGCTTTTGTTTGTATGACTAAATAAAGTTGCTACAGGAAATTGTATAATGTCACACTTACAGGTTATTATTCAGGAAATCTTTCATTAACTTATGAAGTCAATATACTAATTTCACAAGATTTAATGTGTTTATTTTAAGTAAGGTAATTAAAATGTTAAATCAAATGTATAAAAAATTCTTGTTAAACATGATCATAATGGAAATCCTAAGCTCTGATTTGTATGCTGTGTTGAAGAAGTTGCAAGAATGCTTGAGTATATTAAAGATGCTTCTTTGATTAAAAACGAATAAGAATAGTATATATTTTTATAGTTGTTAGTCTCTCTTGTATACTCAAAATTGGAGCAATGACTTTTTTTTAGTATGACATTTGCACTGCTTCACCTAATTTTCACACACTTTCCTTGATTACAAAGCTAGGCTTTCTCTTCATCCAGTGCTTGATCTTTCTGTGGCCTGATTTTAATTTGAACTAATAATGTTTTCTACACAATTAAGTAGCTTATGATCAATGACCTATCTGGGTGCTTTATAAGATGAATGATATAAGTTAGTATCTCATCCATCCACTGATGTGAGAAATGTATTTTAGGTGTCAAGTCTAACCACCCTATCAGATTGCTGCCTAATATCCATCCATTTGATGTCCTATTGTTGCCTAAATGAGCTACTGTTATTGTAGTTGTTATTTACTGCAAAGGATTGCTTGGTGTTGGTGTTGAAGGAGGTAACTGCAATAAGTCAGTTAAGTTGGTTTACATAAATTTTCAAAGCTTTTAGTGTTAGTGTTTCTAGGTTTTAGGTCAAGTTCATTCTCAGAAATTGAGTCTAGATTTTAGGGCTTCTTCAAATTTCAAGAAAATGAGTTCATCAAGGTTTGAAATGAGCATCTATAATAGCAAAAGGGTTTTTGTAAGTTGGAGGCTGACGAAACTAAATGGATAACTGATGAGAAGGCTAAGGTAGTACAGATCAAAAAAGGTAGTTCAACCTTATATTTGTATACCTTGTCGATTCTGTAATTTGTAAGGTGGATAATATGGACACCCCTATGGATCTTTGGACAAAATTAAATTCTCTATAGTCTATGGTATCTGTTCCCAACTTAGTTTTCTTAAAAGGCATGTTTAATTACAAAATGGATAGTCCTAAGAGCATCGATGAAAATAAAGATGAATTTACTATAATGAGTTTGATGTTAAAAAGAATAGATCAAGCCTTTAGTGATTCTAGTGAAGTGTGATCCTTTTAAATTCATAGCCTCCTGAATGTCAAATAGTTAAAAATGCATTGCAATATACTGAAATTGTTCTCAAACTTGATTTGATTATACATGGTATTAAAGCTCGTGAATTAAAGTTGAATGCCAATAAGAGAACTGAAAAAACTTGTATGATAAAGGTCGAATAGAAAAGAAAGAGAATGCAAATATGTTTAATCAATTTGGAATTGGTTCAAAAGGAAAGAAAAAAGAGAAAAAAGAGAAAAAAAGGAAAATGTAAACCAAAATAGGAAAGCTACTATTGTGGAAAGAAAAGCATATTAAAAAATACTATTGTGATTACATTAGAAACCGAAAACAAAAGGAGAATGCATATGTAACATTTGGTATCAAGAATGCATGCTTGTCTGAAGTTTTAACTATCTCTGCTGGTACTATTCAAAATAAATGGATATTAGATTTAGGCTAGTCATTTTATATGAGTTATAATAAAAATTGGTTTAGTAATTTTAATGAGCATGAATCTGGTGTTGTTTATGTGTGAAATAATTATACATGTACTGTTTAAGGTTTTGTGAATATTACTCTTAAGTTGCATGATGGAAAAGTTAGATGGTTAACAAATGTCATATATATACCAGACCTAAAAATAAATTTAATCTCTTTGGGTACTTTAGATGAAATTATTATAAGGCTATGAATGGATGCATGCATATTTATAAAGATGACTGCACTGTTTTGAGTGATAATGAGATGAATGAATTGTATGTTCTTAATGGTGTTTATCATTCCTCTAAAACAAAGTATGCCTTGTATTTAACCAAAACATGACAGAGTTATGGTACTTGAAGCTTGGTCATATAAGGCAGAAGGGTATGCAGATTTAAGCCAACAAGGCTTGCTTAGAAAAGGCCTTGTAACCGCACTCAAATTCTGTTTAACATGTGTTCTAGCCAAGCAACACAAGAAAAGCTTCCCAAAAAGAACTTACATGGTGAAGGCATGCCTAAACTACATGCATGTTGACCTATAGGGCCCTACCATGGTAGCTACTTATGGTAGTAACGTATATTTTCTATCCATTATTGATGATTACAGTAGAAATGTGTGAGTTTATCTATTTAAGTCTAAAGACCAAACCTTAGAGAGTTTTAAAATTAGAAAACATTTGTTGAATATCAAACTGAAAGAAAGGTGAAGTACCTTAGGACTGATAATATATCAGAGTTTTATAATACTACCTTTGATAACTTTAGTAAGGAAAGTAGAAATTTGAGACATAGGATTGTCCCCTATACTCCCCAACAAAATAGGGTAGCAGAGAGGATGAACAAGACCTTTCTTAAGAAGGTTAGATGCATATTGTTTACCCTCAGTTTACCAAAGTCATTTTAGGGTGAAATCTTGTGTTCTTCAACTTATTTGGTTAACAAAAGCCCTTGTAGTGCTATAAATTTAAAAGTCCTAAAGAAAAATTGACAAAAAGGAAGTTAAACCTGAGTTACTTTAGAATTACGAGCTATGAAGCATACTCCCATAAACTCGAGGGTAAATTGGAACTTAAGGTTCTGTAAATGTCTTATTTGGATATAAAGAAGGAACTAAGGGTTATAGGTTATGGGACAAAGATTCAGGTGGAGTTAAAGTAATTATTAGTAGAGATGTGATATTTAATGAACATATATTATCAACTAACCTTGATGCAGGTATGAGGAGTAACACATCTAGAGACCTACGTCTCATTGGTGGTGCTTAGTTTGAGATGGTGCTTAATCTTGATCAACTAGACCAGCATACTTCAATCCAAAATCAAGAACTAGAATTAGATAATGTTGATCATGAGGATCCAGAACCAATGAATCATGTTGATAATGATATTCAAGAAGATGACCCTTAATCTGAAGAGGAACAACATGAACAACCTCAGCAGAAAAACTTGAGAAATTATTAACTCTCAAAAGACAGAGCTAGAAGGACAATAACGCCTTTTACAAGACATAATTTTTCTAACTTAGTTTTTAGTGCTTTGGTTGCAGGAAATGATCTAAGGATTAGTGTACTAGTAAGCTTTGTGGAAGCAATGTAATCCAACGAAAGCCCTAAATAAAATTAAGCCATGAAGGAGGAAATGGAGTCTTTGAAAGTAAATGGGACCTGAGAGTTGGGCCCAAAACCAAAATATCAAAAGCTAGTGTAGTGTAAGTGGCTCTATAAGCTCGAAGAAGATATAAATTCTATTGATCGTGTGAAATATAAGGCTAGACTAGTAACTAAGAGATACAAACAAAGTGAGGGAATTGATTACAATAAAATATTTTCTCCTGTGGTTAAGACTATAAAAATGACATTATTTGTTATTGTGCATTATGAACTTGAGATTGAATAGTTAGATGTCAAAATTGTATTTTTACATGGAGAGTTGGATGGACATATTTATATGATTCAACCTTCTGGTTTCATTGACATTCATTATCCTAAAAATGTTTGTTTACTGAAATAGTTTTTGTATGATTTGAAACAGTCTCTTAGACAGCGGTATAAATAATTTGATGTGTTTGTGATTAGCGTCGGTTTTGTACGAAGTAAGTATGATAACTACTTCTATTTCATGCCATCTTGTGATATACCTGTTTATTTTTTTTTTTTTTGGGTGAAGGATATACCTGTTTATTTGCTATTACATGTTGGTAATAATCACTTATTAGTCACTCTAAATCCAAAATTGTTGAATTAAAAGCACTTTAAATATTGAGTTTGATATGAAGGATTTAGGATGTGCTAGAAAGATTTTGGCATGATGATTGAAAGAGATAGGAATAGAAGTAAGATGAAATTACATCAAGCTTCATATTTAAAAAAATCTATTGCTAAGTTTAATTTATTTGATTGTAAACCTATTTTGATTCCTTAGGCTGGTCATTTCATTTTGTCAAAGTCACAATGTTCTAAATTTGACTATGAATTACTTCAAATGGAGAACATACCATAAGCAAATGCTATTGGAACTGTTATGTATTTCATGATAAGCACTAAACCAGACTTGTCTTATTCTATTTCATTGCTTAGTAGATACACTTTCAAACCTGGAAAAGATCATTTAATGGTTCTTAAGCATTTTTTAAGATATATTAACAATTCATTACACACTAGTTTATATTTTGAACCAAGGCACAATACACTTGTTCTTGTAGGCTTTGTAAACTCATATTTTGTAGGAGATAGATACTTCAGAAAGTCCACCACATCATATATTTTTACTCTAAGTGGAAACTATATGAGTTGAAAGTCTCAACCTCAACCCTTGGTAGCAATCTCATCCACAGAAACTGAGTACATGGCCATGATAGATGTAGCTATTGTCTATTCAGACAGCGATAGTGCTATTCATTTTTATAAAAATTCTATGTTTCATGAGAGGACAAAGCATATAGATGCTAAATTTTATTTTGTAAGGAATCAAGTGGCAAATGTAGCTATGAAGATTCATAAGGTTTCTACAGAGGACAATTCAGTTGATATGGGAACTAAGATAACAATTGCAGCTAAGTTTAAACACTATTTGGACTTAATGTATGTCGGTGTTGGTTAAAAGGGGATACCAATAGGAGTTATGATAACAACGAAGTTGGAGCATGCTGTACTGTCTGAGGCTAAAGGAAGGATTCAGAGGTTGAAGCTTGAAGGTGGAGATTGTTATTTGTGAAGCTTCAATCTCATTTATCAAAATGCAGAGTTTGGACAGCCAAAGTTAAATGGAAACCAACTGTGTCGTTCCATTTATACTCATTGTTATGTCTTCACATGAGAAGTGATCTTGATCATTAATTCAAATCTCTAAATATGGTTTCCACTGTTGCTCCCTCAGTGCCTTTCAGTATATAGCCTAATACATTCCGCGAGATTGGTTTTTGATTAGTCGTGTCTAGGGTGGCCTCCTTCGTCTCTTTAGGATCTTCTTTTTGTTTTGGTCTTGGCTTTCACAGAAGCTTTGAGATTATTACGGTAGAACCCTGTATATTTTATTGTGAGGTGTGATCTATGCTTTGAGATTGTAAGCAGACTTTAAAATTAGTGCAATGGGTTCCTTCCTTGCTGAACCTCATAATAACAATTAAACGTGAAAACTAGAGGTGGATCAAAATTATTTTAACATTTTGGTGGATCCTGAATCAAAATCTCAACATTTATATTGCGTTGAATGCATCAACTTGTAAGATTAAGTTTATGAAGCTCATCACATGCATGATTAATTACCTTTAATGGCATTCTGTTAATTTTGTCCAACACAATTCTCTCCGATGATGATATCAGTGTGCAAGAAGATAATGTTGGACCAATCAATAGTTGCAATGTGGAAGTCAAAGATGATTGGCAATTTTACAGGTTAGTCTTGTTCCCATTTGATTATAGATAATTCATATCCATACTATTAATAGGAAACAGTATTTAACATGGCAATGTTGCTTACATTATATATATATATATATATTTATATAAATTTTATTACAAGAGACTCTGGATTCTTATGTGGAACTGGTTTAGCTTTAAATACATTTGCGACATAATGGTAAAACTCCTTGCAGAGGTTAAGAAACAAGCTGTTCATACCATTCAAGATATCAAATCTCACGCTTGACAGAAATCTCAAATCAGTCAAAATTGCATTAATTTGTAGTTGAACAGTGGTTATCTCAACATTGCGACATCCTTCTCCTCCCTCATGACTAATTGTAGGTTTTTTGAAACTAAAAACACAGCAAGAACGTAGGAAAAAATTTTCTGGGAAAAAGTACACTTTCAGATTTCATTAAGTTTTAATATAAAGACACAAAAACAGAAAGTTCTGATGCAACTATTCCTATCTAATGCAGCAGATAGCCATATATTTTCCTTACAAGTTAGATATAGCCATATATTTTCCTTACAAGTTAGATACATCATTCACCTAATCCATGACATCAAAATACATCATTACAATCCTAATCTTATACATAGTTATGGCTGAAAAATACAGAAACTAAATATGAAAAATTAAAAGTTTAATCCAGGTTGTAATCTAACAGCAAAAGTGTCATTGTTGGAACCTGTGTGATATTTTTCTTGTGAAGAGTTTATTTTTTTGTGGTTTTTAATTTTTAGGATTTATCTTTTTAATTTTTTTAATTTTTTTAGATAGTTTAATTAAATAGGACTTTGTTTCCTATTAGATTTAGGAGGTCTTTCTATTAGGTTTAGGAGGTATTTCCTCTATAAATACTATGTAATTATTACAAGACCTATATGTAGCTGCATATTTTTTCTTCTTTTTTCAACGCTACACATATTTTTTTTTCTTTTTTCAACGCTATACTAGCATGATATTTTTTTCTTCTTTTTTCAACGCTGTACTAGCATGTTATTTTGTTAGCAGCTTATTTTTTCTTATTCAAGTTTTTTCAATAAAATATTTTTTCTATTCTCTCATATTTTTTTTCTTTTTTATTCTATTTTTTCCTTCTCTCATAGTTTATCGTAATTATGAGGTTTATCTTTTTTCTTCCGCAATACTCTTTTTTCCTTTTTTCAACAGTCATTGCACAACACTAATTTAATCTACTAGCTAGTACTTCCACAAAGGCTTTGTGGCTACCTTGGGGTTTGAGTTTGATCATTCACAGGATCAGAACCAAACTCTTTATTTCTGATAAAAATCTTTGTGGAGAATAGCATGTTGGACCAAATTACTTGTGACGAAAGCAACCCTCATTTGGTTTCAACTGAGTCAAAATTGTGGTACTGAAATGTATAGTATTTTCCTTTTTTTTCATTCACGTAGGTGAGTGAGATTGACGAAGACGTCTTCTGTGTAGGGAATGGTGAGACCGCTCATGTTATGGTCGTAGCTGAAATCCTCTTCAGCTTGACTTAGCAAATCCTGAAATGAAGGCCGGTTCAAGTATGAGACTGGAATCAGGAACCACTCCTTTTGGTTTTCTCCAACATAAACAGCACAATAGCCCTTTGGAACATCTACTGCAGCAGACCTTTGAAATAATTGTTTAACACGAAGAGCACCAGGCAAACGAAAACCCATGGTCGTAGAAACAAGGAGAAGACAATACAAAAAAGCAATTTAAAGGACTTGACAGAGGAACTAGGTAGTGAATTGAAAGTTTTTTGAAGTTGAGAGTGTGAAGACTACGTGAATATGCTCATCAACTCAAAATCATATATATATATATATATATATATATATATATGGATATAATTGGAATATTGGGATGGGCCTTGTATGAAACATACCCACCAGGAATCACACAGAGTTGTCTTCCATACGTGAAAAAGAAATATTATTTCTACCTTCATCTTGGGGCTAACAGCCTACAATCGAAGGACACCACTTTAGATAAGAGATTAGGGCTACCAAAAACTCTCTCATTTAGCAAAGCAATTATCTGACCCCAGCCATGGAGGAATAACTAGGCAGATCATGTGCACGGTCAGTAACCTGCAGGGCTCTCTAAAACGTTAAAACTTTTCTTATGGCAGAGTGAGAAACAAATTGGCATCAGGGCACAATACAGTATATAAAAGTGAACGTAGTTTTCAAAGTTTGATCTGAGTAATGTGTGGGGCAGTGTGGAATAATTTTTCCTTTTTCTTAAAGCATTTTTGGTTAAATTGAGGAGCACATGCATTATCAACCTTTACAGTTCACATGGTTGTCAATTCCATGAAAAAGCTTTTCTCTTGACTATGTTTTGTGATTAGCTTAATCTCCTTCCTAATAATATTAGCTTTTGGGTTTGATAATTCAGACCTAGTCTGTTTGACTTGTCTTGGATAATTCAGTACATGTCCAATTTCTCCAACATAAGTAGCAAATTGGCCTTCTGATAAAAGAATGGCTTTAAGAATTTTCTTAGCGTTAACATCATTGGTGAGCAGAAATCCACAACATATAAAAGTAATTCTGCAGAATTATAGGTTAGAAAAGATGAATAGGCAATGTTTAGGAATATAAGAGCAGCTCTGACTGTTGGTTGGCTGCCTTTGGTATAAATGTACAGAGAGAGGAAGCATAAGCATTATATGCTCAGTATATATAACCTCAAATTGAGAGACAACACCAAATGGGGTATGCTACGAATACCAAGTTAATTTTACAACATATATAGTGAGGAATCACATGGTTTGCCAGCTATTTCCCTACCATTTGATTAAACTTTATAACTTGGTACTTACCGCTTGCTTTGTTGTCCTAAAAAAATTTATATCATGGCCCATCGTCAACTTGTGAATAACAAATTGCCATAGCCATCCTGACTGAAACAACACATTACACACATTTTGGATTGAAGATTCATTAATAGAGACTAATAATGATCAAACCATGAAATGTGTGATTTTTTTCGACGAAGACCAAGTCCGAAGTTGTATGATATGAGGAATTTAAACGAAGGATAGGTTGATGGGAAGCAGAGAACCAACGTAGAAGATAAATATAAGCTCACAATAATGTTTAACATACATAAGTTGACTTGGAAATAAGAAATAAAAGAAACGTATATGGTTTTTGGTAGATGGGGTTTTAATGTTCTTTATAAATTGGTCAATTTTGACATTCCATTTGATACATCAGACATGAAAGGTAGACAAACTTGAAGTTCACTCAATTAAGTGTGGAAAGCTTTTGGACCTAGGCAGACCACTAAATTTGACCAAAAAAAAATACGAGAATTGGCAAGGCAATGTAAGTATGCTCCATTAATACAGATTGACTAAAAAATTTCTAATTAAGAATCTGTATGAAGACAATCATAATTGTGGCGTTCTAGCGTGGTTTCCTCTTCCACTATCTCATTAATATTTTCCATCTCTAGCTATCTATGCAAGGACTTATATAAATTGAACTTGAGGAATTCAATTTCTCATCCTCCTCCTACACTATTTTCTTTTGTTCGTCATAACACGAAAAAACCATGTTTGTCAAATTGCTATCTATTATCCGAAGATCCATTGTGATTTCTAGATCGAGTGTGTCAAAAACGAATGTCCCCAAGGGTCACTTTGCTATTTATGTTGGGGAGGAAGAGAAAAAGAGACAAATAGTGCCTATCTCGTATTTGAACAACCAATGGTTCCGAGACTTGCTGAGTTGCGCTGAGGAAGAATTTGGATACAACCCTCCACTGGGTAGCCTAACTATTCCATGCACAGAAAAGGCCTTCCTTAATCTTATGAGTTCTCATTAATTTGCGTATATGAATTGTGATGATTATATATGAACAAATTTTTATGGTGAAGAGTAGAGAATCACCTTGTATACACATTGTTTATATTCTTTTGTACTGAAAATATAATTCAAAACAAATTCTTCAATCTCATAGTTTGATAGTACTGCTTCTTATATAATTATGGATATGCATGAGTTGATATGGCTTTAGGGTTTAATAATTCTGAGCTTCAGGTGTGATTCATTTCATGCTGCATAATCTAAAAGGCTACGTACATAACTGTTATAGGATGAATCTTTTCTGGAATATTATAGGAACAAATCACTAAAGTACCCTTATGTCCTAGTTCAATGAATAAGAGAAAACGCTTGCATGACTTATCGACAAAGTAGTAGAAGAACCAAAATTAAGCTTGATGTAGAATGTTTGTTATTTACAAATTGATCAGGACCACAACAAAGAGCCTCTTTTGGGTTCTTCCAGCCGCAAAAAAAAGAGGAGAACAATCATTGTTTTTCCCACTTTATCATCTAGCAAGAAAGAACTCAATATATGTGGAAGTACTTGAACAATGGGTGGTTTTAAAGGAAGTAGTTGAAGAATTAATTTGTGGTCTTTGTCCTTTCCAAATTATAAATTCCTTCAATTTTATCTCTACTTCTCTCTGTTTAAGCATTGGACACTGCAGATAGCTAATAGATGATATTTCTTCAGATTGGCTTAGCCTAGAAAAGTCCAATACTCCATTGGTTCTCACATCAGTAGTTAGAAGACAAATACACACACAGGCACATAATCAACTGTTCAAATTGGTCATAGGGGGTCCGTGACTGAGTCAAAGATACCAAATTAATGATTTAGCCAAACCTAAAACAGTGGACCTTAGATTCGAGAGACCCTGTTTTGGATAACTGCTGGGGGCTACAATCATCAAAAGGCAGAATAATAGGCTGGTCGTCCACAAAACGAAAAAAAGTCATTGAATATCCCCAAGTCCAAATTCAATGCTTCTTTGAATAAGCAAAGTGAAATCAAACATATCATCCCCCTTTAATTGATCCAGGCCTCTAATGACAAAAAAAAAAAAAAAAAAAGAAAAAGAATGCTTTATTAATTGATGCATTCTACAGAGACAACAATTGATTTCCTTCCAAGTTGCACTAGTCCTTATTTGGTTCCTAAAGATGGTAGGACACACACTTGTCCTACAACTTACCAGGCAACACCACGTGAATCTTCAAGAAGTCCTTCACCTGACATGTCCCTCAACATTCTAATTCACTGATAGCTTTCTCTCATACACACTTCACATTCCTAACCATTTTTTAAGGTTCGTCAATGTCTGTCTATAAGTATGTGGGTACTTATAAATGCCAATTCAAGCCACTAATTCTCTCACAGATCACAATCCTACATACCCATTATTGTTCTTTTTTATCATATTTTTCTGAAGTGGATATGGGTATGAGATTGATGGGGATACCTCATGCAAAACACAAACTCCAGAGAAGTCTATCAGCAAGATATGCAACACTGCTTGCTAATGCTAACATTGCAGCCTCTAGCAGCAACAACGTTGATGTTCCAAAGGGACATTTCGTTGTTTATGTTGGAGAAACACAGAAGAAGATGAGATTTGTGATTCCAATATCTTATTTGAATCACCCTTTGTTCCAAGACTTGTTGAATCAAGCCGAGGAAGAGTTCGGATTCGATCATCCAACAGGAGGTCTCACAATTCCATGCAATGAAGCCTATTTCATCAGTCTAACTTCAGCTCTGAATTACTCATGATAAATGGCAGAGTTTTCTTCATGACATTGGATTAAGTATTATTCATTAATCTTGGACTATTAATTGGTCCTCAGCTCCCTTTATTTTGTTAAAATTAATTGATCATCCTTATTGAAACTAATCAAAAGGATTGAGTCAAATAATTAAGCCAGTGATCACAGTCAATCCATTTTTGTATTATATGGGTTTCTTGCCACAAAACCCTTGAAGTTATTTCTAATTATATGCATGTTTAATAAAATCCTAGTCTTGGATCACATTTCTATGACAATTTTCATACACTTGGAAATGAAAAAAATAAAAATAAAAATGAAGATGCGAAATGTTCTTGAAATTAATCAAATCTAAAGTGGCAAAAAAAGAAATAGTTTTCTTAAATTAATTAGCAAGTCCAAAATGGATCGCTTTCAATTCATAATGAAATTCATGATCAGAACAATGCACCTGGCGTACATAAATATAAATCATTGAGGGCTAGGTCGGTCTCAAATTTGTGTGTATGTGAGTAATTCTTGATTAGGGATGGCAATCGGGCGGGGTAGGGCCAAGGTGCCTCTCCCAGTGCCCTGTCTTGTAAGGAACTTTTATACCCCGTCTCCACCCCAATTTTCATTTTGGGCGGGGATTCCCAATAACAGAGTAGGGATCCCCATTCTCCGTTTTGGGCTCTATCTAATTTTTTAAAAATATTAATATTTCATATTTAAAATAAATAAAAATTTGATAATTTTTATTTATATTTTAAGAAAAAATAAAAATATAAAAGATTAAAATATATAAAATACATGTATAATATATATATATATATTAAACTATATAAAATATATATATATATTATATATATACGGGGTGGTTTCGGGACCGAGATAATAATTCCCAGCCCCGTTACCCCCAACTAAAAGGAGAATCACCGCCCTGTTTGGGATGGAACCCAAAGGGATGGGGTGGGGCGGAAGATTTTTGTCATCTCTACTTTTGACAATCATGCAGGTACAAGTGTGTTGGAAATTAGATTGGCTTAGAAAATGGTACTACGTATGTAGTCGTGGTCAGTGCTTGTTGGTGATTAGTCTGAGGGAGGCAAAAGATTGAGACTTAGGATATATTCATGAAAGTGAGTCCTGGTTAAAGGGTCGCCATTGTTTCTGTGGCACATACTCTGTGTAAAATGTGTCATATTATACCAATAATTCCATGCAAACATATAATATTATGTATAGAATACAATCAAAACCTGTTGTTACAATAATTATATTCTTTGAACTGGTTTGCGACACCGGTCACCTTTTTTTCTTTTTGTTTTATTTTGTTTTTTTTTTTGGTATTCTTTATACAAGTGTATGTAAGAAAGTCTAGCTACCTTTCTAGAAACCGGTAAGCTTGTCAAAGATTGTAGCAGCCAACAATGGATACTGTCAAAGAAGTCTGCAAATACAATTGTGAATTAGCTGTACGTTACCAACCTTAACGCCAATAAATAGAACCCTCCCCATTCATGTATTGTATTCAAAATCTCAGAGAAGATTGTATCACCAGAGAGTGAGGAACTCCAAAGACAGTTGAATTTCAGAGAGAGCCGAGTGTTTTTTAAGAGTTTTGTTTTGTTCATTCACTGTGTAATTATTCATTGTAAAATAGATTTTATTTCTCTCAAATTATTTATTATTAGTGATCAGAGAATCACAACAAGTGGTATTAGAGCTCAGGTAGAGCTGGAGAGTGTGTTTAGGAACCAGTTTGTAGAAACAGAGAGTTGTTCTCCAAGGTGGTGTTTCTCAAACAGTGGCCATTGCCAATTTTGAGCATGCCAAATGAAAGAGGGAGTCCCACCGATCGTGTCGCCGTCAACCAGAGTCGGACGCCACTGTTCACGTTCCCCCACATGCCCATAGAAGTTGGCTGTTACAGAATGCGTAAAGTGCATGCTGCTGGAGGTTGAAGACGAGCTACAGTACCGAAACATCAGGAGCCTTGTCATCTGCCACGTCAGCAACAGTAGCTAAGTCATCCCCACATTATCTGCCACATGTGCGTACACATCAACGCACACTTGTCTGCTGTGTCATCAGCCACATCACATTCCACATCAGCAATAGTGCCACGTCATCTACCATGTTAGCACCAGGTTGAAATTTCTAAAACTTGCAATTAGGTCCTTATAATTTTTTATATTTCTAATTTAGCCCCTATACTTTTGGAAATTATAATTTGACTCCTATAGTATGTGAAATTACAATTTGACCTTAAAAATTTTGAAAATTATAATTTTGCCTCAAATATTTTTAAATTCAAATTTTTGACCTAAAGGAGTCAAAACCACCATTTTCGGTCGTTTCAGACGCAACGGTGCAGTTCGTTTTGACTAGTTTAGCTCTGATTTTTTGATCAAGTCATTACAAAGTAGAAATATCAATGGAGGAGTCATTATCTGGAGCTATGATCAAGCTTACTGCAACAAACTATACACTATAGAGACCTTGGATGGAAGATCTTCTTAGTTGCAAAGATCTGTTTGATCCCCTAGAGTTGAAAGAGGAAAATCCTGACCCCATCAAAGAAGGAGAGTGAAAAAAAATGAATAGGAAAGCGATTGGTCAAATTCGTCAATGGATCGATCATAGTGTCTTCCACCATGTTGCGTAAAAGACATACACATATGTCTTCTATAAGAAGTTGGAGGACATGTTCCAGGCTAAGACTGCTCGGAATAAAGCCCTATTAATGAGGCAGTTGGTGAATTCGAAACTACAAAGTGGAACTTCAGTAGCCCAGCACACCAGTGAGTTTCAGAATCTAGTAAGTCAACTATCTACGGTGGACTTGAAGTTAGAAGATGAAGAGCAAGCCCTCCTACTACTTAGTTCTCTTCCCGACAGCTGAAAAACATTAGTAGTTTCTCTCAGTAATTCAGGCTCAAATGGCAAACTTACTATGTCAATAGTTAAGGATGTCATATTCAATAAGGAGGCTAGGAGAAAGGACGCAGGGGTTGATTAGTGACATGCCCTCGTCACAGAAAGGAGAGGAAGATGGCAAAGAGGAACTCAAGGTAGGGGGAGAGGCAAGAGCAAAAGTAGGGGCAGATCCACAGATGGAAGGAAGACAACTTATAGGTGTTACCACTATGGTTTAGAGGGGCATCTAAGGAAAAACTACAGGAAGCTGTTACAAAAGCAGAGTCAGAAAACCAATCAACCGAAGAAGAATGAAGAAGCATTGGTTACTGTTACCGGAGAGATGACATATTGTTCCACCCAAGAAGAGACATGCCTTCACATTTTTAGTCAAGATGTCGAATGGGTAGTCGACACAGTAGCATTTTACCATGTCACTTCGCATAGAGAATTCTTCAACACATACAAAGCTGGAGACTTCGATACTGTGAAGATGAGAAATACCAGTTCTGCAAAGATTGTGGGAATTGGTGATGTTCAGATCAAAACAAGTGTAGGGTGTACGGTTACTCTAAGGATGTCCGTCATGTTCCAGATCTTCAGTTTAATCTACTTTTGGGAATAATTTTTAACAAGGAAGGCTACGACAACCACTTTAGTAAAGGCACATGGAAAATGACGAAAGGTGTCATAGTTGTCACTCGAGGACATATTTATGGAATTCTATATAAAACTCATGTGAAGATATGCACAGACAGCCTCAATATCGTAGAAGGAGAGGCGTCTCAAAATTTATGGCACTAGAGACTCGGTCACATGAGAGAGAAAGATTTGGAAACCTTGACAAAGAAGAAGCTTATCATTATTTCCAAGGACGCTATGCTAGATCCTTACAATTACTATCTATTTGGTAAGTAACAAAGAGTCTCGCTCAGATCCTCTTTATTGAGGAAATTAGAGTTGCTTAGTCTGGTGCACTCTGATGTTTGTGGTCCCATGGAGGTGGAATCATTAGGTAGCAATAGGTATTTTCTGACTTTCATTGATATTGCTTCTCGGAAGGTGTGGGTGTATTTTTTAAGGACAAATGACCAAGTATTGGATTACTTCAAGCTGTTTCATGCCATAGTAGAACGTGAAACAGGAAAGAAGCTAAAGTGCCTCAGATTAGGTAATGGAGGTGAGTATACTTCCAGAGAGTTCAATGCCTACTACAGTAGATTCGGCATTCAACATGAGAAGACGGTCCCGCGACACAACATAATGCCGTAGCCGAGAGAATGAACTGGACAATCATGGAAAATATTAGAGTATGATCAGTATGGCTAACCTACCAAAGCCATTATGGGGAGAAGCTGTTCATTGCCGCCTGTTATCTAATCAACAGATCACCATCAGTTCCATTGCATTTTGGAATTTTGGAGAAAGTATGGTCTGGTAAGCATCCTTCATACTCTCATTTAAGAGTATTTGGCTGTTTAGCTTTTATACATGTATCCAAGGAGCTCAGACAGAAGCTCAATGTGAGGACTACCCTATGTATCTTTATAGGATACGGAGATGAAGAATACGGAAACAGGTTATGGGATCCAAAGGCGAAGAAGGTTATTAGAAGCGGAGACGTAGTGTTCCATGAAAGCCAAAAAATAGAAGACATTGAAAAGCCCATAATGTCTTATGATTCATAAGACAATGCCCTGGATTTTGCTCCAAATAATGCACCTGCATAACCTACCATAGATAGTAATGAGGTGCATGAAGAAGTACCAAAAGCAAAACGAGGAGAAGAAGAGGAGGATATTGAGCAGGGGGAGACTCAATCCTCTCC
This sequence comes from Rhamnella rubrinervis, assembly GCA_007844105.2. NCBI lineage: Eukaryota > Viridiplantae > Streptophyta > Magnoliopsida > Rosales > Rhamnaceae > Rhamnella > Rhamnella rubrinervis. The sequence goes on along the minus strand of CM017575.2, from coordinate 6,783,302 downwards.
ACCAAAGCGTAGTACATCTCCTATAACTACCCGTTGTGGAGATCAGAACGACGTAGTATTTCATCAACTGATATTCAGAATCAGAGTATATTCTGCTTACTGAAGAGGGGGAGCCAGAGAGTTTCCAAAAAGCTGTATCTCATCAAGACAAAGAAAAGTGGTTGTTGGCAATAAAAGATGAGATGTTATCTTTGAAGAAAAACAACATGTATGAGTTGGTTGAGCATTCGAAAGAAAAGAAATTACTAAAGAATAAATGGGTGTTCAAGTTTAAGAAAGATGGCAACGGAAAGGTGGTGAAACGTAAAGCCTGATTGGTGGTTAAAGGATTTATTCAAAAGAAAGGAATTGACTTTGACGAGATATTTTCACTAGTTGTGAAGATGGCTTCAATTCGTATCATTCTTGGATTGGTAGCCAGTTTGGATTTAGAGGTTGAATAGATGGATGTAAAAATAACATTTCGTCATGGTGATTTGCATGAAAAAATTTATATGGAGCAGCTGGAAGGGTTTGAGGTTTCAGGGAAAGAAAACCTCATATGCAAGTTGAAAAAAAGCTTGTATGGTTTTAAACAAGCACCGAGACAGTGGTATAAGAAGTTTGATTCATTCATGGTGAATCAAGGCTACAAAAGGACTACTATAGATCAGTGTTTTATTTTCAGAGGACTGTTATATGTAGACGACATGTTGATGGTTGGAAAAGATGCAGTGCAGATTAGTCAACTAAAGAAGGAACTCTATAAGTCCTTTGATATGAAAGACTTAGGACCGGCTTAATAGATTTTGGGAATGCAAATAGTCTGAGACAGGAAGAAGAAAAGGTTGTGGCTATCTCAGGAGAAGTATGTTGAACGGGTGATGAAAAAATTCAACATGGATAACGTCAAACCAGTCAGCGTATCATTAGGAAATCACTTCAAGTTGAGTAAGAGTTTGTGCCCCTTATCCAGGAAAGAGATAGAGGAGATAGAATCAATCCCTTATTCTTCAGCAGTTGGAAGTCTAATACATGTTATGGTATGCACTAGGCCAAATATTGCTCATGTAGTGGGATCAGTGAGCTGATTTATTTTCAATCTTGGAAAGAAACACTGGGAAGCAGTCAAGTGCATTCTCAGGTACTTAAAGGGTATGTCGAAGACATGTCTGTGCTACGGGGGAGCCGATCCAGTCTTGGAAGGTTATACAGATTCAGATATGGCCAGAGACCTTGACAGAAGAAAGTCTACTTCAAGTTTTATTTATACTTTTGTAAAGGGAGCTGTATCATGGCAGTCAAGATTGCAGAGGTGTGTTGCTTTATCCACAACAGAAGCAGAGTACATTGCCATAGCAGGAGCAAAAGAAATGTTATGGTTAAAGTGGTTTCTTAAAGAACTAGGCTTCAAGCAGAAAGAGTACAAGGTGCATTGTGATAGCCAAAGTGCTCTAGACTTGAGCAAAAATTTTATTTATCATTATCGGTCAAAGCATATTGATGTTCCCTATCATTGGATACTCGAGGTGATGGATCAACAACTGTTGAAATTAGTGAAGATACATACAAAGAAGAATCCAGCAGACATGTTGACAAAAGTGGTTACTTAGGAAAATTTAGAGTTATGCAGAGACATAACTGGAATAGATGGCATGTGATTATCAGCTTTGAATGTGGTTGGGGGGGGAGAATTGTAAGAAAGTCTAGTCACACTTCTAGAAACCTACTAGCTTGTCAAAAATTGCTGCAGTCAATAATGGATACTGTCAAAGAAGTCTGCAAATACAGCTGTGAATTAGCTGTATGTTACCAACCTTAATGCCTATAAATAGAACCCTCCCCAATCATGTATTGTATCCAAAATCTCATAGAAGATTGTATCACCAAAGAGTGAGGAACTCCAGAGAGAGTTGAGTTTAAGACAGAGCTCCAGCGAGAGAGCCAAGTGTTTTTTGAGAGTTTTATTTTGTTCATTCACTATGTAATTATTCATTGTGAAATAGATTTTATTTCTCTCAAATTATTTATTATTAGTGATCAGAGAATCACAACAGTGTATACTATACACGTGGATCAACCACACCAAAAACCTTATCCTAAAATAAGTTTTAATGGTCAGTCTCGTTTTATGTAATTAATGATAAATATGCGCACTTTCAGGTTTCAAGTAATAATTCCAAATTAAAATATATTCAATGTGAATGTTCTATTAATTAATTTATAACTTTTTTGGTTTAACATTCTCCGAGTTTCTTACATTTGGAAAATCATATGCCATCTATTATTATAATCTCTACATGAAATTCCTAAATTGACTAACTAAATTATTATGTTGAAGAGGGAGGTGCAGTATAATGCAACAAGGGATAAAATCCAAAGATATTTATTTTTCATATACAAGCTTAAAAAATCAACTATATACATTTGTGAAAATTAAGAAATTTAAGCTATGAGAATGTTATTCTAATTTAATGAGACTCATATTTAAATGAAAATAGTTATCAAATGCATGCAAGTCAAAATTTAAGAGCTAGTATATGTTAAAAACAATAACTTTTCTAGTATAAATTAGATATTTTTTTTATTTTTTAAAAACTGTTAATAATGTTTTTAATATATATAAGATATATGCAATGCACTACTTGCTCCAATATGACAATGTTTCGTTTTACCAATATATATATTCATCATAAAAACCAAAGAATATTACCAAAAAAAAAGAAAAGAAAATCATAAAACCAAAGGCTTTTTAAATAAATTTATTAAAGAAAATCTTCACAAAATTTTCAGTACTTGGAGAATATAGATCGTAATCATAATCGGTCGTTTTGGTTTGGGCTTTCAATTTAGTACTTGGAGACTCTCTTTCTTAATTGTCTATTTGAGAATATAAGTTTTAAATCTTTAACAATGGATATCCTTACAGTTTCACCAAGAAACTACCACTCACCCTCAACCTAAGTACACCCTTTCTCTCACAATAATTCACTTAAAAAATCACTCACCCAGAGATAGAAAAACAAGATGAACTAAGAGAATAAAACGGATGAAAAGTACTCTATAAACTAAAACTGAAAACCGTACCATCTAATTAAGGAAAAGACAACTATATATATACAAAATAATTGAGGAAGACAAAACGTGGACCAATTAGATTGAAGGCCAAAACCAAAACGATGTCGTGTAACTAACAAGCCCAATTAAAATTATAAAGCTTGTTAATTAGAAACGATGTCACATGAAAGAATGACCATCTCATAAGTGTAGCTTTCGCACCCGCAAAATGGTGTATTTTTCTATTGTTACACGAGCACTATTTTAAATAAGGATGCATTTGCTTGGTGCGAAAATTATTCCAAATGGCATGAAAGACTGTTTTCTGAAAAACATTATTTCTTCTTCCTCTGTACATGATTCTTCCTCATTAACTGCTTGTTTGATATTGAATTATTTCTGAATTATTTCCAATAATTCTCCACCTAATTCAATGTCAAACTGGATGGAGGTTCTTCAAGAATCTTCCCAGTTATCCATCACTTGACCAATACCAATCTTAAGTAAGTTCTTACAAGTGTTGTACTTGCTTACTGGTAAAAACTTTTATTCCCATATCTGATGGATTTAACTCTGTAGGAACCTTTTCTAACTTAAAAGCATCTTGTGTAATCATATCTCTCTAATGAATTGATACTTGACTTGTATAGGCTTCAATCTCTTATGAAAACTTGAATTTTTACACAGGTGCTTTGCACTTTGATTGTCAAAATAAAGCACCACTTCTTGTTGTAAAGCCTTCAACTCATGTGGTAACCCTTTAAGCCAAATTGCTTCCTTAGCTGCTTCAGTACCTGCTATGTGATCAGCCTCTGTAGCTGATTCCCTACTGTTATAGCATGAGTCTATTCAATTTAGTTTTTTATTCTTCATCAGATTGAACTAGTGTCACATGACTTTGATAAGAAATTTCTCTTTCATCATCAGAATCATTCACCTCTATGTTTTCATCTTGGCTATACTCCACCTCAATTTGGAATTCATTTGTGCTTGTTGTACTTTTAGTACGTGCATGAATTCCATTCATACATGGCATATAATGAAATTTTTATTAAATATAACATCACAACTAATTATCACTTTAAAACTGCTGCTTTTTACATCTTCTAGAAAACCAATAAAAACACATTTAGTAGATCTTGATTCTAATTTCCCTTCATTTTGGTGAGCATAAGTTGTACAACTAAAAAATCTAAACTTGCTATAATCAGGCATTTTTTTAAAATCAAACAAACTCAGGTGGTTTGAAATCAGTCACTGTACAAGGTAATAAATTCACCAAATTTGTTGTTGTCATAACAACTTCACCTTAAAAAATATTTGGCACATCATGTGACACAAGCATGCACCTTACCTTATTCAATAAGGTTCTATTCGTCCTTTCATGAATACTATTTTGCTGAGGGGTATGACTCACAATTTTATGTCTTACTATTTTATATTCTTCACAAAAGTGATTAAACTCATAATTGTAAAATTCAATGTCATTATCAGTTCTAATTGCTTTTACCCTTTTATTTGTTTGATTTTCAACTAATGAAAGTCAAAACTTAAATTTGATAAAAGTATTATTTTTCTGTTTCAGTAAATAGACATAAACTTTTCTTGAATAGTCATCAACTATAGACATGAAATATTTATTTTCACCTTGTGTTTGGACTTTCGCAAGACTCCACAGATCGATATGAACATAACCCAAAATATTGTGTGCTTAATGTTTGCTCAAGTTAAAACTAAGTTCATGTTACATACCTAAAATGCAATTTTCACAAAATTAATTTGACTCACTTGATCTTGGCCAAACACTTTCTACTTATGAAGATAATAAATTCCCTTTTGACTTATATGGCCTAATCTTTTGTGTCATAATATGGTCTGACCTCTTGTTTCCTTTGCAACCACATAAGCAACATGAGGGGTTTCAATTGTCTTACCAAGTAAGACATAAAGACCATTTTTCTTTATTCTTCTCATAACAACAAATAATCCCCTGGTTATTTTCATGTTACCATTTTCCATTTTGCATGTGTAACATGCATGGTCAAGCATTCCTAATGAGATTAAATTTCTTTTTAGTACATGTCTAAAAAGCAAGTATATGTCTAAAATCAATAACGATTCTAACAGTCCTATCATCTAATTTAATATGTACATTTCCAATGCCTATTACTTGGCAAGACATAGTATCACCCAATAATACTTGACCACAATCAATTTTTTAATATGAAGTGAACCAATCTTGATTGAGGCACATATGAAATGTATAACCTAAGTCAAAAACCCATTCTAGACTATTTTTCCTACTATGACTGCCAATACTCTAGTAGTCTCACTATCTGTTGGTCTCCATCATTTTGAGACACATTCTGTGATCTCTCTTTATTTTCCCTCGTCCTTTTATAGCAGTCTCTTATGTCTTGCCAAGTAATAGGTATTGAAAATTTTTGTTTGACTTATTCCCCTAGCCATTAAGCCTTCACCTTTGTCTTTAGACTCACTATTCAACTCTAAGTCTCTGGACTTAGAAGCACTAACCACCATATTAGTTGTCAAAGAGTCTTTACTATGTTTTATGCCATTCTTAACTTCTCTAAAAGAGTTAGGAAAGAAATTTAACAAAATGACAGCAAAATGATTGTCTGAAAATTTTTCATCAAAATTTGTAAGGCTCAAGCAAATCTTATTAAATTCATCAAGATTTGTGTTTTAGTCTTTAGTAGCATCCATTTTAAAACCAAAAAATTGTTTAAGAAGTATAATTCAGTTTGGAAGAGATTTTACTAAATACAATACCTCAAGCTAATTCCACAACTCCTCTATGGTTTTCATTCCATCCACTTTCCTTAACACATTGTCTGACATGTGTAAGATGATGGTACTGAAAGCAGTTTCATCCATCTCATTCTTTTTGTCATCAGACGTGGTTGCTACATAGGATTTGTATATTTCCTTAGCCACTTTCATTTGAACGAGCATTACACACATCTTCTTCTTTGATAAGATGAAGTCACCTTTACCATTGATGATCTCCACCTCAGCCTTTGTAGCCATCATTGCTAGAGAGAAATCAAACCAGTTAATTCAAGAAAAATTGAATCATGATTGACTGCAAACCTAAAGATTGCTTTGTTACCAAATGTTAAGAAAATTAATACGATAAACACATAGTTTAATCACTCACACACAATAAACACATGGTTTATAAAAGTTCGATAATTGCCCACATCTACTTTAGCTCCAATTCTTTTATTAATTGTCTATTTCAAAATACAAGTTTTAAATCTTTAATAATGACTACACTTATAGTTTTACCAAGAAATTGCCACTCATCCTCAGCCCAAGTACACATTTTTTCTCACAATAATTTTCACTTAAAAAATCACTCACCTAGAGAGAAAAAACCAAGATGAACTAAAAGAATCACACCACTAAAAAGCACTCTGTCAACTGAAGCCATAGTGACATGGCTTTCAAACTCCCTGTGAGATTGTATAGATCTGAGTTTGAACCCTACACGATTGTAGGTCGGCCCTGTAATTTTGGAGGAACTCCATTTAGCTTACCATTTGACAGGGCGTAATCTAAAAATTACGTATGTAGATTGTAGACCTGTAGAATGGTCGGTCCTCTCTACTGTTTTGAAGAGTGATTATAAAAAATTCAAATCCCTGTAAAACGGCAGGTCTGCCCTACCTTTTTGCAAGTCTATGTTTACTTTTCAGGGCTACTTGTGATAAAATACAAAGACTTGAAAAATGGTAGGTCACACCTGTGAGATTACAGGGCCAAGATTACATTATTTGCTCTCGGAAATTTAGACCTGGAAGGAGACCGATTGGACCTACTATTTGGCAGGTATGTGTTAAGTGTTATGGACTAGGGAAAGGACCGGCCAAATGGTAGGTCCGACCTACCAAATGGCCAGTCCTTACCTAGATAATTTATCACAACACAGACCTGCCAAATAGCAGGGTGGACCTGTCTCCTTGCAGGTCCAAATTACCGAGTGCAAACAATGCAATTTTGGCTCTACAATCTTACAGATCCGGCTTGTCATTTTGCAGGTCTTTACATTTTATCACAATAGCCTTGCAAACCTGCAGGTTGAACTTGCCATTTTGCAGGTCCTAAAATATACCAAACTTTATCTATTTTCCTGTAAAATGGCCGACCAAACCTGTCGTTTGGTAGGGAAACAGAGCAAATTAGATGGGGACCTATAGAATGGCCGGTCAGACCTGCAAAATGGCAGGTCTATATAGTAATGTGTTCATTCAATTTCTTTAATTTTGACTTAATATTTTAACCCATTTACCATGTCTTTAAATCAAATATTTTCACCATGATTTCAAGTTGTGAATCACCAGATGATAAAAAGTACCATGCACACCTCACAAGCAACTCCAATCTCGATCGCGCAATTGATGTTATAAAGAATAAGTTAAGCAAAGGCATAGACAATTCGCTAGCTTCATTTATTGAGAAGTTTTTTGAAATCAAGACTATTCAATTTTCTGGTGGATTCATTCACCATCTCCTGTTGCACTAAGTTGAGTGTGAGGATAAAAATGTAATGGAGTTTGAGTTCAAGAGTACTGGGGCGCAATTTGATATGAAATGTTTCGTAATGATAATAGGATTGAACTACGGTAAATTCCCCTATGATTCAAAATTGGAACATCTCTCTTACGACTTGTGGACCAAATTCTTTGGCAAATGTGGACCAATGACATAAGGCGAATTCAGTAAGGCCTTTGAGGACTTGGATTTCGATGAGGAAGAAGTTGCCGATAATGTCAAGTGCTATATATTCTACTTTCTAGAGACGGTGGTACTTGGCGGGGACAAGAAGAGATTGGTGAGGAATGAGAACTTCAATATTATACAAAATGATGATTTGTACAGTAGATATCCATGAGGTAATTTATCCTACAATGCGACCATTGCATCTTTGCGATCCAGGATTAAGCTGCGGTGGGAGGTCCTAAACTACAGTGTAAGTAGATTTCCCCTTGTATATCAAGTACGTATCATATTTAAATAGTTATAAATTAAATGTACTGCAATATATGGATTTCCCTTAGTTATTTGACTTTGTTAATTGTGTATTAGGTATGGGGTTTTGAAACCATTCCAATTGTCGCCACAATTAGACCCCATGGAAAATATCATGGGTCCTCTTGGATACCAAAGATTCTAGAGTGGTCGTGCCCATCTATTCTCCAATACAGCAAATTGACCACTTCAATATTCGACCGAAAGGACGTAAGTCTTCCATTTACCGTGATCACTTAAGCATTGCAATATGTAATTTATGTATACTAACTTTGTTTATTTTATCTTATTCGTTTTAGTATATAGTAAAAAATGAACTGCGCCCAACTAAGGAAGAACTTTAACAAACATACATGGAGACCTTCTGGCACCAACCTAGTGACAAAAAATATTATGGTCCACTGGTGTTCCGAGTTGAGGCCTCCCAATCTTAACCTGTTGTGCTTCCCTCATTTGCTTTCGAGGGTATAAAGGATGCATCTTAGTCATAATACCAACATACTTCGAGATTGGAGATGCAAATTGAGGAGATGCACAGTGAGTTGGTTAGCATCCAGACTGAGATGAGAGAGAAAATATGACAACAACGGAATGAAATTCAAAATTTATCCTCTCTTGTCTGTCAACTCGTAAATCATTTTGCACCTACGGTAATTTATATTGCTCATGTAATTTTAGTATTTACATTATGTATATTACTTTTTTAGTACATTACTAACTAAGTGATTACATGTTAGCCATTGTCCGCCGTGCCCGCCGTACCAGTTTGGAATCCATTCACGCTGATAGATCCTGTAAAGAGAGCTGCATTGTTAGCCTTCATTGACGACCCATCCACCACGGTACATCCAGGGGACTATGATGCGCTGGAGAAGAGTTTGTTTGAGTTGATTTTGGCAAATGGAGCATGGTTAGGTGATCAGGTACGTATTCAATTGTTATTTAGTTTCAATTCGTTCATTCTTTTTATGAGTAACTCTAACATGCTATCTATTTTATTTTTCAGGAAGTGGATGTCGCGCTGTACTACATCAGGAGGACGATGATAAATTCTCCTCAAATGTACGATCAGAGAGCTATTGTAATAGATTGCATGTTCTGGGTAAGAATATGACATCAGTTAATTATGCCATGTTAAGCTCATGCTACTTCCCCTGTATGATCGATAGAGTTCAATTCATGCATGATATGCAAAATATCTGAAGGAGCAATCTGAACATGGAGAGGAGGATGAGCTGTCTGACACTGCTGATTGGGAGGAGGAGCAATCGCTTTCTCCATTCCCTTATATCTATCAGTAATGAATACAAAGTCATAAATTTCACCGTATGGCTCCTTAAACTGCTGAAGAAACCAAGTGTAGGATGCCTCACTTTTTGTATTTGTAATACCAAAAGTCAAAGGGTATATTTGCTCATTACCATCTAAACAGGATGTGATAATTAATGTGCCAATATATTTTCCTTTTAAATGGTTCCCATCCACAGCTACGACTGGCCTAACATTACCGAATCTGACAATACTTTGCCCTAAAGCCATAAAGAAGTATAAAAAACGATTATCTTCATCTGTTGCAATACGAGTAATAGTGCTTAGATTCTTCATCCCCAACATGTAACACCACACTAGCAATATTTGATATGACTCCTCAGGGGTACCACTGATACTGTGAAGTGCACTTTCTCTTGCCTGCCATGCCTTATTGTACGTTATTTAGATACCTAACTCATTCTCAATGTCAGGCACAATATCTTTTGGTCTATACTGACAACCAATTTCATGGTACTTCGATTGTATATGATTTCCAATATATTTACTGCTTGTTTGGCGATGTTGTGGATGACACTGTTTGAGCTGCGAGCATGTGTATGTTTTAATGAATACCATAATTATCCAGAACTCTACATTTGAGATCCTAATTGCACGTAACCGCCATTTACAATTACCAAGCATACACTACACTTCGAACCTTTACGAACAAGATTTCTTCACCTTGAACTCAAAATTTGTGTTCAATGCATACGTAGAAAACTTCTGTTGTAACTCCTTGTTGTTTGAATATATTTGTCCAACCAAGATTTCATCATTTGAATATATCGATTGATGGTTACTTGAATTTGGTTCATTTGATAAAGTTGAAGGACGATTAACACATTTATAAATTTGAGCTAGACTTGGTTGTGACACACTTTCATTACGAACAGGATGATGCCTACCCCTATTATCATTTGAAATAGGTGTAATAGAAGAACTAACCACTGGTACAAAAGGAATGTCAACATTTGTGACATGAACAGGTGACGTAGCATTCAATTAGTTATCATCTCCCCCCGCCTCATTATACACTATTGTATCCTCGTACAACCTAATATCCTCATCGTCATATTCATGCCATTCTCCATATGTATCATTGTTGTATTCTATATCGAGTTCAGGAATATTATGAAGTCTATCGTAATCATCTATTATAGGTTCTTCTACCTTATCATGGAAATTTATTGCAAACCAATTCACTGTATTATTTTCCTCATCTTCATTTTAAGGGATTTCATCTTTTTCATTACCTCTAATTCCACTTCTGTTAACAACCACTTTATATCTTGAACAAGAAAGTCCATTGTTTCCACTCCGAGAGGAAAATGGAATCGTAAAGGCATTATCTTGTTCTCCAACTCTCAGTATATTTTTTTTCACCTCAATCTCAATAAATAATGGTGATGCATGCATTGTATCAACACGAAAATACTCTTTGAAAAAACACTTAACATCTTCATCATCTTCAATCTCAATTGGATCCAACTTGTAATTAGAGCGAACTATAAACTTCATTATGATACGAAACTCGTTGGGGTTTATGTTTGTCGCATCATATGCAATTTGTAGTAATTCATCATATGTACAATTCATTTGGATTAACTTTGCTTTCGTCCTCCCACCAACATACCCCCAATTTCCTTCACCATCAACCTTGAATCTTCCCTCAAATCGAATAACAACTACGGTGTTTTTCTCCATTATGAACCTACAAATACACAAAATCACTAAATCAAATCATTAAATCAAATCACTCAACATTACAGGTCCATCATTTTACAAGTAGGACCTGCCATTTTGTAGGTCCATCATAGAGGTATGGAATTGGACCTGCCAAATGGCTGGTCCAAGCCTTATGGCATTAGACCTACCATTTTGCAGGTCAGACCTGCCAATTGGCCGGTCCAAGCCTTATAGTATTGGACCTGTCATTTAACCGGTCCAAGCCTTATGGCATTGGACCTGCCATTTGGGCGATCCATAATGCAAGGCCCCCAGCTATACTGTAGGTCCCTATATCTCTTGTTGTATTGCATGTCTCTATACTAACCATCATCTAACATAGTTTCCCTAGTTTTTCAGTCAGATTTCATACATAGTCACTACTATAACAAATAGATCTTACCATTTAAGTGAGCTGTCTCCTCCTTCTTTAAAAAACAACAGCAAAAACAAGAAACTCTTTTCAATGAGATTTCTCCTTCTTTCAAACCAACAAAGAGGAAGGAACTAAGAGAAAAAGAAAGAACAGGTAAGAAGAAGAAATGAAAAATAAGGACAAATGAGTTTGGTTAGGTGTGGATATAATAAAATCTAGAGTATTTTCGGCAGTTTGTCTATGTTTTACAAAAGTTATGAGGTGGTGGGTATTTTTTCAATTTATATTATATAGGAGGTCATTTTTGTCAATTACCCCATAGACAAACTATCGAAAATACCCCTGATTTTTTTATATCCACACCTAACCAAACTCATTCGTTCTTCTTGTTTTCTATTTCTTTTTCTTACCTATTCTCTCTTTTCCTCTCGGTTCCTTTCTCTTTGTTGGTTCGAAAGAAGGAGAAATCTCATTGAAGAAGAGTTTCCTGTGGCATTATTATTGTTTTGCTGTTGTTTTCTAAAAAAGGAGAAGAAGACAGCTCACCTAAATGGTAAGATCTATTTGTTATAGTAGTGAGTATGTGTTAAATCTGACTGAAAAAGTAGAAAAACCATATTATGTTATATCGTGATTAGTATAAGGACATGCAATACAATGAAGGATTTAGGGACTTGCAGTATAGCCGGGTGCCCTGCATTATAGACTGGCTAAATGCCTGAGGGACCAACCAAATGGCAGGTCCAATGCCATAAGGCTTGAACCGCCATTTGGCAAGTCCAATTCTATGCCTTTATGATGGACTTGCAAAATGGCAGGTCCGACCTGCAAAATCAACAGACCTTTAATGTTTGGTGATTTGATTTAGTGATTTTGTGTATTTGTATATTCAAAATGGAGGAAAATACTATAGTTGTTATTCGATTTGAGAGAAGGTACGAGGTTGATGAAGAAAATTGGGGGTATGTTGGTAGGAGGACGAAAGCAAAGTTAATCCAAATGAAGTGTACATATGATGAACTACTACAAATTGTATATGATGCTACAAACATAAACCCCAACGAATTTGATATCATAATGAAGTTTATAGTTCGCTCTAGTTACAAGTTGGATCCAATTGAGATCGAAGGCGATGATATTTAGTGATTTTTTCAAAAAGTATTTTTGTGTTGATACAGTGCATGTATCACCATTAGTTATTGAGATTAAGGTGAAAGAAGATATACCGAGCATTGGAGAACAAGATAATGCCTTTGCGGTTTCATTTTCCTCTCGGAGTGGGAGCAATAGACTTCCTTCTTCAAGACATAAAGTGGTTATTAACAGAAGTGGAATTAAAGGCAATGAAGAAGATGAAATCCCTCAAAATGAAGGTGAGAAAATAATGCAACGGATTGGTCTAATGTAAATTTCCATGATAGGGTAGAAGAACCTACAATACATGATTACGACAGACTTTATAATATTCATGAACTGGATGTAGAATACAACAATGATATATATGGAGAATGACATGAATATGACGATGAGGATACAACAGTGTATAATGAGGCTGGGAGAGATGATAACGAATTAAATGCTATGTCACCTGTTCATGTGACGAATATTGGCATTCCTTTTGTATCAATGGTTAGTTCTCCTATTACTCCTATTTCGAATGATAATAGGGGTAGGCATCATCCTGTTCATAATGAAAGTGAGTCACAACTAAGTCAAGCTCAATTTTATCAATTTGTTAATCGTCCTTCAACTTCATCAAATGAACCAAGTTCAAGTAATCATCAACCGATATATTCAAATGATGAAATCTCAGCTGAACAAATATATTCAAACAAAAAGGAGTTGTAACATAACTTGTCTACGTATGCATTGAAGGCAAATTTCGAGTTCAAGGTGAAGAATTCTTATTTGCAAAGGTTCGAAGTGCAATGTATGCTTGATAAATGTAAATGGCGGTTACGTGCAACTAGGATCCCAAATGTAGAATTCTAGGCAATTAGGGTATTCATTAAAACACACACATGCTCGCAGCTCGTACAATGTCATCCACAACATCGCCAAACAAGTACTAAATATATTGGAAATCATATAAAATTAAAGTACTATGAAATTGGTCGTTAGTATAGACCAAAAGATATTGTGTCTGACATTGAGAATGAGTTAAGTATCCAAATAATGTACGATAATGCATGGAGGGCAAGAGAAAATTCACTTCACAGTATCAAAGGTATCCTGAGGAGTCATATCAAATATTGCCAGTGTGGTGTTATATGTTAGAAATGAAAAATTCAGGCACTATTATTCGTATTGCAACAGATGAAGATAATAGTTTTCTATATTTCTTCATGGCTTTAGGGCAAAGTATTGTCGGATTCAATAATGTTAGGCTAGTCGTAACTGTGGATGGGATCCATTTAAAAGGAAAATATATTGACACGTTAATTATCGCATCCTGTTTAGATGACAATGAGCAAATATACCCTCTGGCTTTTGGCATTGCAGATACAGTAAGTGAAGCATCCTACACTTGGTTTTTTCAACAGTTTAAGTAGGCATACGGTGAAATTCATGATCTTGTATTCATTATCGATAGACATAAGGGATTAGAGAAAGCAATTGCAATAGTTTATCCCATTGCTCATCATGGGAATTATATGTATCATCTCAGTTGCAACGTGAAACTGCATTTTGGAAAAAATAAGCATGTGCATATGGCTTTTTATCAAGTAGCGAAAACTCATTTACAACTTGATTTCGATACACATATGAGGCAATTAGAGGCCATTGACATTAGAGCGCATAGATATGTCATGAAAGCTAACCTATCAAAGTAGGCTAGAGCTTTTTTCCCAGGCAACAGATACAATATTATGACAACCAATATGCCGAGTGTATGAATGCTGTATTGAGAGAAGCTAGGGCATTACTGAATATTCTGCTACTTGAGGCCATACAGAGGTTGATGCAGGGATGGTTTTATGATCGACGGATTGAAGCGGAAGCGGTCATGACATCGATCACACCATGGCTAGAAAAATTTTTATCCAAGACATTGAACGAGTGTCGTAGATTTACAGTAACACCATTGAGCATATACAAATTTCAAGTCGGTTCATTTGAGTTGCTAACGACTGTTAACTTGGAAGAAAAAACATGTTTGTGTCGACAATTTCAATTAGATCAATATCCATGTATACATGCAATTGAGGCGTGTCGATTTCGTAATTTATCTCCTTACCTATATTGTTCAAAATACTATAGTGTTTCATCATGGAGAGCATGCTATGCAACAACAATTTACGTGTTTGATGATAGGCGTATGTGGACGGCATCACCAAACATAACTGGATAAGGCCTAAATCCTCCACTAGTTCGCCGAGCACCTGGGAGACCTAGGACTAGAAGAATTTTATCTAGAAGAGAAGAACGATTATCACGTAAATGCAGTAGATGTAGAGTATTCGGTCACAATCGGAAAACATGCACTAGTAATATTCTATTGTGATATGTGTATTTACTAAATGTCTGAAAACTATGCTAGTGAATCACTTTTACAGTTTTGTTTATAAGGAATTGTTGAGAATGCAGTTTTTTTATATGGAATTTCTTAGAATGCAGTTTTTTTTTTTTTTTTTATAAGGACTTTAAAGAATGCGTTTTCTTTGAGAGTGCAATTTTTTTTTTATAAGGACATTAGAGAATGCAGTTTTTTTTTATAAGAATTGGTGAGAAATGTAGTTTTTTTGCATAAAAGGGTTGACCTGCAAACCTGCAGGTCTGAATTCCTGAGACTAATCAATTTTTACAAATCAATTTGTAATTAAGTAACACAGGACCTGCAGATTGGCCGGTCCTCCCTGCCAATCTGCAGGTCCTGTGTTACTTAATTACAAATTGATCAAGTAACGGAGGACCTACAGACTGGCCGGTCCTCCCTACTAATCTGCAGGTCCTGTATTACTTGATCACAAATTGATCAATAGAAGACTTGCAGACTGGTCGATCCTCCCCGCCAATTTGCAGGTCCTGTGTTGCTTAATCACAAATTGATCAATAGAAGACCTGCAGACTAGCCGGTCCTCCCTTTTAATCTGCAGGTCCTGTGTTACTTAATCACAAATTGATCAAGTAATAGGGTCTTCCCTGCCAATCTGCAGGTTTTGTGTTACTTGATCATAAATTGATCAAGTAACAAAAAACCTGCAGACTGGTCGGTCCTCCCTACCAATCTATAGGTCCTGTATTACTTGATCACTTTGTGATAAGGACCTGCACAATGGCTGGGAGGACCTGCTATTCTGCTTGTCTTACTTACCATTTTCAGTAAAATTGGTAATTTGGACCTGCAAAATGGCAGGTCCAACCTGCCAAATGGCTGGTCCTTAATATAAATTATAATGAATTTTTCCAATTTTCAAACTCATTTTTTATATTGAATAAATTTAATTAAATTCATTAAGTTTAAATGTTATTACATACTACAAAAATATTTATATCACCTATCATAGAATATATCTACAGCTAATTTCTTCCTAAAATAAATGGCATTTGTATTGTAGAAATCGAATTGTCATTTTGCGACCATGTACTCTATGTACTCTATTGTTTATATTTCACAATCACCCATGCACATATAAAATTCAGAGCTAAGTTAGGGTTAGGGTTAGGGTTATATAAAATAAAATCACTATAGTTAAATAACTTATAAGTTAAAAGGAACTTATGAAATTTTCTGTTGAGGTACGTTTATGGTCGACTGGTGTTTGATGTCGAATGGTTTCAAGTTACTATTACTTTCAACCTTTAGTTATGGATAAAAGTCATAGTACCCATAGACCATAAGGAGGTATGGAAATAGCACCGACAAGCACTTGACATTCCTACACTAGAATGAATCTTGACTCATGGCATTGTCGGAGTCGTATAATGTAACGGTCCGGTTTTGTGTCAACCTTGGCCACTAACCAATGTTTGTTATCGTTGTTAACCGGCACATATACCTACAATAAAATAATATCTCATTACACATATTTTACAATAAGAATTACTTTAAATAAGTGAATTAGGGTTCGATAAATACTTACATAATCAATCTCAAGCTAGGACTTTGATTCGATCGGGAGCGTACCTAACGCATACATATCGAATGGAGAATATTTTATCTCCTCTTAATTAACAGTGTCAGACAGCTCATCCTCCTCTTCATCGTCCATTGTATGTTCGGACTGCTCTTTCAAATATTTTGTATATCGTGCATGAATTGAACTCTGTCGATCATATAGAGGTAAGCAGCATGAACTTAATATGGCACAAGTAACTGATCTCACATTTTCTTACCCAAAACATGCAGTCCGTGACAATAGCTCGATGATCGTACATTTGAGGAGAATTTATCATCCTCCTCCTGATGTAGAATAATGCAGCATCCATTTCCTGAAAAAATGAATTAGTCAGCATGTTAGAGTTAACTCATAAAAAATATGAACTAATAAAAACTAAATAACAATTGAATACGTACCAGATCACCTAACCATGATCCATTTGTCAAAATCAATTCAAACGAACTCTTCTCTAGCGCATCATAGTCCCCTAGATGTACTGTGGTAGATGGGTCGACAATGAAGGCAAATAATGCAGCTCTCTCTGTGGGATCTATTGGAGTGAATGGATCCCAAACTGGTACAGTGGACATGTTGGACAATGGCTACCATGTAATCACTTAGTTAGTTACATACTAAAAAAATTATCTACATAATATAAATACTAGATTTACATGAGTAATGTAAATTACCGGCAAAAAATGATTTACGAGTTGATGGACGAGAGAGGATAAATTTTGAATTTCATTTTGTTGTTGTTACATTTCCTCTCTTATCTCAGTTCGGATGCTAACCAACTCGCTGCGTATTTCCTCAATTTGCATCTCTAATCTCAAAGTATATTGGAATTCAGACTGAGATGCATCCTTTGTACCCTTGAAAGCATGTGGGGGAAGCACAGTAAGTTGGGATTTGGAGGCCTCGACTCGGAAAATAGGTGGACCATAATATTTCCTGTCGTTAGGCCGGTGCCAGAAGGTCTTTATATATGTTTTTTGAAGTTCCTCTTTAGTTAGCCGCAGTTCAATTTTTACCATATATTAAAACAAATAAGATAAAATAAATAAAGTTAGTAAACATATCATTAAATATTGCAATGCTTAAGTGATTACGGTGGAAGACTTACATCCTTTAGGTCAAATACTACAGTGGCCAATTTGGTGTATTGGAGAATTGATGGGTATGACCATGCTAGCATCCTTAGTATCCAATTGGATCCATGATATTTGCCACAAGGTCCAATTATGGCAACAATAAGAATGGACATCTGATACACAATTAAACAAAGTCAAATAACTAGGAGAAATCCATATATTGCAGTACATTTAATTCATAAACTATTTAAATATGATATGTACTGAAATGCAAGGGGAAATCCTCTTACACTGTAATTTACGAGCTCATGCCCCCGCTTAATCCTAGATCGCAAAGATACGATGGTCACATCGTAAGACAAATTACCCTATGAATATGTACTATACAGATCGTCATTTTGTACAATATTGAAGTTGTCATTTCTCACCAATCTCTTCTTATCCCCGCCAAGTAGCAATGTCTCTAGAAAATAGAGCATACAACACTTGACATTATCGGCAACTTCTTTCTTATCGAAATCCAAGTCCTCAAAGGCCTTACTGAATTTGCCTTGTGTCATTGGTCCACATTTGCCAAATAACTTGGTCCACAAGTCATAAGGGAGATGTTCCAATTTCGAGTCATGGGGGAATTTACCCAGTTCAACCCTGTTATCATTGCGAAACATTTTCTATCAAACCTCGCCCCAATACCATTGAAATCAAACTCCATTACATATTTGTCCTCACAGTCAACTTGGTGCAGCAGGAGATGGTGAATGAATCCACCACAAAATTGAATAATCTTGATTTCAAAAAACTTCTCAATCCATGAAGCTAGCAACTTATCCATGCCATTCCTTAGCTTATTCTTTATAATATCAATTGCTCGATCGAGATTGGAGTTGTTTGTGAGGTGTGCATGGTACTTCTTATGCTCCACTAGACAATTCACAACCTGAAAACTTGATGAAAATATTTGATTTAGAAATATGGTAAATGGGTTAAAACATCAAGCCAAAATAAAAAAAAAATGAAAGAAAACGTTATTGTATGGACCTACCGTTTTGCAGGTCCCTATATAATTTCCTCTATTTCCCTGCTAAATGGCAGGTCCGATCAGCCATAATGCAGGGAAACTAGCGAAGTTTGATATAATTTAGGACCTGCCAAATGGCCGGTCCTCCCTGCGGTTTTGCAGGACTATTGAGATAAAATACAATGACCTGCCAAATTGCAGGGCCAAGATTGCATTGTTTACTCTCGGGAATTTGGACCTACAAGGAGGCCGGTCGAACCTGAAATTTGGCAGGTTTATGTTGGGATGGACTATTTGGGCAAGGACCAGCCATTTGGTAGGTTGGACTTGCTGTTTCACAGGTTTTCATCACAATTGATATCAAGTAACAAAGGAACTACAGACTGACAGGGAGGACCAGCCATTCTGTAAGTCCTTTGTTACTTGATCACTTTGTGATAAGGACCTGTAGATTGGCAGGGAGGACCGGCCATTCTGCAGGTTCTCATCATGAAATGATTAAGTAACAAAAGGACCTGCAGATTGGCAGGGAAGACCGCCCATTCTGCAGGTCCTTTGTTATTTGATCACTTTATGATGAAGACCTACAAACTGGCAGGGAGGACCGCCCATTCTGCATGTCCTTGTGTTGCTTAATCACTTTGTGATGAGGACTTGCAGAATGGCCGGTCCTCCCTGCCAATTTGCAGGTCCTTTGTTACTTAATCATTTGTGATGAGGATCTGCATATTGGCATGTCCGACTTACCGTTTTACGAGGATTTGAATTTTTACAATCAACATACATAAATTTAAACTACGCCCTGCCAAACGGCAGGTCCCCTAGGCCATATTGCAGGTGCACTATATAAAGTCCTTGTAAGATTGCAGGGCCGACCTGTAATTGCACAGGGATTCAACTTGGATCTTTACAATCTTGCAAGGAGTTTGAAAGTCATGCCACTATGGTTTCACCCCCTGTAAGAATGCAAGGAATTTCAGTAACTAACTGGACAAAGGTTCCCCTATTTATTCTAAAATGCAATTTGTACAATATTATTGAAGCCAAATAACTAGAAAAATTCAATTTTTACAGTCAATTCAAATGAAAAATCAAAATTTATTTTTTAAAAAAAATATGCAGGACATAAAAAAACAAACCGAGTGAGATTGTTGTGGTGCGATGTTGGTGGTGGTGGTCGAAACTGGGGCATGCTCCTCCACATTGCCACATCTTTTCTTCTCTATGGGTAGTGAAATGGGGGTTTCAGGCAATACCTTCTTCGTGCCTTTTGGGCTCTCCTTAGTAGTTGCTTGTTTGGTTTTTAATTTTTGGTTTGTGGTGAATTGCTTAAATGAAACTTGTTTTTCACTTACTTTCACCAACCTCTTCGATGAAGCCATTGTTGTTATTGTTTCCGTTGACGGAGAAGACGATCGGGATCATGAAAGTTCACAAGCTCAGGTATACAAAAAATCACGCGACAGAGATAAGGGTAGAATGGGTAGTTTGTCTATGTTTTATAAAAGTTAGGAGATGATGGGTATTTTTTCAATTTAAGTTATATTGGAGGGCATTTTGGTCAATTTTTCTTTGTCTATGTTTTATAAAACTTAGGAGATTGTGATTATTTTTCCAATTTAAATTATATTTGAGGGCATTTTGGTCAATTTCTCATTGAAAAATGGTAGTAAACTGGTTGCGGCTTTGACCGCTTACGTGGGTAGTGAGCTCCTGGCCACATGCACTGTCTACCAAATATCACTCGGAATGACTTGCAGTTTTGGTTTTGTCTATTCAGATTTGTGACCTACTAATCAACTATTACTCACTCACTTTCTTTTTATATTTATATGCAGTTGAGTGGCTCTTCCAATTTTATTGATTTATTTTATGCGTTTTTATTTCCCGATATAATTAATGGATAAGAAAGAAGCACCAATTCCTGTACATATTATATATATATATATATATATATGGCTGGCCTCAAGATTCGCTGGTTGTGGGGTCGGCATTAGGATGTGCTGGTGCTTGGATCGCACAGGCTACATAATTATATGGGCATCATAAATATATTATTTGATTATATAATTTTATATATATATTTGTCTTTTGTTAATCTAAAGAGCTTATTTTTCGAAGGAAATTTTTTTTGTCAAGTTAAAAGGGCACAATATTTGGGATAAAAATGTACAAAGAAATTATAAATATTAGGTGGACGTTTTTTTTAATTTGGTATTTTAGTGAACAAAAATAAATTAACGGTTTTAATTTTTTCGATTAATGGCTTCACTTGTTGGTGATCCTTTGTTATTTTTAAAGCTCATAAGTACAGCCCACAACTCAAATAACACTACGAATAAGGCAGCCCATAGTAATGCATAAAAAGAAAAATAAGAAAAGTATGTTTGCGCGTTATTTGATGGAAAGTAATCTGAAAAAAAAAAATGATTTAGATCTAATGGACAAAACCCATAGTAATGCATAAAAAGAAAAATAAGAAAAGTATATTTGTGCGTTGTTTGATGGAAAGTAATCTGAGACAAAAAAAAAAAGATTTAGATCTAAGGGACAAAACAAAAGGAAAGATATAAAAATAGAAGCAATGGCCGGGAGTGAAAATTGCTTATTAGTAGCTTAAGTGCCTATTTGGCATAGCTTCTAAGAGTTCAAAAGTAGCTTTTGAAATTGAAAGCAGTTTTAGTTTTTGATAGTGTTTGATCAGTTTTTTAAAAGAGCTTTCAGTCAATATTAATGAAGTCAAAATTAATGAGATGCGACTTTTTTAGAAAGCTTTTATTAAAAAAATTATTTTAATATTTATTTAAACTTTCAAAATATTTATTTCACTCTTTCGTTACATAATAATAAATAATAAATACCAAAATTATCTCATTAATTAAAGTTATTTTTATATTGCCAAACACAATCTACAAAGCTATAGCCTTGTGCTTCTCTTTTTCTATACTGTCCAAAAATAAAAAGCTGAGGCTACCCAAACGGGTCCTAAGTAAATGAAAGAGGCTTTTAAATTTTGTACAAAAACATTATATTATCTATTTTATACATATCACATATGGTACCAGAATTCTACAGCTGGTAACCCTGTATGATATATATACATGCATGCAAAGGACAAAGTACATGTTGAATACTAATACAATTCTCTCTTTCTCTCACTTTGAATATCCAAAACGCTCTATGCAACTGAAAGCTTTTTCCTATAAGTACCCACTGCTACTGCTCATCAAACCCAAATCAATATAATTCTTATTTACATTTGTCCGAGTGATACAAACATTTAAAGTAGCTAGTTATATTATGGTTGGTCTATGTCTGTTGGATGCTGTGCTACATGCAAGGCAACACATTCAACGCCGGTCACGGTCTGCGACGTCGAGGAGTAGCAGTAAGGTTGGTGAGGCCTGCTGCAGCAGATCAGGGTATTTTGCGGTGTACGTAGGTGGAGATGATGAGGAACAAATTAGGAGGAAGCGATTTGAGGTTCCTATTAAGTACTTGAAGCATCCATTGTTTAAAGAGTTGCTGAATAAGGCCGCTGACGAGTTTGGTTTCCATCATGGAATGGGTGGCCTCACTGTTCCATGTGATGAGAAGGACTTCATTAATCTCACTTCTCGAATTAATAGCTCCCTCATTAATTAGAGTTTTTTACGTATGTATTAATTCAAATATATATTACCAATTTTGTACTTCTAAATTAATTATAATACTCTTTAATAGGCTATGTAGGGCAGCCCCGCAAGTATAATTAGTGAAGCTTATATATGTGTGTGTATATATATATGATACCGTAGTACTTTCAAATTTCAAGTCTCTCTAATTCCAGTTTTGTGTTAATTATTGACGTTCCTTGGAAACAAAGTAGAGATTATTAATCTACTAGCGCATAACAACATGAAAAAGAACAAGAATATAATTTATTATTTTTGGGAATTTGTGCTTGTAAGGTATTTTTCATAAAACCTAATTTTTTATTGGACACCTAAATAACCCTACTTCTATAAGGGAAAAAGCAAAATTAATTAAACTTTTGAATCCTGTCCAATACGTTAATATCCTGTATTTTTTTTTTCATTTTCTTTTTCTTATATAAATATGCAAATGTATTTGTTGTGGCATGTGCATGCATGTGTTTACATGTGACTATATTTATTAGAATCAAACTGATATATCTCTGACTGTTTTATTTTCTTATATATATATACACTTATACATATATATGGTGTCTCGGTTGTCAGTATGGGCAGCTTAAATAGTACCGTACCATATAGGAGGAAAAAAGGGAATAATAATAATAATAATAATAATAATAATAATAACTAATTAAAAATTTATTTTCCCACATGAATGATGTATATACTTTTAGTCGTACCACTGAGTTTAGTATATTCTAACTTATTAAGGTTGTTTTAACTAATTAGATGCTATGTATGTTAAAATATGTTGTCATAGATTAAATTAAAAGATTTTTTTTTATCGAATTAATATTGTATCCATTTTGTAAGTTCTGGTTAATTTTGAATTAACTAGTTGACTAAACTGTACACTTTTTGTGGCAAAAAAATGCATATATATATATATATGTATAATATATAACTAAGTTGTAACCATGAAAAACGTTTTTAATCACATCATCGATATTTACTTAGAACATATTTTAAGATCCATTCAATATTCAAAAGAATTAGTACTTTAATCAATCATTAAGTTTCTTCATTTAAAAAAGTATTATTTTAAGAGAAAATTTTAAAGAAAAAGAGCTGTCAGATACATATATATATATATATATATATATGAAATTGCGTATAATCTAAAAAAACTAGAAATAATTAATGTGGTCCAATATTGACTCGTTGGACTAGGGTAGAAGGCTGGCATTGGCATCACCATTAGATGCAGTACAATTACAAATATTTCACCGTCATCACCAAGTTTGCCAATTTATCTAAGCAATTCGACAATGGTTATCTGTGTAACACACCCCAATCAAGCTCCATAAGTCGAATAAGATTGGGATGGTTACAAAACAAAAATAATACGTACTTATTTTTGCAGAAAACATTTAAAACTTAATACATTTTCTATTTAATAGCCTTCAGGCAGTCAAGATTTATATCTTAACCATCAAATACTTATTAAGATAAAATTTTAACTATTGTCAAACTTTTTTTTTAAATATCTTTAACAAAAGAAAATATTTTAATGCCAAACTCATACTTTAAAATAATAATATACTTAAATAAACAAATACACCCATACTTCTATCTTAATTCCTAAAACATGAAATTCCTAATAAAATTCAAAGTTGGTAAACCAAACTCCTCGATATAATGTTGAAAAAACTTCATTTTGTACCCCAAAAGTCTTCCCTCTTAAGCAGCCATATAGTTCACCATATTCAATAATTGTCTTAAAAGAAAATTTATTTTATGCGTTATTACCTGAGAAAAATAAACAAACTAAGGCATGAGTTAAATAATTTAGTAGAATTCCCACATAGATAATGTATGCATCCATATGCAATCTTAATCATAATCAATATCGTAAATCAAATTTTTTATGCATTTATAACACATACAAGACAATGCTTTAACAATATGCGTATTGGTTGGATTTTTCTTTCATATACCATATCATAAGTGTGCATGTATCTCAATCTCACTTATAGCACCACACAGTAAGTATTTCATTCTCACATATAGTTTACTTAGTTTGTTATGATCAAACTCAAATATTTGTATAGCGCTTTCATATACCAACCAAATGTAATATACCATTTATAGTCCGTCCTACATTATAAAACTCATACATGCATGCTCACTAAGTCTATTCATTAATTAGGTAATTTATAGTCTTACTCAACTACATACAAGACACATACAGATATCAAATCATCACTACAGATATCCAATACAAAAATATCTGTGTCAAATTCATATCCACAATAAACACAAATTACATAACCTTCATACAAATAAATTCATATATCAGACTATACACAACCAATTTATTCAACTCCAGCGAAAATAATCAATTCATGTGTCTATAAAAACTCAAATAAATTTCAGCATTTTATGTTAACAGTAAATATTTTAACAAAAATAATTTATTCAAACAGTCACTGTATAAAGTTAATGACCCAGGAAGATTCCATAAATTATAACAAATTCATGAAAATTTCGATTAACCTCAAATAAGTGCCAAATTAACAATAAAACATATATCTAACTACTATAATTTACCCAGAATTTTCCAGATAATATAAGCTCAATTTCCAAATTTAAAAACTGAAACTGTAAGACCAACTCAGCAGTGAAGTAAAAATTTATAAAATTCACAGTTAATTACATATGCCTCTAAAATTTGTGATTCTACATAAATATGTTCTTGAGGGTTTTAAATAACACATATAAAAATTTCAAATTAAAACAAATTGATTTGCCCATCGAAAATGTATAGTGAAGCCGAATTGTTCAGAATTTTACAGCTTGAAACAGAGAACTTTGAAAATTTATAATTAATTGTAAAAAATTCAGATTGAGGTGAAACAAAATCCAAAACGTTCAAAATTCAATGATCTATCCAGGATAAATCATCCACAAATTTTTAATATCAAATAAAGGGCACAAAAATTCAAATACCTCCAAATAGATATGTTTTTCAGTAAAACGTAGGATTAACCCGCAATTGCATATGTTCAATTATCACAAACAGCAAAAAAATCACATAAACCAATTTAGTGCTAGGAATCCTATCTAAAATCTTTGAATTGATCTTGAAAAGTTGCAAAAACCTAGCCCCCAGATCAGGCTCCAAAAAATAAATTTCAAGAAAAAGAAAGCAAAAGATTTTAGTATTTAAATCATTCATAAGAAAATCAAAACTCAAAGTTTCTTTAATTAAAATATTAATTACTCACCTTCTAAAATTAGTAAATTCCAACTGCTCTCTTTTTCAAACCCTAAAAAACTCTTAGACGTTCTTCTCTATGAAAATCATACATTTTGTTTTTTATTTTCTTCAAAAAGGCAGAGTCATAGATTTGTGAATGACTTAGAAAGTTGAGATTGACTTGAACTCTCATTTTCTTTAAAAATAATAATAAAAAACCTTATCAATTTTGTTTAAAATCATATTACAATCCACTTTATTTTTTAAAATAATAAAATCCTATCTCATTAGGTTAATTTGATAAAATCTTATCTTTAATAAATAAATAACAATTTATTTATCCTTAATTTTGAAAATGATTCAAATCTCACAATCTGGGTCTTACTTTTTCCATATATAGAAATATTTATGTATCTATATATATATATAAGACTAGCTAACATACAGGCATTGATTCTTACATACACATTTCCAGATCTAAAGGAAAACTACATGTGCATGCATGTCGATCAAAGATCATAAAACAATACTTAGGGTGATTTTTGGGGTGGTATATGGGCTTTCCCATGAGCAACAAGATAAATCTGAATATCAACCACGTTCTCCTACTCTCTATTGCCGGCTGAAAAAATGTTTTTTTTTTTGGGTCTATAAGAAAACCATAATATTAAGGAAAATTAACAAAAATATCCACATTAATAATCCAAAATTTAGAAATATCCACCATATTTTATTTCTTTTAAAACATACCCAAACTATCCAAAATACCCTTTATTCAATTTCTACATTTTAGATTGAAGATCTATAGAATGGTAAGGAGGATCGGTTATTCTATAGGTTCTAAATTATATATACCTTAAGACATACAAAACAGCATGTCCGACCTACAATTTTACAGGTCCGATATGCAGTTTTGTAAGGATATTAAGAGAAAATTTAAATCCCTGCAAAAAATTTTTTTATTTGAACCGTGCAATAAGGTCACTTATAACACGGCTCTCCCACTTAAGTTACCTTAGCCCCATAAATAGAAGGAGATGTTGATCGGATGCTCCTAGAAGAAGATCAGATTAAGCAAGGATATCTAGCCAATTAGTTCGAACTTCAATCAAAACGATCGAATTTGCTAACCGGAAGGAAATCATTAGAAACTTCAGTTCTCTAGACCCATCTGCCACCATGGAGAAGGGTTGCGGTGCTACCCCCTATCTCTAAAGGCCCTGCACTTGGTCTTTCTTCTTTGAGTCCTACTTATTTTTCTTATTTCGAATGGCTAGTTTGGATGGTGATTCGTTCACCTACTTACTTGTCTTCTAATTTTTTGTGTTCCTACTTAAAGTAGAATCTTCCAAAAGTAAGTCCACCCAATTCTTTTTTCCTAGGCTCAGATTGTTTTTAGAAGCTTTTTTTCGATCAAAGAAAATAGAAAAGATCCGATTCGGGATCCTTCCTTCGCGTAGGTCAAACCTGTAATCTTGCAAGTCTAAATTTGCATTGTAAATTCTCTGGAATTCAAATCTCTACAAAACCGCAGGTTGGACCTACTGTTTTACTGGTCCAAGTTTCTATTGTAAACTTTTTGAAATTCAGAGCTACAAGAAGGTCAATCAAACCTACCGTTTTGCAAATTTCTGGTAAGAATAAGAGTAGGGGTAGAATGGATAATTTAGATATATTTTACAAAGTTTATAAAAGAATGAATATTTTTCCAATTTAGATTATATACGTGGACATTTTTATCAATTTCCCCAATATTAAATCATCTCAGACGTCAAAAAGTAGCACAGCAAAATTTTCTTATTGTGTTTTTTGAGTCTATGAAAAAACCACATTATTAAGTCACCCTAGACTAGGGGTGGTAACGGGTCTTGGACGGCCCCATTTCCCACCTCGTTGAATATTTTCTCAACCTATCCCCACTCCAATCCCCGGTTATAAGGAGGCCGAGTGGGGCTGAACAGGAATTACTTACCACGGGACAAGGATGTTCTTTTTTTTTTTTTACTGTAAAAAGTTTATTTGTATACAAAAATTAAATTTAAATATATAATATAAAAAAACTCATTTGTGTGTTAAGTAATAAAAAAATTAAAATATAAAAAATATTAAATTATAATATATAAATTAAATATATAATATACATATAGGGCGGAGGTATTGCGCCCTGGCCCTATCCTGCCCCGACTAAATTTATTTACCCCAACCCTACTCTGCCAACCCAGTTAGACGGAGAATTCTTGCCCCTATGGGGACAAGACCCGACAAGGTAAATTGCCACTCCTACCCTAGATGTCAAAAAGTAGTAAATTAATAACTCAGAGAGAAATTGATAATCGAAATTAGCTATTTATATGTGTGGGTCCTATTTTTGTCAAGTCGATCCAACCACAATAATATCTTTATCACAACTGTCCATGAAAAGCAAAAGAAAAGTTGTTGTCGTACTCAAGTTCTCACTTATATATACATATAACGTATATTTTTAGTTAACTTCTTCTTGAAGAGAGCTTAACTTTCTGTGTTGTGGGAAAATATCAAATAGGATAAATGCTGGTCTTTCGGAGATAGTTCTTCATGCTAAGCAAATGCTTCAGCGTAAGTGTCATTATCACATCAACTTCTACAAGCAAGAATGAGATTAGGTGGACTACTACAGCTAGGCATGTCCCAAAAGGCCATTTTGCAATCACTGTTGGGAAAGAAGAAGAGGCTTTTTGGTTTATATTTCATGTTTGAAACACCCATCTTTCCAACAAGTGCAGTTTAGGGATTCAAAAGAGTTTGGATTTGAGCATCGGATGGGTGTTAATAGTATTACTTCTTGTTTACATGGTAATTATTTGCAGTACTATTCTTGGCTTGTGTCCGAGCTAATTCACAATGTTATCTCACTTTTTTCTTTTTTTTTTCTTTTCACTTTTTTTCTTATTCTTTAATTTTGTAACTTAGTTGAGATTAGGGACAAACCCACCCACAGGGCTACTCAGGCATTTTTTTTATTATTTTATTTTATTTTTTTAATATTCCCAGCCCACCAGCTCACCCAATTTTAGCTTAGCCCTGAGTCCACCAGTCTTAATTCAGCCTAGTTCAGTCCCCTCTCTTTTTCACCCCTTCCCTTTCCCTTTTCATTCTACCCTAACCTCTAATTGCCAGCTACAATAGCCCCCAGCCACAATAGTCAACACTCACATCAAAAAAAATTTCATGATAATTGAACTGTACTTTTAAGCTTTTACTGAGAATTTGGGCATCTTCATTGGATATAATGGTTTGTAATAATACATTTTTTCTTTCTTTTTTTTTTCTCCTTGTCTTTTTCATTTTTATTCTTCTTGGTTCTATCATTGATGTCTAAGAGTATAAGGGTGATTTTTTAATGTTGGCTGCGAGGGTGAGTTTATAACAAATTAACAATCTAAGAATTTTTATTTGTTTAAAAGAAATTGTTAAAGAAAATAAATATATTATATATATTAAAATAAAAAATGTAGGATCTTCATTATATATTATTTATTTTTAGATTGTTGTCAAAATAAAGAATGAAAATATAAATTATATAGATTTAAAGAAAGTTTGGCAAGCTATTGTAAAATGGTTGGTCATTACATAAACTTTGATGACTTGAGGATGCAAGAATATTTTAGAAAATTCAGAGAAGATTGGAAAAACACATTTTTTTAGCAAATTGCTCATTGTTTTGAATAATACTATAAGAGTTTTGATTTCCATTCACGTTATGTGCTCAATAATTCATAATCAAAGAAGTTTCTATTTTATTTACATTCTAAGTTGTTGGTGAATATTTTGTAATCTTTTTTTTTTTACCCTGAATGACAATATCCATTTTGTATAAGTGAATTCATGACAATTTTTGTATTACAAGTTTTCTATAGCAAGAACTAGATTGGAGAGAAAGATAAATTAGGAAATCAATTTGTTCTACCCATTCAAATTAAGGTATTTATAATTTTCTTTTTTAAAAAAATTTGTTGAAATCTTTTTGGTTTGGATTGGTTGTCCACAATTGAATTGTGTTTTAGAAATTTGATTGGTTATTGGATATTTGATTGCTTGTTGGAAATTATATTGATTTTGAAAATTGAATTGCTTGTTGGTTATAAGTTTTTGTTCGATAATTGATGTTGGAAATTAGATTGCTTGCATTATAATATAATAATTTTATGATGTCGAGTAATGATCGAAAATCAAAGAAGTTTAAAGGAATTAAATCATTTTTTAAAAAAATAAGTGATGGATCATCAAGTGGGTCACCTTAAAGGTCTTCTGAATTTTTAAATTGTGAAACTATAGTGCCATAAGAATTTGAATCTCAAAGAGAGGATCATGGCCAATAATTTGACACCATATCTTGAACGTGATCCAGGATTACGCCATTAAATATGTGAATATTCAATTAATGACACGATAATATTCGAAGATCATATGTTAATCTTGGACCATATCAACCTTAACTAAGTGTGTATCCTCGTCACACAGATGGGGCTTAATCTCAAATATTTCAATATAAGTGGTTTAAGCGACATTCTTAGCTTGAGTATTCTATTGTTAAATATTATGTATTTTGTTTCCCTTACTTCCTTTTTTATAATGAGATGCAAAGAACTTTCACTGTTGATGAGTTTAATAGTTGAAAGAGGATTGGTGGACAACAATGCATCTTTCTTGATCATAATGTATCTTCATATCATCAATGCGCTATTGTAGATTAGTATGACTTGGGGAACCCATCTCAACAAATTGATACAGTTATGAATGTACAACCTTCTCAACAAATAGCACAAAATCGATTGAGGCTAAACACTGCAATTGAAAGTATTAGATTATTAGTAAGTCAATGATTGGCTTTTAGAGGTAATGATAAGTTTCATGATTCATTCAATCGAGGAAATTTTATTAAGCTTATTAAGGATTTTGAAAGATGTAACATTTAAATTAAAAATATTGTACTTAATAATACTCCTAAAAATGCCAAGTATATTGCATCATCAATATAAAATGAGATTATGGATATATTTGCTAATAAAGTGAGGAAGTTGATTCGTGAGGAAGTTGGAAATAGAAAATGTTGTATTTTGTTTGATGAAGTAGTTGATGAAGCTAATAAAGAGAAAATGACTATTATCCTAAGATATGTTTATTGCTATGGAATAATTAAAGAATAGTTTTTTGATATTGTGAGTATTCCTGACACGATTGCTTCACCATTAAAAAATACGATCTCCAGTACTGTTCTCAATCAACATGAGTTTCTAATTGAAAATTTATATGGTCAAGGATATGATGGTACTAGCAATATGTATGGTGCATAAAATGAATTACAAGCATTATTTCTCAGAGATTGTCCATATGCATATTATATGCATTGTGTTGCTCATTGTTTACAATTAAGTTTAAATGTTGCAGTTATAGAAGTGTTGTTTATCTATTTTTTTCAATGTTGAATGAAATTATAAATTACACTTTTGCTTCTATCAAGCGTAATTTTGAGTTGAAATTGACTCGACAATATAAAGTTAAGGAGCTGATAATGACTGGAGAACTTGAGACAGGTACAGAAGCAAATCAAGCTTATATTTTGCAATGACCTGGAACAAGTTGTTGGGGTTCTCACTTTCATTTTATAAGGAGTTTAATTGAGTTATTTGGTACAATAAAATCATTTCTTTCAGATATTGATGAAAATTGACCAAATACTCAATTTCATTATGAGGCTTTCAAACATTATCATGCCATGACATCTTTTAACTTTGTGTTTATTGTACATCTTGATGAATAAAGTTATGGAAATTATGAATTTTCTTTTTGAAATGATTTAGAGAAAAGACCAAGATATGGTAAATGCTTTGAATTATGTTTCACATTCAAAAATGCAACTTCAAAGATTGAGAGATGATGGTTAGGATGATCTATTTGAAAGTGCGGTATATTTTGTGCACAATATGATATTGAAATGTCCGATATGAATAATCATCATAAAATTGGTATAAGTTGTTCTTGTCAACAAAGAGATTCTATTATAATTGAGTATCAGTATCGAATTAATATATTTATAATGTAATAGATTTTTAGTTAGTGGAGTTGAGTCATAGATTTCTAAAAAAATACAATAGAGTTGGTTTATCTTAGCTCAGCATTAGATCCTTCTCATGCTTTCAAATCGTTTAAAGTTGATGATATATGTGAGTTTGCAAAGAAATTATATCCTAAAGATATCACTCATTCTGATTTGTATGCTTTGAGAATACATTTGGAGTATTATAGGTTGTCAATGGATCGTCTAAACTTCCAGAATATTAATTCCATTTCTACATTATATAACTGATTAATTGAAACAAGATTGGCATATGATTTCCACTTGATTAGTAGATTGATCTATTTGGTATTGACTTTTACTGTTTCTACATCAACGACGGAGTGAGCCTTTTCATTTATGTAAGGCATTAAAAATTAGCTTCACAACAAGATTGAGAATGAGTTTCATGTTGATTATAAGCTCATCCACATAAAAAGAGACTTTGTAAGTAACATAAACAATGAATCAATAATTAATGAGTCTTAATCGATAAAGAAGTATATGACACACTTTAGATAATAGTTTATTGTATTTGCATTATAAGGGTAAGGCTTATTATGTTCTCTTGGTTATAAGTATCTATTTTATTTTAATAATAAAATATACTTGTACTATCAAAATCCTTTTTTTTAGAAAAAAATTTTTATTAGGTGAAAGCAGCTTACTCAGTTTTGAAATCCTGAATTCGTCCCTGATTTAAATACACATAAATATATTTTGTATATTTAATAAAGGGATCAAATAAATTTTTTAGTATCCTACAAAAAAAAATATTTAATTAATTCGCTTCAATTTCTTTTTTGTCCATTTACCCTTCTCATTTTGTTAAAAAAAAAACAAAAAGATATATATAATGCCAAAGTACTAAATTGCAATAACTTGTAAATTGAAGCCTTAAATTGTAATTTACTAACACAATGGGTTTTAAATATATTTTTATTAAATTAAAGAGTACTAAGATGCATTAATTTAACCCTTTGGAGATTAACTTTCAAGTGAAATGTTTTATTTACAATTGTAACATTTCTTTGATGACTAAGGGGATGTTTGGTACGATAGGATAATTGTTATTGACTGGACTGATCAGGATAGGTTAGGCTAGAACAAGACAAATATAAGGATATTATATGTTTGACACAATCCCAAATTAAATATTATATTAACTATTATGTGGTTGGTACACACAGATCTAGGCTATTATTTTATTTATTTAGTATATATATACTTCTAAAAATATAATTTAGAATTAATGTTTATAATAAAAAAAAAAGAATTTGGGACAAATGTCTACCAAAATAATATAATTTTAAAAAATACCTACAAAATTATATTTCTTATCTTAACCACAAAATGGAATTTGTCCATTGCTAATGAATAGGCACATCAATCTAAGCCTCTCACTTTACTATTTTTTCTCTCGCATTCTTCTTTCCTTTTTTATTTTTCTTATTTCTTCTTTCTCTCTCCTCATCTTCTTTCTACTTCATTTTTCATCTAATTCCCTTGAAATCATATGAAAAAAGTTCATTGTTTTTAGTACTAATTGACAAAATTTAGCTTAATATTTCAATACAAGTTGAAAAAAAAATGTATTTTTTTAAAAGCTTATTTAACTCAAATTTACAATATTTAAGATAATTTATGAATTAATACTAAAAGAAAAGATTCTGCAACATTGCTTAGCCATTTGACCAAGGACCTCAGTCAAATGGCCAAAGGACCTGATAAATGGTAGCTACTACAAATAGCTAAGTAACACATTTATGAAAAAAAAGTATAAATTTGTAAAAATTATATTTTATTTAATACATATCGAAATTACTTAATTAAAAATCAAAATGTTCATAACTTAATATAATTTTTTTAAAAAATATACCATAAAATAAATAAAAATCATAAAATTGTAAAACAAATGTTTGTTTCATAAATTTACTAGTTTTTCTAATGAACTAATAATTTTTATTTAAATTTTAGAAATTTTTCCACAAAACTACATTCAATTATGAATATTTTAGTTTTTTAATCAAATTATTTCAATAAGTATTCAATGAGATATCACTTTTACAAGTTTGTAAGTTTTTTTTTTTTTACAGATGTAACACATTTATGAAAAAAAACGTATAAATTTATAAAAATCATATTTTATTCAATACTTATTGAAATGATTTGATTCAAAAACTAGAATACTCATAACTTGATTTAGTTTTATAGACAAATATATTACAAAATAAATAAAAATTAGAGAATTGCGAAAAACTTTTGGTTTTATAAATTTACTAACTTTTCTAATGAACTAATTATTTTTATCAATGCTATGACTTTTATTTAATTTTTGGCTTATTCGTCAACAAAACTGGTTTTTCTGATCAAGTCATCTTGATAAGTGACATATGAGTTTTACAAGTTTGTAAGCTTTTTCACAAACATGATACTCGGTCAAATGATGGAATATCACAATTATGAAAAAACATATAAATTTATAAAAATCATAACACATTCAATATTTATCAAAATAATTTGATTCAAAAACTAGAACACTCATAACTTAATACAGTTTTATAAAAAACAATACTAAAAAATAAATACAAATCATAGAATTGCAAAAAAAAAATATTTTTTGTTTTATAAATTTACTAGTTTCTCTAATGAATTAATTATTTTTTTATTAATGCTATAATTTTATTTAATTTTTGCATGTTTTTCTACAAAACTACATTCAATTTTGAGCATTTTTTGTTTTTGAATAAAATTATTTCAATAAATATTAAATGAGATATAATTTTTACAAATTTGTAAATTTTTTCACAAACATGATACTTGGTCATTTGGTAGAGTCTCTTGGCCATTTGATCAAGTATTAGGTTTGTGAAAAAATTTTCAAACTTATAAAACGCATATTTCATTCAATACTTATCAAAAAGACTAAATATAAAAACTTAAATGTTCATTAATGGATGTAGTTTGATAGAAAAATATGAAAAAAAAATTAAATAAAGATCATAGCATTGATAAAAATAATTAGTTCATTAGAAAAATTAGTACATTTATAAAACCGAATGTTTTTTGAAATTCTATTATTTTTATACATTATTTGGAATATTTTGCTATAAAATTACATCACATTATCAACATTCTGGTTTTAGAATTAGATTATTTCATAAGTATTGAATGAAATATAATTTTTATAAATTTTTATATCTTCTCATAAATGTGTTACTCGATAATTTGCCCTATTCCCTCAGCCATTCGGCCGAATAGCCACCATTTATTAGGTCTATCAACCAAATAGCCACGTAATATTGCAGAACCTTTTTTTTTTTTAACTTTAGTTTGTGAATTTTCTTATATATTACAAGTAAGAGTTAAACAAGCTTTTTAAAATGGATTTTTTTAACTTAGATCAAAATATTAAATGAGATTTTGTAAAAAAATATTATAAACATAGTACTTTTTTCATATGATTTCAAAGAATTAGATAGGAAATGGTGAAGTAGAAAGAAGATGAGAAGAGAGAAAGAAGAAGAAAAAAAAAAGACAGAAAAAAAAACAAAAAAAAAAGAGAGAAATTGAGAGGATTGGAGTGGCGGGACTATTTATTACTGAATGACAAAATTTGTAATGTGGTAAAGTTTTATAATTATAATTTGATGGGTATTTTTCAAAATTGCATCATTTTAATGGGCATTTGACCTAAAAATCCTAAAAAAAGAAAGTTCATTTTTAATATTTTCTCCAAAAAGTTATGGTAATTTTTTAAATAAAAATTCAAATTAAAATATTATATTATATCCAACAAATAATATAAAAGTAAAAATAATTAACATTTTATTAAATTATAATTTAATATTGTATGAATATTATTACAAATTTAAACATAACCATATCAATATTCAACCAAACTACATATAAATACAATTCATACATAAGTCATACAAAATACATACACACATGCATAATAGTTCCAATGTGGCCCATGGTTAGATATGGGTCAGATTAGTCACATGAACCTTTCACTAGTTTGATTTTGGAACAAAACTGTCACAATATTTTTTCAAACACTAAATGTCAAACTAGGATTAAATGTAGTCTCGTCCTACCAAGTCTAGTAAAATAAATACCCCTAAAACTTCTATTGCTGGTCTAATTAGTATCACAAGCATACAATTTTATACATATTGCTAGAAAATATATAAATATCTCGTAGTATAGACATTGCAGAACAAACCTACGAACTTAAACAAAGCAACCAAATGAACCCACAAACATAAACTAAACAGCCAAATCATGCATATACGGCATTTGAAGGAAAATTCTACCTTCTACATAATAATATCAGTGCATACATGTTTCATGACAATCTCCCTTCTAAGGTAAAACTACTAGATGCAATAATGATATACTTTAAATATTAAACATTTGAACAACCACTAAAACCGCCTCATGGTTCCTAAAACTTTACAAAGTAGTACTACTTTCCAAATAAAAAATAATTAGGAAAGTTATTATTTTTAAATAATAGAAATAATAAAAAAATTTTATTGTTTAAAAAATAAAAAGTTTTGTACTTACATAGAGATAAAAGTCTCTCAATCTTTATTTTACAATCAATGTAGGTTTTTTGCACTCATATATATAATAAACAAAATTAATGGTTTTAGGCTTTATAACCAATGTGAGACTAACCATAAACAAATATATTTTGAAATAAATAATAAAATATTATAAAAATAATATTTATAAACAATCCTCACATTTTTTAAAATATTATTTAAAACTCATTTTTTAATACTGTTTCATTTTACACCAAAATACAATAAGAATTTAATATATATAAACTGGTGCCTTTCAAGCTATGAGCTAGCCACTGAATGACTAATTGAATACGGGAATATAGTGAAACTACATTTCTATGAACCAAAGTCCGTTGTGTGAAACAGAAGATTAGTAATCCACATCAAATCCTTCTACTTAGTTGTTCTATGGTTTGAGACTTTATGACCTTGTGCCTTCTTGCAATCTACAAGTGCTTTAAAAATCCTTGCCTAACTCTTATAAGAGTAAACCCAACTCCACACTTATATAGGTGACTCATCATTATTCACTGCAATCAACACTATCTCCACTTAGGATGGACTCTGAAAATATACAAATGCAATAGTGCTTTCAAGATAATAGATGACTTGTTTTTACCTTGATGAACTTACTTCATGGGATCTCTGATCACATAAATGATGTTACCATCACCCTTATCTCAAGTTCTGGGCAAAAGTCTCATTCTCTTCGACGTTTGTACTACTAGCTTCCTATTACGTGGTTTTGTCAGTGGATATATCAAATTCAACTTTGACCTCACAGAGTTTAGACTTACCATACCATACTCAAACAATTGTTAAACAACTCTGTGTCTTAGACAAATATGTCTATTTTTTCCACCATAGACAATTAGCTTGGACTCCATAGTAGACTTAGTTATACAAGTTTGCTTGGATGACTTCCAAGACATTGCACCTCCATCAAGGGTAAACACATATCTATTAAAGGATTTTACTTCATCAAAATCAAACATCCAATTTGCATCACTATAATCCTCTATCACAGGTAAAGATCTCCCAAAATGTAGCACAATATTAATAGTGCCTCTTAAATATTTTGTAACTTTATCCAATGCAATTTAATGACCCTTACCAGGATTATATGTATATCTACTCATCTATTTAGTGCATAAGTAATGTTAGGTCTTATACAATTCATCAAATACAACAGGCCTTGGCTGTGAGACACTATGATCTTAAATCTCCTTCAAGTAAGTATTTGCATCATAAGGAGTGATAATCGGCTTACACTCATAATACCCAAACGTTTTTAAGAACTTCTTCACATATTGCTTTTGTAAAAAAATAAGACCATCTACTTTACACAACACTTTTATCCCAAAAATTACATATGCTTTTCTTATATCTTTTATATCAAAATTAGAAGGCAGGGAACCTTGGGTCTTTGTCACGACATCTATACTTGTTCCAAAAATAAGCATGTCATCAATATATAGACATATAATACATAGGCATTAGTATCAATATTTTTTTGTAATAAACACACTTATTATCTCATTAATCAAATAAACATTTATTACTAACACTGATAAAATTTCTCATGTCATTGTTTAGGAGCTTGTTTTAGGCCATACAATAACTTAACAAGCCTACACACTTTATACTCTCTCCCAGTTGTAACAGAACCCTTAGTTTGATCTATATAAAGTTTTTCTCCAAATCTCTATTAAGGAATGCAATTTTAACATACATTTGATGTATAAACAAATTATGAACTACAACCAGAGAAATTAATACTTTAGTTGAGGAAATTCTGCTAACAGAGCATAAGTATCAAAGTAATATATATCTTTTTTGTTTGTTAAAGCCTTTGGCTACCAATCTCATTTTATATTTATCAATTGATCATAAGCTTTCATTTTCTTTATTAAGATTCATTTACACCTTAATTCTTCATTTCTAAAGGCAAATCAATTAACTCTCAAGTGTGATTACTTATAATTGAATTTATCTTATTATTAATTGTTTCCCTTCAAAATGGAGCAGTGAACAAAGTTATAGCCCCTTCATAATTCTGAGGGTCATTTTCAGCAAGAAAGGTATAATCATCATCAAAATTGGTAGTTTACCTCTCTCTTACTTCTCCTTAGCTCTTGTTCAGAACTTTTTAGAGGATCACCAAAACTTCTTCTCATCTCAGAAGGATCACTAGAATATCTTCTCGTTTTAGGAGTGTAATAACCGCCTCCAAAATTTACGTGATGGTGCATTTATTTATGAATTTTCACTTGTGCGCTTGTGTACAAGTGTGCACGTGAGAGTTTATAGAGCACTACGTAGACACAAACTCAAAGTATGTCAGGCGCAATAACAGACGTCTGACATGGTTCAAAGTTCGCTAATTTTTCCCTCAAACTGCAAAGTGTCAGGCGTAGTGATAGGCGCCTGACATTGTTTAAGGATTTTTCAAAATTTTTGAAGATGCAAGGTAAGTTTCACAGCTATTTGTTGTTATTCTTATATGTTTTGAATCTCTCTTTCTCTCTAAAATTTCTGTAGATTGATGTGATGGTTTAAGCATGACAATATAGATTTGATTGTACTGGAAAATATGGATTGAAGATAGGGGTTTCATGGTATTGCCGACAATCATAGTATTTTAAAGAAAAATTTGATTTTTACAAGGCTGCACACTAAAACTTAATTTTCTCTAATGGCCTATCCTTGTAGAAGTATGAAAACTAAAATTTTTATCTTGATTGATCACTAAATCATGGCTGATTATGCATGTTAACATATGAATTTGATTAATCTCAATTAGATTAACATCGAGTAACAATTTTTCTTAAGTTTAAAATTGTTTTAATTCAATTTGTAAAGGGATTTTTGTTTGCTGGAAGTTCTAGGCACAATAGTTTGATTAATTCATCAAATAAGTATGTTTAATTGAACTTGAATCCATACTATGTTTGCTAGAATTTTCTGGGTTATATACTAAAGGATAATTCATAGAAATTATGTTATAAATATGCTTTAGGTGGTGTAATACTTGGTATATTCATATGTAAAACCTTTTTAGAAATTTAGTATGTATGTTATATATGAATTATTCTGCAATTTAGGTTGCTAGTTTTTCTGGAATTGTATGAAATTCTTATGGTATGCATGTTATGAAATGTATTGCTTGTGATTGAAGATAACTAAAACCTATATAAGCATTAATTGAGTTATTTTACTACGAAATATACATTTTGGACATGATGGACTGATGAATGCATTTACACATGGTTTCTTAGTTTGTGAAACAAGTCTGCATGATCACAAGTATGTAAGCATGAGCATGTGCATTCAAACATGAATATGAAATTCGATTTTATAAGAAATGCACGTCTTTAAGATTTATTGGAAAGTAAAATATATTTTCAAAGGAAACATCTTGTAGGCAAATTTAACAAGTTTAATATGGAGCTTTTGTATGTATGTATGAAATTGAATAAGAGAAGGCTTGGTCTTGTTAGATCCGACCAATTTTGTAGGGATTACATGGGCATATGTAGATCGATTTGTGTATGTGAAATGACTCATTGAGGATCATAAATAGGGTTTGACTAATATTCTTTGGCCGAAAATATTAGCATTGATTTATACTTGCATGACTAGGATGTAAGTTGTCCTTTTTACCACACTTACGCACATATGCTTCTTTGTGGTTTGAAGTCTTGTGGGATATACTGCTCAGCTATTTAAGGGATATTTCTATGAATTACCAACGAGTAATACCTTCCATGAATATGTGTATGAAAGTCCTACAACGATGGTTTTGTTTTCAAACTAAATAAAGAAGTTTTGGTTTGAACTATGCAAGAACTAGTTGAAAGTAAGCTAGTATGCATAGATTCATAAATAAGCATAAGCATTCACATTGTGTGTGCATTGTGGAACTTGCTGGGTGACTTGTCACCTACTCTTGTTTTCTTATGTGTGTAGGTAATGGTACTGAAAACTAATTAGATGGAATGTGAACTTGGGGAATCTGCAAGGTGGTGTTCGACTGTGTTGATCTGCATGATCCAAAGTTAATAAAATGCTTCTGCTATACTTTGTTTTAATCTCCAATACTTTTTTAATAAGTTTATAAGACCAAGATATTTATTAAGTTTCTCTTTACATGTCGGTATTGATTTTGAGATACTATTAATATTATTATTACTGGTATTTCATTAATTTTAAAGTTAATATAATTTTATGGATCTGAGGTAAAGAGGAAAAGAAAAAAATGGTCTTATTTTACGACATATGCTATAATAGTAGCATCCCCTAGATCAAATCCATGAGATTCGATTAGGGGGTGTTATAGTTTTTGGTATCATAGCTCTGTATTTTTCAAACTCTGTTTTTCTAAAACACTGATGGCTCATTTAAAATGTATTTGGATGATGCAAACTGAGAACAACTTCGCGATCCTAAGGTACACACTTTATATTTATTACATATGATTATCTTTACATGAATATGTTTTGAGACTACGTGTTTTATTTGTAAAGATGGTAGGAAAGATTGTTCACTCTCATAGTGAGGTAAGTGATGTTGAGTCACGTTATGAACCTCCTAAGAAAAGTTCGAAGGACAATCCTATCGTATTGAGTGATTCAGAGGAACTTGACCAAAAGGATGAATTAGAGGTTAACAAGCACAAATGGGATGCTGCATTTGACACAATGCTTGACGAAGAACAACTGGTTCTAGATTGGGAGTATGTATGCAGGTTTAGAGATGCGCTGCCATTTGAGGAAAGAGAATCTCTACCAGCTTGGTTCACTAGTGAAGAAGACTATAAGAAGGAACAAGAATAGATAATTAAGTATGATGAAGCAGTGAGAAGAAAGTTTATGAAGGAATTGGAAAAGAAGACTTTGACTCTTTTTTGTACTCATCGTTTCATACTAAGCTTCAAAGTATCAAGAAAAAACTTCAAGAAGATCCGGAGGATATAGACTTCGAGATGAGTTATGCTAGAGTGAATGAAAAAGATTAGCAGGATTCCGATGTTGATGAGGATGAGGACCCTGAGACCCCACCTCATTATTATAGTGATAAGTTTTATGATGATCCCTCGAGTGGGGAGTAGGTATTAGGATTTATATTCCTAAACTTAGTTAAAGCTTTCTTTTCAGTTACTTAGTTGTTTATGTGTTGACTTGAATCACTTTAATGTGATAAGCATTGTTAAATGTTATTTGGTTTCTTAATAAAGTATGGATATTTTTTTTTATATGATTATGTGCAAATTATGTGTGATTGTTTAAAGAAAAGAAAATATATGTTGTGTATGTACATTTGTGGCTGCACGATGTAGTTAATTAAGTTTAAGTTAAACGTACTTTCTTTTTTTAGATGGTACGACCACCTAGACCAGCAAGTCCTAGTGAGGGAACTAATATTGAAGCAATAATGCAAAATTTCCTTCAAACAATGACGAATATAGCTGCACAAAACTGAGTGCAACAAGGTGGAATTACAAGTGTAGTGGAACATTTTCGAGGACTACACCCATTTCCCTTTGAAGGATCTCCAAATCCATTGCATGTTGAAGAATGAATAAAGGAGATAGAAAAGTTTTTCACGTTGATGATGTGCTTCAAGACACAAAAGTTACTTATGCTATGTTTATGCTTAGGAAAGACGCAAGTCATTGGTAAGATTTAATAAAGATGATCTATCATACTATTGAAAACCCAATGGCTTGAGCTAGGTTCAAGAAGTTATTTCTAAAAAAATATTTTCCATTTGTGAAGAGGAATGAGAAGGAAGCGGAGTTCATTCGCTTGACTTAAGGAAATCTATCACTTATGGAGTACGAACAAAAATTTGATGAGTTGTCAAGGTATGCATCGTATTTGGTGGACATTAAAGAACATAAGGCAAGACATTTTGAAGCGGGTCTATGACTTGATCTCTATAAAGTTGTAGTTATGCTACAACTCGGTACGTATGCTGAGGTGCTAGAAAGGGTATAGATTATAGCAAAGGATGATTCTGTGACTGAGATTAAGCTAGTGAACAATGAAAAGAAGTCTTGGAATATTAACAAGAGGAAACAACATGGACGTAAAGGTGGAGAGAAGAAGTATAAGTATAATGGTGAAAGGAAGGATTTTCTATTATGTGTTATATAGAAGAAGTATCATTCTAGAGAGTACTTTAAGAAGACTGACGCATGGTTTAGATGTGAAAAGATTGGACACATGGCTCGTGATTATCCGGAGGCTCCTAAGGAGTAGAAATTGACTCAAGGATGAGTGTATACACTGACTCATGATGAAACAGAAAAAGACCATTCTGGTAGGTATGGTTCAATTGGGTAAACTCAAGGCTTACGCTTTCTTTCATTCAGGATTTACATATTCATTCGTATCAAGCTAAGTCGCATCTAAGATGATGGTAAAACCGTCAAGATTAGATTCTGTATTTCACATGGCAACACCGTTAGGTGTTAGTATGTGTGCTAATTCTGTGTTTAATTGTTGTGAAGTGTCCACTGGAAGCAACACAATACTTGTGCATTTGATTGAGCATGATATGTATGATTTTGATATTATCTTTAGTATGGATTGTTTGTCTGGAAATAGAGCTCAAATTGTGTGTCAAGATAAGCAAGTTCTCTTTAGTCCATTTGACGGGCACTATTTTGAATTCAAGGGTACGATGGTTAACTCTTTGCCACGATAGATTTCTGTAATAGAAGCATGGAGAAGTTTACAAAGAGACTATCAAGGTTTTGTGGTTCATGTATTCAGCATGACAGCGAATGCTTAAGACCATCAACATGTTAGGGTTGTGAATGAATTTCTAGATATGTTTCCTGAGGAACTACCATAGTTGTCGCCTGATCGAAATATGGAGTTTACTATCGATGTTATACCAGAAACTGCACCGATATCTAAAGCACCATATCGGATGGCACCTATAGAGTTAAAAGAATTGAAGGAATAACTCCACGAACTTCTGGAATGAGGTTTCATTCGACCAAGTGTTTTCCCATGGGAGCACTTATTTTGTTTGTGAAGAGAAATGGTGGATCAATGCAATTGTGCATTGATTATAGAGAATTGAATCATGTGACGATTAAGAATAAGTACCCATTATTGAAGATTTGTTCAATCAATTACAAGGAGCTGGAGTGTTCTCAAAGATTGATCTTCGATTTAGTTATCACCAATTGAAGTTAAAAGAGGCAGGTATACCAAAAAGTGCTTTCAGAACAATATATGGACACTATGAGTTTTTGGTTATGCCATTTGGACTAACCAATGCACCTGCTGCCTTCATGGACCTGATGGATCGAGTGTTCAATGACTACTTGGATGAATTTGTTATTATCTTCATTAATGATATACTGGTTTATTTTAAGAGTACTGAGAAGCATGAAGAACATCTAAGAGTTGTGTTACAACGACTACGTGAGAAGCAACTTTATGCCAAATTCAAAAAGCGCGAATTCTAGCTGGAGAAGATCTTTCTTAGGTCATGTTGTGTCTAAGAAAGGGATACAAGTTGATCCGAACAAAGTTACAGCTGTGTAAGATTAGGAAAGACAAACAAACATAGAAGAAGTTTGAAGTTTCGTAGGTTTGGCTAGTTACTACCGGATGTTTGTGGAAGGTTTTTCAAAGATTGATGTCCTGCTGATGTAATTGATGGAAAAGGATGTGAAGTTTCTTTGGACTGAAGCTTACGAGAAAAGTTTCTTGAAGTTTAAAGAAAGACTAATTACGGCCCCTGTACTCACTATACCTAACGAAAAAAACAAGTTCATGATCTATAATAATGCTTCTGGCAAAGGACTAGGCTACATGCTTATGCAAAATGAGAAGGTAATTGCTCACACATCATGACAGTTAAAGTCGTATGAACATAACTATCCGATGCACGATCTGGAGTTAGTTGTTGTTGTCTTTGCATTGAAAATTTGGATATATTACCTTTATGGTGTAAAGTATGATATCTACACTAACCATAAAAGTTTGAAGTATTTCTTTACTCAAAAGGAGCTGAATATGAGACAACGAAGATGGTTAGAAATGGTTAAGGATTATGATTGTTTTATCCATTATCATCCTGAAAAAGCCAATATTGTAGCCGATGCTTTGAGTAAAAAGTATGCTGGTTTTAGTGGTAATCTAATTACTATGCAACTGCATATTTTGAAACACTTGAGAAGAATGGATATTGAGTTAGTTCCTAATCAATATGCATACATGTTGTCTACACTTAAAGTACAACCATCATTGGTTGACAAGATTAACGAAGAATAAAAAAATGACATAAGTTTGAAGAAGATCAAGGAAGAAGTTATTCAAGGAAAAAGGCTTAACTTTAATCCCACTGGAGATGGAACTCTAAGGTTTGGAAGTTGTCTTTATGTGCATAGCGTTGAAGCAATTAAGAAGGAGATCTTAGTGGAAGCTTTCTAGGATGTATTGTGTAAGGCGTACATTAAGCCTCCTAGAGCTACTAAGATGTAAAAGGATGTCACCAAAGTTTATTGGTGGAACGGTATGAAGAAGGAAATAGCGCAGTTCGTGGAACAATATGTAACGTGTCAACAAGTGAAGATAGAGCATCAGAGACCCTCTGGTATGCTTAAACCTCTGATGATTCCTAAATGGAAGTGGAAAAATATCGTCATGGACTTTATTGTGGGATTACCATTGTCTC
This sequence comes from Rhamnella rubrinervis, assembly GCA_007844105.2. Taxonomy (NCBI): domain Eukaryota; kingdom Viridiplantae; phylum Streptophyta; class Magnoliopsida; order Rosales; family Rhamnaceae; genus Rhamnella; species Rhamnella rubrinervis. Next base: position 6,738,326 of record CM017575.2, on the reverse strand, counting down.
AACATGGTAATGATGCAATATGGTTAATAGTGGACAAACTTACTAACTCTACTCACTTCTTACCTATGCGTATGACGCATCCTATGGAAAGGTTGGCGCAACTTTATGTTGATGAGATTGTGAGACTTTATGGAGTACTTGTTTTGATTGTGTATCATCTCTATGTTCTGGAAGAATCTGCATAAGACTATGGGAATGAAGTTAAACTTTAGTACTGTTTTTCATCCTCAGTCTGACGGTCAGTCAGAAAGAATGATTCAAATACATGAAGATATATTGCGTGCTTGTATGATGGATTTTCAAGGGAACTAGGAGAAACATTTTCCATTGGTGGAGTTCATATACAACAACAGCTATCATGCAACTATTGGCACGGCACCCTATGAAGCTTGTATTGGAGAAAGCTACTTAGACCCGAGATTCTACAGCAGACAAGTGAAGTCATAAGTAGAATTCAATAAAGAATAAAGATTGCTCAAGATAAACAAAAGAGTTATGCTAATAACCGACGGAAGGATATGAGTTTCGATGTGCGAAACAAGGTCTTTTTTAAAATAACACCGATGAAAGGTGTTATAAGGTTTGGGAAGAAAGGAAAGTTAAGTCCACAATATATTGGACCATTTAAGATTTTGAAAAAAAATTGGTGAATTAGCTAATTGACTAGCTTCGCCACAAAACTTATCAAGTGTCCACGATGTGCTTCGTTTATCTATGCTGAGAAAGTATATGCATGACCCATCACATGTGCTACAATTTGAACCGTTAGAAGTACGAGAGAATCTTACCTAGGAAGAGAAGCCAGTGGAAATACTGGATCGATAAGATCAAGTACTAAGGACTAAGATCATTCCTTACTTAAAATTCTTTGGAGGAACGAAGTTGTGGAAGAAGTAACATGAGAATGAGAAGAAAACATGAAATCCAAGTACCCGAGTTTGTTTTTTGGTAAGTTTTACTTTCTGTTTGAGTAAATTTCGAGGATAAAATTTCTTTTTAGGAGGAGTGAACTATAATAACCGCCTCCAAAATTTACATGATGGTGTATTTATTTGTGAATTTTCACTTGTACACTTGAGCACAAGTGTGCACGTGTGTGTTTGTGAAGCACTACGTAAACACAAAGTCAAAGTATGTCAGACGTAATGTTAAGCGTAATGACAAACACCTGACATGGTTCAAAGTTTGCTAATTTTTCCCCTCAAACTTGAGAGTGTCAGGCGCAACGACAGGCTCCTGACATTATTCGAAGCTTGGCAAGTCTATAACCTATGTGTGTCAAGTGTAGAGTTAGGCATAGCGACAGACGCTAACATGTTGCCAAAATGAACATTGATTTTTTTAAGTTTTTGTATGTGTATGCATGAATATGTGTAACAATTATCTGGTGCCAACACATATGTGTATTTGTATGTCCTTAAGGTTGACACCCATTTATGTGTGTATTTGATATTTAAATTATTAATTTTTAATTGACATTTTTTGACAATTATGTACTTGATACTTTTCTTATATGAAATAAGGCAAGTTTTAACTAGGGTTTTGTCTTTAAATTAAGAGGCATCCAAGAGGAAAATTTTTTCTATAATTCTCTTCTTCTCTTAGTATTGAAATTTTTTAGAGAAAATTGAAAGAAATTTTGTGTGATCAAACAAGGATTTTTTAAGATTTTCGAAGATTCAAAGCAAGTTCCACAATTATTTATTGTTGTTCTTATTTGTTTTGAATATCTTTTCTCCTCCAAAATTTCTATGGATTGATGTGATGATTTAAGTATGACAATATAGATTTGTTTGTGCAGGAAAATATGGATTTAAGATAGGTTTCATGGTATTGCTGAAATTTGCAAGTATTTAAAAGAAAATTTTGATTTTTACAAGGCTACATACTAAACTCTAGTTTTCTCTAATGGCCTATCCTTGTACAAGTGTCAAGACTAAATTTTTATTTTGATTGATCATTAAATCATAGTTGATCATGCATGTTAGCATATGGATTTGATTAATCTCAATTATATTGACATTGAGCAACAGTTTTTCTTAAGTATAAAATCGTTTTAATTCAATTTATAAAGGGATTTTGTTTGCTGCAAAAATTTTGAGTACAATAGTTTCAATATTCATATAAGTATGTTTAATTGAACTTGAATCCATACTATGTTTGCTGAAATTTTTTAGGTTATACACTAAAGGATAATACATAGAAATTATATTATAAATATGTTTTAGGTGATGTAATACTTGGTATATTCATATGTAAACCCTTGCTGGAAATTTAGTATGCATGTTATATATGAATTATTTTGCAATTTAGGTTGCTAGAAATTATGAAATTATATGGAATTTATATGGTATGCATATTATGGAATATATTACTTGTGATTGAAGATAACCAAAACCTATATAAGCAATAAGTGGGTTATCTTATTATGAAATATATGTTTTGAACATGATAGATTCATGAATTCATTTACACATGGTTTTTTAGTTTGTGAAACAAGTTTGCATGATCACAAGTATATAAGCATGATCATGTGCATTTAAATATAAATATGAAACTCGGTTTTATAAGAAATGAATATATTCAAGATTTATTGAAAAGTAAAGTATGTTTTCAAAGCATATACCTTATAGGCAAATTTGACAAATTTAAATGGAGCTTTTATATGTATGTATAAAACCTCATAAGAGAAGACTTGGTTTTGTTGGATCCGACCAAGTTTATAGGGTTTACATGGACACATATAGACGGATTTGTGTATGTGGAATGACTCATTGAGGATCACAATGAGGGTTTGGCTAATACTTTTTGGTCGGGGTTATTGACATTGGTTTATACTTGCATGGCTAGTATGCAAGTTGTCGCTTTTACCCTACTTACTCATATATGTCTCTTTGTGGTTTGAAGTCTTTTGGGATATGCTGCTCAGCTATTCAAAGGATATTTCTATGGATTACCTACGGGTAATAGCTCCTATGAATATGTGTATGAAAGTCCTACAACGGTGGTTTTGTTTTCAAACTAAATAAAGAAGTTTTGGTTTGAACTATATAAGAACTATTTGAAAATAAGCAAGTATGCATCGATTCATGAATAAGCATAAGCATTCCACGTTATGTGTGATGCATTGTGAAGCTTGTTGGGTGACTTGTTACTCACTCTTATTTGCTTATGTGTGTAGGTAATGACACTGAAAACTGATTAGATGGAACATGAACTTGGGGAATCTACGAGGTGGTGTTTGGATGTGTTGACCTGTATGAGCCAAAGTTAATAAAATGTTTCTGCTAGACTATGTTTTAATCTTCAATACTCTATTTAATATGTTTATAAAACTAAGCTATTTATTGAGTTTTTCTTTACATGTAGGTATTGATTTTGAGATACTATTAATAGCATTATTACTGGTATTTCGTTAATTTTAAAGTTAGTATTATTTTATGGATCCGAAGTAAAGAGGAAAAGAAAAAAAAAATTGGTTTTTTTATATGATATATGCTATGATAGTAGCATCCCCTAGATCGGATCTGTGAGGTTTGGTTAGGGGATGTTACAAGGATGACTACCAGAACATCTCCCTATTTTTAAAAGATCTCCAAATTATCTCTCTTCCTCATAAGGATCAATACCATTTTCTTTATAAAGTGACATTCTCTCAACTATAAGTTTTTTATGGAATATGTCTTCAAAGAATTCAGTATCTTTAGATTTAATGATGTTGTTTTCATCAAACAAATTATTTGTGGTTTTCAAAACCAATAATCTACATGCAATTCAGTTATGGGAATATCCAATAAACATGCAATCCACAGTCTTAAGACCAAATTTACTTCTTTAAAGTATGGGATGAGAACCTTAGCAAGACACCCCACACACTTTAAGATATTCAAGGTTATATGAATAACCTTTTCATAACTCATATGATGTATTCTCTATCTTCTTATAAGGATTCTATTTTGTATATCATATGCATACAAAATAGCATCCCCTAACAAGTTCAAAGGTATCCCAGAACTCACAAATGTTATAGTCATCATATTCTTTAAAGTTCTATTCTTCTTCTTAGCTACCTTATTGAATTTATAGCTACCCTATTGAATTCAAGTGAATAAGGACATGTGGCTTCATGAATATTATCTTGCATCTCACAAAATATATTGAATGGATAGGATTCATATTCACCTCCTTTGTCAATTTCAATCTCTTAATCTCCTTATCAAGCTGATTATCCACAACTGCTTTAAATACAAGTATTATCCTACCTCATGTTTAGACTTAGAAGATATAGTCTAGTATATCTAGAAAAATCATCAATAAATGTAATATAAAATATTTTTCCATCCCTAATCATAGTATGTTTCAAATCATCATGGTCAATCACTAAGGTCATTGTGAATCAGCCAGAGTAATTCAATTTTCCTTTGTTGAACTGGTTTATAACTCTTTTTGTAGATTTATATTCTACACACACATCATATAATTCAACTTTAGATAGATTTACATTGTCAATTAACCACAATTCTTCATCTTTTTAATATAAGAACACATGACTCAATCTATCATGCCATATATTAATAGAGTCCACAAAGTAAGTAGAAGAGGATGCATTATTATTAATATTTAGAATTTCAAGTACATTAAGTATAAATAACTCATTCGCACAATAATCTTTCCCTACAAAAGTTTCATCTTTGGATAATATAAATTTATCCCTCCAAATGATACTTTAACACCTACTTGGCTAAGAATATAAATAGAAATCATATTGCATATAATAGTTAGAACATTGAGTACATTAGTCGGTGTGAGGCTTTTCTCATAAGTCAAATTGAGAAGAACTTTTTCCTTTCCCATAAAAGGAAATCACCCAAATAAATAAGTTTTTCTCCTTTTTTTACTATCAGATATTCAGTAAATGCACTTTTGTCACCACATATATGCTTGGTAGTATACGAGTATACCACCCATTCCTTAATTCTAGCTACCAGATTCATCTTTGTTACTACAACAACAATTATTACATCATCTCCTTCAACCAGATTAGCTAGTTAGATTTTCTGTCTCTTTTGTATGTTTGTTTCTACATTCAGCTGCATAACTATTAGGTTTTCCACATATAAAATAGTTTTCTTTCCTCTTGAAGATAATGTCATTACTTTTGAAGGTACTGTTATTAGACCTTCATTTCTTTTTCTTATTCTAAAATTTTAATATTTATTACCATTACTCTGTACCATATTAGCTTTGTAACTCAATTCTTTAGCCTTATCAACTCTATCCAAATGCCTGTTTTTTCTCCTCAGTACGAATGTGAATGAACGATCACATCTTCAAGACCCATTGGCTTCCTTTTATGCTTCATATAACTCTTATAATCCCTCTAAGAGTCATATTTTTCAACCAAATAGCTAATAACAAAAGGTTCAGGAAATTATATCTCTTCAGTTTTTAATTATTAATCATCTTATGAAAGTCATGAATTTGTGAAGGCATATCCTTCTCGTTAACCATTTAGAAATTTAAGAAATTTCCAACTGCATATTTTTGGGAACCAACATCCTTTAAAATATATGTCTTATTTAAAATGTCCCAGATCTCATAGGCAGACTTATAAGAGCAGTAAACATCACAAAGTTCAATGGACAGAGTAATCATAATAGTATAGTGACATACCTTGTTTCCACCTCTTCCACTTATCCATCTTCTCCTCAAAATGTTCAGTATCATCATCACGTACCTTTTAAGTTAGGTACCCGGTTAAATTGACCTAATCTAGAGAATCATAAATTTTCTCTTATCATCTCTTGAAATAGGACTCTTTAAAGAGTTAAATCTTAAAGACGTTGAGTAAAGACTTGACAGCAAGTATAGCAACATCCACAATCTTCCTTTAAGATTGTTAGAAAATATATAAATATCTTGTAGCATAGACACTACAGAAGAAGCTTATGAACTTGAACAAAGCAACAAAATGAACCCACAAATAGAAACAAAATAGCCGAGTCATGCGTACACTGCACTTAAAGGAAGCTTCTGCTTCTCTAAATAATATCTTTAGTGCATAAAGGTTCTATGACGGTCTCCTTTATAGGGTAAAATGGGTTGATGTAATAATAGTGCACTTTAAATGTTGCACATTCGAACAATCACTAAAATTATCTTTTAGTGTAAAATAAAACCCTCAAAATTTTATAAAGTAATACTACTTTTACATTAAAAAATAATTAAAAAGTTATTATTTCTAAAATAATAAATATTTTTTTATGTATAAAAAAAGTAAATAAAGACTGTGCTTGTATACATATAAAAGTCTATCCACTATTGTTTTATAATTAATATGGAAATTTTGTACTCATCCATATAATAAACAAAACCAATAGTTTTAAACTTTCTAACTAGTACAGTACTGAATACAAACAAATATATTTTAAAAATAAATAATAAAATACTATAAAAATAATAGTTATATAATACATATTACATTCTATAGTATAATCAACTATTATTATTATTACTCAATTACCCAAAAAAAATTATTATTATTATCACTCATTTGGTCATCTAGTGCTAATTCACTTTTATATTAGAAAACTTTGTTAAAATGCTAATATATTGAGGCAATTCTTATTCAATAATGTTACGCATACCAATCTATGTATACTAAGGATGAAAAAATAAAAAATATCCATGAAATTTTATGGATATTTTCGATTTTATAGAGTATGGATATTATCCATCAACGGAAATTGAAAATTGTTATAATTTCTGTAATTTCCGTCGATATTTTCAATATTTCTCCGATATTTCCACGATATTTCTATTAAAATTTTCATATCAATTCCTTTACAATTTGGTCAGAATTTCCATAATTTCTATGGAAATTTTTATAATTTCCATTGAAATTTTCGAAATTTCCATAGAAATTTCTAAAATATCCATATTAACTATTAAGTATAATATTAATATTTTTTTTCTTAAATTGAAATTATTATACTTATATGCTTTCAACATTTTACATATTGTATAGATTTTGTTTTGTACAATTTATACTTGTGCAAATCATGAAGCATCTTCTCCTTTTCAAATTTTAATAAATTAATAATTACTTTATATTTTTACAATTTATATCGGATATGATACATACAAAGAGCCAACCAATATCATATCTATATCATGATTATCATTAACAATCACATATAACACTAGATCCATATGGTTGACATATTAATAATTACATGCAAAACTATAAAGGATATGTGTCATTTGATCAATATTTTTCTCAATACACTAATGGAAATGAAGATATGGAAGAGAGTGAATATTTTTCAACCAATAAAAAATTCTATGTTTGATTGAGTTATATTTAAGTAATTATGTATTTGTATTATTATTTTAATTAATGAATAATTTATTATAAAAAATAGTAGCATTTTTATTACGGTCAATGAGTACTGTAGATTTCTTAATTATAAAAAATATAAATTGTATTTAATTATTTTTTAATTTTTTTAGTTAAATTGATAAAATTATTAATAAATTAACATATATTAAAATTTCGTTGAAATTTTTTATATTTTATTATTAATTTTTATCATTTCTTTTAAGGTTTTATCGATATCAATATTTTATTTATATTTCCACCGATATTTTTATATTTTTTACGTTTGATATTTCTGTCGATATCAATATTTTCATCCTTGGTGTATACTAACTGATAATTGATGTATTCACAAAAATAAAAAATAAAAAAACTGATAATTGATGTGACAACACTTATTAATTGACACTAGAATATAATCTAATGAAAAATAAATAAAAAATTAAATAAAAGTCAAAAAAGCATTGCCATGTCAATTGCCACGTTATTGATAAATAAAGTTGGTAAAGTTCTTAATTCACCTTAGCACGTTATTGATTTTTATTCATGTGGTAGTTTAATTAGACAGCTTGAAAATTTGTTACAGTAATTAATGGTGAAATATTAAAAAAGTAACCAAAATTTTTAATTAATATAGCCTCAATCTTAATACTGTTTCGTTTTATTTTATGTTTATTTGTTTTTATTCTTTTAGTATAGAGTATATTAGGTGTCAAACCCTAACATTGACTTGAACTGTGTGTATAAGGACTTGAAAGTTGAAACAACCAAATTAAGGATAACAAAAAGAAGGTATAATTTACCCAAAAAAAAAATAAAATAAGAAGGTATAATTTCATCTGCACTTCTTAAAATTTGGTCCAAATACAAATAGACCCCCTCTGATTTTAAATAACTAAAAGGCTCCACTATTTTATTTTAAAATTACTTAAACACCCCTAAATCTTGTTATATATAGCATGTGGACTGACAGAATTTGAAATAAAAAATAAAAAATTTATTATTTTTACTTAAGGATATAATTTTTTTTTTGATAAATAAAAAATATCTTGATGTGGATCTCATCGGCTCAGGATTCTATTAGAGGATAGAACTTTTTTGCTACTCTAATTTTACAATCCGATAGGAATCTAGAGTATCTAACTCACCCGTAATAGATCCTTCTCCACCTGACGTATTAAATAAGATTGAATATACCTGAGGCAATAATGGGGTTTTTCAAAACTAAATTACAATTCTCGTAAGTGAGTATGATGGAACAGTCGGTTTCCTTTCTACTATGCCACACCCCTAGGAGCTTAAGTATATAATCTTAATAATTCAACTGGTTTACTAAAAAAAATTATATTTCAACCAATAAATTTTATTTTATTTACGTACAATGCTATATATATTGTAAATTGTTATGATTATAGTTTGGCTGTTGTTGACCAATAGAAAAATCAATAAAATAAGCCTTTAGTTATATATAAATAAATATTACTAAAAGTAAGAAAATGTATGAGTTGATTTAAAGGTTTTTGTTTTTATTTTCTGTTTCAGTTGAATTATAAAAGTTATGTACACAAGTAAAAATAATAATTTTTAATTCCATAGTCTTTATTAATTTTTTTCTTCATAATATTGTTGGGTTTGAATAGTAAAAAAAAGTTATATATTTATATAAATTTAAGGGTATTTAAGTAATTTAAAAGAAAAATGGGGATGTTTTCGAATTGTTTGAAACCATAAGGATCTATTTGTACTTGGACCGAGCCTCAACGGCTGTAGATGAAATTATCATATATAAGAAGTGTGCCTTTTAAAAAAATATAAAAAGAAAATTTGTAAAATACTTAATTATGTGGCTTTAATTAATTGTTGAACTGTTATAGATGAATAGAAGTATTTATTACAAATTTGTCATTTTATTTTTGAGGTCATTACAAATTTGTCTTTGCATATATGCATAAGTGTTAAAAAAAATAGGTACACATAAAAATGATAAAACAATATAAATGAAGATAAAGTTTTATGATAGGTTGTTTTACCATAAAAATATATATATGTATATATATATATATTAAAAAACCTGTAGATATAGGATTACTACTTCATTGAATTTGATTCGAGACCTGTGTTCTATAGTGTCCTTAAAATAATTTTGCCCCACACGGTGCTGGTGATTTAATAGCGATTGTCTCTTAGGATACAACGAATTTATTAAAATTTTGAACTCGAGCACCTTCTAAAACTCTCTATAGCGAATTTGAACAATGTCTTCGCTCTATCACACAAAACTAGTGAAAAAGCACTGATTCAACTCATCTGTGACATATGTACACATATACGTATGTATGTAATTAATTTTGGGTCCCACCTATCATTAGCCAAAAATATCAATAAGAATACTAGTTTCCAATGCATGCAGATACCCACCCATTATTAGCCAAAAATATCAATAAGAATACTAGTTTCCAATGCATGCATATATCTGCATGTATGTCTTCTGCTGCAACGGAAATCTCTGACTCACTCTCCAGTTTCCTCTTTCCGCAGTTTTCTGTGTACGGCCTCTGCTTTTCTTTTCCTTTCCGGCATTAAAATTGGTGAAAATTTCAGTGACGCAGTTTTATAATTGGACCGTGACTTCATTGCACGCACCACAAGTGGACCTGCCCATAATTAATTAATATATTTGGTTAAACAAAAAAATTAAAAATTAAAAAAGAAGAAATTAAAATGAAAGAGAAAGAGAGGTTTTTTTTTTGGTGTGTTGAGCTAATAAAATGAGCAAAGCCATGTGAGGGGGGTTCTGATGGAAATGGGGTCCTCTGTAATCCTGACCTCACACCCACCACAACTAAGCCGTACGTACTCAAACATTTTATATCTCCCAAGCCCACTGTATATAATACTACTACACTTAGTTGAAAAAGATAGCAATCAACTTTTGTAGTTTGCAAGTTCTATTTTGAGTAGTGAAAATGGGCATCATAAGGTTGCCATCTAGGAGTCTGAAAATGTTGCATTCTCTACCATCAACAGCTAGGAATCAGCAGCAGCAGCACCACACAAATGTGCCAAAAGGTCACATTGCAGTTTATGTGGGAGAGATTCAGAGGAAGAGGTTTGTGCTTCCAATATCATACCTCAACCATCCTTCATTCAGAGAGTTGCTTCAGAGAGCTGAGGAAGAGTTTGGGTTCAATCACCCAATGGGTGGTCTTACAATTCCTTGCAGAGAGGACACTTTCATTCATCTCACTTCTCAAATTTTGAATAATGCCTCTTGAAAAAAATAAAATAAAATAAATCTGGCATAGTCACATTTTTGAGGAATTTTATGTTTTGTTAATAGATCTGGCCTGGTTAGAAGATTTAGAAAGAGTGGTTTAATAAGAGAGAGAGACCCATGTATGAAATTAAAATAATGTTTCTTTTTGTTAATTGTTGTTTTACATTGTTAATATTTAGGTGGTGAAAGATCATGAGTTGTGCATCCCATCTAGAAACATCATTGAGAAATGAAATCCTCAACTTTCAAATGAATATTGCTTCTTCATTTTTTTTATAAGATCAATCTGAGTTGTTATACTTTTAGTCTCATACAAAAATGTTAATAATTTTTAATCATTGATTTCTTAAGTTCATCAAGTACCATAAAATTAGTATGTACTAGTATCTAATCTGTTAATAACTCAGTATGGCAAAATTTTTCCATATATAGTTCCATAAGTTGGAGAAGTCCACAATATCATTCTCTACTTACAAACAAACACGCACAAACTAAAATTTAAGTTATCATGAAATTGAAACCCCATACGTGATCAAATCTATTATTATTATTAACATTATTTTCATAAATGAAGAGTCAATATGATACTGTCAGAATCATAAATTTTATAATAGATTCATTTCCCAATGCAGCCATGATTCTTATATATATATATATATATATACATGTTGCGCCAGCTGCTGAATAACAAACTATATAAAAGTCAGTGACGATATCTAAACTAACTTGGCAATATATAAATATATATTGCCTTTTCTTCTGCAGGAAATGAAAACAATTATTGGTAGATACAAATAATCAAACTAAATGATTTTTTTTTCTCTGGTAACATTCGTGTACATCAAATGGGTAAATTCGAGAACTGTAATTGAGATTTGATGAAAAGAAGACGAGTGTTCTGCAGTCTCTACTCTTTCAAATTTGAAAACCATGGATCAACTGCATTTCCTCGATTTTATCAGACAGCATCACATGGGATTGCTTTTGTTTTCCATTAATCTGTCGGTGTCGGGTGTGACGTTTGGTTGCCTTTGATTAAATTCCAAGGACCCATAATGCTTCTAAGCAAACTCAGGTTTTTTATATGTGAGGGGGCCTCACATTGTTGATGTTGACGCACCACAGGTTTAACCTGTGCAGTTGCTTCTGTTAGCTTTCAAAAGAGAGAAAAACACCGTAGGGGTGGAAGAAACGTTCGACAAAATGTCCGTTCACATTTTTTTCTGATAAATAAGTCGTATATATTATTACAACATCCTGCATTTTACCTAATATGCACCTAACACAGCAGATACCATGTTAATGATATACAAACCCATACTCTAGTTACCAAACACTAGAAATTAAGCAACAACTAAAGTTCACATACAATAAAAAATAATTAAACAAACTAAACAACCAAAATATGCAAACCAAATATAAAAATAGAACAATAGAAGTGTCACATTCAACACTCCTCCTTGGCACTTTTGCTGAAAACATTAAGCCTTTCTCTTAATGTTTCAAATCTATTTTTAGGCAAAGCTTTAGTCAATATATCTGCTAGCTGATCATCTGAGCTGCAATGAACCAGCTTCACATCTGCATTTCTTTCAACTTCCCTTATTACATGAAACTTGACTGAAATGTGCTTTGTTCTACCATGATGAATTGGATTTTCTGCAATACGAATTGCAGACTTGTTATCACAAAAAATTATAGTTGCTTCTTCTTGCCTTTCACTCAAGTCATTAAGCAACTTCCTCAACCACAAAGCTTGATTTGCAGCAGTAGCAGCAGCGACGTATTCAGCTTCGGTTGTAGATTGAGCAACTACAGCTTGCTTCTTTGAATTCCATGAAAATAGACTTGAACCATATGGAAACAAGTACCCTGATGTACTTTTCATGTCATCTTTGCTTCCAGCCTAATCATTATTTGTATAGCCTTCCAACTTACCTCCTTCAATTTTTAAAAACCAAACTCCATAATCTGCAGTGCCTTTGATGTACCTTAACACCTGCTTTGCTGTAGAAAAATGAACCTGAGATGGAGAGTGCATAAATCTGGAAAGCAAACTCACAGCAAACATAATATCAGGTCTAGAAGCACATAAATACAGCAAACTTCCAATCAAACTTCTATACGCTGAACACTTTACTTTAGCAGCTCCATCTTCCTTTTCAAATTTTTGATTTTGTACAATTGGTGTTGCAACAGATTTAGAGTTTTCCATATGAAATTTTTTCAGCAAGTCACGTGCATATTTCTTTTGTGATAAGAAAATATCATGACTGTACTGCCACACTTCTATATCAAGAAAATACTTCATCAAACCCAAATCTGACAATGCAAACTCCTTCTCCATATCACACTTGAAATTAATTATTTGCTGCAAATCACAAACTGTCACCAACAAATCATCAACGTATAAAGAAACCAACAAGCTTCCATCACTCTTCACATACAAAGTGTGTTCATTTTCACTTCTCTTGAACCTTTACTGCACAAAATACATATCCACCCTGCTGTACCAAGCTCTAGAAGCTTGTTTAAGGCCATAAAGTGCCTTGTGCAATCTGTACACTTTGTCTTCTTCTCCAGGAACAACAAAACTTTCTAGTTGCTCAACGTAGACCTCTTTATGCAATATTCCATTAAAAAATGTAGACTTCATATTCATATGAAACACTTTCCAGCCTTTATTTGCCAAAAATTGCCAATAGAAGTCTAATTGTGTCCATTCTTGCAACCAGAGCAAAAGTGTCTCCATAATCAATACCAGGTTGTTAAACATACCCTTTAACAACCAACTATGCCTTGTATTTGTTCACCGAGCCATCAACATTATACTTTGTCCTGAAAATCCACTTCACGCCAATTGCATTTTTATTTTCAGATTTTCCCACCAGCTTCTAGGTTTTGTTCCCTTCAATCATTTTCATTTCAGCTTGCATAGCCTCTCCCCACTCTTCAAACTGATATGCATCTTCAACTGTAACAGGATCAGTCAAAGCCACATTGCATCTCTCATAAATTTCACTCAAAAGTCTTGTGCCTCTGATTCCCAAAGAATCCTCATCATCCGAAGATGACTCCTCCTGAACTTCAACTTGCGGAATAAATTCCTCAATTTCAACACTTTTTTATTGAACCTCCTCCTTTGTAGAATCCCAAACAGCATGTTCATCAACTATCACATTTCTACATATCATAAGCTTGTTAGATTTCAGCTCATACACCTTGAAACCTTTGGTGGTATTGTTGTAACCTACAAGAATCCCAATCTTAGCCTTCTTGTCAAAGCTTGTCTCTCTTAATTTATGGAATGTGCATATAACATATGCTTCCAAAAATTCTTAAATGCTCTACTGTTGGCTTCATTTCAAACCAAACTTCATATGGTGTTTTTGAATCAAGTGTTTTGGTAGACAACCTATTCAACATATAAACTGAGGTATTTACAGCCTCAGCCCAAAACTTTTTTGGCAAATTCTTCTCAAACAACATGCATCTTGCCATCTCCATAATTGTCCTATTTTTTCTCTCACTTATACCATTTTGTTGAGGGGTGTAAGGAGCTATAAAATGATGAAAAACACCAGAATCCTTGCATAAAACTTCAAATTTTTGAGCTGTGTACTTTGTCCCATTATCCGATCTAATCACCTTGATGCTTGCTTGTGCTTGATTTTCAACCATTGCTTTAAAATCTTTGAAGACAACTGCCACTTCTGATTTTTGCTTCAGAAAATACACCCAACACATCCTTGAAAAATCATCAATGAAGATGATAAAATATCTACTGCCATTTAAAGAACCCTCACTCATAGGTCAACACACATCCGTATGAATGAGCTGTAATTTTTCACTAGCTCTCCATGCACTGTGTAAAGGAAATGGCAATCTTTTTTGTTTGCCAAATTGACAAGTTTTACAAACACCATCAACCTCGTTCACAGTAGGCATATTTCGAACCAAATTATGTGTATGCGTATACTTCAAGGAATTGTAATTGTAGTGTCCTAGCCTTCTATGCCATAACTTTGATTCATCATCAACTTTTACATTAAGGGCAGCATGCATACTCTTGTCTAAATCCACAACAAAACTCTTTTCTTTCATAGCAACAGTTAATACTTCACACCCATGAGAATCATATATCATGTAGGATTTATTAGAAAAATTTAAAGAATAACCTTTTTCCAACATTTGTCCCACACTTAATAAATTCTCACTAATTTTAGGTACAAACAGAACATCAGAAATAATTTTTGTACCTCTTAGTGTGTCAACAACAACTTCACCCTTGCCAAGAATGTCAACAAAGGCTCCATTTCTAATCTTCACTTTCGAAACCAAGCTTCTGTCAAGATGTTGGAATAAATTCTCATTATAGGTCATGTGATTTGTACAGCCACTATCCACAAGCCATGCTCCTCTGCTACTGCTAGCTGAAAAACAGGTAGCAACAAATAGTTTTTCTTTATTTTAATGTGTTTCTTCAAGAACTTGTGCTTGGTGAGCTTGCTGCACTTGTCCAGCTTTGTTTTTGCACACTTTTTCCACATGGCCCATTTGTTTACATGCTCTACACTGCACATTTGGTCTAAACCAGCAAAACCTTGCTGTGTGACCCTCTCTCTTGCAATGATAGCAAGGTCCAAACTTTTTCTTTTCACCATCTCTACTTGAGACATCAATGTCTTTTCCCTTATCTCTTCTTTCTCCACTTTGCTTCTTTGGAAAATTAGTCATAGTAACTTTACTTTTCTGTTTTGCAAGTAAAGCACTCTCTACAGATTCCTCATTTCTTATGGATCTTCTCTGCTCTGTTGCTTGAAGAGCATTGATAAGCTCATATACTGGAATCTGACTCAGATCCTTCACTTCTTCCAAAGACGAAATTTTTGCTTCAAATTTCTCTGGTAAACTAACCAACACCTTCTCCATTACTCTCTTATCTAGTAGCTCTTCACCAAGAACCCTTATCTGATTCACAACCTTAAGAAGTCTATCTGTAAACTCCTTCATAAGTTCTGTGTCCTTCATCCTCAAAATTTTAAACTCTTTTCTCAAGTTTAAAACTTGCATTTGTCTTGTTCTTGCACTTCCTTAGAACTCCTCCTTCAACTAGTCCCAAGCCTCTTTTGCTGTTGTGCAAGCCATAATCCTTATAAAAATAACCTCTGACACAGATGAATGAATAGCAGACAAGGCCTTATTATTTTTTGCAACCTCCTCACTATGCTGTTTCATTTGAGCCATAGTGGGATTTGCTCTCAAAGGTGCTGGATCTTCTCTAGAATCAGTAACTTCCCATAAATCAAAAGTTTGCAAATAAGCTTTCATTTTTATAGACCATATAGCATAATTCTCACCTGAAAATATAGGTGGAGAAATAGCAGAAAAATGACTTGAAGTCATAACCAAACAACTAGTAAAATGGAGAAAAAACTAACAGTATTTGACTCTCTCACACACAACCAAGCCAAACTTCTTTCTGGAAAACGTGAATGAACCTCGGCCTCCTAAGATCAATGGAGCTCTGATACCATTTGTTAGCTTTCAAAAGAGAGAAAAACACTGTAGAAGTGGAAGAAACGTTCGACGAAACATCCATTCATATTTTTTTCCTATATATTGTTACAACATCCTGCATTTTATCTAATCTGCACCTAACACAGCAGATACCATGCTAATGATATACAAACCCATACTCTGGTTACCAAACACCAGAAATTAAGCAACAACTAAAGTTCACATACAACAAAAAATAATTAAACAAACTAAACAACCAAAATATGCAAACCAAATATAAAAACAGAACAACAGAAGTGTCACATTCAACAGCTTCTCTTCTATTTTCAATCTTCAATCTTAATTATGGATCAAACACAAGCACATTCATATACATTTTCTAGCCCGGTGGAAAATTGTTTTCCTTTTGCCAAACAGGTTCTAAAAAACTTGTTTTCAATTACAATGGAGTAATAAGCCAATCCTGCCCATAATTTGCAATCACATATAGCATATTGTGTTTGTAGTTCCTGATACCCTTATTCTATCCTGTTTCTGAATCCTTTTTTATTTTTTTTATTGAAGTTCGTGTCAGTACATGAAATTCAAAGAGATTAAAAAGAAATTAAAAAAATAAAAGTATTCCGCAATCTTTATTCCAAAACAAAATGAGAGAAATTGAGGGGGAGAGGGAGAGAGAGAGAGAGAGCTGAGGTGGCTGAAGCCATAGTGCCAGCATAGATGCTTCACCTCTTTTTTCATACTACAACAAATAAATATAATCTTTATCAACATTACAATTAGTGAACCTCATGATGCTGCTCATTACAATGGTGATGTGAATTCGAACAGACATCACAAAATGGAAATACTCATATACTATTTATTCCATGCATCTCTCTCACCTGATCCTCTCTCAGCATGAATTTGGGTTTTGAAATCCAAAAGCTTCTTATTCACTTTGTTATTCCTCAGTGACATTAACTCTACAACATATTTATACGCAAGAAAGAATGCCGTCGACTTCTGTTTATTGGAAATTACAAGAATGGAGGTAGGCGAATTAGGTTTGCTGCTAGGAATATATATGCATGCAAAACTAAAAGAGCATCAGCTGAAGTTGGGAAAAAAAAATTCATTAGATGCTCTAGGACAAAAATATACTCTCTCTCCGCCTTAGTCCAATGAGAGATTGCCGATTCGAATGTTTCGTTGCTGATGAGAAATTCCTTTTCCTAACCGTAACTGAGGTGAGCTTAGTTCTCCTGGTCTTCCATTCAAAGGAGTATCAATCTTTGGCTGTAACCATCTTTTCATGGCCAACCCATTGATTCTAATTTTTCCGTTTGATTCATTTCCTTGATAAGGAAGCCTAAGCCTTCTCAACAATGCTGCAACTGCCTGGCCAACCCTGTTAAGCAAAAGATGTCACATCCCCAGCATTAATATAAAAAACACATTTCAAAAAATGTACATCATGGACCTATTAGGCAGGAAGCACAACAGAGAAATTTACATAAATAGCATATACTATATAGTGTACCAATAATTTCTTGTTCGTACGATACCTTGACTCACTCCAAAACTATGAAGCATAAAATTAAGCACTGAATATGAGTACCATGTCAGAGACCACCATTACGTCCTTTCTTCTTTCCATGACAAAATGCTAGCAGGCACATATGAAGACCAGATTCGGATGCATATTGCACAACGGTATTGAATAATAAACTAGGAATTAGCAATTCTGAGCTAATTAAAAACCATTTTTGTTCATGAAGTTTATATCCTGTTTATGTGCAAGGTTGAAAAGTATTGTTTTATATCAATATAAATTATTGGTGTGATTATGTTTATCAACCATTACTTACAGTAGATTTGAATGAACACCTGCTGAACTTCCACAAATGTTGTAGACTTGTCAAAATGGTGGGTCAAGAAGGTGGATACAGATTTAGTAAATGACATCCCATAAACCTTTCCACATGGTGATCATCACTTTTTATATTGCGTGATAGAATTGCCGGAATGACTTGGCTACATGTTTGAATTTCAGAACATATAGCTAAAGATTACATATGCAGCCATTTTTTAGGTTCTTTTACCCATATAACAAACTATGCCCATCGCATTTTTTTAGTGGTTTAGAAACCCAACATAGAAGTTTACTGAACACTCATTGATTGCATATTGTAATTTCCAACCTACTCTCACCTTCCTGCAAGGGTAATTGTCTTCTCCCCATTGGTAGACAAAATCTGTGTCTTCTCTACAGGCAGTAAAATAGTTATGTTGGGTAATGTTGAACCTGCATAATATGTAATAACAACAAAATAGTAGTCAGTCTTAACCTTTAGGAAAAGCAGAGTTGATTATTTCATCTAAATAGTGTAAATGATAAATTTTCTATTTCATTTACACTATGCACAAATTTATCCATTATACTAAACACGCTCAAAAGCTGAAGAACATCAAAATCTCCATAAGAAAAACAGAAGAGAACAAATGAGATTATTATTACCAGCAGCAAGCCGATGCTTGAGACCTTTAAATACTGTTAAAAGGTAAACCTGGGAAAGTTAAAGTAACATGCGATTAGTATGAAATTTTCAGCTTCTGTAGCATGAATCTTTCCAGAAATTGGTGTGTTGTTAGTGAATGACACACTAAGAAAAAAAGATGCTGCAGCACCATGAAAAAAAGGAGGAAGAGCTTCCGTATAGGTGCTTAAGTTCCTAGCAGAAAAAAATAATGTAAAGCTACTGCAGCAAATCTGGTAATAAAGAATTCAAAAATTTTGCTAAACATAAACTATGACCTTCACGGTGAAAAGTTCCTTGACTAAGTAGAGACTGACCTCAGCAGTATGAATTTCTAATTTCCTTGCATCAACAACAACAGGACTTTGTTTGAAGGAGACACATTGAACAATTCCAAGGGAAGCAGCTTCCTATATTACAATGATAATATCAGATGGTTTCATCACATAGTTTAAGTCTCAGAAAATACTGAAAAATTCAGCCCAACTAACCTCAAGCAACGAAAAAGCACAAGGATCGTATTCACAAAAGCCATCTATCAACGAACAAAGTTTTGAGGGTCTTAATATGTCAGCACTTACGCCCATATTCTCAATTATCCTTTTTTTCAACGAAGCATCATAAGGAAGCTGCAAGCATCCCAAAACTTGAGACAATACCTCACTTGTAGGCAACACACCAGCTCTGATTGTTTCACGGTAGACCATTAAGGCTGATGATGTCCTGTAGTTTCAGTAACACAGAAATTGCTAAGAATATAATTGACCCTTGAATTTGTATTCATGAAACATAACAATTATCTAAATTTATCCACGAAAATGCATATGATCTTGGACTAAAGAGCAGCAGACACCAGTACCAACTTTTAAATTCTCTTAGATCCAATGCGGTAGATGAAATTATATGAAGTAAAACTTCTCCAAGAACAAATTCAAAAAGTTTTCTTCTAATGTTCTCATTTTTATTCTTTCTATTAATTAAAAACTTAAGCTTGAAGTACAAAATAAAACATCATTACACAAATAAAAGCAACTGCATATGAATGGTGCAATTTCATGGTCAACAGAAGCAATATTACATAACTCTTTCACTTTTCCAAAAAGCTATAACCAAAAAAATAAAAAGTGCATTTTCCATTTATTCAAATTAAGATCACTCAGACTAGGTTCATACTCATTTGCACTGCTTTTTATTTCTTATAATCAAAGAAATCTAAAAGAATATTTAAAGAATTTGAAAACTTGAATACCATTTATTTTTCACTTGTAGCCGAACTGAGTCAAGTGACAAAACGGGTTCACCGAGTGTACAAGCCTTCTCGAATCTCCGGAGGCACATGCCTGCAAAGAGATTAAGAAAAGGGATCAAGAAGTTAAGCAATCAATATAGAATAAACTTGAAGTGGTAAATTATGATCTCTTTGCATCAGAGTGAAATTTAAACATATAAGATGAATTTATCAAATACGATTAACAGGAGCATTTTGATGGGATCAAGCAGATATTTAACTATATCATAGAAATATCTCAACAGAAAAGACAATTTCCAAATAAGAACTCTTTTTATCAGCCATTAACTATAACTGAACATATTTTTATGTTATGGCATCACATAAACCAAAGAACCATGTAAATTTGTTTACAGATAGATCTAGGAAGACAAGGTGCTGATGTTTGGTTAAATAGACTAGAAAGTTCCCTTGATTAAATTATTATAGACTATATATGAACCGTCTACTTCCAAGGCTGTATGCTTAATTTTTTTCGGGTGAAGGAAGGAAAAAGGAGTATCCTTAGAAAACACACATTCGGCATTAGTGCTATGGAGGCCATGCTGATACGCATAAGACATATGGGGAAAATTTATACTACTACAACTACCATCTTTAATATTCCTAAAATTGCATCAATGTGAACAATGTATAAATTAGTTAAATGGTGTCTAGGGGAAAAAATGTATCCATTTTGATACCATAAAGAACATGATGGAAAAACTCAGATCCAGGGTGCAAGATATATTCACCCAAAAAAAAAAAAGGTGCAAGATATAGTAGATAAAAGTAGTAAGTCCTACAAATTTACCAGTGATGCATCTACATATAATGAGATTTGGGGCAACCCCATCCTTTTTGGCTTGAGAGAAGAGCATGAGGCCTGCTTCTAGATCGTTCTTTCTACAATGAAAAATCACAAATAACAACATATGTTGTTAAGTTCATCAAAAACAGAATTTACGCAGAGCAATAATTTTCCTACATTCTAGATGCAGCTCTCAAATACTCACTTTTCGCTTGCCACTACTAGCATGGAATATGTTATGCTATTTGGACACAATCCTAATGCCTTCATTTCTGATAGAACTTCCATAGCGTTCTGTAGTTGATCACCATCACCTGTAGTGGAAGAAATTTAATGATGTTTCACACACTAACATCTCATTTTTAGTTTGACACTATTGGGATGCACTCAACTAATTCATATAACCTTGACATGTTTGAAACAATTTTTTTTTTTTTTTAGTGATTGATATATGCATAAAGATAAGATACAAAACCAGATGTATATGGTACAGAGGCAGTATCAGATTATGTTTAGAAAGGAAAGCAATTGTTAAACTTACACAGGGCAGTGATCAAAGCATTGACAGTGGAAACGGTTAGCTTCAATTTCATAGATTTGAGATCCTCATATAGCTCCATTGCTTTCTGCCAGTTTTTGGCCTGAAATGATTGATGAGGAACTTTTATACCAGCAAGTTCAGCAAAGTAATAAGTTCATCTACACCTATCATATGGAAAGAAGATGCAGAAAAGAAAGGAAATTTCTTTGCATTACACTAGTACATCACTACTATACATGTGCCTAGGTCGAGTCATTTTTGCCAACATGAGGGAAAAGTATAAGTTCCAAACTTGGAAACTACACTGTTAGGGTTGAAGTTGGGAAAATGTTAAACAATCCTTTAACAAACACAATTAAAGTCCTTTGGCACAATAGTTTTAAGAGTGGTGGGGAGGGTGGGGGAAGCACAACTCCTCAGATGTTCCTAGAGAGACCAGTTTAAGAGAATTTTGAATGGATATTCATTTTCAAAATGCATTTTTAAGACCACACAGAAATGAATTGTTAGTGCTTAATTAAAAGAACTTTTCTGCTGGATTGCTTCGGTGATACATACATTGCAACATGCTCCCATCAACGAGCTATATGACATAATTCCAATATGTATTCCTCGATTCAGAGCTTCTTGTAGAATTTCAAATGCATCATCCAGGTTTCCAGCATGCCCTGCAACATCTATTAGCGCACTGAGAAACATCTGCAAAAAAGAAGAAAAATAAAAAACCTCAGTAAGAACCAATCAGAGTTCCACTAGTGTTTGTGCAAAATCTGTGCATAACAATATCATGCAAGGCATTTTATGAGAAAAATATAATCATATCAAAGTTACCTCATCAGGGATCACGCCTTTCCTAGACATGTCATCATACACATTGCGTGCAAACTCCCAATCACCTGTCTCACTGCAACAATTAACAGCAATGGTGTAAACCTCTGGGGTTCCCTTAATGTTATATTTATGGATCATCTTATACACATCTCGCGCTCGATCAACCTACAAACAAGACAGTGAACTTAGAAAAAAAAAATGAGATGAAACACTACAAACAACCACGAAGAACATGTGCCAACACCTTTTGAAAAAAATGGTAAATCCTACCTGACCAGCATTCATGCATGCCTTCATCAATGCACCAACAGTTATGTGATCAGGATCTATAGGCTGTGTCTCCATTTCCATTTCTGATAAAACATCAAAAGCACGATCGACAGCTCCTGATTGACCACATGCAGTAATAAGCGCATTGAATACAACTCGATCTGGCTTCACATTCTACTGCATACGACATCTTATCAGTATGGATGCATATGTGGAAGTTGAAATCACTACAAAGAAGAAGAAACTGAGCACCAAACCTTTGCCCAAAATGGTTGTGAAAAAGTAACAAAAATAATTTAGTAGAATATATATCAGTAAATAAGATTATATAGTGTTTCTGACTAGAACCATACCTTAGACCTCATTATACCATAAGCACCAAATGCCTTGGCTACTTGCCCAGCTCTGGCACAACCATCAATAAGTGCCCCGTATGTGTGAAGACTTGGTTCCACACCAGCATTAACCATCTCATTAAACACCTAAGGAGACAATACCATGCAGTTTTATTAACATAAACACTCATTCACATGAACCCAAAGTTCTTTACAACAACAAATGGCGAACGAACTACCCGGCCACTCATAAGTTACAAAAGCAGTAATGAATGTAAGTTTTAAAGTTTAAACAGAATATATTCCCAAGTCTGAAGTAAGTCAAAGATTCATTGTGTGTGTGTGTTACTGCAAAGATACAGGTCAATGGTGCCCTTATAAATTTTCCATGGTTTTATCACACTACATTTTAGTTGCATGGTGATTCATAATTGCGAGGAAGATTTAAGCTGCAAATGGGCTACTAAAATAGCACAGAAAGAAAAATTGTTCCTTTTACATACAAAGCCAATCGGACAGACTGTTTTGTTCATCCCAATTGGTCATCAACATCAACAATATAAGACTTAAGACAGCAAAATAATGGATCATATTAATTGCATAAATATGACAAAAGAAAATACTCGCAAAATTTTGCATGGAATCTCAGTTAAAACCCCAAGGGAAATATCGTACTTCAAACATTGCATCAACTTTGCCACTCTTAGCACAAGTCGATATCAGGGTAGTATAAAGTTTGCAATCAGCTTTTAGTCCACCCTCCTGTGCAAGTTGCAGAGCTTGGAAGGCTCCTAAATGTACAACATAGAAATTATTAACTTGTATCACGATTATATAACAACCAAAGGCTCTAACAGATATATAGGGACCAGATAAACACAAGTGAAGATGAATTTTTTGTTACCCTCTGAATCTTGAGAACTTGCACAGACAGACATAAGCATATTATATGCACTCAATGTTGGATTGGTAATCAGTTTGATGTAACGGAAAGCTTCATTAACAGCCTTTTGACTTTTGCATATTTTGAAAAACTTTGCATGGTAGACCTGAAATAAAAATATCTAATGAAAATGCAAACTTTACATACTATGAATAAAGGACAAATGGCTACATACACAAATTCTCACCTTATTCATGTCCAACAAACCCCTTTTCTGCATATCTTCAAGCAATTCTATGGAGTCAATTAACCTTAATATGAACCACAATATTCAATGGTAAGCTCTTTGGAGAAAGTATTCCTTAAAAGGAAATTTTTTGACAAAAGTAATATCCAAGTAAAAAAACAAAAAGTTGCTTCACTATTTGAATTTCGATATATTTTTTTTCCCCCCATTTTCTTTTCGTGGACAGAAGTATAATTTCCATGCCCTGCAATTCTACTATGTAATTTGCATGTAAGTAATAACGAGATACCTCCCATTCTTCAGCAAATGATTATAAGCACTGAGTTGTTCTGAAGTATGATGTCTCTCATTTACATGCAACCCATTTAAGTCGGGGAACTGGGGCAGAACGTTGTAGTTACTTTGAGGGGATTGTTTTGTTTCTTTATTCCTTGAATATCCACTGCCGTTTCCTATGTCTTTTCTACTGCGGGGAAGGCTTGTTTTATAACTTGCAAAAGGTTCATTTCCTTCAACATAATCTGAAGAACAAACACCCTTTGTACAAAGTCAATACAATGGGAAACTCAAATTTATGGAACTGCATAATGTAAAATAGCTCTAGGAGAGGAAAATCAATATTATAAGCTACATCCCAAATAAAACTATCATTTTTTCCATGGCATTACCTGAGATTTTAGGGGAACCCTGTGCTGATAATTCTGCTCCTTCCAAGATGATGCTCCTCAATGATGATGAAGAAAATGCATTGCCATCCAAAAGGGAGGCGCGGGGACAATGTGATTTTTCACCATTCAAGTTCTCTATATATATATTCACTGACTTGTTTGAATCATAAAACATGTATAGCTCTTCTCTAACAGGTTCTCCAAGAAAGACATCATTAGAGGTTGAAGCTTTTCCGTCTTGACCAAATTCAATCTTTTCCTTTTTATGCTCTTGCAGTCCGGCAAGAGAATTATTTACATGAACAGAACCATTTGTAGACTTAGGTTCACCCCTTTCGCTATGCGAGCCAGAGTCAGAATCTATTTCCTCTTGAAAATCTTCCACTTGCAATCCGGCCAACTCTTGCGATAAATTAAGAGATTGTAGTGTAGATGATATAGAAAACGCAGCTGAAAGAGACTGATCAAAAACTTCAGAATTATTTGAAAATGTAAATTCAGTAGCACCAGGTCCAGAAACAAGTACATTGGAACCAGGTGACTGTAATGTGTTAGTGATGAGAGCCTCTTCTCGCACCAGAGCAGATTTCTGAAGTTGCAACGAGGTCTCTTTCTCCTCGGATGCATGGCTATTCTCCACCATTTTATGTACTTTCACATCTAGAAGATCCCAAAAACCAAAAATTCGACTATCAATGACGTGGTTCTTGACGACCCTGCCTAGTTCAGACAATGCAAAATTCGGAGGCCCTGACGCCTATCATCATCATTAATATCAAAACTTGATTAGGAAATTACGTAAAAGAAAAAAAATCCTAAAATCAGCTAAATAATCATAATAGAATTGAATGGTGTCTAAATCAAGCTTGAACTTCCTACGTCAAGTACACAAATGCCCATAATTACTCCATTAAATAATATCTCCTTCAAGTCCAAACATTTTTAAGAAAAAAACTACCATTTTGGGGAGCTAAATATAAGCTTGCTGCGAACATAAGCACATAAATGTCCACAATAAATTTGGAAACAATACCACAGAAACATATAAGGTGATGTACGGAGAACTGTGAAGCAAAACCCAATTCCCCAAACAAAGAACACAAACCAGCCAAAACCTTAATTCAAAAGTTGGTACTTACAAGTCTGCCGGCAATCTTCTTTGGCCTAAAGCGATTCAAGTAGACAATGGAAACAGCAGAGATGGTCACCACGGCAACAACGACTAGAACCGAGTGAGAACCCAGAGAAGCTCTGAAGAGGAACCGAGGTGAGTGAGAGTAAGTCCCTGACTTCCTGTTCCTTCTTCGAGAGCGAAGGCCTTCTGGTGGCCTGAGGTTGTGGCCGCAACCGAAGAATTCACTTCGGATGCATCGGAGCTTGGAAGGGGATAAGGAAGCTGAAGAGGAGGAGGAAGAAAAGGGCGTGCATGAGAAAAGGTTGAGAATCTGAGGCTTCGCAGAGAAGCTCACGTCCATGGAAAATTTTGCAGAGAGGAAGAGAGAGAGAGAGAGGGAGGATTTTGAGGATAGATGAAGAAGAAGCAGCAGAGGGAGAGGTTCGTGTTGAGTGAGCGACGAGCTACACAACGTCCTCGCTTTTGTTTGTTTGGCTGTATAATTTTTGCTGATCCACTAGCTGCCTACGTGGCACTTGCTCTCTTGACTTCGAAGAATTCTGTTACCATTTTGGTGGCTATGCGCAGTTATTAATCGTGAGTGTTGGTCTCATCCGCCTGCCTCCAAAACGATGATTTATGTCATGTCGTTCTCTCTGTTGAACGGTATGTCGTTCTGATAAAATGATATCCTTTTTCATTTTCTTCGTTTTTGTCAGTTTGTGCGTGTGTTAAATAAATAGTTTATCTTTCTTCTGCCTCAATCTGTGGTCTTCTTTTTTCTTTGAGTTGGAAAGATCAATTCATTCAGAAGAAACGGGTTGTACATCATGTAAACTTAAAGAATGAAGCCATGAGGGTCCCTCCTTCATTTGAAGGTCATTTTGTGCCGTCGTATGATACTATAATTACTTGAAAAAATAAAATAAAACGACAGTCCTATATTATTTCTTGAAAAGTCACGTACATAATATGTATATATAAGTTACTATTTTTATATTTAGGTATTTGTTATTATTGCCAATAAACTTGTCCCTCAAAATTAGCAAACCATTTAAAATTTGATAAAAAAAAAATAGATTAATAATTAACGGTACAATTATAATTGAAATTTAGGAACGAAAGTTCCCAAAAAAAAAAAATTCAGAGTCGACCAAAGTGCTACTAAAGGGTAAAATTCAAGAGTCAATGGCACAAATTATAAGCCAGAATTCTATATAATTGGAATTTTCCTTTCTCATGTTTTTAGCAAAAAAAAAAAAAAAAAACTCCATAATTGCTATAATTAATGTCTTTTTTTTTTTTGGACATGATGATATCTCTACAAACTAATGTTTACATGTACTTAAAATTCATTAATTTGCATTTTGTTTTCGCTTTCTTAATACTTAGAAAAGAAATAAAAATAATAATGAAAACGATTAAGGAACCGTTAATCACAGCGGTGCTAACTATAAAAAGAATCAAACCGTCAGCTTAATTTCCCGCGAAAATTTCACGCCGGTTGATTTCGTCTCCTTTCCTTCATAGCGCGGATTCAAATCACAAAACAGCGTCGTTTCGTAAACTGCAAGGGAATTGCAATTCAAAAACAACACTGGGTTTAGATGGATGTACCTTTTCCGTGGCTTAGCAGTTTTACCGCTTGAAATGAAAGTCATAATTTATATACTTGAGCAAGTCACCTTTTGCATATATACTTTCTCTGTCAAGGCGTAGAAAGCATCAAATTCTTTGAAAAATTAATCATATAAAATCCTCTTTTAATTATAATTACAAAACAAAGAAGAAAGCTGGACAAAGAATATCACACCCATCGGAGACATGTTGGGATATTTTCTTCCAAGGGCCTTTCTGTATGTAAATGAAAATACTCACCATCTTCGTTCAGTGATTAATTTGCTCTTCTTCTTTTTCCCCTTCAATATTAATTTCTCTTAATTTATAATTAATTTTGGTGCTGCAGGATGGTTTTTGGTTATGCTTATCCGGCATACCAGTGCTTCAAAACTGTGGAGAAAGAGCCGGAGATTGAGCATCTTCTTTCCTGGTGCCATTACTGGTAAGTGGTAATTAATCTCTCATATTTAATTCTACTATATATATACATATAATTATATGAAATAATTGGATTTTTTTATGGTAGGATCATAGTCGCTGTGCTTACAGTCTTCGAAAGACTCATAGATGCTTTTGTCTCGTGGTATGCTCAAGATATATGAACCCACATTATATAATTTCCTCTGCTGTCTCTTTATTTATCTTTTTCCATTAAATTTTGACATATTATCTAAATAATAAAAAAAATTATAAAAATATTAGATCTTAATTAGTAGGATAAATAAAGAAAATATACAAAAGAATAAATGATCTGACTTTAATAAATATAACATTTTTTTTTTTTTGTCCATACCAATTCCATTAAATATTTGATCGTTTTGTTGATCTTTCAATTTGCTAGGTTACCAATGTACGGGGAGGCCAAGTTGGCATTATTTATATATCTCTGGTGTTCTAAAATGAAAGTATGCAATTTAATTTCGGTCAACATTTACAATTTTTTTTTTTTTGACCTTTTACGTATATGGAATTATTATTTATTTATGAATATATATATATATATATATTTTGGGTTTAACCAAACAGGGTACGGAATACGTATACAATTGCATATTCAAGCCGTTTATGGTGGAGCACGAGGAAGAGATAGATAGGAGGATAGGGGAAGTGAAAGTGACGGCTGGTGATTTTGTGAGTCAGAATTGGAAAATGGGCCTTGCTTATGGTCGGGCCCGCTCTTTTGAAATTTTACGCCGCGTTTCTTCACTCGCGCCGCCACCGCCGCCCCCATCATCCTCTGAAAATGATAAAGAAAACTAATTAATTTACAAGGTTGTTGCTAATTAATACATTTATTAATTATTATATAAAAATAGATGGATGCTAATCTTGTAATTCTTTGGTGGTGTTTTTTCTGATTTAAATATCGAAGAAATTGTTATGCTTTATATAATCAAACTCCAATATTATTCTAATACTTCTTTGTCCAAAAAATAAAAATTCTAATGTTATTCTTCACCAAAAAAAGAAATTATAAAATGACTATAAGATTTTTGTGAGCAATTCGAAATGTTAGACCAATTTTTTTTTTCTTTTGAAATTTTCTGGAAAAATTGAGCAGATGGAGATTTCATAAAAATAGTGAAAAAAAAAATTGAAGGACGTGTCTGGTGGTATAGGGGTCAAAATTCATTCACACGCAAAAAAATTAATATATTTTTATAAAATGAAACAAATAAAAGAAGAGCATCTCTGTAGAAAAATGCTATAATAGGCATCACACAAGAAAAATTAATATATTTTTATAAAATGAAATAAATAAAATAAGAGCATCTCCATATAAAAATATTATAATAAAGATCATTATCAATTTTAAATTTTGACATTAATATGTCATCTCCAATAGCATAATCATTCTAATAGATAATATCAAAACATCGATCCCTCTCCTTCTTTGCAAATCTCTTCACTCATCATCTCAATTACTACTTTTATCCAAGGTTTAACCCCCGAAGCCATGAGCCAAATTGAGAGAGATAAGTTAAACAAGTATGGCCGTCTCCTAAACAATAACAATGCTAAAATTATATATATATATATATATATATATTAAAAAGTTGGTCATCCTTACTTTGCAAATTTATAAATAGCAGTGCCATAATTTAATATAAATATAGCACTACTGCTAGATTGCCAAAAATGGATGTTAATGTCATGCTAAATATGCTCTAAATATAAAGACAGTGAGTCATTTGTGATTGAGCCATGTTTGGAAGCTTTATGGACTTTATACACAATCCTTCCATGGAAAATTTTTTAAGGATTTTTGATGTTATAGTCTGTGATGGGATCATTTAAATTTTTTTAGCTAACTTTTATAAGAATTAAAATTTTAACGATTTTTTTATTTAATGTTTAATACTTTTTTCCAACCACCCATTCTTTGACTTATTCTTTTCTTTTTTATTTGACGAAGTCACCACTATTGCCTCCTTCTTTTTCTTCTTTGGCTAAGTAATAAGCATTTGAATGTATTTATTTTGAAATTTTTTTGTTAGAAAATACTTGAGTATTTGAATGTGTATATGAAATATGTTACAAGTAATAAAATGAGTTGAATGCTTGAATAAAATTACAATGCATGTTAAGTGTTTGAATAAATACTTTAGTGAAGCTTAAGTATTTAATTACATATGTTTTTTTAGTAACATATATTCAGATCTAATTAAATTTGAATAAATATTAAATTAGAAAAAAAATTGGCTAGGCCTAGTCTGTGCACCCATTCATGGGTGGTGGTGGTGGCACCGACGGGCCACACCTAAGGGTGGGATGTAAGGCACGCGCAAATGGGTTTGGTAATACCCCCACCACCAATCTCCACCAAGCCTCACCATAAGACATGACTTAGTGGTGCCTCTACCATCACCTGGTGGTGCTTCCACCACCAAACCCCATCAAGGCATGGCTTGGTGGTACCCCCACCACCAAGCCCAACTAAACCTCACTACTAAACCATGCCTGGTGATGACACTGATTGTGTTTGTCCATTTTTTTTGTAAATTTTTCTTTAACTCATAATTCATAAGCGAATTCAAAATTAAACCAATCACATTTCACTAAACCATATTTTCAAACACTTATCATGTATTCCAACTTCTTTCAAGCATTCTAAGTTGTTTCATTCATTGAAACATATTTCATAGCCACTTCAAATGCTCAAGCATTTTTTAACAAAAAAAATTTAAAAGTTAATAACTCAAATAAAAAAAAACAACCATTATTATGAAGATAACCATAATATAAGTGAAAATAAAGAAGAAGTCTCATTTTCATCCAGGTGCTTGGCCAAAGAAGAAGAGAAGAGTCGATGGCAGTGGTCAAGCTATGATATTAAAAATTTTAATTCAGGGATATAAAAGTAATTTTAGGGTAATATTTTAATTCTCTATCAAATTGGCTTTTTTTTTCATTAAATGATTATGGATTAGACATTAAAAAACCTATTTTTTAAAGATCAGCTCTTTAAAAAATCTTATAACTCATTCTTATATAGGCAAAAAATCAACCTAGTATTTCATAAAGAATATTTTAAAACTAGCATTTTAAGGTTATGAGCAATAATTATTTTAGTGTGATGAATAGTGAATTGTGAACAATGACTCATAAACAGTGTCACGTGTATAGTAGTATATTTTAATAATCATATTAAAAATAGCTTAAATAATTCTTAATCACACTAAATCTGCCTTATAACATAATTTTTAGGGGAAAAAAAAACAATAGAGTTCTATTTAAAAGAGAATATTAAAACATAAAAGAAAACTCCTACTAGGTTCTTACTATTTCAAAATTATCCTTTAAAATTCAAGTATCTCCTGGAAGGACTTTTATTGCTAAATACTAGGTGTTATAAATTGCTAAGAAAACAAGGGTTCCTAAAAAGTTTACTACAAGGGGAATACTTAGATAATACTAGCAAGGAAGATTTAGAGAATGCTGGAGAATGAGAGAGCAAATATTTTTTGCATGGTGTCTTTGTATCATTGCCATGAATCTATTTATAGCCTAGAAAAAAGGAAAATCAATGGTTTTGATTTGATATGCTAAATCAACATCTAAAATTTTAGATGCTAAAGGAATGGTTACAATTGTTGAAGGACAAATTTTGTCCTTTGTATGTGTTGGATAGATAAGCAATAGTGGTTGTCAGATGCAGTCATTCATAAGAAACAAAAATGATGTCATTATGCTTTCACAATGGTAGTGAGTAAAGAAAAGTATCTTTTAAAGTTGTCTAAAGATGTATGCTAGCTTCAAGATTCCATCTTATTAATTATAGATATTATATGGTGAATATTGTTGTGAACTATCCTCAGATTCTTCTATATCAGGACTTTCATCACTTTTGTATGGGCATTATAATAAGCTATAGTTTTGTCAATATTTTCTATATAGGGAGAGAAGGAATAATAGCTACATTCAGAATACTATTGTCTATGACAAAAATGCTACAATGGGGCCCTTATGCTATCAACTTCTCATGTGTAAAAGATTGTCCATTCTATTAATACTTTCATCTCATGAATTATTTTGTATAAATCTATTGCACGAGGTTCATGATGCTCCATTGGTACAGATTTCTTTATGTACTACTTTGATTCATGATAGATGTGAATAATATGATAGTCTGGAAATAATATTTCATTTTTGACTCTGGAAACATAAATGAAAATCTTATTAAAAGTTGTGAGTATGATTAATACATGTATAAATGTATAAGACTCTGGTTTTTGAAAAGAAGGAAAAATGAATTTTTAGGGTTGTCTAAGTGTATGATTCTAATCATTCCAAAGCTTAAGGCTTCAAAAAGAAAGAGCATCTAACTCATGAGATAAAAATTATCATTTAATTCTTTAGTTGAAAATGAAAATTTTGAAAAATTATATTTAAGAGAGGTTTCAAGAGGAAATTCTTCAAATTCAGGGCATATTTCCAGAAATAAAGAAAACTAGTTATTTATAAGTTACTGAAACTAAAAAGTTATTGTGATTAATATATATTAAATTTTTTATTTCTTAGATTAGGTCTTTTCCAAGATGATCTTCAAGTTCTAAGAATTTTACATGTTGCCCTACTATTGTATGGCTAAATAAGTCTTGTAATTTATCTATACTATGTCTATTTTGTCTGCATGCAATTTTTCTTTTAATTATGATGTAATTGTAGTATTTTCATTGATTTTTGTATGTATTTGCAACTAATTATTTATATGATCTTTTTGTCCATTAAATGTTTTTAGGTCACATTTGGTACGTTGTATTGTATTAGTCTAATATTTGTCTATATTGTATTAGTTTATATTGTATTAGCTTATATTATTTACTATACATCATTTGGTGCAAAATTATGTTATCCTATATTATTTTATACTATATTTGGTGTATAGTCATACTATATTAATTTTTATAAAAATAAAAATTAAACTATTATGTTAAAAATTAAAGAAATATATTATGTCATTAATTATGTAGTCTTTTATATTATATGTAAAAAATTATAATTGTTAAAAATGTAATATTTGATACATAATATAATTTTTTTTAATAAATATGAGTTGAAAAACATCATGAGACAAGACATAATACTACAACTAATGATTTCTCCTAATAAGTTTATAACAAACATACATAATTATTTTAGACATACATCGAAACATACATACATAATTATTTTAGACAAGACCACTTCTGATTTCTCCTAATAAGTCCATAACACATCTCTCCCTAAAAAAACCTAAGGGGGATTTGAATATTGTCGAATTTTTAGATTTTTGTACTATTACTTTAAAAACTGCAAGATGATCCACTTCAAAAAGTCCCATTGCACTCAAATCAATGGAGATATCAGAACAGTCTTCATTTCCCTTCACAAACTTATCAGTGATCATAACTAATTGGTCAATACTTTGTTGAAATATTTTTTTAAATATTGACATTGTAGAGCATCAAAATCATCATCCGATCTACTTCTCTTCCTTGTATGCCTTGAAGTGGTAGTTGATTTGTTTTGAACTATCATTGGTGAGGTCTCATCAACATCAATATCATGCATAGTTTCTACACCAATTTCAACTTTACTTCTTCACGATTGACCTCATCCTTCATCTCAATGGTGTTTTGGCTCCCTTACCAGTTGCTTTATCTTTCCCAAATATATTAGTCAACCAATCAAAAAGAGGGAAAGGTTTCCCTCTCCATCCATCATCATCCTTATTATGCTATAAAAATGTTATGTACAAAATGTTATCCAAGTTTTTTTAATTTTTTAAAAGAAATAAATAGTTTAAATAGTTAAGTTACAAACTTGGACATAAGCTTGCCATGCCTCATTGCTGTCCACCTCAATACATTTGGTAGTATCATTCCATGCAAAACCACTTTTGTTCATCGTATCACAAATAATTGCATAATCTTTTTCCATTTCCTCATCTTTGAATTAATGTGAGAGTTAACTCGTAACCCACAATTAGGGTATAATTCTTGCAATTGTTTTTTTATTGTCTTCATGGTTCTAGATCTAAAGGTACTATTATCACATTTACCATCATTAGCCACTATATCTTCAAGAATTCTTAATAATGCCTCTTCTTCATTCTTTTTCCATATTCGTCTTGTTCCTTTAGATTGAGTATTTTGTCCAATATCCATTCCTAAATATTAATAATGCATAACTAAACCACATATAACACTTACTAAAAATTAAACATCAAAATTCATATAATATATAATATAAAATCCACCACATTCTCATGTCTCATAATAGAAATAAAATTCATCATTATCAATGTACCAATAAAGTAGTACATAGACCAATATCTCAAATTTAGTAAGCAATTCTAATAAAGTAGTATATAGACTAATGTCTCAAATTTAATAAGCAATACTAATGATGCTACGTGTTCTCCATTCATCATACATCTCCATAGCTAAATTATTTCTCCAAGTAGTCCATCGAATAAACGATTTAGTTGTGCTTAAAAACTCAGCTTCTTCATTTATTTCATCATTATCCAAACAATGTATTTCGTGTTCCAATGGATTAGCATGCATTTCTCCCCTAATAAGATTTTGCAATAAGCAACACACAGTAATGATTCGGCATTGTATCTTAATAGGATAAAAAGATGAACTTTTTAATATAGCCCACCACATCTTAGGCAATCCAAAACACCTTTCTATCATGTTTCTTGCTAAGGCATATTTCATATTAAAGTATTCCTTAATGTTAGAAGGTTGACCTCCTTCTCTCCACTTCGATAAATGATAACGTGTGTCCCCTCTATGGTGCAAGAAATCCCTCCCCATTTGTGTTCTTGTCATCAACAAGATAATAGTTTCTGAAACTGAAAAAGATATTTTAAAATCTTATAGGTAATATAAACTCTAAATATAAACTTACATTTATGTATAATATAAAGTTTTTTGTATTACATGTGTGAACTTTAAATCTCATTGGTTTACTCAATGCATCTCAAAGTATTCTAGAATCAGATCAGACCTTTCACAGCCGGGTAACACAAATATAAATTTCATGTCACGTGAACAAACACCCAATATATTGGTTGCAATCTCTTTTTTCCTAGTCCGATATCTAAACTTGTCACTTTCAAAAACACAGACTTTAATATAAGTCTCATCCAATGCTCCTAGACAATTCTATTTTATTGTAATGAAACAAGAAAAAAAAAAATAAGTCTTTAGCATATTGAACATAAATATTATAAAGTTGTATTAATATATGTTATAAATGTTTGTTTGCGCACCTTAAACCATTTCCATCTATCATCAATACAATTGTTTGGAATAGGTTTTGGAACATGTAGCAACTTGCCTTATAATCTTAACACTATATTTAAAATATAGAATTAATGTATCTACTAATAATTTCCCTCGACCTAAAAAATCTAGAGTTAATTGTATGATTCTTTACATGGTGAGCAAGAATGTGTAAAAAAAATACATACTTG
The DNA here is from genome assembly GCA_007844105.2 of Rhamnella rubrinervis. Taxonomy (NCBI): domain Eukaryota; kingdom Viridiplantae; phylum Streptophyta; class Magnoliopsida; order Rosales; family Rhamnaceae; genus Rhamnella; species Rhamnella rubrinervis. Next base: position 6,703,076 of record CM017575.2, on the reverse strand, counting down.
CTCCTCCAAACATATTGATCCATCATTTTTCACTCTTCCATAACTCTAAAGTAGTCACATAATATTCTGAAAGTTCTTCTATTCATTCTCAATTGATTAATACATTCCACATCGCTGTTACCAATTATACTATCTAAATAAGTTAGACAACCTTGATCCTTATCAATACTTTCTATTGTAAGCATATACATCCTCCTATTACGCCTTATCCATATATTTTTCATATGCATCATCATCATCAATAGCAACCACATCATACATAAGTGTCAAATCCTTATGATTATGTAGAACATAACCTTCCTTTGATCCATATCTACTTAAAAAATTATAAAAGGAAATCACCGTATGGCTCAATAACAAGAAAAACATAAAAAAAAATTCAATATTTTACTAACACTATAGTATACAAAAACCTATCATTTTCTACAAAAAAAAAAAAGCTTGGAATATCTGACCCCAAAATAATATATACACATGAGTATGTTACCTTTCCTATCTTTTATACATATAATTATTATTTTCTTGAAAGCAAAAGTAAAAAAAAGAAAAAAGAAAAAAAGAAAAATAGAATGAAAAAAATGGAAGAAAATAGATCCACATTCTGAGAAAGCACATCTTTTGCCAACAAAATAAAATCCAAAAATATAAAGATCACCGTAAAACATGAATGAGCTATACATTAAAGACAACAAGCTATACATAGAAAAATACATGAATGAGCTTATGCAAGCACTTCGCTGACAGAGGGCATTATGCAAATCACCAAAAAACAACAATACAAAGATCTAAACTTGGAATTTTTAGATCTGAACAAATCTCACAAACCCAAATCAAATTTAACACTTGAATAATAAACCCATAAGGCAAAAAAAAAAAGAAAAAAGAAACCTAAATCCAAGAAAAAATTAGTCTTTAAAAGAAAAAAAGTAGATAAAATGAAAAAACTACTTTGGTGGGGGAGACGTCGGTGGAGAGAAGCCGGTGATGAGAGCAGATAGAGTACACTGGTAGGGAAACACTGATTATCCTTTACTCACCCTTGTCTGTGATGCGTTGCGTGCCTTGCCCTTTCCTTTGCAAAACGCGTCGTGTGCTCTCCCTTTCCTTTGCAGAGCAGTATAAGTTAAACCCAGTTGGGGGGTGGGGTATATTTTACCCCGTGTTTTACACATAAGCATGTATCCTATATATTACATAATACACTCATAATTTTTTATAAAAAGTGGGTCAAATATTGTATAAAATAGATCTTCTATTATATTATATTGTACATCATATAATACACCACTCTAAATAAGGCCTTATAGTCCTAGGTAATGTTTCACAACGGCCATAAAATGTTATGTGGACTAACAATAAAATTGGGTCCTAAATATTTTCTAGCCTCTTCTATAGCTTTATAGAAAGAATGGAAACCTTGAAGCCAATAATTATATATGTTTGACTGTCTACTTCTAATTAATAGGAAAAATACAAAGTTTTTACTTTCTACATGACTATTAGTTTGATTAAAATAATATGCTAATGCATTAAGGTTCTTATTTTACCTTGAGATGTTCTGCAGTTCCATAAATTATCTTACAAACATTGTTGACTATCTACTAATTTAAATTTATGTTTAAACAATAAATTAGTCCCAGATGAATATTGTCTTAAAGTGATGGATACATAATTCATAAAGCGATTCATTCCTCTAAAGGAAAATATTACTCAGAAATCAATCTAGATAATATATTTGCTAAAGTATTATATTTTGTTATTATATGTTCAAAATTACTTTTATATCCTCTATCAGTTACTACTTTTAAAAAGTATATCCATCTTTTACTAGTAAAATTTTTTTTATACTTTTTTTTTTTATAAAATTTGATTATATTATTACAATCTATTCGAATAGTTAAAATATCATTTTCTATATATAGATGAAAGGAATTTAATCAATTTATTATTCCTAAAATTTTTAGTTCTATACTGGATTTCTACTTTCTGCTTCAGTAAATTTTCTACTAGTATACACTGCTATCTTTTCTTCTTCTCTTGGGCTTTCTTTTGTGGGTTTTTATAATAGTATCCCAATCCATCCTAAACTATTGGCATCAATTTGTATTATTTTTTAGTAATGCTCTATATGTATTTGTAAAAGTTTTATATTTTTTTACTTTCTTTTATTTTTTGTATTAATTTTATATCTTCACTATTGAAATATTTGTGTTCATGTTTACTTAGCTTATTATATAAATGTCTTATTAATATACTTAAATGAGGTATAAATTTTTTACTGTAATTTAACAATCCTAAAAACTTTTATAATTCTTTTGGTTTTTTTTTTTTTTAATTTTATCAAGGAATCTAATATTTTAATTACTGTATGAGGTTGTAAATTTATTTGTCCCTTATCAATAGTTAATCTTAAAAATTTTATTTTTTGTTTTAGCTATTCAATTTTCTTTTTAGATATGACTATATTATTATTTTTAAAACAATCTAATATTTTACGTAAGTGTGTTATATGTATGAATTTATTATGACTATATACAAATATATTATCTATATAAACTATACAAAATTTTGAATATGGTTCAATATTTTATCCATTATAGCTTGAAAAATTTATGGAGCATTTTTTAAACCAAATGGCATTACTAAATATTCAAAATGTCCTTATGAAAATAGTGAAGTTGGGAATTGACTTTTCATGTAATCTAATTTGTCATAATCCACTTTTCCAATTAAATTTGAAAAAATAACTAGTATTTTGTTATAATTTACTACATTTTTATTTGGGATTTTATATCTATTATCTAAAGTATTTTTATCATTAAACCTTTTAAAATTAATTATCATTTTACTTTTTCTTCATTCTTGTTCATTATGATTATTAATTATGAATGCAGGACTCTTATGTCTATTTGTACTTTTTCTAATAATTTCTATATGTGAATTTTAAATTCTCTTATATTTAGGGTTGTGCAAAGAAACTGAAAAACCACGGGCACAGACTGTACGTCATTGTACGGAGTTGTGTTCGGTGACCGCTTGTGTTAGACCGGTTAATTGTTGCCAAAGAAGATGATATGGTTAGTCTTTGGTTCCATTTGCGTAAAAACCTTGGACATTGAAACCAACCGAGTATTTTATATTTGTGTGTGTTTTTTAAATAGAATTTTCATTCTTCTTCTCAATATCTCACTCTGCCCTTGTTCTTCATCCGTAGCATTAGAAAGGTGTAAAGCTTTGAAACAATTAATTGTACAGGTGTAGGAATAAGCCAATACCAACTATTATGCTTGTTGGTATAAGGGAATAGGTAGAGAGGTCTGGTTTATGGCTCGTTCTTGTCATATTTTTGGTGTACTTTTTCAGTCTCTCCATTCACAGGTAGATGATTGAGCTTGTACTCAACATATGATTAGCAGCAGGGTCTACATATGTAATATTTTTATTTTTTTTAATATCTTTTCACTTCACCAGATCTCATTCAACGACATATTTTATTATTACAAAAAAAAAAAAATTGACCGCTGACCATTTATGACCTTTCTTTAGAAGATAAGAGATAATAGTCATGGCTGAAGCTTCTCAAAATTTGTAAACCTTAGAAAATGTGGCGGCTTCATAGTATTGTATGATTTGGGCTTCCACCTAAAAGATGGCAATTGAAACTTGAAAGAGTCCATGTGGGAGAGAGAGGATTGGTTACTTTGCAGAACATGAGGAAAGGGGAAAAATTGCTTTTTGTGCCACCTTCCCAGCACTGCAAATTTGGTAAGGCTCCTTCTAAAAAATTTTGTTTATTTTTTCGTTTATTATTGAATGTTTGACCGTCACCTTTACAATTTTCCCTTTCTGTAACTACCTCTAGCCCTCTGCATCCCCATTGCGTCATTCCTTTCTGTGATCTCGTCTCCCTCAAAACCAAAAAACCAACCGGTTGATTATTGATTCGTTGTTGTCAATTTCCAATATAAAAAAATAACTTTTCGTTATTTAATCGACCGGCCAACTCCAACAGTGAAAATACTAACATTGACCATAACCGACTAACACCACCCGATAAACACCTTTACTTATATCTTTTAAATTATACACTAAATATCATGTTTTAATGGTAATGTCAGTATTTATGATTTCTATTTTATATAATTGTTTATTATCTTTTATAATGGGGTTATTTCCTATTTTTTTTAGTTTTTCTAACTCTTCAATTTTTTTTTTAATATTTTCTAGCTATTTGTTACATTCTGCACAATTAATATTTTTATTTATATTATTTAGATATAAATCTATTTCATTTTGTTTTAACAATTCTATTAATTGTAATTCCTCTCTTTTTTTCATTATCTTCTTTTGGTAATGAATTAAAGAATTATATTCGTATTGGTTTTTCTACATTTATTATCTTCTTTTCATAATCAGTAATATTAATTTCAAATTTAGGTTATACAAAAGTTGATTTTTTAAAGAAATTAATATTATTTGGTGTGATCATAATACTTCCATTGTTTGCTAGAATAAAGTTTAGTATGAAAATAAATTTATAACTATTAGTTTTTGTTGATATAAAGGTCTATGATAAAGTATGTGTTTCTCTCTTAATTCTAATAGGGATATTATTTAAACATTTTGTTATTTATATTAAATTTTCATATAATGTCTACTGTTCATAGATACTTTTAATTTATTTTTATAGTCTAATGGAACTAAACTTTCATGTATAATAAATTTCTTTGCTCTAGTATCTACTATTCCTTTAGTGAAAATAGTTTTTTAAAAAAAGAGTATTAATTTCTACATCTATGTTTATTAATTCACTTCCTACTGTATAAACATCTATAGTTTTTTCTACTATTGAGTTTATTATTTTTAGTTTTTCTTTTTTTATATATTTATAACCGTTTTTACAAGAATATTGACCAATTTTCTTATCTTTATATCCAATTTCAAACTTTTTGTTACAATATGAGCAATATTTCCTAAAAGCTAATATGTATTCTTCTAAAGCATTTATTTCTAAATCACTATTTGTTTCATTACTATTATTAGAACTTCTTTCACTATTATAATCGTTTTCACTAAGTATATTGTTGGTGTGTGGAGCTGCAACATGTGGCAATGGAAAAATACAAAACATTGCAGCTTTGGATGGTCTGTATGGCAACCGATTGTTCACCATTTTTGCTAAAGTCGTTGCTAGATCATTTTATTTATATTTGTTCTAGACCATTGATTTTATTTGTACCATTTAATCTCTGTAGTTGCTTTAATCTTCCACCCTCGTATATCAATTCTTCTTCCTCAAAAATCATGTCCTAGTGTGTCGGTTAAGATGCTTAAGGTTCTCTGTATTTTCTCTTAGGTTCTTCCTTCTTTAGGGTGTGTAATCCCCTTTGTTTTTTGTCCCAGGGCTCTAACCCATCTTCGAGTCTAAGTGATATGGGTAATGGGGTTACTGTTTGTATCAACAAGGGTGTGATTTCTCAAATGTGTGTATAGACCTTTTAGTAGTACAATAGGTTTTTTGTTCCGGAGCTCTGTAGACGTACCTCAACTTCTCTAGTGAACCACTTAAAATTCCTTTATGTGTTTTATATTTTTCCACTATGGTTATGCTCTTCATTACCAGATCAGTTTGCATAGTCTTACTAGGTTGATCGAAACCACTTGTGTTTAAAATTAGACTTAGTTAATAGGTTTGTTTAAACTGTCTAAACTTAACAATAGTATTAGAGGCCTTTGTGCCTTCTATCTTAAGGTTGAGTAAAGGGTTTTAGGGTTTCTATCAACCCAGGTTTAGGGCTTTCTCTTATAGGTATCAGAAATGGCGACGTCTCACTTCGATGTGGGTTTGTACGAGGGTAAAGATGATTTTGGTGGCTGGAAGAAGAAGATGAGGTTGTCACTCTCTCATTACAAGGTAGCCATTGCATTGGAGGAAAACACTAAAAAATGGACCACATAACAAAAGCAAAGGAGGCAAATGTAAAGGAGAAGGCTTTCAAACTAATCTTTCTCCATCTATTTGACTCAGTGATTCGAAAGGTCAATGGTATGTCTATTGCCCTTCTTTTGTGAAACAAATTGGATTCTTTGTTTTCTGGGGTATCTGCTCTCAATCTCATATTTAATGGATGAGAATATTAATGAATTTACTACGTTTGCTTTACTGTTGAGAGGTACTAATCAAGCTTTGGCTGATTCAAGTGAGGCTATTGTTTCGAGGTGGATTTCTCTAGCCTCAAATCTCCCTCACGCAAAGATGAAATGTAGATTTTAAAAAGTAACTTGTTGCAAGAACTCTAGTCAAATCTCTAGGTGTGCTCACTGGAAGTATCGGTCAGGTCACCTGCATCCCTGCCAATTTGTATAAACCTTCAAGATAGAAAATGGCATTAGTGGGGGCGTTGGCGGTGATGTCGACGCATGCCCTACGACTCCTAAGTTAGTATTTCACCCATATGTGACAATGAACACAATAGGAAAATGCATTTAGGAGATTCAGGATGAGTGAAGTGAGACTTAAACCAATAAGGAGGTGGTTTTGTGTCTATATTTACACCCTTCTTGCTGAGAAGAGACTCTGAGTTGATACTAAAGCCATAAAACTCCTCGTCTAACTCTTAGATGGAATAGAATGTGTACAATGGGATAGAAGATTGGCCAAAGAGTCCCTTCACTTTTTTACCTTCTACTTAAATATTCCTTTAAGGTCTCATGGATAAGCAACACGTGTTGAGACTTAATGGATGGGATAACGCCTTTGCCCTTATTGAGATGAAGCATGAATTAGTTTTTCCACCATTGTCTACCTGGTTGGCTCCAGCTGACTTTGCAATGTGTAAGCGCATGAAGAGGTGACACATGGATGTCCCAAACCCCTTTTTGAGTGTGGTAGGCAATGCCTTTGCCTATGCAAGCTGGATGGTCAGATAGTAGTGGGCTTGGGGGAAAGCTTTCCTTCCTTAGATGTTTTGAGCTCAAGGGTTTAGCATGTGTGCCTCCTCTTTTATAGAAAGATTCTGCCCACCTAGTCGATTAGAATTGTATAGTGTATTTAATGCTACTGTTGACTGGTAGTTGGGAAAATTGAATGCTCTATTTGTACAAGAAATTTTCCATCAACTTCTTTCTGTAATTGGGCCAAGCAGGTGGGCTAATGCCCAATTGGATTTCTCCACTTCCCCTTACTTTGATGGGTTCCCTTAGGTTTATGTTAACGGTGGTCCAAATTCATTACTCATAACAGATATGATTTTGTTTAACTCTCTGTCTGATGAACACCATGTTGTTAAAAATGCATTACAGTATAATGGTGTTGTTTCTAAAATTAATTTGGTAATTTATGGGATTAAAGGTAGGGAACTGAAGTTGAATTCATCTAAAAGAAATAAGAGCAATCTGTTTGTTACACGAAAAAAATAGAAAATAAATTGGTCATCACATTGAGCAAGCTGGTAATTTTAGTAGAAAAAAAAAAAAAGTAAAACTAAAACTAAGTGAAAGTGTTATCATTGTGAAAAAGAGGGTCATATCAAAAAGTATTGCTATGAGTTTATTCGGAAGCAAAAATAGGAAGGTAATGTGTCTATAGCTGTAAAAAAAAAAATACAAATTGTTTGGCTAAAGTTTTAATTGTTTCAAGTAATGTTATTACTAATGAATGAGTTATAATCTTTGGGTTGCTCATTTCGTATGAGTATCAACAAAAACTGGTTTGAAAACTTTAGTGATAACATTAATGGTACTGTTTATATAAAAAATAACAATACCTTTCAAGTTATGGGAATTTGAAACATTAATATGAAATTGCATGATGGTAAAATTAGATGTCTGATTAATGTTAGATATATTCCTGGTTTAAAACACAAATTGATTTCTCTACATACTTTGGATGAGTTAGGGTTTTGTTATAAAGCTTAAAATGATTGTGTGGGTATTTATAAGGATAAAAATCTCTTTTTTAGTGGTAGAAAAATAAATGATTTATATATGCTTGATGATCTTTATCATAGAACTGCTAGAACATATACGATATTTGTGGTTAATACTAATAAGATAGCTTGACATTTGAGACTTGGTTATATGAGACAAAAGGGTTTATATGTGCTTTGCAAACAAGGTATCTATGTATCGTGCCCTAACATTTCATCAAACATTTTGGGGGCATTTTCTGTATACTTGGACAAGAAACATGTGGAGTTCTTTAGATTTGTGTAGAATCTTCTAGAAGACTCTAGTACTTGCTTAGTTATTGCTTAGTTGTATAACACTTAGTGGAGGATTTTAGAAACTCAATCTCTACAGTATGATCAAATATATTATAGCCGTTAGATCGATTATTGTAACCTTATAAATAAGGGGGAGGCTTCATTTGCCAAACCACCTAAGTATTGAGTAATACATTCTCATTTTCCCCATCTCTTTTTAGTTTCTCTCTCTAGTTCTTACTTTCTTGCTTATGTTCTTTTCTTATGTGGGTAAGTAGGCTTACTTAGTTGCTTCGACGCATCAAAACAAGCAACTAAGGCTGCACAGCTTGAAGGTTTTCAACAAATCTGTGACAGCTGGTACCAGAGCTATGTTCGTGAAGAGTTTGCAAGAAGCTAGAATTATGTCTTCATCCAAGGTTGCTGTTGGAGAAGAGATGAAGGGAAGGGAAGCCGAATCCACCATCCCAAGGCAAGCACGAGGGCATTCGAAGTCACAAGCAGCTCTTGCTAGCATGGAGGCCAAGGTGGAAGTAGTTGTCGCTAACGTGATGAAAAGGCTCGATTGTGTCGAACAAAGCATGGAGGGGCTCGAGGGTCATGTAGACGACCAAGTGAAGGGGATTCATGGTAACATGCAAAGCAGTCATGAGGCCAATATTGAGGCGTGATGTCAAGAGAATGCTATCTTTCAAGCAAGAGTGCTTGAAACACTTTCTCTTATGCAAGCTCAAATGGATGAGCTTAAGTAAGGTTTGGAGGAAACGTGCAGATTGGGCATTATACAACCAGGCTACAACTAGTGGTGCTATAACCACTCAACATACTCTATGTGTGGATGTCCCCAAACTCATTGAGTTTAGCAGCAAGAGGGATGCAAAGGAATTAAAAAATTTCATATAGCACATGGAGCAATACATCGAAGGAATTAACATGCAAGATAAGAAGCATAAGGTAACTATCACTTCCCTTTACTTTACTAATCTTGGTGCAACTTGGTGGTATAGAAAGTATGAAGAAATGAAGAGAGGCACTTGCATCATCAACTCATGGGAAGATCTAAAACGTGAGTTGAATAAACAATTCTACCCCGCGAATGCCATTCATGATGCTAGAAATAAGATGAAGGAATTGAAGCACACTAGCTCCATTAGCAAGTATGTACAGGAGTTCTCCGGCTTGATGCTTCAAATACCAAATATGAATGAGGAGGACCTTCTCTTCAACTTCATGGACGAGCTACAACCATGAGCATCACAAGAACTTCAACGTCGGGGAGTGCAAGATGTTGCCACCGTCTTCACCATCGTAGAGACTCTTGTGGAATATAGGCGAGGTGAGTCCTCCAACTTAAAGCCTAAAACTAACGTTGCTAATAGTGGAGGAGCCAAGTTCCATAAGGATCCACAAGGCAAGGATAATTTAAGGAGACCTCCACAAAACCAAGATTGGAAGAGGGGAAATAACAAGGAGATAAAGTCAATAAATAATTGTTTCCTTTGCGATGGTTTACATTGGGCAAGAGAGTGTCCAAAGAGAAAAGCTCTTAGCGTCATACTCGAGGAGAGGGAGAAACCCGAATCATCACACATGGGTTACATACAACTCCTCAATTCTTTGAAAGTAAGTCTCGTTCTCGCACACAACGTTAAGGATAACTCCCTTATGTACATGGCGACACATATCAATGGCAAGGATGCCAAGTCATGGTAGACACTAGTGCATCGCATAATTTCATCAAGAGGGAAGAGGCTATGAGGCTTGGCCTAAAGCTCGTGAAAGGGTAAGGGTGGAAAAAGACTGTGAATGCCGAGGCCAAACTGCTTGATGGCATGGTTCGTGATGTGGAGCTACACCTTGGTACATGGTAAGGTAATGTCAACTTTTTTATTACTCCCATGGATGACTTTAATATTGTGCTTAGTATGGAATTTTTAAGGCAATTCAACATGGTCCCGCTTCCTTGCTACAAGACCGTATGCATTTTGGAGGGAGGTTCATGCATGGTTCCACAATACACAAGCCAAGTACTTTCAAACATCTCTCCACCATGCAACTCAAGAAAGGGATGAAGAGGGGAGAGGTCACTCTATGGATAAGAAGAGGATGTCACTACCGATGAACCACCAAGGGAGATTTGTCAAGTACTTCAAGCATTCAAGAATGTTATACGACCCGAGCTACTGAAGAAGCTTCCGCCAAGGAGAGAGGTGGATTACCAAATTAAGTTGGAGGTTGGTGCCAAAACCACCCGCAAATGCACCATTTTGTATGTCTCCACCAAAGTTAGAGGAGCTAAAGAGACAACTAAAGGAGCTTTTAAAGGCCGGACTCATTCAACCATCAAAAGCATTCTATGGAGTACTGGTCCTATTTCAAAGAAAGTATGATGGATCCTTGAGGCTATGCATCGACTATAAGGCACTTAACAAAGTCACCGTATAAAACAAGTACTCTATACCATTGATAGCCAACTTGTTTGACCAATTTGGAGGGGCAAAGTACTTCACCAAACTTGAATTGAGGTCGGGCTACTACAAAGTAAAGATAGCGGAAGGGGATGAGCCAAAGACCGCATGCGTGACCCGATATGGAGCTTATGAATTTCTTATCATGCCCTTTGGCCTTACAAATGCACTCGCAACGTTTTGCACACTCATGAACAAGATCTTCCATCCTTACTTGGATCAATTCATGGTAATGTGTTTGGATGACATCGTCATCTATAGCAACACTCTTGAGGAGCATATCAACCATCTACGGATTGTATTCAAGGTGCTAAAGGAGAATGAGCTATACGCAAAGAAAGAAAAGTGCAACTTTGCAAGCAATGAAGTACACTTTCTCGGCCACAAGATTAAGAATGACAAACTATACATGGATGTTACTAAAGTTAACACCATTCAAGAATGGGAACCCCCAAGTAAGGTGAGTAAGCTTCGATCTTTTCTTGGTCTTATTAATTATTATAGGCGGTTTATTATAGGTTATTCTGTAATAGCTGCCTCACTCACCGATTTATTAAAGAAAAACAAATCGTGGGAGTGGTCCACTCAATGTCAACAAGGCTTTGAAGACTTAAAGGGTGTCATCATGAAAGAGCCGGTCTTGGTATTGCCTGATTGCTCCAAGCTATTCGAGATGCATACTAATGCTTTAGATTTTGTCTCAGGAGGCATATTAATCCAAGACAAGCATCCTCTTACCTATGAGAGTGACAAGTTTAATGATACCGAGAGGAGGTGCACGATATAAGAAAAAGAGATAATTGACATTATTCATTGCCTGCGTACTTAGAGGCACTACTTGCTTAGGTCCAAGTTCATGGTGAAGACGGACAATGTGGCAACGAGCTATTTCCAAACACAAAAGAAGCTTAGTCCTAAGCAAGCTCGTTGACAAGACTTTCTAGCCGAGTTCGACTATATGCTCGAGTATAAGCCCAATACGGCTAATGTGGTGGCCGACGTGTTAAGTAGAAAGGCCGAGTTGGCATTAATGAGCAAGCTCCAAGGTGAATTGCTCAACTTGATTAAGGACGGCATGGAGCATAATGATGTAGCCAAAGAACTGCAACTACTTGCCATGGAGGGCAAGACCAAGAGGTTTTAGATGGAGGAATGCCTACTCTACACCAAGGGTCAACATGTCTATGTGCCAATATAGGACAACTTAAGGAGAAACTTAATCAAGGAACGCCATAATACGAAATGGGCAGGTTATCCGCGAAAAAGGGGTACAAGAGCATTAATAGAGAAGACTTACTATTGGCTACAAATGAGAAATAGAGTGGAGTTATATGTGAATACTTGTTTTGTATGTCAACAAGACAAGGTTGAGCAACAAAGTCCTGCCAGTCTATTGGAGCCATTACCTACACCCGAGCATCCGTGGGAAAGTATAAGTATGAACTTCATTATAGGCTTGCCCAAGTCCGAAGGGTATGGCACTATCATTGTGGTGCTTGATAGATTCTTCAAGTATGCTACCTTTATAGCTGCACCAAAGGCAAGTTCCATCGAAAATATCGCAAGGCTATTCTTCAAGAATGTGGTAAAATATTGGGGGTTGCCACAATCCATCATTAGTGACCGAAACCTACAATTTATCCAGAGATTTTGGACGAAGTTGTTTAAACTCGAGGGTTTGGGTCTACACTTCTCCATGAGCTTTCATCCTCAATCCAATTGGTAAACCGAACGAGTTAATGCGTTGTTGGAGCTTTACTTGAGACACTTTGCAAGTGTCAATCAACATGATTGGGCAAAGTTGCTAGGCATGGCCCAATTTTCCTACAACTTACAAAGGAGTGAGTCCATTAATAGTAGTCTGTTCGAGCTAGCCATAGGGCAACAACCATTGACTCCTCATACACTTGTTACAGGCTACAAAGGGAAGAGTCCAAGGGAAGAGTTCATGGTTGCCAAGAGTTGACACGAGCAAGTGGACTTGGCAAGGTCCTATCTTCATAAGGCAACCAAGAAAATAAAGAAGTGGCGGACACAAGGCGACAACATGTGGAATACCAAATTAGAAACCTTGTGCTTATCAAGATCCTACCTTCCTAACATAAGTCTACTCGTCCGCTACACAATGGACTTGTTAGATGCTATGTGGGGCCATTTTCAATCAAAAAGAAGGTAGGGATAGTAGCATATAAGGTGGAGTTGTCATCCACCTGGTCTTCCATATAAATTGTTTGAAGCCATACCATGAAGATGAGGAAGAGCCTTTGAGAGGAAAGTCTAAGAGACTACCTATGGGCATCACGAGTACTTATGACAAAGAGGTCGAGAGCATCATGGCTGAACATGTGGTACGTGGAAGGGACAATCACCCGAGTCATGAGTACTTGGTGAAATGGAAAGGACTACCCGAAAGTGAATCAAGTTTGGAACCTATGATAGCACTATAGTAATTTGAAGACCACATCAAGCGGTTCCAACAAGAAAGCTCGAAAAAGGCGTTGACGGCATAGGTGGGGGAGAATGTCATGCCTTAGCATTTCATCACACACTCTGAGGGCATTTTCTGTACACTTGGATAAAAAGCATGTGAAGTTCTCTAAACTTGTGTAGAATCTTCTAAAAGACTCTAGTGCTTGCTTAGCTGTCGCTTAGTTGTATAGCACATGGTAGAGGATTTTAGAAACTCAATCTCCACCATATAATCAAATGTATTATAGTTGTTAGATCAATTGTTGTAAGCTTATAAATAAGGGGGAGGCTTCATTCGCCAAACCACCCAAGTATTGAGCAATACATTCTCATTCTCCCTATCTCTCTCTAGTTTCTCTCTCTAGTTCTTGCTTTCTTGCTTAAGTTCTCTTTTTGTGTGGGCAAGTAGGCTTACTTAGTTACTTTGAAGCATTGAAACAAGCAACTAAGACCGTACGGCTTGAAGGTCTTCAACAAGTTCATGACACATGGCAAAGTATCTATGAGTTCACTAGATTTTTGTAAAAAGTGCATTCTAGGTATGTAACACAAGATGAGTTTCCCCACAAAAACTCACATAGCAAAGGCATGCCTAGAATATATACATGCAGATTTGTACCTGCTTAGGTTAAAACTCATAGAGGTAACATATAATTTTTTATCCCTTATTAATGATTTTAGTAGAAATGATTGGGTTTTCTACTTAAAACTAAATATCAAACTTTTTCAAATTCAAAGAATGGAAATTGTTTGTAGAAAACTAAACTGACAAAAAAGTTAAAGTTTTGAGAACTAACAATGGGTTAGAGTTTTGTGATGATGAGTTTGATATTTTTTTTTACAAAAATCATAGCATACTTGGGCACAAGACAGTTAGAAACACACCCTAGCAAAATGAGGTTGCTGAAAGAGTGAATAGGGCATTATCAAAAAAAGTTAGATGCATTATGTTTATATTTGGTTTGCCTAAATCATTATGGGGCACTTTCCACTATTATGCATTGAGTTAACAGGGGCCTTTATACTATTATTAATTTTGTTTGTCTTAAAGAAAAGTGGGCAGGAAGGAAATTGAATTTAAATTATCTAAGAGTTTTTGGATGTGAAGCATATGCACATGTTTCAAAGGGCAAGTTAGAACCAAGATTTGTAAAATGTATTTTTTTTTGTTACTAAAAGGGCACTACAAGTTACAGATTATATGAAAGGGAAGTTGGGGATGTAAATATAATTATCAGCAAAGACGTCATTTTTAATGAGAATGTCTTTCCTTGTAAGATTAATAGCATTGCAGATACAAGCATCAAAACCCTACTAATTTTAATTTGGCTAGTGGTACACCAATTGAGGTGGAGCATTAGCCAAATTCACTTGATTTGCCTGACAACAATCATGATCCAAAACCTAAACATATACTAGAACCAACTAATGGTCAAGAGAAGGAGGATAAAGTTAATCTTGAGCTAAAGGATGAACCACATGATCCTCAACAACCTACTAATGACTTGAGACTATTGTTGGCTATTGTTGCATATAATGACTTGGAACTTGAACAACTTGATATCAAAATTGCTTTTTTACATTGTGATTTAGATGAAAAGATTTATATGAGATAGCCTGCTAGTTTTGTTAACTTTAAAGATCCTAATTTTGTGTGTTTGCTGAAAAGATCTTTATATGGCCTAAAGCAATCTCATAGGCAATGGTTCAAACATTTTCGACAATTAGTGAATAATATTGGCTTTATTCGAAGTAAGTATGATTGTTGCTTTTATTGGATGTCATCTGTAATATCTGCTTTCTTTTATTTGGTTAAAGTCAACTTTAATCAAAGTCAACATTTAGACCGATAACTACCATGTCATATTTTAAGTTGGTTTTATGTTGACTAAAACTAACTTGTTTGTTTGTTTTTAATTAATTAACTGTGCTTGTATTTATTGGTAGTCAAAGTCAACCCTGCCACATCATGTAGGAAGGGGTTTTAGCTAAGTTCAATTATGTGCAGTGGGATTACTTGGAGACCAAGTTTGATTGGGTCAAACCTTGGTCAAAAAGTGATCTAACTTTTACCACCTTATTAAAACCCTAAACTCTACTATTTAAAGCTATTTTAAAGAAACCCAAACCCTCATTCCACTCTTTGGCAGCCGGCTCTACACCTTAGAGAGAGAGAAAGAGAGTTTTTGAAGAGAAAAGAGAGAAAGAGAGGTGCAAGTGAACAATCTTCAAGTTTTCAAGGGAGAATCAAGAAAAGTTCAAAGAGAGTGAAGGATCCAAGTGGCTGGCCATTTTTTGAGCAGCTTTTTGGGGTTTTTCTTCTTGCTTTTCAAAGGGTTTAAGCTAATCCAAGGTAGGGACCCTTACCCCCTTGTATTTTTTATTGAATTTGTGGGTATTGAGTGAGTATTGTTCTAGATCTAGTTGGTTTCTTTTCGTTTCTTTGTTTGTTGTAAGTTTATTCTTTGGAAATAATGATTTTGTGTTACTGTTTGTGGTGTTGTGTTGTTAAAGTGTGCTTTGGTGGATTTATACTAAGTTTTAGGCTTACTAAATCTAAAGGTATGAGTGTGTTGTTAACCTAAAAAATCCTGAGAATTTTGTGGATTTTGATTGGTTGCTAATCTTTGTATATTTGTCAAAAAATTATGAACATTCTACTGAATACACTTGGGTATCTCATGAACAGTTTGGATTTTGAATTTCTAGAATCGGAATTTTGATGAGTCAGATCTCAATTTTTCAAAATTACCGGTTTGTTAGAAATTCGAGGAAAAAACCTACACCTTAACCCAAGGGTTTTGATGAATTTGAAGAGCTTTTAATTTTCCTTATTTTTTGTTCACATTTTTCCCTTTTAATTCAATGAGTTGTGGTTATATTAGCTTTGGAATTTCTCAATTCGAAGTTAAGATGAGGGTGTTAAAATGTTTACAATTTTACTTCTTTTTATGGAAAAAATCAGGAACAGAACACCACTTTTGCTCTACGGGAATTTAGTATTTTTGTTAATTTAGTGGTATGTTTTTCCCTAGTACTTTATTAAGTTATGAACATATTGGCATTGAAATCATGTAAATCTAAGTTAGAATAAGTTAGTTATGATTTTTATAAAAACAGCCGATCTCGCTGAAAAAAGTTTGATTAAATTAGAATGTTACAGTAAATACGTTACTAATAGATTTGTAAGAAGTACTTTCATGCTTGGTTAATTTCTCCTATGCTAATAAATAGTAAAGTAACATCGAGGTTCAATCAAGTTATGTTTTATTTAGTTAAATTTTATTAAATTATTAATGAACATGCTTAATTTCTTCCTTTTTACTTTAATATTTTATTTAAAGCTTGAGTTTGTTTTAACATACGGTTTATACCTCTTTGAATTATATATATGATTAGGTGCAACACTTGATCTCGATTAAGTTTTACTGGAATAGATGCTGGTTACTAATAAAGTGTGATTTAGTTAGTGAATGATTTGGATTCTGCATGTACTTTGTAGACAAGTTAATGCTTACCATTGTTAAGAGAATCATGAGCATTTATATACATTGTAATAAGTCATGAAAGTTTTATTACATGCGAGAAACTATCTTTCTCTGTCAAACTATATTTTTTAAAAGTTGTGCATTGAGAAGTCGTGGCCATGTATTCATAGGCAATTGTGATTACAGTATTTGGAGCTGTAAGAAAGTGTATGTGAATCGTTTAGTAGAGGTTCCACTAAGTAGTGAGTGGCGAGTTTGGATTTTCCTATGCACTTACATGTGAGCTTATTGGTGTATGTGGAGGTTGTAACCTCAGCACTTACATGACACGGATGCAAGCATGTTCCTTCCCCACTCACACCATTTCCTCTAAATGATTAAGAGTATAAGGTTTTCTTAAAGGTATGCATGTGTGCTATTTTAGGAAATTAGAATTGCCTACGGGTAACTAGCTCCTGTGTAATTAAAATTTATGCTAAGTGAAAAAGTACTATGAACATGAGTTTTTTTTTTAAAAAAAAAAAAGTCATTGCAGAAGTATTTTGAGAAAGACTGCGTTTTGAATATGTAGTATGATGACAGAAGAAAGTTTCTTTTAAAAAAAATTTGAAAAATTCGTATTCCAATGCTATTAACATACATCAGCATTCTGCATTGCACTATCTCATACCCGTTGGGAACCTACTGAGTGATTTTTGACTCACTTTTGTTTATTTTTCTGTGTTTAGGTAACTCTGAAAACTTAGCTTGAGCGGTTTGGTATTTGACGTGGCGGACCAGTGGAGAAAAGCTTTAGTACAAATTAGTTACGCATTTTCCTTTCCTTTTGAATAATGTTAAACTCTGATTAGAAATACAGTTATATTTCTTTTTCTTTACGTTGTGGGTCTTTTGTAAAGAACCGTATTTATTTAAGTTTTAAAAGTACTATGGATTATTTCTTTATATTGATGATTTGATTGCCTCCTAAAGAGTAAAGAAAAAGGTTCACTCGGATTTCAGTTTTGTTCAAAAGGAACTGTTCTTTTAATTATCTTTTTAATTATTTTACAAAGTGACATTCCTTTAGTCGGGTCTTCGGACTTGGTTAGAGGATTGTTACATCTTTTGATATCAGAGTCTAGGTTTATTGAAAATTTATATTGATTGTCTACTTAGTATCAGCAAGTCACGTCAACATCCGAGAAAGGAAGTCATAGTGCAAGGAGAGCCATCTCGTCCCATGGCAGTTCCTACCCCCGCATCATAAAGAGATTGGAGTGTCTGAGGAATCACTGCGTTAGGAGTTGGAACGGAAGACGCTTGATGTAGCTAGGTTTTTGAGTGGGTTTACTACGGCTATACCTCTATATGATAAACGAGCGTGGTATGTGGATTTGTAGGAGCTAGATCGATTCTAGAAGGACCATGGCTACTTGATGTATCACTGGTACATGATCAACATCAAAATGACCCTGGTGAACAAGAAGCTCTTAACGATCATTTGGATCATATCGGCGTTGGAAGAAGAAGACCCTGAAGAAGAAGATGATCCTGAGGAAGAAGAGGACCCTGAAGAAGAAGATGATCTTGAGGAAGAAGAAGAAGAAGAGGACTCTGAGGAGTTTCCCATTGAAGTTTAGAGGGTTCAGTCGACCTCTATCGTAGTAATATTAGTAGTAATCTAGTTAGGAGCTATTGACTATGTTTGAGCTATCAACTATGATTTGTGTTTATTAACTTTTAACCTTGTTCACCTATTATATAACGAAGTTCCTTTATAATTGAAGTGTTATCTCCATGTCATGCTAGTTTGTTTCTCTTTTCTAGCTATCTTAATTATCTTGTATGGTATTATTTTTGTTTCAAATGTGCCACGGGGAGACCAAGAGCTAACGACACCAATGAGAACAATATGGAAAATTTGTCCAGCCAACTGCTTGAGGCTCTGGCAAACATTGTGGGCTAAGGGTCATAACAATCCAGTGGAATCAGTGGAGCCATAGAGCAGTTTAAGCAATTCCATCGTCCTGTGTTTGAAGGCTCAACCAACCCATTGGTAACTGAGGATTAGATCAACGATCTAGAGAAGATCTTCACACTGATAAGATTGGACTAAGTCTCAAAAGGTTGTGTACGCTTCATTCATGCTCAAAAAGGGCTCTAGCCATTGGTGGGATATGATCAAGCAACCTTATAATCTCAAAGAAAGCCCTATGTTGTGGACCCAGTTCAATGAGCTATTATTGGAGAAGTACTTTTCAATCGTTAAGTAAGATGAAAAGGAAGTAGAATTCTTGCGATTGACTCATTATAACCTTTCTTTGGTGGAATATGAGTGAAAGTTTGACGAACTTTTACGCTACGCGTCACATTTGGTGAACACTGAAGAGCGCAAAGCAAGACGCTTCGAGAAAGGACTGAGGCCAGAACTCTACAATGCTATAGCGGTGCTGCGACTACCCACATACGCTGATGTGTTGCAGCGAGTTCAACTAATCACAAAGGATCATAACCTATAAATGAGCAAGACTGCCGAACAAAGCTTTACTAACCAAAGGAAGTCTTGGGGTGGTAATAACCAGCACAAGAGGAAGGCTGAAGGAAGGAAGTAGAACTATAATCATAATAGTAATGACAATAAGAAGCCTAAAGGGAGCGACAACCGACCTAATTTTCCAAGTGTCAATCGTACGGTAAGAACCATAACGAAGAGTGCTGGAAGAAGACAAGAGCATGCTTTGCGTGCGGTAAGACTGGCCACATGATACGAGATTGTCCTGAAATGGGGGGAACAAGGCAGCAGCCCACTCAAGGTTGGATGTTTGCGTT
This sequence comes from Rhamnella rubrinervis, assembly GCA_007844105.2. Taxonomy (NCBI): domain Eukaryota; kingdom Viridiplantae; phylum Streptophyta; class Magnoliopsida; order Rosales; family Rhamnaceae; genus Rhamnella; species Rhamnella rubrinervis. The sequence goes on along the minus strand of CM017575.2, from coordinate 6,683,636 downwards.
GTCAAGAGAAGAAGCTAAGAAAGATGATGCTACCGTGGTGGCAGGTACAATTTATTTACATGGATTGGATGCTTATACTTTATTTGATTCGGGTGCCACGCACTCGTTTATATCTAAATGATTTGCGTCCAAGTTGGCACTAGAACCAGCTCGTCTTGACAATGACTTGTGTTTTGCCACACCATCTGGTATTGGTATGTGTGCACCTTTTATGTTGAACTCCTGTAAGGTGTGTCTCGGAAACGAGAAGTTGCTTGCCGATTTAATCATATTGGGCATGTGCGATTTTCATGTGATATTCGGTATGGATTGATTGTCTATAAATAGCGCTTGCATCGACTGCAAGGAGAAGAGAATACTATTTAGCCCCGTTGGCGGCTAGTATTTTGAGTTTGAAGGGACAAAGACGATACTGCATCCAAGGTTGTTACTGCCTTACAAGCACTGAGGTGTTTACTTAAAGGCTGCAAAGGATTCCTTATTAGTATCTACGAAAAGAAATCGTCAGCTCTAAGACCGCAAGATGTTAAGGTAGTTCGTAATTTCTTGGATGTGTTTCCTGAAGAGTTACTGGAGTTGCTACCGGATCGAGAAGTAGAGTTTACCATTGATTTGGTACCGGGATCTGCATCCATTTCGAAGGCACCCTATAGGATGGCACCAACTAAGCTGAAGGAACTAAATGAGCAATTATGAGACCTTTTGGATAAGGGTTTCATTAAACCTAGTGTTTTACCTTGGGGAGCACCAGTGTTGTTCGTCAAAAAGGACAGTTCAATGTGGCTGTGCATTGATTACCATGAGCTCAATAAAGTAACGATGAAGAATAAGTACCTGTTGCCGAGGATTGATAACCTCTTCAAGAAGCAAGTATCTTCTCAAAGATCAATATGTGTTCAGGATATTACCAATTAAAGATCAACGAGGAGGACAGATCCAAGAGTGCTTTTCGAACGAGATACGACAATTACAAGTTTGTGGTCATGCCATTCGGACTGACAAACGCGCCAACAACATTCATGGACTTAATGAATCATGTATTTCATGACTACCTGGATAAGTTTGTTGTGGTATTTATCGACGACATTCTAGTCTACTCAAAGTCGGTTGAGGAACATGAAGAGCATCTGAAAGCAGTATTGCAAAGGTTATGAGAGAAGCAGTTGTATGCCAAGTTCAAGAAATATGAGTTTTGGCTGGAGAGCATCACCTTCCTTGGGCATATGATTTCGAGCAAGGGCATTTAGGTAGATCCCAGTAAAGTTGCAGCGGTCTAAAAGTGGAAGCGTCCAACCAACATTGGAGAAGTCGGAAGTTCTCTTGGTCTAGCTAGGTACTATCGCAGATTTGTGCAAGGATTCTCAAAGATTTCAATGCCGATGACATAGCCGTTGTAAAAGGAGAGCAAGTTTGTTTGTTTAAAGAGTGTGAAGAGAGTTTCTTGGAACTCAAGAAAAAGTTGATTTCGGCACCTGTCCTTACCCTACTGAATGACAAGGATGATTTTGTGATCTATAGCGACGCTTCGGGCAACGGTCTGGATTGCGTACTCATGCAGAATAGCAAAGTGATCGTTTACGCTTCACGCCAGTTGAAGCCGTATGAACGCAACTATCCTACACATGACCTAGAGCTAGCAGCAGTGGTGTTTGCTCTGAAGATTTGGCGACATTACTTGTATAGAGCAAGGTGTAAAATCTACACTGACCACGAGAGTCTCAAGTATTTTTCACCCAAAAAGAGTTGAATATGAGGCAAAGAAGGTGGCTGGAGCTGGTAAAGGACTAGACTGTTCAATCAACTATCACCCAGGTAAGGCAAACAAAGTAGCTGATGCACTAAGTAGGAAGTACACAGGTTTTAGTAGGAGTTTGGTTACTACCCAACCACATATTTTGGAGGATCTAAGAAAAGTGGATATTAAATTAATTTCTAGTCAATATTCATCGATGTTAGCTGCATTCTCTGTTCAACCCTCAATCTTGGAAAAGATAAAGAATAGTCAAGCTAAGGATTCGACCCTTATGAAGATCAAAGATGAAGTGATTTAAAGGAAAAATTCGGAGTTTAATCTCACTGGAGATGGGACGCTGAGATTTGGTACTTGCCTGTGTGTACCAAATGTTGAAGAAATCAAGAAGGAAATCTTGATGGAAGCTCATTCTACACCCTACACCGTTTATCCGGGAGCAACTAAGATGTACAAGGATGTCTCCAAAAACTTTTTGGTGGTTTGGCTTGAAGCGAGATATAACAAAGTTCGTGGAGCAATGCTTGACTTGTCAGCAAGTGAAAATCAAGCATCAAAGGCCATCTGGTTTATTAAGACCATTATTTATTCCAGAGTGGAAGTGGAAACACATCGCCATGGATTTCATTGTCGGGTTACCCTTATCTCAGTGGGGTAACGATGCTATTTGGTGATTGTGGACCGACTTAGAAAATCGGCTCACTTTCTACCCATGCGCATGACTCACTTAATGGATAAATTAGCCCAACTGTATGTGGATGAGATTGTGCCATTTCATGGTGTACTAGTGTAAATTGTATCGGATCGAGATCCAACGTTTACATCATCATTCTGGAAGAGCTTACATAAAGCAATTAGGATAAAGTTGAATTTCAGTACCGCCTTTCATCCTCAGACTGATGGCCAATTGGAGCGGACTGATTTCCACCAACTTTTTAGGGTTTTTCTTCTTGCTTTTCAAAGGGTTTAAGAGTTTAAGCTAATCAAAGGTGGGACCCTTACCCCCTTGTGTTTTTTGTTGAATTTGAGGGTATTGAGTGAGTGTTGTTTTGGATCTAGTTGGTTTTTTTTCTTTGTTTACTGTAAGTTTATTTTTTGAAAATAATGATTTTGTGTTGCTGTTTGTGGTGTTGTGCTGTTAAAAGTGTGATTTAGTGGATTCATACTAAGTTTTAGACTTGCTAGATCTATGAGTATGAGTATGCTGTTAACCTGGAAAATCCTGAGAATTTTGTGGACTTTGAAAGGTTGCTAATCTTTGTATATTTCTCCAAAAATTTTGAAACTTTTATTAAATAAACTTGGTATCTTACAAACAGTTTGGCTTTTGAATTTCTGGAATCGGAATTTTGATGAGTGAGATCTCAATTTTTCAAAATTACTGGTTGGTTCGAAATTTAGGGTAATAACCTACACCTTAACCCACAAGTTTTGATGAATTTGAAGAGCTATTAATTTTCCTTATTTTTTTTCATATTTTTCCATTTTAATTCAATGAGTCGTGGTTATTTAGCTTTGAAATTTCTCAATTCGGAGTTAAGATGAGAGTTTTACAATTTTTACAATTTCACTTCTTTTTCTGGAAAAATTTTGGAACATAACACTACTTTTGCTCTACAGGAATTTATTATTTTACTATCGTTATTATTTTTGTTAATTTCATGGCATGTTTTCCCTGGTACTTTATTAAGTTATGAACATATTAGCGTTGGAATCATGTAAATCTAAGTTAGAATAAGTTAGTTATGATTTTTATAAAAACAGCCGATCTCGTTGAAAACAATTTGATTAAATTGGAATGTTATAGTAAATACGTTACTAATAGATTTGTAAGTAGTAATTTCATGCTTGGTTAATTTCTCTTATGCTAATAAATAGTAAAGTAACATCAAGGTTCAATCAAGTTATGTTTTTATTTAGTTAAATTTTATTAAATTATTAATGAACATGCTTAATTTCCTTCCTTTATGCTTTAATCTCTTATTTAAAGCTTGAGTTTGTTTTAACATATAGTTTATACCCTCTTTGAATTATATATATGATGAGGTGCAACACTTGACCTCGATTAAGTTTTACTGGAATGGATGATGGTTACTAATGGACTGTGATTTAATTAGTGAATGCTTTGGATTCTGCATGTACTTTATAGACAAGTTAATGCTTACCATTGTTAAGAGAATTATGAGCATTCATATGCATTGTAACAAGTCATGAAAGTTTTATTACATGCGAGAAACTATCTTTCTCTGTCAAACTATATTTTTTAAAAGTTGTGCATTAAGAAGTCGTGGTCATGCATGCATAGGCAGTTGTGATTACAGTGTTTTGAACTATAAGAAAGTGTATGTGAATCATTTAGTAGAGGTCCCACTAACTAGTGAGTGGTGAGTTTGGATTCTCGTATGCGTGCACATGCAAGCTTATTGATGTATATGAAGGTTGTAACCCAAGCACTTGCATGATGCGGACGCAAGCGGGTCCCTTACCTACTCACACCGTTTCCTCTAAACGATTAAGAGTATAAGGATTCCCTTAAAAGTATGCATGTGTGCTGCTTTAGGAAATTAGAGTTGCCGGCGACTAACTAGCTCCCACGTAACTAAAACTTACACTAAATGAAAAAGGCCTACGAACATGAGTTTTTTTTTTTTTTTTTTTTAAAAAAAGAAAGTCATTGCATAAGTGTTTTAAGAAAGACTGTGTTTTACATATGCGGTATGATGACACAAGAAAGTTTCTTTTAAAAAGAAATTGAAAAATTCATATTTCAATACTATTGACATACATCAGCATTCTGCATTGCACTATCTCATGCCCGTTCGAAACCTACGGAGTGATTTTTCACTTACTTCTGTTTGTTTTTATGTGTTTAGGTAACTCCGAAAGCTTAGCTTGAGCGGTTTGGCATTGACGTGGCAGACCAATGGAGGGAGGCTTTAGTACAAATTAATTCCGCATTTTCCTTTCCTTTTGAATAATGTTAAACTTTGATTAGAAATACAATTTTATTTCTTTTTCTTTACGCTGTGGGTCTTTTGTAAAGAACCGTATTTATTTAAATTTTAAAAGTATTATGAATTATTTCTTTATTTTGATGATTTGATTACATCCTAAAGAGTGAAGAAAAAGGTTCACTCGGATTTCAGTTTTGTTCAAAAGGAATTGTTCTTTTAATTATCTTTTCAATTGTTTTATGAAGTGACATTCCTTTAGTCGAGTTTTCGTACTTGGTTAGAGGGTTGTTACATCGTTTGATTCCATTCTTATATATTTACTTTTATATGTTGATGATATATTGATTATTAGCAAATCTAAATCCAAAATCTATGAATTAAAAAAAATATTAAATATTGAGTTTGATATGAAGGATTTAGAAAGTGCAAAAGGAATTTTGGGCATGATCTTAGAGATGAATAGGAAAGAAAGTATTTTAAAAGTGCATCCATCTGCTTTCGTACAAAAATTTGTGTCAAAGTTTGGGTTATCAAATAGTAAGCCTATGAATGTTCCTTTAGGCGGTCACTTTATTTTATCAAAGCTTTAGTGTCCTGTTAATGATTCTGAGATGTTGAAAATGGAGGAAATTCTCTATTCTAACGCAATTGGTACAATTATGTTCTTTATGACTAGTACTAAACCTGATTTTGTATATTTTATAACACTATTAAGTAGGTTTATTTTAATCTAAGAAAAGAACATTGAAATGCATTAAATTTTTTGATAAGATATATTAACAGTTCACTGCATGTTGATTTATGTTACAAGAAATGTCAAATACACTTGATCTTGTAGGGTAATATGTGGATTCTAACTTTGCAAGGAATAGATTTTCAAGGAAATCAACTACTGCCAATTTCTTTACACTTTGTTGTAACTGTATAAGCTAGAAATCATAGTTGCAGCCTTTGGTGGAACTTTCAACCACTGAAGTCGAGTGTATAGCAATGACAGATACAATTAAGAAGGCTATATGGTTGTAAGGCATATTCAAAGAGATTCAGTTACTTTAAGGGGTGGAAGTTGTGCATTCAGATAGTTAAAATGCAATACATCTTTGAAAAATCCAATCTACCATAAAAAAACCAAACATGTAGATGTCAAGTATCATTTTGTGAAGGAACAAATTGCAGGTGGTGATATTCAAATTCATAAAATTCCAACTGAGGACGACCCTACTGATATGGAAATAAAGATTGTGGCTTTAGCCAAGTTCAACTATTGCATAGACTTGCTGCATGTTAGCATTAGCTGACCAAGCCAATTGTTGAGCTAAACATTATTTATTCTCGACCATTGATTATATTTGTATCATTTAGTGTTTGTCATTAGTTTAATCTTCCACCCTTGTATATAGACTCTTGTTCCTTGAAAACCATGCCCTAGTGTGCTGGTTGAGAAAGCTAGGGTTCTTTGTATTTTATCTTGGATTTTGCCTTCTTTGGGATATATAATCCTTTTTATTTTTTATCTCAGGGTTCTGATCTATCTTTGAATCTTGGTGGTCTGGGTTATGAGGCTACTGTTTGTATTTGTATCAGTTAGGGTGTGATTTCTTAAGAGTATGCATATACCTTAAAATAATACAGTGGACTCTTTGTGCCGAAGCTCCGTGAATATAACTCAGCTTCTCTAAGTGAACCATGTTAAATTTTTTTTTTTTCTGTTTTATGTTTTTCTATTATGTTTGTGCTCTTTGTTACAAAATCAATTTGTATAGTCTTATTAGATCAATCAAAACCATCTATGTTTAAAATATGACTTAGTTAAATTGTTTAAAATATGACATGTTAATATTGTATTTAATAGTTAATACGGATATTTCAGAAATTTCTACGGAAATTTCAATGGAAATTATGACCAAATTGTGAAGGAATTGGCATGAAAATTTTAACAGAAATATCACGGAAATATCGGAGAAATATCGGAAATATCGACGGAAATTACAGAAATTTTCATTGATGGATAATATCCATACCCTATAAAAATGAAAATATCTACGAAATTTCGTGGATATTTTTTATTTTTTCATCCTTGCATATATATACAAAGAATGAAAATATCAGTATCAATAGAAATATCAAAGGTAAAAAATACAAAAATATCGGTGGAAATATCGATATCGATAAAATTTTAAAAGAAATGATAGAAATTAATAATAAAATATGAAAATTTTCAATAAAATTTTAATATATGTTAATTTATTAAATGCTTTATCAATTTAACTAAAAAAATTTAAAAAATATTGAACATAATTATATTTTTTACCATTAAGAAACCTACCATAGTTGTTGACAGTAATAAAAATGTATTATTATTTTTATAATAAATTATTCATTAATTAGAATAATGATACAAATATATAATTATTTAAATATAACTCAATACCACATAAAATTTTTTGGTGGTTGAAAAATATTCACTCTCTTCCGTATCTTCATTTTCACTAGTATATCGAGAAAAATATTGATCAAATGGCACATCTCCTGATAGTTATATTATAATATAATCATATGATATGTGATTGTTAATGATAATCATGATATAATATATATTGTATCATATATAAATTGTAAAAATATAAAATAATTATTAATTTATTAGAATTTGAAAAGGAGAATATGCTTCATGATTTGTACAAGTATAAATTATACAAAAGAAACTCTATACAATATGTTAAACGTTGAAAGCATATAAGTACAATAATTATAATTTAAGAAAAAATATTATTATTGTATTTAATAGTTAATACGGATATTTCAGAAATTTCAATGGAAATTATAGAAATTTCCATAGAAATTCTGACCAAAATTGTGAAGGAATTAGCATAAAAATTTTAACAGAAATATCGAAAATATCAACGGAAATTACAGAAATTATAACCATTTTCAATTTCCATTGATGGATAATATCCATACCCTATAAAAACGAAAATATTTACAAAATTTCGTAGATATTTTTTATTTTTTCATCCTTGTATATATATATACACACACTACAGTTTTCTGATCATTTATCTATATTAAATAAATAGTGTTCTAAAAGGTGTGGAAATGCGCCGTCTAGGTGCACCTAAACGTGAAGCGTTTAGAAAATACCTCGCATTGGAGTAAGATTTAACAAAAGGCGGTCATCGCTGTGTTTATCGCCTAATGTGCACCTAGGCACCAAAAGGCACAAGCATTTTAGTTAAATATTTTTAAAAAAATTAATTTTTTTTAAAAAATAATTCATAATAAATTAGAAAATTAAAAATATAAAAAAAATTAGTATTAAAAAATTAAAACTTTTTTAAGCTAATTTTTTTTTAAAAAAAATATGATATATAATAAACAGTTAAATAAAAATTGATTATAATATGGTAATACTTAAATTATATATTAATTTTGGTATTATTAAATAATTATAGACTCGTAGCATATATAATTTTGAACCAGTAGTATATATAATTTGGAATTAATTTTTTATTAGAAATTTAAAAAGTATGAAGTGTTTATAAATATATATAATTATGTATTTGCTAATTTATATTAATTGCATATATATTTGGTGGTATAGACTTATATAAACTTTGATATTTAAAATATAAATTATTTTATTTATTTAATAATTTTATAATAATTAAAATAATATATATTAGTGAAACCCCTTTTAAAGTCTAAATTTCACCTAATCTTATCTAGGCTCATAAGGCTTGATATTTGATCTCACCGCATTACAATGCCTTATGCCTTTTAAAACATTATAAACACGTAAAAATAAAAAATTTAAAAAACATAAAAATTGTAAGATAAATGAAAATAAAAATTAAATTTCAAAATTTTTTTTTTTACTAAAATTGTAAATTTAACAATTAACTGAAATAAATTTGTGTAAATTTTTATACAGATAAAAATAAATAAGCAAACACGATCTTCGAAATAGCGACACGTTGCAGTTAAATTGATCGCAAAAAAAGAAAAATAAAAATAAAATAAAAGAAAAGAACACGTGAAATAGACAAGACAATAAATGACAGCAACCTTTACTAACAGTGAAGCCAGGGGGTAATCCAATGAGGCAGTCCCAGCTTTACCAGATGAGCGCCACGCAACCCAGAAGGCTTGCGAAACAGGCACTGCGAGTAGACTAGCCTAGGGTGGTCCACGTGTCGTGCAGATGCGGGCCGACCACTACTAAGAAAAATTTGAGACTCGGTCTAGTGGGGTGGCCTCCATTTAACCTTTATAAAGCTTTTGAATTGCCGTAACCGCCCCACGTGTCCGCGTCACACATAGATCCGTGGCTGGTATACCAGTCTTTCTGTTAGGCCGTGTTTGGTTCTTTTTAATTTTTGTGGAAATCCATTTTGTTTTTCTTTTTCAAATTTCATTTGGTAAAGACAGAGAACATGGTATTACCAAAAAAAAAAAAAAAACCAAAAAGACAGAGAACATGATTAATAACGTGGAAACGTCTTAATTTAATTTAATCGTTAAAATTTAAAACATGTAATATTTTTATGCTGACATCTAGTAAGGGAGTCAATCTGGCTTTGTGTTTCGATATAATAATATAAATATTCCTTAAAAAATAAAAAAAAATATTCCTGAAGGGATGGGTTTGTAATATTAAAGTTTGACATTTTTTTTTTGATAATAATATTAAAGTTTGACATGTTAAAAACTAAACGGTATAATGTTATAACATATAAGATAATATACTGTATCGAAAAAAAAGAAAGAGATAATATATTTTATAGAATCAAGAATAGTAAGAATTGTAAATTATTAATATTATAAAAAGCAATATTGTTAAGTTTCGTAATAGAAAATATATAAAACAATAAATGTGCATTGTATTTAATCCAATTGAATATCTTAAAAGACAAAAAAATTACAATTTATTTTACTTTATCTTCGCACTCTTTCTTTCTATTTCTTATTTAAAGAAAAAAAAATCCTAGTGAGAAATTTAAAAGAAAAAAGGCGTTATCAAAATGAAAGCAAACATGCCTGTAAAAGTAGGATAATTTGGTTAAAAATCTATGGCGTCACTATTCTTTTTTTTTTTTTAAAAAGGTATCTATGTCTTATGAATTTTATAGATCTATTTATATTTTTTTGCTAAAATATATTATTATTTATAATACTTACAAATTCTTTATTTTTATTTTTTATCTCCGTATCTTTCTTCTTCCATAAACTATTTAAGTATTCAGTCCCTTTTTGTCTACTTTTCTTTTAATTTAATTTTTTTTAAAATCATATTAAATCAAAATTTTTTGTATTTATATATTTTTGAGTTAAAGCATTCAAGTCTAAATTTTACTTCAATAAATACCCATATATTTTTTTGCATGAGACTATGGATAGCGAGGTTCATTGTTGGATAGCAAGAACTATAAAATAACTATAAGATATCTAGATAGCGAATATCATTATTAGATAACAAGAATATAATAGTTTCATAGATATATAAATACTAATATATTTTTCCCTTTAATTTTTTATGAGATTTATCGAAGAGTAACTTACAAATATTTTAAAAAAATTAATAAAATTATAAAAATTATATCTTCTTCAATTCTTTTTAAAATGATTTAATTAAAAAATCAAAATGCTAATAACATAATATAATTTTATAAACAAATATATATGCTATAAAATAAAAAAAAAATTATAAAAATAGACAAAGAAAGAGAAAAAGTAATTACAAAATTTATATTTCTATCAAAGTTTAATAAAATTATTTGATTCAAAAATTTAAATGCTCATAAATTAATATAATTTTATAAAAGAATATATATTATAAAATAAATAAAAATTATAAAATAAAAAAATAAAAAAGAATGATTTAATTGTTAATATTAAAAATTAAAAATATTTTCGACAATAACAAATATTTTTTAAAAGATTATAAATATATAAATATTTTAAAATTAATTATAAATGGAGTGAGTTTCTTACTAAACTATCCATAAAGTTTTTTTAATTTAATCATTTATTTTTTACTGACACCTGCACAACCGGCCTTGCATTTGCCAACCTCCTTGAAAAATGAGAGTAATGATATTTGTCCGACAATCAGCTCAGTAGTTTTTTTTTATTTTATTGATTTTTTTTATAAATAAAAAAATTTAAATTTTATCAATTTAAAATTTTATTAATTGATAAAATTTTTTTATTAATTTAATTTTATAATATTTTTAAAATTTAGAGAAGTTGATCCATATTTTTAATAAATCCCTTTTTATTTAATATATTAAATAAAATTAAAGTCTATATCTCTGATAAATTCTCTATACCTTATATATTAAATAAAATTAAATATATACGAAACAATAATAAAATTTATTAAAAATTAAATTATAAATAAATATAATAAAATAATCAACTTCATTTTATTAAACTACTTATTAAACTACGCCTTTATGTTCCTTCATATTTTTTTTCTTTTTTTAATAACCCAGCAGTTTCGATATTGATATAGATGAATTTTAATGGTATTAAATATTTAAATTATTTCTTTTCAAATTTAAGCTTTTATATAAAAGAAATTTTTAATAACCAATCATTATATGCCACGTATACAAACAGTGAATTTTTGACGTGGCACTATAGATAGATAGACCTTCTCTCTCTCTCTTATTTAAGCAGGAGAAAGAAAGCACAAAGGAAAAGGAGCTAGTTATTTTTTTTTTGGTAAATGAAAGAGGAGCTAGTTGCAGAGACACAGAGTGCTTATTGAAGCTCTCTTCTTTCATTTCCAAAACTCGTGGGTGAGTCACGGGACTCACAACCAAAGCAGACGACTCACAAGAAAGCAATTGCAGAGCCAGAGGCACAGAGAGAGAGAGAGAGAGAGAGCGACTTTTGAATTGATTAAATCTTTTTTTTTTTTTTTAAAAAAAAAAGAAGAAGAAAAATGGAGAAGATGAAAAGCGGAGCAGGAGGAAATAATAATAATAATAATAGACATCATGAGGTTCTGGACGGTTCGAATATAATGGAGTTGGTTGGGAACAAGGAGGTGTTCAGTAATTACGTGGAGCATAAGTTTCAAGAGCTGGACAGAGACAGAGATGGTAAACTCTCTGTCAAAGAGCTTCATCCTGCTGTTGCTGATATTGGTGCTGCTCTTGGCTTGCCTGCTCAGGGCTCTTCTCCTGATTCTGACCACATCTACTCTGAGGTGCTATTTTATTATATTTTCTATATTTATTATTTTTATTTTGCATAAATATTATCTGGGTTTTGGTTTATTTTTCTCAGAAGAGACTGAGACTGTGTTGTTTCTCTGCAAATGGGTTTCAGATTTCTAGCTTTTTCACCATTTTCTTTTTGTGGTTAACCTTGGGTGTCTAATATGCACTTTTTCTTAAATTTTATTCTTAGCCTGCATGTGAAGATGTTCTAGCTAAATCTCAATACGTTTTGTATATATTTAATTTGTAGCAAAGATCTGGAAAACAAAATGTTTTTGGGGTTCTAATTTGAAAAATAGATGCTTGGTTGGGATCAGATAAAAGTTTTCAGAGGGAGAAGAAATATGTAAGTTGCTTAAGCAAACAAAAAGCTTTGAGAAGATAAGATATATACGTACGTATGATTTTGACTTGTTTGGAGATTTAATTTATTGTGTTTTGGTAGTATTATTATATAATATAATTCCGACCACCTTCATCTTTTTATTATTAGTTTTAATTGAATTTGTTCCCATTTTTTATGTTTATGTGGTAGACCTTTAATCTCTGTTTAAAAAAGGAGAGTAAAAAAAAATATTATGTACTTGCATAACTTGGTCGGTCCATGAGAAATAATTATAAAATGGGAAATTTCTATTTCCAGCATGCTCGAGAAAACATACGAAGCCCAAAGTTTCAACTTTTGTGGGTCCTGATGCTGTGGGACCTGTGCTTTTTATCATTTGGACTTTTCTTTTTCTTGTTGAATGACTTTTTCATTATGGATAGTTTCTCACTCTGTTAGGCGGAATCTAGTGACGAATGTTGCTTATAAGCTTTGTGTTTTTTTTCCTACTCATTAATTACACATATGAATATATTAAAAAAAGAAAAAAAGAAAAAAAAGTCAAATAACTTTTGTGTGTAATTGGGACTTTGACGAGTGTCTTTATCTCGTGCAAATTAGGCAATGTTTTGGTTTGAACAGGCCAGAATAAAAAAAGGTATTGTAATTCATAAGGCACTCTACTCTTTCTTATGAATAAAGAAATTTAAAAATCCTTTACCTAACCAGTTTTTGACGGTGCCTGAAACCGTATAATTTATTATTTTTACCCTAAATATGCGTATTAACAAATGTCACCTGTTCATTAGCCCCATGATCATTGTCAACGTGATATAATTATGTGTTATCATTCCCCCTCTCTCTCATCTCCATCACCTTCAACCAAAATGATAATCATAATAAATAAAAAATAGTTTATTAATTGGAAGTAGGAACCTTGAAAAATGGGTTTTAATTAAGCTTTTTTTTTTTTTTTGGGTAAATAGGGTTTTAAGGTAGGCAAAAGGCGATAGGATTAATTAGATCCATATACACCTTGGGGAAATAATAATTTATTTTTTTATGGGTTAAAAAAATACAATTTTTATTTTATTTTATTTTTTAAAATACAAAAGTATCTAGCATGTTGTGTATTTACTTTTTTCTTTATGGTATACCATTTTCTTGCCAGTTCATTTTTCTGTTAGTGTAGGAGATATTGGTGGGGGGGTCTGAATTTAGCCCTATGGTTCACCACCATGGTTCAGCTGTATCTCTTTGTCATTTTTGTTTTGAATTGTCCATTTAGCTAGATTTTCATGGGACAAACTAATATATATATATATATATATATATAGTTTTTAGCCAAAAATAGTCCTAATTAACTATTTGGTGACACCCTAATTTATTACTTGTATGCATCAATATTACAAGGCGATACTGAATTTAGAACATTTCTCTTAGAAAATGCATGTATTTGCCTTAATTTTGTGCTGTTATATATAGGTATTGAATGTATTCACTCATGGAAAACAAGAAAAAGTGAGCAAAACCGAGTTCAAGGAGGTTCTTTCAGATATTCTACTAGGCATGGCTACTGGGTTGAAGAGAGACCCAATTGTCATCCTCCGAATCGACGGCGAAGACCTCTTAGAGTTCATTAGCAGTCCAAGCTTTGAGCCAGAAATTGTATCTGTGTTTTCCCGGATAGAGTCGGATCATCACGGAGGACTCTCTCTGCGTGACTATATAATTAAGGCTTTGGAAAACCTCACTGTTGATCAAGGAATGCCTCCTTGTTCAGATTCTTGGGTAACAATTCATCTTTAATATGTATGCTAGCTAGTTAATTTACACATTACATTAATAGTTATGCGAATTTAGGATTTTAACAACGGCAGGCTACATTTATAAAAAGGAATTAAAAATTCTGGTTGAATTTGCTGGAAACCTAGAGAGGAGAGGGAGGAGGAGGAGGAGGAGGAGTAGTTGAGGTAAAGAAGAGACATGAGTTGGGCTGAATTGGATCCAAGTTGAATACAAAATAGACAGAAGTTATATATAAGACCAAAAGAAAAAAAATGCACGGGCTATATTTTCAGCTCTGAGTATAGATTTCACCTTTTGGTTACGAAGATTGTTGACATGAAGATAGAATTTTTTTTGATGAATAGACATGAAGATAGAATTGATTACCAAGTAATAGGGTTTTGATTAATTTTTTAATACTTTTTTTTTTTCTCTTTTTATTTGAATTTTGATAAGGTTATGAGCAATGTCGTGGAGCCAGCTCTTAAATCAGGTGGGGAAGATTGCGATAAAAGTGTCACTGAAGAAACATTCCTGATGGAATTCAAGAAAGTAGTAGAGGCTGTGGCTAAACATCTGAAAGATCAACCTGTAATTGTTGCACATAGTGAAAATGCCTTTGATGGAAGTGACATTAAGAGACTATTGTTCAACAAGTTTGAACTAGACAAGGTTTGTTTGTGTTTAAAAATCCAATTAATTTATATATTATGTATTTTAAGTTATATTACTCTTTTTAACTACTCTATATTTTTATTGTGGGAAATGCATAACATTGTGCAGACATTGAATGTAGCACTAGAAAATGTGCCAAAAGATCGGAATGGGAAATTGTGTAAGGACCATTTGCGTGTCGCTCTAGATATGATGGCTCCATCTGCTGGTCTACCGCCTCTCGGTGCTGTTGAGCAGGTACGTACTTTCTTCTCTCTATTATCACATCATCTACGCATGTACACCCATAATATATTTAAATAATAATAAAAAGTAACAGAGAGTTTGTACGAAAGAACTCTGGTAAAAATTAACAGTATCTTGTACTTTTTTTTTTTTTCTGAAGATCAATATTTGTATCTTTTCAAAATGACAAAATTATCCTTCAAGTTGGTTCATTATGTTTAGTTGATGAACCATTTTACATTAAAAAGTATCAAACATTCACATAATGTTGATTTATGTAAGCGGGTTGTATCTCACTCTTACAATGTGAACATTTTTACGATGATAGCGATAACAATGTGTTTGTTTGGTTACACAAGAAGGGTAAAACTGTCATTTCAAGATATAAAAAAAAAAAACTGTAAAATGAAGTCTCTGTGTTGACTTACAAAGAAAGTATTATTTTATTTTATTTAATTTGTATTTAAAATTGATGAAACAGATGGACAAGGTAATAGGGGAGGCGTTTAAGATGGTAGACGCAGATGATGGAAAGATGGTGAAAGAAGAAGAGTTCAAGATGATAATGACAGAAATATTAGGAAGTATAATGTTGCAATTGGAGGGAACTCCAATCTCTGTTTCTACTAATTCAGTGGTTCACGAGCCCTTCGCTTCTTCTTCTACATTGTTGCAGCCTCCGTCCTAGAAAGCTTGGTTATAGTGTTGAGTATATATATATATATATATATATACAAGGGACTATAGAATTTTGGTTATATATATATATATGGAGATTAATTATGCATAATATAGCTAGCAAAAAAAAAGAGACACTCTTTATGTTGTAGCTATTTTGGTTCTCATGTCAAAGTGCTTAAATTTGAAATTATATAAGAAATGAGATGAAGCCAATAATTGTCAGCTTCTACTACTTCTTTGGTCTAGTGCAGGTAGTTGTCAGCCCAATGATTTGCTTTTCTTTCATTGTTTTTTTAAAATATTTTGGTCATTTATTCAAGTTTACGAGAACTTAAGATTTATTGTCGACTATTGCCCTGTAAAAATATCAAAATCTGATTTAGAAAAGCAAAAGGTAATCAAAATTAAAAACATTCCAAGTGAAATATCTATTCAGTCAAAATAGAGAAAAAATAAAAATAAAAAACATCCCAAGTACGTTTTTTTTTGTTTATAATAAACCTGGATTTTAAAAGACCTTCATCAGAAATAGGTATATTTTGGACAATAATAATAATTATCAGAGATTAAATTTAAACGGTAGATAAAATTGATTCAGTGATAAAACTCCTCACATCTCGAAAATAAAGCTGAAAACTATAAGTAAATTAGTTTCTTTTTGTAAGAAATATTAAAATCTATCGGTGATGCGGCTGTGCCATTTTAAAATTAAATGGTTTGTACAAAAATAAAATAATAAAAGAAATAATTGTAAAAAACCAATTGTGGTACAAACGGAAACGGTAAAAAATTCTATACTAAGTTCTATTGCTTTGAAAATAAAAAAAGACTTTAAATAAAATCAAAATTTAACTAAACAATGGAATTGAAAAGAATAAAAGAAGAATTGACTAAAATAAACAACTCATCAATTTAAATAACTACATAACTATATAAAATGTTATAAAGTATATTGTAAAAAATAAAAAATATATAGGCAAATCATCATGAATTAAACCATAATATTTAGAGGCCAAAATGACAAGTTTTACTAATTAAAATTGTAAAACCTAAAAGTCATTTGTGTCCAGAAGGTGACCTTTTGATATAAACCGATTTTTAAATCACAAAATATAAATCCTTATAAGGTGAAAATCTACTACAACATAAATAACATAAAAAAATTCATGCAAGAATTTTATTAGACACAAAATAACTAATTAAAATATATATTTCTAATTTATAAAATAGAGAATTAAAACTGTCGATAGAATTGGCCAGTGAACAAGGTTTGATTTTTCAAGTAAAAAGCTATTATCATAAAACCCTCTAAAATTTAGTCAATTGTCAATCAACCTATATTGGCTTAAAAAATAGCACTAAAATCCTTACCCTTTTCACCGTTAAATTTAACAATTGAAGGTTAAAAGAAATAATAGAACCTATTTATTTTATAATAATATATGTGTCCCACTTTATAGTATTTATTTACTTTATAATAATATATGAGCTTCACTATCTGATATTCATCTTTTTTTTTTTCCTTCTCCTCTCTTTACCTCATTGTCTCTTTCCTTTGGTTTTTTTCTTTTTCCTCCTCTCTTATTTATTTTCCTCCTCTTATTTATATTTTGATACATATTTTTTTTGGCTTCCGCCATAGCTTTGGTTCCACCATTGCAAGGACTACTCTGCAACTGCAACTTTGCTTCACCATATCCATAGGAGTGATCACAATATCACTTGCCACTATTGCAAATACACCAAAAACTGCATGTGCAGCTGAGTTGTTTGGATTTTCACTGGATAAGACCTCCTTGAACTATTCGTAGACCGAGAAGTGGACGGCGTGTGCAGGTCCGACGTTGAGACCTATTGCTTCAATTCCTCTATAGAGCCCAGTTGGACCTTCGAGTTTCAAAATGGAGCCAAGGGCTTGCCAGATGGTAATTGACGAACAAGATCCACCAAGTGCTTGCATTCTGGTTTTGAGAGTATCAACAGGAAACATGGTCATGTGCTCAACGGTACCAGCAACCATGAACTACCAACATTTGAGGCCATAGTGGATTAGTAAGGAAATTGAGATTTCGGGTCAGAATTCGACATGAAGGTCGTGTAGTAGTGCCTCTGAATGTAACAGATGCGTCTTTGGCTATTGTTGGTGGAGGTGATAGTGAGTGGAAGTGAGATTACAAGATTTAAAAGAGAGAGTGAATAATTAAGGTTTGGAAATCATTTTCAGATTAAATGGCAACTGGGTTGTCGCCATGCACACAAAATTTTGGTTTTTGTAATGAGAGGAGAGAGAGATTGTGAAAGAGAGGAGAGATAGATGAGAGATAAAAAAATTTATTTTAAATTTTTTTATACCTTTATTATTAATATTTTAATATAATTTTATATTTTTAAATTTTTGTGCAATTATTTTAAAGTAAAAATTCTTATAAAATGGTAAAAATGATAATTCAGTATGCCATATAGTACACCGTTTTCTTAGTAAGAGACTATTAAATGTGGGTGGCGGGATGATAATACTAAAAACACTAAAAGTAATTTGTACTTAAGCCAAACCGTAATATGATTATATGTATATAACCCTAAAGTAAAATATGTAAGTAACAAAAATCTGAAAATTCTAATATTAGTAAAAGGCATGTTGAAATAGCCTCTGGATTTTTATCTAGGCATAAAACTGCATTTGATAATTATTTCTTAATTTTTCAATCCGTGGAACAAAAACTATCATTCTCAAAAGTAGATTAATACCATGTCTTTTAAAATCGAAAAGACAGTTTAATTCAACAAAATTATATAACATTCCTAATACAAATATCTACATATAAAATTTTCAAATCAATGCAAAACCAGATAATGTTTGTTTAGACCTAACAATATCAGACACATAGAAAAATTATGTTTTCCAGAAAACTAAAAATATAGTAATATATATATATATATATATATAAATTAAAATAAAACATAAAAGTGTCCGAAAATTTATAAAATAAATGCTATTTTAATAAAATTAGGAAACAAAGAATTAGGGTAAAACTCAGCATATATATATATATATGTTATTAATATTTTTAATGAAATCATGTGCTAACTCATTCTAAAATAGTTATTAATTAATCTAAGCACCAAACAAAATAAATAGAATACAATTTATACGAGTGAAATTGAAATATCTAAATGTACTTTCAATATCAAGGGGTAAACAGATAAATTAATACTTGATAATATATTATGACAAAGAAAATAGTTTAAAGGAATAAAAAAAGTTTCAGAGATAAGGGAAACAAGAACGATGTGAGGGAGTTAAAGAGTCTGAAGCAGGTTAGAGATAGTCTATTTTATAAAAAGTTAAACCTAATTTACATTTCCTTTTTCCTTTCTGTTATAATATAAACATTCAGTTCACAATTAACACACGCAAAAGATAACACAAGATTTACGTTAGGTGGAAATGTTCCACCTATATCCACAGAAATTTCAGCAATTGAAGAAACTTTATTGCACTATGTTATTTGGATTACACACTCAGTTTTCATAGCACAAAGCACACACTTCCCTTATTTCTTTACACCCTTTTCTAATTTGAATACATAGGCAAATCCTAGCACCTAGCCCAAAAGAAGAAGATAGAAAATATTAAGAACCCCTTAGCCATACGTAACTGCCCTAACCCCCAAAATCTCAACCTATCAACCTTACAAAGAAAGAAGCAATAAATTGTACATATACAAGTCCAACTAAAATGACACAATTTAGTAAAAAGTAAACAAAAAATGCTTCTTTGATTTGTAATGGTTAGGATTAAATTCAATATTTCACTTTAATTCTAACATACTACTTGCCTCTCCTTCAAACAAAATAGAACAGTACAGTGATTTTTCAATTGCCTTTTTAGCTTCTTAAGTCACCAATCACAAAGATTTGATTTTGAGCAAATTCCTACAAGTATGGAATTTGTCTATTGGTACCACTTTGGTGCCCATATCGGTAGGATTAAATTTTGTTGGAATTTTCTTAATCTTCAACAACCCTTAGCTGATTATGTCTCTAATGAAATGATATTTCACATTTATATGTTTGGACCTTTCATGAAAAACAGAATTCTTGCAGAGATAAATTGAACTTTGACTATTGGAATAGATGGTAACCTTTTATTCTAACAGTTTAAGCTCTTCCAATAACCCCTTCAACTAAATGAATTCCTTAGCAGCTTCTGTAACAACTATGTACTCAGCTTCTATAGATGATTAAGCAACTATAGATTAGAGTTAAGATTTCCAACTAATACAACTTCCACATAAAGTGAACATATAGGTTGAAGTTGATCTCCTCTTGTCCTTATCTCTTACAAAGTCAGAATCCACAAAGCCTTCTAAAACCACTTCATTTGTATAATGGTCATATAATAAACCAGTATTCCTTTCAAATATCTTAACAACCACTTCAAAGCTTTCCCAATGCTCTATTCTAAGATTTGACATGTACCTACTTAACACATTGATTGCATGTGCTACGTCAGGTCTAGTGCACACCATCATATACATTACTGAGCCAATGACATGAGAATAAGGAACATTCATTATACCTTGCTTTTCTGCTTCAGTACCTGGACACTAATATGAGGATAACTTGAAATGACTTCCTAAATGAACATTAGCAGCCTTGGCATCTTTCATAGAAAACTTGGTTAAAATTTTTTCAATAAAAGATAATTGATTTAGAAAAAGAAAATTCTTCTTTCTATTTCTAAATATATTTATTCCCAAAAATTTTCACAGTAGGGCGTAGGTTTTTCATATCAAACTCATAATGAAGCAGAGACTTAATTATTTGAATTTCTTTCATATATTGTCTAGTTAAGAGCATGTCATCCACATACAATAATAAAAAAATTGATTTCTTATTGTCCTCACCTCTGAATATAAACAAATATTAAAGTTGCTTCTTTTAAAACCAGTTTTAGTCACAAGTATAAAATCTTTTATACCTTTGCCTTGGAGATTATTTGAAATCATAAAGTGATCTCTTAAGTAAACAAACATGATTTTGTTTACCTCCAATCTCAAATCCCTCTGGTTATCTTATAAAAATGGTTTCCTCAAGCTCTCCATGAAGAAAAATAGTTTAACATCCAGCTGCTCAAGTACCCAATTAAAGTGAGCTATTGAAGCCAACACTACCCTAATTGTTGTATACTTGACTACGGGAGAGAAAATCTCACTGTAGAAAACACCATCAATTTGAGTTAACCCCTTATCAACTAACCTAACTTTAAATCTAATTAGATCTTTATTAGAAATTCCTTCTTTAATTTTAAAAATCTACTTACAATCTATAACTCTTTAAGATTCAGGCCTTGACATTAACTTTCATGTATGATTCTTCTTAAGAGATTCTATTTCATTTAACATAGCACTTTTCCACTGTTTTGCATATTCCCTTAACATAGTTTCTTTATAAGTCTTGGATTCATTATCTACAAGCTCATGAAAAGAAGTAAATGCAAAAGGTACCAAATCAGAACAACCATACTTGATGGGAGATCTTACCTCCCTTCTTGTTCTATTTTTAGCCAATTGATAATTCTATAGTTTTTGATAATGTTCAACAACTAGTTCTTATGTCACTTGGTCATCGTCATCATCATTAGGTGGGGGAAGTGAAGGATTATGTATTGGAGGGTTTGACTCATCAAATGATGATGAATCCTCACTGTCCTCTTATACTTGATCATCTTATGTTTCCTCCTCGACTTGTATCCTATTGTTTAATGTTTCTTCACCTGTTCTTGTACGTTTCTCACTCAAGTAAGTCATTATAGTTTCATTAAAAATAATATCTCTACTTATGATGACCTTTAAGGCTTGACTATTTTTCACTAAAAGCCTATAACCCTTAACCCTTTCTGGATAGCCTAAAAAGAAACACTTTAAGGCTCTAGGTTCTAACTTGCCTTCACTTTGATGACCAAAGACTTTATTCATAGAGTTGGCAAAAAAATTATCCTTGACCCGCCCTGAATGGGGCAGGGATTTCCCACTTGACCCTAAAAAAATACACTTTAAGGCTCTAGGTTTTAACTTGCCTTCACTTTGATGAGCAAAGGCTAAGCAGTCATAGGGTTGGCAAAAAAATTATCCTTGACTCGCCCCGAATGGGGTAGGGATTCCCCGCTTGACCAGAGTGGCAGGGCGGGGATGGGGCAAAATTGATTGTCACTCCCTGTATGTAATATATAATATAATATTTATATTTAATATATTTAATAATTAATATATATAATATTAGTTAGATTTATAAATAAATGGGGCATGAGACAGGGATCTTATTGTCTCTCCCCGTGATGAGGAATCTTCACCCCGTTCCATCTCCCTAACATGGTGGGGATGGGGTGAAAAAATTCTCTGCAGGGTGAGGCACGGGGAGTAACACCTTGGCCCCACCCCGCCTCATTGCCATCCCTAAATAACTAAAGACTTTAAAGTTTAAATAATTTACAGGTCTACCAATCCATATTTCTTTTGGAGTTTTCAAATTAATGGTTGTAGATGGACATCTATTAACTATATAAGTAGCATTAGTTACTATTTCACCTAAAAAAAAATTAGACAACCTAGAATTGAACAACATACACCTCGCTTTGTTCAACAAAGTCCTATTCATCCTTTCAACAACTCCATTTTGATAAGGAGTATTTCTAAAAGTTTTATGTCTAATAATTCTATTTGTATTGTAATAAGAATTAAATTCAGAGTTGTAAAACTTTAAACCATTATCAGTCATCAAGTATTTAAGGCTTTTACCATGATATTTTTGCATTAAGGTATTCCATTTTATAAACTTGGTAAAGGTATCACTTTTCTAACTCAATAGAAGAATCCTAACTTTTCTAGAATAGTCATCAATGATGGATAAAAAGTACCTCTTATTGCCAAGAGTGGGGATTTTTGCTAAACCCTAAAGATCAATATGGGTATACTCTAAAATAGAATGTGATTTGTGTGTGCCAACATTAATATTAAGTCTATGATGTTTCCTTAAAATACAATGGTCATAAAAATTGAGTTACTGATAACATCTTTACCAAACAAATTTTGTTTATGCAAAATATAAAGACTCTTTTCACTTATATGACCTAATATATTATGCCACAAAGAAGTAGAGTCATTCAATTTAGAAATAAGAGAAGCAGTAGAATTATCAACAAAAGTGGAACCAGTAAAGTTATCAACAACAGTCGAACTAGATAAAACATATAAACCATTAATTTTAGTTCCATATATGATAGCAAGTGCTCCCTTGCTAATTTTTAAGACTCCGCCCTCTATCTTGCATAAATATCTTTGTTCATCTAAGGTCCCTAGAGAAATTAAACTTCTCTGCAGATTAGGTACATGTCTAACATTGTTAAAGGTCTTCATAACACCATTTCTCAACTTAATTGACACATAACCAATCTCAATCACATTGCAAGACATATTATTTCCCATAAACACTTATCTACCATTTACCTCTGTGTAATTAGAGAACTAATCTCTATTAGGATATATGTAAAAAGTGCAACTAGAGTCAAGAATCAATTCTTGACTAGATTTACTCAAGGATGTTGATAAGACCTCTCCAAAGTCAATGTTAGAAGTATTAATAATTTCATTTCCCTCATCAGAAGGTTTCTCTTTAATATCTTTCTTTCTTTTATAATAATCTTTAATGTAATAACCCTCTTTTTGGCAGTAATAATATTTTCTGCCCCTAAGTCTAGACTTAGACCTTGATTTTGATTTTCCTCTATAATTATCCTTGTGATCTTTAATTTCTTTCCCTTTAGTTGTATTTCTATCCTTGATAAATAGACTCTCATCACTCATATTTTTACCTTCCTTTTTCAATTCAAGGTCTTTAAATTGTAGGAAGTTCACTATCTCATCTAAAGAGATTGTGTCTCTACCATATTGCAGAGCAGTCTTTATATCTTCATATTTATTAGGCAGAAAATTTAACAAGGTAACGACATGGCATTCATCAGTGAACTTTTCATTCAAATTAGCTAAATCTAAAACAAGCTTATTGAACACATCTAAATTTTCATCTAAATCTTTAGCAGGGTCCATTTTATATCCAGAAATTCAAGCAAATAAATTTTAGGGGGTAAAAAGGTCACTGAATATAGCTGGTTAAATTTGTCCACAGTTCATGAGTGCTTTTGGTATTGTTCACCTTCCTTAACATTGCATCTGAAAGATGTAAAATAATGGAGCTGTATACTCTTTCATCCATTTCTTGCTTTTGGTCTTCACTAAAACCTTTTGCGTATGAACCATCAAGTGCTTTTGCTATCTTTTGTTAGACTAATATTGCTCTCATCTTTTGCTTTGAAAGCAAAAAAATCACCCTTCCCAGAAAAAATCTCCAAGTCATGTTTTATACTCATAATTTTCAATTATCAAAAATCAAACTCCAAAAAAATAATGCAAGCTTTATTCTTCACAAGTTCAATGGCAGCCAAAACACGCTTATTTTACTCATTCAACAAATAACAAACTTCACAACTTAAGCCAAATCCAAATGTCAAATTAAATAACCAAGCCCATTACTCTTTAAATCCAAATGTCAGCCAACAGTGAGCAGCCCAAACCCAAAACACATAAATAATAATGTAATTCACTTCAAGAAGACAATGAACACTGCAACCTGCAATCTATGATCTCAATGAACTAGGGACCTGAATGATGCTACTAGAAGCCACACGATGACGATGAGTAAACTCAGTATCCACGAAGCCAATCTATAATCCACGAACTTAATCGGGATATCAACGCTTCAATTGGTGATATCCACCTCATGACAATGGCTAGCTGACTACTTGAACCCAGATACCAATATAAAGAATCGTGAACTAATTGCGGCTTCAAACCTCGATGTTGGCACTAGAAAAATGTAAACTAGACACCATGATATCATTATGCTTGAAAATACAACTATTCAAACAAGGCTGTCGACCGAAACGATCATGAAACAAATTTGACTCCAAAGCTTGACGTCCGAAGAAGAAAAGCATGGCTAAATGTTGACAGAAAAATCACGACCCTAGTAAGTAATAAACATCCAATCTTAACTCGATGTCGAACTAGGTATTGACATAAACAATTGAGGACCAAAAAATTTCACCATGAAGGATTCATATTCAAAGATCTCTAATTGTGAATTTTTTAAAGAATTTTCTGTTAAATCTAAAACCTATAGCTTTATACCACTGTCATGATTTAAAAACTCAGTTCACAATTAACACACACAAAAAGATAACACCAGATTTATGTGATTTAGTGGAAAAGTTCCACATACATCCTTAGAACCTCCAGCAATTGAAAGAACTTCACTACACTATGTTGTTTGGGTTACACACTCAATTCTCGTAGCACAAAGCACACACTACCCTTATCCCTTTACTTCCTTCTCTAATTTGCAAACACTACCAAATCCTAGTACCAAGCCACACATGGCTGCCCTAACCCCCAAAATCTCAACTTGTCAACCTTACAAAAAAAGAAGCAATAAATTATACATCTACAAGTCCAACCAAAATGACACAGTTTATTAAACAATAAACAAAATAAGTCTCTTTGACTTGTTGATTTGTAATGGTTAGAATTAAATTCAATACTTTCCTATACATTTAAAAGATGTAATGTGAGAATGAGAAAAATTCAAAAATGGTCTCCTTAGGATAAAATTATCTATTTAATAATTCAAAATAAAAGTATAAATTTAAGATAAGTCAACTATATCTTATTAAATATAAAGAAGTATATGTGATAAACATATGCTAATGTATAACCTAAATTTGTTTAAATAAAAATTCCAATAAAAAAATTAACAAGGATTAAATAATACAATATAAGTCAATTGGTAATTAATTAGGTCTATCAATTTAAATTTCAAAGACTCCATCATATATATTAAAACCTTATAATATGGTTATGAAGATAATAAAAATATTAAATTAACATTTAAAAAGATAATACATGCTACATTAAAAATCATTTTATGTATAAATATATGTATATCTATATGTAGGCACGCACCTAACCTAATATTAATGTCAAAATATAAATTGGGTATTTAATATGATAATAGCAACTTTTGGACCATCCATTGCAATAATCATCAATTACAGTAATCATTATAACAACAATAGCATTTAATTTAATGTAATCCTATAAATAATAGACATAGTATTAGATTAAACCATAATATTAAATGTGGGCAATTACATAACTAATGTTGGAGATAGAAGTCTGGTGGCATTGGTGTTTGCAATGTTGGTCGGCCTTACAGTGTTGAATGAACAATTCGGAATTGATTTCTAGGGGCTTTTCTTCTGATTCAAATGTTTCTTTCTCATCCTTGCAATGGTAATGGCTTCTTTTATGGTTTGAAGTTGTCGCATATGAACTTCAGATTGCTAATGAAGATACCTATCAATCTCATCTTGTGGCCATCCACGAACTCTCTTAGCAAGCTTCTCAAATTCATGTTACTCGTCCTTAACTAAGTCATTTTGTTGGACACAAGACAACTTCTTGTCAAAATTAACATACTCATTCATTCCAAAACAAGCTAGAAGTGCCTTCTCAAACACCCTCTAGGTTATTATCATCCTCTTTATCATGGTATAGTCATCGAAGCCATAGCCACCATTTGTTTCATGCTCCACTTCAATAGGATACCATCATGACTTGTTGATTCTTAGGAACTTTTTGGGTGTCAAAAAATTTCTCTACTCAATCTACCTATACAATAGGATTATCACTAATAAAGTGTAGAAAAATCCATCTTCCTTGGTTGAAAATCATGGTTGGGATCAGCCACATGCTCATCTCGATATGGAGACTGTAGTGGCAATATTGGAGGTGATTATAGTGGTGAGGGTGGTCCTTTTGGGTGATGAGCTCTTGGTACGACTTCATGAAGATGGTTGCTGGCCACCAAAATTTTATTGAAGCTGTCGCAACTCGGTTCTCCATGTTTTGGAACCCTACCTACATTGCTACCATTGTTGTTTCCAGATTCTCAATTTGCTCTAATTCATAAAACCTACTTTGATACTAATGATAAATCTCATACTAGTCTAACTTTAGTACAGATGATAAGTGGAAATTTTGATGGAAGAATTGAATATAATAGTTCTGCTTTGGGTGAGAACAAACTATATGTTGGGTTTGTGGCTTTAAATAACCTAGTTGGAATTGGACTCTTTGCCTACATGGATTAAGAATAAAATTATTCTGCAGTTTGAAGCTTATAAATAAGTCTTTACTTTTGAGATTTGCATAGAACCAAAACCACCCATTAATAGCTGCATCCTCTTTTGGCAAACTAAGCTTGAAAAAAAATCAATTTGTTTTAAGAATTTTGTTCTTTTGTTTCATTGGTTTATATTTGGCGTGAGAGTGTTTTTTGGGGTGTAATTGGAATTTAGATTTTGTAAGTTTTAAAACTCTTTTATAATCCGCTTTGATATTAGTAAAATTCTTCTCGTCTTTGGGTCAAATTCTTTTGGCTAAACCACATAAATATTTGGTATCCTATTATTTATTTTTTTGCTTGTTTTATTTTGTTCAAAATTCATAATTAATTATTGTGTGCCTTTTGTAGTGAAACCCCAAGATCATAACAAGTGGTATTAGAACTTGGTTGGTTCATTTAGTAATTTAGGGCTTTTATATTTGCTCTTCGGTTCGTTTGAGCTTTTGGATTCCAAATTTTTTGGGTTGTGCATCATATTCTAATTTTAAAATTTTTTATTTATTTTGAAAAAATTTGAGGTTGAAATATTTAATAGGAAATTTGTTTTAAAGTGAGAATTGGAAAATTTATGCTTAATTGAATCCCTTTTAGATTGACTCTGTTTGAAGTAGCATTTGTGTATATCGTGTAACCTTATTTATTTGGGTACTTTCAACTTTTTGGGTTATTAGTATTCCATGACAAATAAAGTTATAAGAGTTTGTAAAGAAACTTTTTATATGTTCTTTGGATAAAATTTGAATGTATTTTAGTGAGAATAAATTTTACCGTTTTGGTATAGTGAGATACCACATTAGTTTGAAAACACTACAGCTTTGTAGAATTTGTTAATAGTACTCTCTTAGATAAAGTTAGTTGCTTATTTCTCAATTTGGTTAGTCTGAGGACTTTTTGAAAATTTAGTTTATGCATGAACTTTTGTTTTGAAGCTGTTTGTAATCTCTATTGTTTGGTTTGATAGTCATCTATGGAAATTGATTGAAGATTCTATTTGATGGATGTTTCAATTCTCCCACTAATTATTTTTGTTTGCACTGGCTCATGCAATTGATGGTGAGCATAATGAAACAGATTTTGGATATCCATGGATTTGTTGGGATGATAGGATATGGTTTATGATGCTTTGAGCTTAGCAAGTATGTGATCTTCAATGACAATGTCATACAATTTGGTATATTTAAGTCTATTAGTGCATACTTCATATTTAGTATGTGAGAATGTTTTTTAGGTTGTAATTGAGATTGAGATTTTATGAGTTTTTCAACTCTTTTGTAATCTCCTTTGATATTAGTGGAATTTATTCTCCATTTTTCTCTTAGCTGAACTATATAAATATTTGATATTCTATTATTTATTTTATTTTGTCCAAAATTCATAATTAATTACTATGTGTCTTTTATGGTGGAACCCAAGATCATAACATTATAGTATATTAACAGTTGGACCAAATTCTACCCTTCTTATACTCACCCCCTTTTTTTTGTATCTGCACTAGGAACTTACTATAAAGAACCTATAACTAAACAAAGAAACTGAAGCAATTATCCTAGGAATTGGAGGTGTAAATTGGGTCATGCTGTGCTTACCCGACACATTTAAAAGTTAACCAACTTATGGTTCTACTGTGTCTAGGCCGATTCCTTTTTTTTTTACTGTGTTTATATTATAAAATTTTAGGTCCGACATGGTTCAAATGCCCAAGCACAAATATCCTCATGCCATGTTCGTGTTAGGCACGTGTCTTGTCTTGCTAAGACTGGGTATGTGTCATGCTCATGCTTGACACATTTTATAAATTTTTTCTTTCCAATAATAAAATTAATAATGATAAAATATAATTGAAATATATATATATATATATATTTTATAATTATTATTCATTTTGATAAATAATACAATAACTGAAAACTAAAAAGAAAAACATAAAAATAAAAGTTATACTTTTGTATAACATAAAGCATTTACATATTTCTAGTAACATAAAACATATTTATTATATAATAGTGTTTAAAATGATTTCTTGTGTTAATTTTTAATAACATATAATATATTTTTTATAAAATAATATTTAAAATTTTATATATGTGTTAACATTAATTGCATTGTAAGATAATAAAGGAAAAATATATTAAACTATTAAATGATAAGGGTCCATAATTATTTATTTTAATATTTAATTTGCCTAGGACCCTAATTGTATCTACCCTCACAAGCCCATATCATGCTTAGCCTGTAATGGACCCATGCCATGTTTGGTCCAATATGGATTCATATCGTGCTTGAATCAGCACGGGCTTATGCCATACTTGGCATGGTGGGCTAATTTTAAAGGCTCAGATACGACACATTACGTGCTTCATGCTCGATACATCGTTGTGTTTGCATCGTGTTTATACCGGTTCTACTAGTTTTACATGTCTACTAGTAACATAACTACATATCTTATTCTATAAAATAGCAAAGATTATGCAAACGGGCACCTCTACTAGGAACATAACCATGATACCTTATCCTAAAAAACAGCAAAGATTATGTAAGAAATTCCACTTGCAAAGCTTACTGGCAACTTCTTTGCAAGTCCTCATCATCCCTTAAGCACATGCAAGTATGCATGCAACTACTAATTGCTATAATAACGGGGGTTAGGCTCTCCAGTACGATAGGTTTATTAGTGTTTATAAGAGGATTTGTGTATGCATGAATATAGTGCAACGAAAAGTCAGGAAATGAGACTTGAATGATTGAGTTTTGAGAGAACCACTTCCAGTTGTGAAGAAGAGATAGTTAAATATATTTCAATATAAATAAATTATATGCTATATATTATTTTATTTTATTTAGATTATTTTATATGGTTTTTTACAATTTTACATTTTAACTGTCTTTTTTCAGTTTTATTTGAGAAAAAATTTTAATTTATTTTGAAAGTTATATGTATGTATTGTACAAAGGGATAGAACTGTTTGGAGAGTTGTGTCGATTTGAGTATATGACTATTACACACTACAAAAAATTTCACCTACTGTGACAAATTTCATTGTGTCAAAAATTAATTTGTCACAGAAAGTATACAATTAATGTCAAAAACCCGTGTTTGACATTGATCTTCACTACAAAGGATAAAATAGTGTCAAATTGAGTTTTGCTACAACACTTTGTCACAGAAAGTATATTTGTTTTGGAGGGAAATTTTCTCGCCAAATTTTGATGGTAATGTGTGACAATTTTATAAGTTATCATTAAAATCCTTAGAGTGTTTAGTCAAAATTGTCTTATAATATCTGTGACAATTTGTTTTTGACACTGTTCATATTTTAATTGCATTATGCTTACAAAAAAAAATGAAGGAAAATATATTAATTTTGTTTCTTATTTATTTGCCTTTAAACGTCGGCGTTTCATGATAATTAATCAACACACAGAGGAAAACACCCCTAAATTTCACCATCTTCCTCATCTATCTCTCTGCTATTTCAGAAAATTTTCTACTCCCTCTCTACCACAATCATCGGTAATAGTCGGCCCAACTCTTCTATTCTCCATTCATATTGTTTTCCTAATTATATGCATGCATTGAGTTTAATCTGTAATCTTTCTTCTTCCTTTTTTCCTTTTTTTTAGGGTTTTCAGTTCCAGTCGGGTGGTCAATTAATGCAAGTGCATCATTCCTATTAGTGTTTCGGTAAGTCATAGTATTCTTTTGAGTTTACTTGATTTAGTTACTGGGTGTGTTTGTTTCACTTGCATTGCTACGCTAGCAGCTTTTAAATCCTTTTTTTTTGATTATTTTAGAAAAATTTGTATTTGTTTGGGTTTTGACCATTTGAATGTATTCTTCTTATATTTTTTACCTTACTTTGTTTTCAGATGGTATGATACTGTTGAATGCACCTCTTCAATAATCAAGATCCAAATTTTATAGATTTTATGATTTTATTTTTGTATGTAAATATGAAATTAACATGTTCAACTCTGAAATTGCCCATGTAGTAAAGATTGATTCCTTGTGCAAATTATGCGTGACTGCTTACTTCTATACATTTACTGACAAGGTATTCTATGAAATTACTGTGTTTATTTTTTTCAATTTGTCTACTCTTGGCCCATGTGTGCACATGTTATGCAACCCTTTTCCCATTTATTTAGAACATGGATTCCAGGAGGAAAAACCAAAATTTCTAGGCATGATTTCTGTATATTTTTTTACTTGAACAATGAAAATGACTTTTAAATGTATACCAAGTTTAGAAGATTCGGTAACATGTCTCAAATATATGGTTGGTAGGCAGACTCAAATGGATCAAATCAGAATAGTTAATAATCTTAATCTTCTTTTATATCTTTGTACATAAAAAGTTTTAATATGAAAAGCATGACAGTGGAAAAAAAAAAAAGCACATTATGATGAGATGGAATTCTCAAAGTGTGGAGATTCTTCATGGAAAATATCCAACACAAAGTTTCAAGTTTTTTGTTAGTAAGTTAGTAGCTTCTCTTCTACTTTCATTTCACATGTTGTAAAGCTAAACAAACTTCATGGTGGCCCTAGCTTGGTTCGTCCTTTGCAAGTCTTGGTAGTCTCATACTAACCTTTTTTTACTTATTCTTTGTTCTAATAGTCCCACTGAATTAGCTTTCAATTATTTAATTTTTCTCCTTTTTTATTTTATTTTATTTTCTTTTTTGTTCTGTTATGTTATCCAACTATCTGTTAACTCAAAATTTGGCCATCCTATGTGGATTCATATTTTTATTACAACTGCAATTGATACACTAATTTTTATAAATAATTAAAAGCAACAACCACCAATTCTTATAGATGTCTAAAGTTTCACATGTGAATTTTGGTTTTATATAAACTATTCCCTATACATAGCTGTTACTGGATCAATGGGCACTAAGGTAGAATAGAAAAAGTTGTTCTTTATGATTGACATTAATGTTCTTTATGCCTGGAAAATCTATAATATAGGCGAAAGGGAAATGTACAACTACTTGAATATGTATTGTGATATAAGATATGAAACCATTTTTAGTAGTAAAACAAAATAAATTAACAATGACATAAAAGACTTTAAATTAAACCCATAAAACAATGGAAAAAGACAAAATAATAATAATAATAATAGAAAAGTACAAGAAAGGTGATGCATAGATTTTGGCCAACCAAGAAAAAGCTTCCTTTCTTTTGACTTTGACACATATGAACTTCTTTATTAATGAACGAGTAAGCACACTATTACCACACAGCAGAGGTACTTTAGGATGATAGCCTCTGATTACTTTTATCTACATGAGCCGCCACCTCCACCACAACCACTTGTATTTTCACTTCTTCTTGTTGTTCTAGTTATTTTTATCTTAATATCTTGGGGTCCCAGCTTGATAAGCTTGCAATATGCACACCTTGTTCTCTACATATAATAATCTTCCAAGTTCATTCTTTGCATGTGTCTTGTCCTTTATAAGCATGCATCTACCAATATTGATTCCATACTAGAGATAAAACTTGAAACTTTGAAAAGGGGACCACTAATAATGTTAAGAATGGTAAGCTGTTATCGTCAATAGTTTAAGTAATTGCTAGATAGAATCTTAAAGCCTAAGATTTTACATAAAAAATTAAGCTTTTATAGATTATAGTCGAATGTAGGTAGTTAGAAGATAAGAAAAGAAATAAAATCTTTGGCCCTGCCATGGATCAGACAGAGTAAGGGAAGAAAAGAATATAAGTGTGGTTTAATATATAACAATATCCTTCTAATTTTGTAAGGAACAAAAAGCATTAATTGAATTATCACATGGAGATCAATCCAAACAATAAACTAAAACCCTTATGTTGTAGCATATATTATTTTCTTACGATGGGTTTTGAGACTCATCCACAACCCATGTGGCAATAAGCATTTGTGCCTATAAAAAGGCACAAATGATGATAAGAGAAAACAGAGGATGTAGAGTAGTTTTGGCCTTATATGCTGAGTTTTTTAAGCATCATTCATGTTTTCTTCCTTCTTTTCTTAATTTAAAAATCAATTATTGCAACAACCGTGGCAATAAATAATAGAAAATGACTAAGCTGGCCATGTCATTTTAAAGACAGTACGTATGTGTTTGTGTGTGTACTGATCATAATGTTCATGCATGTTTGTAAACCATTTAACCAAGTATATGTTGAATTCTCTGTGAAGGTGTAAGGCTGGTAGCCTCAAATTTTAACCCACAAATCTATCAATGATACACACGCACGCATGCGCGTGCACACACACACATACGATTATAGCTTTCAATATCGTCTTCTGCCCCTCAGCCACATATTATTATTTTTATATAAATAGCCATAACGACTTACTTATTCAGACCCAATATTCAAAATGCTAATTAATCATTTGTTATTGGAAGAGACTCATACAATTTTAATTATTGAACCACATATTCTTATATATTTAACATTTTATATTGATTATTTTCCTTCCAGGTTCTGTTGACTTGTAACACGAACCACAATAAGGTGCCTCTTTTCCTGCAGTCGCTTCACACTTCTCTTGCTAGTTAGTTTGCTTTGTTTTTGATAAAAGGTACATATTCTATATATTTGTTTGGGATTTGATGTCTTACATTTGGCTGTGAATGAAAGCTTTGGTAAGCTTAGCAATTACTCTACTTCGTCTTGATTTTTAATTTAGCATGTACAAAATATTTTTTTTTTGTTTCATTTTATTTTTCCTCTGTTTTTTGTGTTTATTTTTAATTAGAATTAATAATCTTTTTCTAATTGGCTGTCTGTTAGGGGTACATTAAACTACATTACTTACAAACGTGTCAATTGTGTAGTGTACGCTTTTATATCAATTTATGTAGATGAAATTTTCTGTATCATATTACATGTATTTACTTTTTTTAAATCAATTCCATTATGAAGACTTTTATGCATACATAATTTGCTTTGACATTCTTGAATAAGAGTAATGAAGAACCAATTTATGCATACACTTTATAGGTAGCTTAGTACAATTTGTTTATGTCAACACCCCTTCACCCCCAAAGATATGCCTCTTTTGACAATGCTTTGAAAATTCACCTTAGATGGATAAAAGTTGGATACATCTTGATAGTCGATTACACCCTACATATGCTAATGGTGTCAAAGAATTCTTAAAGTTTGCCATTGATCACTTGGGCAATACAAATATAATTCGTTGCCCATGTTACAAGTGCAATAATGTTTGTTGGCTTACGCCGAAGCAAGTTGGGGATCACTTACTCGTACATGGCATTGTAAGGTCATACGAACCATGGATATATCATGGCGAGATGTCGGATACCCCTAATGGTAATGCTCCTATCTTTGAAGACAATGATGACAATATAGAGGAGGACATAGATGGTGTTGGAGATGGAACTCGGGAAATGTTGGAAGAGTTGAATAATCATGAAATTTTTCAAGATTGGGTAAATACATCTACATCTTATTCGTCAACAATTGATGTCCCCCATCAATCAAATACATTTGCAAACTTGTTTAGAGATGCAACACAACCCCCTTTGTACCCTGAATGTAGGGCATCAAAGCTGTCATTCATTGTGAAGTTGCTGCATTTGAAGATAATTAATAAATGGACTAGTAAATCCTTTAGAATGTTACTTGAGTTCCTGCAACATATACTCCCTGCTGATGCATCTGTCCCTCCAAATTATTACAAAGCTAAGAAATTAATTTGTGACTTGGGCCTCAAGTATGAGAAGATAGATGCATGCAAGAATGATTGTGTCTTGTTCCGAAATGATTTGGTAGATGTAGAGAGTTGTCCGGTATGCAAATCACCTAGGTACAAACCTGTTGAAGAAAGTAAAACAAAAGTTGCTGAGAAGGTATTACATTATTTTCCTTTAACACCTAGATTACAAAGGCTGTTTATTTCTTCTAAAACCGCATCGGACATGAGGTGGCATACAGATATGCGTGTTAAAGATGGGATTTTAAGGCATCCAGCTGACTCAGAACATTGGAAGAACTTCGACCAACAATATCCTTATTTTGCTAGTGATCCACACAATGTGAGGCTTGGATTAGCAAGTGATGGCTTTAATCCCTTTAATAACATGAGCAGCTCTTATAGCATGTGGCCAGTATTTTTGTCCCATACAACTTACCACCATGGAGATGCATGAAGAATCCTTTTCTTTTACTGACTTTGTTGATCCCAGGTCCTAAAGCCCCAGGTAATGACATTGATGTTTATCTTCAACCATTGATAGACGAGTTAAAGGATTTATGGGATGAAGGAGTTGAAACTTTTGATACATCAATGAACAATATCTTCCAAATGCGAGCTCGCTTTTTTGGACCATTAATGGTTTTCCAGCATATGGCAATCTATCGGGATGGTGTACAAAAGGTAAATTAGCTTGTCTTGTATGTAATGAAGACGTATCTTTCCATTCATTGAAATATGGGCGGAAGATTTCTATATGGGACACCATCGGTTCTTACCTATACACCATAATTGGCGCAATAATAAACGATTTGGTGGTAGGGAGCATAGATTACCCCCGAAGTATTTGTCTGGAAAAGATGTTATTGAGCAACTTAATGGTTTCATGCAACCTATTTTTGGTAAGACACTTTCCAAAAAGAGAAAGCGTGGTTCATGCTTTTTAAATTGGACAAAGCAAAGTATTTTTTTTGGGCTCCATATTGGAAAGATTTAAGAATTCGTCATAATCTTGATGTTATGCACATCGAGAAGAATGTTTGTGATAGTGTTATTGGAACTATTATGAACATTGAAGGCAAAACAAAAAACACATTAAAATCTCGTCTTGATTTGGAGGCTATGGACATTATGCGTGACCTACACCCAATACGGAGGGATGGTGTAATTTTTTACCCCAGCATGTTATATGCTTAACCATGAAGAGAAAAAGAGGTTATGTGAATTCTTAACTTCAGTGAAGTTACCTGATGGATATGCATCTAATATTTCTTAAAGTGTGAATTTAAAGGAGTATAAGATTTTTGGACTAAAGAGTCTTGATTGTCATATCCTTATGGAAAGATTATTGTCAATAGGTTTGCGTGGAAATTTACGCAAAGATGTGTGTAAAGCATTGATTGATCTATGCTTCTTTCTCAGAGAGTTGAGTTCTAAAACTTTGAACGTGAATGCATTAGAGCAATTAGAAAACAACATTGCTGCAATTCTTTCTAAGCTAGAGACAATATTTCCTCCTGCCTTCTTTGATGTAATGGTGCATTTATTAGTCCATCTTCCCCATGAGGCCAAGATTGCAAATCCTTGCCAATATCGTTGGATGTATCCATTTGAAAGGTACTAGTTCCAACATCTATGTATGTACGTTTTCCAAATTGTTCACTTTTTTTCAATTGCCCATTAATGTTATATCCTTTGTAGGTGCATGCACAATCTAAAGGGTTATGTTCGTAATAAGGCTCATCCAGAAGGATAAATTGCTGAGGGATACATTAACAAAGAATGTTTAACATTTTGCTCCATGTATTTCAATGAGATGGAGACTATATTTAACAGACCTGAAAGGAATTGTGATGCTCATGGTTGTGAAAGTTCAAGTGATTTATCAATTTTCGCTCAAAAAGCTCATGGATTAGGAGGATCAACAATTGAAGATCTTAATGTGATTGAGTGGGCAAGATTAAGGTGGTATGTATTGAATAATTGTGCAGAAGTTCTCCCATTTTTACAGTAAATCATATTATACAAAGTTAGATTTTGCATTTATTGATTAAATAAAGTCATTTTACATGGAATTCCAAATGTTATATATCTTTATTCAAATATGTAACTTATGCCATTTGCAAATTGTGTAGTGAACATAACGAACAACTTGAAAGAGAGAATGTTGAAAATATTTCACATAAACAGCAGTTAGAGTTCCCTACATGGTTTCTAAAACGGGTGCATAATGTCTGTAATATTTATTAATCTGTACATAGTATGTTAATCATGTAATTAATCCATTTGTGCAATTGTATGCAGTTGATTCAAATGGAGTCGAATGGCAATGTTAATGGTATTGCTGACCTAAAACAATTAGCAAAGGGACTCCATAGAAGAGTTTTTAGATATCCTGGCTGCATTATTAATGGACATAGGTTTCGCACGATAAAATGTGATGCAAATATAAAAACTCAAAACAGTTGAGTTGTTATGAAAGGAGAGTATAATGGGGCTGAAATATATTTCTTCGGTGTTTTTAATGACGTAATTGAGTTGTCCTATTTAGGTCATAATAGAGTCTTCATATTCAAATGCGATTGGTGGGACATCAGCTGTAGAAATAGAACTCATATAGATGAATATGAGTTCTTGAGTGTTAATGTGTCAAGGACTTGGTACAAAGATGATCCTTATATTCTTGCAAATCAAGTTGAGGAAGTTATTTATTTCCCTGACACAAAGTTAGGATGAAATTGGAGGGCTGTTGAAAGGGTACAACCACGACATATTTATGATGCACAAGTTATGCAAAGAAAGGGAGATGCAGGAACTGAGCCATTTCAGCAAGATTCAAACTGGATTGATTTTGATAGTGATGCTACACTTGATGATATTGTTCAACCTCTAACCCAAACTGACATGGATGACATATGTATTCATGCAAATGAATATAATTCTATACATTTAAATGATTCTTCATGTACTTTGAACAATGAAAATGACCAAGATGGCTTAGATGATGGTGATAGTAATTAAGATATGTATGTTGTACTTGATTGATTTTTTTTTCTTTTGTTTTGTTTTAATATGGATGGACAACTCATGTACGTAATGTCTCAATCAAATAACTTGGAGAATATTTTTATTTATGTGCCAATAATAGTTTATTCATTCAATTAGTTAATATTTTTTAAGTGATTTGTCTAGTAGAAAAAATGGCATGAATATTTTTACACTAATATGCACTGTTGAATCACTAATCATTAATGTTACATCCTTTGTAGGTATTGTTGAGTCGATATGCCTCCGAAGACACGCAAGAAGCTTGACATATACGGAGGAAAGTTGCTAACTAGAGTGTTGCCAAGGAAAGCTATGAAAAGTACAGCAGGTTTAACCGTTAGACACATTAATTTTACCTAATACATTTAAGAAGAAAATATAAGAGTAATGGTGTATTTTGTAATGTTGTGGTATGAATACATTGACAAAGATGGTACGACATGGATAAATGTCCGGAAAGCAACAAAAAGAACTGTAAACAAAGGTGGGATCAACATAAAGGATACTACTGTGCCTAATACATCTCGACTTCTACACCAAAGTTAAATTGCTTCATCAGGTATATATAGTTGTATATTGGACATGTATATGGCTCATGAAGTGTTTATTAAGAAAGAATATGATGGGAAGGTAATGGTAGACACTCGTTGAAGCAATTTGTTTTTCATATTTGCCATAAGAAACTGTTACATGACTTGGTTAAGGATTAGCTAGCTATATTAATAATAAAGGCATCTTATGTTTATTCCTCAATGTAACCATTTGTAAAAAATTTCGTAATATTAGTTTAACTATAAGTGTGAATAAAATGTTTATCTAGTTTATAGGCTGTAAGTTGTTTGTATGGCCATAAATCTAGTCATCATCCTAGTTATTCCGAAATGCATGAGGTTTAGATCTACATTCAATTGGCCTATTAAAACCCATTGTTTTGGTACCTTGTTGCTACCATTCAAAATCAAGTGCAACAGAATTATATTGGCTATGCCACCAATAAACCAACATCTGTAATAGTGCAAGTTTTTTCTGATGTATTGTTTTTCTTAAGTTATTAGTTGGATTCTTGATCTGTCTTGGGAATTTTTTTTCTTCTACACCGATAAAATTGGTTTTTTTTTTTCCTTTTTTTAATTTATTTTCTCATTGTATGGTACTGAAATGGTCGTGTTTGTGTACTGCTTTTACATATTTCATCAGCTTTAATTTCTCTCTACATTATCCTTTGTATTCTATATATTTTGCCGAAAAGATGGCTATGGGGTTGGAACTGCTGGATCGAACCCACTTTTGAATCAAAAGTGGTCAATTTCATTACTATTAGAGTAGAAAGTATAAAGTAGTAGTACTGCTAGTAGTATATAGTTCCAAGTTGTATTTGCTTAGCTTATCATATGTACGGGTTTCTTTACATGTACGACACTTTTGCTTGTTGGATTTTTCTTTAATTTCCTTAAATTGTTTTTTTTATGAAACCAAGTTGTAACTAGTTAATTAGGACGTTTGAGATAGAGATTGTAGGCAGAAATTGGGTAATTAATTAATTGATGAATTAAAGATTAGCAAGTGAGAACTTAATGGTTTTATTTGTCAAAGTTGTGGGTTGCAGATCATATTAGAAAGTGATATTAATGATTAATTAAATATACACATATTGTCTAATAATATTTTTTTTTTAAACTGATGTATGTAAATATCAAAAGTTTATTTCGTTTCCAAATGGAACTTTGTATTTTTTATTCTTTTTTCTTTAGTATCATATTCCACATTAACATGAAGCAAATGGACTGCTACATGTAGTGGAAAATTAAAATATAGATTGCAAAGCATATACCAGTGTATACCAATATTTGATTCCATTGATGGGATTTTAGCTATATAGATTTTGAGGGAAAGAAAACAAATATTCCCTTATAATTTCATTTTCAATATGTATACAGTAAAGAATATGGTGTATATATATATATAATTAGATGTCAAAATTCAATAGTGTTGAAGAGTAGGAATTCACTGTGGGAATTAGAGTTGGAGCTGATAATTAATTTTGAGATGAAACATTATATATATGTGTAAATCAGTAATAGTACTATTAGGAAATTGTTAATATTAAGATGCTTTAAAGATGGTTAATTCTCATTGGATGATGTGTTGGGACCCTTCTCTCTCTCTCTAAATAGCATGTCATTTAAAATTGCAATGAGTTTAAATATATAAGGGGAAGTTGTGAAGGATGCAATGATAAATTTTTGTCTTCACCAGTATACTGCATGTGCACCAATGATAATCATTGTTTAACTTAATTATTACTTTTTTTATATGACGTATGTTTGTCAGTCATAAACTTTTAAAAGAAAAATAGAAGGGATGATGAGTTAATTCTCATACTTACAGTATTAAACAAACAGATAATATCTATATTTCCAAAGAAAGGAAAAAGTACAAGAGGAAGTCTACTGCCCACTAGGACATCTCCTAGGAAAAGGGCATGTATAAGGCTATTTGGACACACAGAAACAATTGAAGATGGCCAATCAAATACTGAGTTCCATGAGATGGACTCACAACAGATTCCTCCAACTGCAAATGCTCCTAGCGAGCCTCAAATAGCAAATGACCAAGGTAAGGATATAATATTTTATAAAAATTATATATACAGATATTAATATGGAAGTTATTTATTAATGGTGCCATGAAAGTAATATTGTTTTTACTATAAACTTATAAAAAGTACAAGTAAATGTAAATAACTTAGAAGTGTAAATAGATGGAGGACATGTAGAAGAAACATGGCATGAGGGTGGTAGCTTTGACATGGAGAATACATGTACTAATATGTTAAAAATTATACTATGCGGTGCATTTACTGATTATTTGTATTTTTATTTATTTTATTATATTGTATGATATAGAAGTACCAACAAATGGTGGTGCAAAAAAACGTGGACCAACAAGAGGCATTTCATTAGCGAAGAAGAAACTACCAAGGGGGAAAATGACCATTACAGCCCCCCCATATGATGCATTTTGTTGGAAAATATGCCACAGTTTATATTTGAGATTGGTGTGACAGTAAGGTGTCATGCACCACTGCATTTAAAGAATTGGATTGATGTAAGTTCGGAAGTCAAAAAGGAAATGATAGACTTCTTACAGGTGTTAACCTACTTTTACTACTTAATTTGGAAGGTATTATGGTAAGTATTATGACACTCGTATTACCTTGTAGGAATCTTTTGAGTTTAATGAAGATGTGATGACCATAAGTGCACTAAATGTACAAATGAGGAGGAGTTTCAGAACATGGAGATACAGGTTGTACGAGAGGGTGAAGAAGTCTGAAAATGAAGAGGATACTGCTGCAATGAAGCCCGAGCATATAACGGCGGAAGGAGTTATATCGGAGGAGTTCCAGGTTAAATTAGTTTGCATATGTTTAGTCATTGCTTGTATCATTTATCGATTATTTAAACTCCATTACTTATATATATATATATCCTCCATATGAAGCATTTGAATATGAATGATGTTTTGTGTGGGAATATTTGTTTGATTTTCTGTATTTTATTTT
Organism: Rhamnella rubrinervis; assembly: GCA_007844105.2. Classification (NCBI taxonomy): domain Eukaryota; kingdom Viridiplantae; phylum Streptophyta; class Magnoliopsida; order Rosales; family Rhamnaceae; genus Rhamnella; species Rhamnella rubrinervis. Next base: position 6,642,377 of record CM017575.2, on the reverse strand, counting down.
TTCACTTTGTCTGTGGTAAATAATTGAAGAAGCATTTAGTAAATGCGGGTCATAGTACAAATTCCGTACACATATATAATTGGATAAAGTAGGTAAAAATATATATGGAGTAATGGAATGATTTTTATTATAAGCATGCATAGCTTATAATTATTTATTTTTTTTGAAATTTATCTAGGATAAATTGGATCTGTTCTTATTCTTATGCAATTGGACTAATTGAATGGGTCCAGTTTCAATGATGTGTAGGCTGTTTATTTTGTAAATGAGTTTGAACCATGTAAGCCACATTCGAATATTTCAGATTTTTTAAACATAATGATACTATGGACTCATTGTTCTTTATTATTATTTATGTGGTTTGAAAATTTGTGTTGGTTTGCACTGATTACCAAGTGATTTTAATCAGATTATTTTTATTGTGTTGGTTAACATAATAGAAATGAAGCATTACAAACAAGAGCAACAGGGAAGTAGGCAAAATGAATCATGCTGTTGGCACAAAGTCGATTGCTCGAATAATTTATGAAAATAAATTAGAGGCGTACAAATATTATTAATTGCAGCAAATATACTTACACTTGCTACTGATAGTCCATAGCATATATTAAGTATATATGTATATATAGTAAATTTGATATTTAATAATTATACTTGATATATATAGAGGAAGTAGAAGAAAGTGAAGGGGAAGTGAATAAAATTCAATTGTTCCATGACACCCATTACAACAATAAAAAAAAAAAAAAGTAGTGGGTGGATGAAGGATCAAAACAAATATATGTAAGCAGCATTGTTAAATGCAATGTCTATATATGTAAATCTATTCACAATTATAGTTTATTGCTAAAGTATAACTAATAACATGTGATTCTCATTAATTTGTAGGAAAGACTTGTACAGTTGCAAGAATCACATCACTCAGCGAAGATAAAATATTCGCTAAGGTCCTTCCATCCAAATCAGTAGCTTTCCGAGCCATTGGTGTGCTTCTGAAACCAAACAAATTGCGAGCAACCCAAGAAGTTGTAGCCCTAAGAAAGGAACTTGAGCAATACAAGGTGAGGGAGAAGAAAAATAATTCGACTTATTTGGAATCGTTAAAGAAAAATCAACAGTTGGAAGGTAGGCTTGTTGAGATGGAAAAGAAAGTCAAAATTTTATTAGAGTTACATGAGAGGCAATTTGACTTATTTGATAGGCTAGTGGACCGTCTTGAAGGTGGCAATGACACAGGAGATAGAGATACTTCTAACCAAGGTAAAGTAATTATACCTTTTTTGATTATGGTAAATTACTTACTTTGTTTATTGAAGAAAAATTTAGAGTCTAAATTAATATGGTTAGTTATAATATGAAAATATTAATAGGTGAATAATATGCTATGTCATAAATATGAAACATTAATATGTTGTTTCAATGTATGCAGGTTGATTTTGGACAAGCTTTAATATGCAAGGCATGGTGGTTACAATTGGAACATACTCTTTAGGTATTGTATACAGTAGTATGTAATTTTGGAAGTTTAATTTGGCAACATGCTCTTCAATTAGGTATTATGTAGAAGCTGATATGCAAATGCTAGGTATATATTTTGACAAGGCAATGGACTGAAATGCGTTAGGATGTGCGATAAGGAAATTTGGAATAATTTTGCATAGAAGCATATTATATGATGATGATTTGCTTCTTTGGAAAATTATGTTTTTTGTGAAATTTAGCATTAATGGAGTCATATACTGTAAGTGAGTATTGAACATGCATTTGTTATATGCAAAGTGAAATGAAAATTCCATTTCGTATTGTCTAGTGGTGTGCGGGGTCGGTATTCATTAATACATTTACATTCATGCTGAATTTAGTACTCAATCCAATTAGTGTCAAAATAAGCATGAGACTAATCAAATGATAGTGACAAATACAGTGGCAGAAGTAAAGAAAATTATGACAAATTATACAATGTAACGAAATTGTCACAAAAAGCATTAAAAATGGAGTAATGACTTACAAAAGGAACTGTGACGAAATAATTGTCATTGTATTACTAAATTATAAATCAATATTGTTTGTGTCAATCCAAAGGTTGACACTGATATTTTTTTTTGTCACAATTTCACTTGTCACTGAGTAACAAATAACAGTTATAGTATTCTACAGTGACAAAATAAACAGTGTCACTATTAATGGAAAATATTTATGTCTATTCAAAATTTGACACTGATATTTTTCCTATGACAATTTATTCTATCACTAAAAGCTATTGTCACAAAAATTACCCATGTCACAGATACTTTCAGTATCAACAAATATTGTCACTGTTACGTATTGTGATAATTATATAGAATGTCACAAATACATTTTGTGACAAGTACTAATGTCACAAATACATTTTGTGACAAGTACTGTCACAAATGTATAATATGTCACAAATAGTATCTGTGACATAATCAACTTGACACGGTATCATTCCGTGTCAAGAGTACGAGTTGTCACTAAAACTTATATTGTCACAGAAACTCGAAGTTTGACCGGAATTTTTAATGTAATCAATTGTAATAATGTTGATTTAGTGATAATTTTGAAGCCTTATTGTGACAAATATTCTTGACACAAATTTCTAAAATTCAATGACAAAATGAAAACTTGTCACAAGTAAATGAACATTAGTGATGTTACCGTTTGATTGTCACTGAAGTAGAATTAGTGTCTGCTTTTTTGTGTCCACCCAGTGATGCTCGTTTTTTGTCACAGATACATGTACAGTGACAAAAAAAGGGCTTTATTGACAATTTTGCGTTGTCACAGTAGATAAAATTTTTTGTAGTGACATTTGATAACTTTCAAATATGATAAATTAAGTTGTATTATATATTGAACGTATATTAGACAAGCTAGCTAAGATTCTCCGATAAATGCAAAGTCTTTTTTTCTTTGAATTCTTATTTATGGTATTTGAAGTTCAAGCTATTTGTAGATAGTGCAAATCCTACAAATAGTAACAGTAGATTCTGGATCCATTGTATCATGAAGACAATTTTCTAAATTCCCCATTTGCATTTTGGTGGGTGGCAAATTTGTCCTAAGGATATCATCATTTCGATCAAGCCTTGTACCCAATTTTTGTTAGTCTCCATATTCTCTTATATACTTTTATATATATATTTTTTCTAACAGTTTTAAGATAAAAAATTTGCATGGAGACGTTGGCTTCTACTATGCAATCTATTTAAGTGATGAATTAAGACATGGTTTGATTGGATCATTTCAATGGTTAGTTCTTTAATCGTTGGCAATAAAAGATGCTGTTTTTTGGTGATCTCAAGCCATTGCATGAAGAAAAAGTGATGAGTCTGCTAATATCAAGAATGAAAGAAAGAAAAGCCTTGAAGATGATTTTCTTTGCAAAGGTCATATTCTGAATGTGTTGCCCTATTCTTTTCATAATGCATATCCAAATGTTTCAAGTGTAAAGGAATTGTGGGAGAAATTGCAACACAAATACAAAGCTGAAGATGTTAGTGCTCGAAATTTTTTAACTGATAATTATATCCACTTTAAAATGGTAGATGAAAAACAAGTTTTATTCCAAATTAAAGAGTTGCAACTTTGCATGAACGATTTAATGTCTAGTGGTGTTAAAATTGATGAGGAATTCCAAGTTGGAGTAATTATTGCAAAATTATCTCCATTATAGGATGATTATAAAAAGAAAATGAAGCATGAGGAGAAAGAAATACTATTTGGAAGATTTATCGCGCTATTTTCAAATTGAAGAGGAGTCTCGAAATAGAGATTCAAATTATGAAGCTTTGGAATTTGTTTCAAAAGCAAATTTGGTTGAGGGGGAGTCAAAGTACAAACCTGAATTCAAGAGTATTCCTAAACAAAATAAAAGCTTAAAAAAGAAACACCCCAATGATAAAAAGAAGAGTGTATATTTTTACTATGAAAAACATGGTTATATTATGAAGAATTATTATTTTTATAAAAAGTCCAAGCAATCTCAAGTCAATATGACCAATGAGAATTCCAATTATGTTGCTGTTACAACTAAAGCAAATCATGTTGATATTGAAATTGAATGGTGGCTTGATACTGGAGCTACTATACATGTTGCAAAGGATCATAAAATTTTCAAGAAATATGAAAGTGTTTCTGATGACCAAAAAGTAAAGATGGGCAACAATGGAACTACAAAATTGGTTGGCAATGGAACTGTGGAACTCAGGTTTACTTCAGGAAAAACTATTACTCTCTTGAATGTCCGCCATGTGCCTGATATGAGTAAAAATCATTTGTGTGATAATATATTAAACAAGGCTGGATTTAAGCAAGTGTATGAATGTGATAAGTTTATCTTGTCCAAGAATAATATATATATATATTTTTTTTGGAAAAGGTTATTCATGTAATAGTATGATTAAACTCTATATTATTAATTAAAATATCTCTTCTATTTATATGGTTGACTCTTTATGTTTATGGCATAATAGATTAGGTCATTTAAACTATAATTTTATTAAAAATATGTCTAATCTAGGTTTGATACCCATGTGCAATAGTTGTAACATTTCTAAATATGAGATATGTGCTCAACCAAAAATAACAAGAAAACCTTTTTATAAAATTGAACGTACTTCTAAATTGCTAGATTTAATACACTCATGTATATGATTTGAAAAGTTTTATCACTCAAGGTGGAATGAAATATTTTTTAACATTTATAGATGATTTTTTGAGATACATATATATTTACTTATTATCTAGTAAAGATGAAGTATTTGAGAAATTTAAAATTTTTAAAGTCGAGGTTGAGAACCAACTTAGTAAGAAAATTAAAGTGTTGAGAAGTGATCGTGGTGGGAATATTTATCTAATGAGTTTACAAAATTTTGTGAAACCTATGGAATAAAACATGAAGTTACTACTCCATACTCTCCCGAACAAAATGGTTTTGTTAAAAGAAAATATAGAACTATAATTAAAATGATAAATTCGTAACTTATAAGTTCTAATCTTCTTAATAATCTTTGGGGAGAAGCATTGCTAACAACTTGTTATATTCTTAATAGAATATCATGCAAGAAATCTAACGTGACTCTTTATGAATTATGGTATAATAGAAAGCTTAATTTTAGCTATTTAAAAGTATTAGGTTGTCTTGCATATATGAGAATACCTGATATTAAAAGATCAAAATTAGGTTTTAAAACCTATAAGTGTGCCTTTATAGGTTATTGTGAGAATAATAAGGCATATAGATTTTTAAATCTCAACTCTAATGAAATTATAGAATCTAGGGATGCTGAATTTTTTAAGCATGCATATGCCAAAAATAATATTAAAAGCCAAGAAATTATACATGATGAGCACAACACTATATTTGAAGATACTACTAAGTAATGATAATAGCACTACTAATAAAATAATTCTACACGATGTTTCAAACACACAAGCTCCTAAAAGAGCTAGAATTATTAAATACTCTTTTAGTCCAGATTTTAATCTTTTTCTTGTTGAAGGAAATAAAGAAATTAAATATGTTATGAATATGGAAGGAGATGCTACTAATTATAATGAGGCAATGGCTTCTCCGGATGCTTTTTTGTGGAAAGAAGCAATTGAAGATGAATAAGATTCTATTATTTCAAATGAAACATGACATTTAGTGGATCTTCCTCAGGAATAAAAACCTATAAGTTGTAAGTGCTTTTAGAAGGAAATTGAATAGTGATGGTTCATTAAATTGATTTAAAGTAAGGCTAGTTGCCAAAGGCTTTAAAAAACAAGAAGGTATTGATTATTTTGACACTTATGCACTTATTGTACAAACTAGTACAATTCATTTGCTTATTGCTCTTGCTTCTATACACCTTCTAGTTATCTATCAAATATATGCTAAAATAGTTTTTTTTTTCTTTTTTATGGAAATCTAGATGAAAAAATTTATGCAGAGCAACCGAAATGTTCTAAACAACAAGTTCTAGTTTTAAATAACAAGGACAAGAAACTAAAGTTTATAAACTTGTTAAATCCTTATATGGCTTGAAGCAAGCTCCTAGGCAATGGCATGGGAAATTTGATGAGGTGATATTGTCAAATGGTTTTTGAATTAATAATGGAGATGAATGTGTTTATAGTAAATTCGATAAAAATGGTGGTGTTTATACTAATAATTGTGATTACTACTCAATCTCATATCTTAGAAGAGTTGAGGAAAATGGATATTGAATTAATTCCTAATCAATATTCATACATGTTGTCAGCGCTCCAAATTCAACTATCAATGATGGAGAAGATCAAAGAGAAGAAGATGAGACTCTAAAGAGGATTAAGGGAGAAGTGATACAGGGACAAAAACTTGAGTTTAGGTTTGATGGTGATAAAACTCTAAGGTTTGGTACTCGAATATGTGTTCTGAACGATTATGAGTTAAAAAAAGAAATCTCTATAGAAGCGCATTGTACGTCTTATACAGTTCATCCAGGAGTTACAAAGATGTATAAGGATATTTCTAAGGTTTTCTGGTGGAATGAGATGAAGAAGGATGTAGCAAATTTGTGGATCAGGGTTTAGTATGTCAAGTTAAAATCGAACATCAAAGGTCGTCTGGTATGTTAAAGCCACTGATAATCCCTGAATGGAAGTGGGAGCATATTGCTATGGATTTTGTTACGGGATTACCTATGTCTCAACGTGGTAATGATGCCATATGGGTAATTGTGGATTGACTCACAAAATCATATCACTTTTTACCTATACGAATGACTCATACAATGGAGAAGTTAGCGCAACTTTACGTGGATGAAATTGTTCGACTGCATGGAGTACCAGTAACGATAGTGTCAGATCGAGATATGCGATTCACATCGTCATTTTGGAAAAGTTTGCATAAAAAGATGGGAATAAGATTGAATTTCAATACGACTTTCCACCCTCAAACAGATGAACAGTCTGAATGGATGATTCAAACTCTCGAGCATATGCTAAAGGCGTGCATGCTAGATTTTCAAGGAATTTGGGAGAAACATATTTCGTTAATAGAGTTTGCTTACAATAGTAGTTTCCACGCTACAATAGGTATGGAACCATACGAACTATTGTATGGAAGTAAGTGTAGATCTCCTACGCATTGGGATGAAATTGGAGAGAGAAGGCTATTTGGACCGAAAATTGTGCGATAGACAAGTGAAATAGTTGGTAAACTTAGACAAAGGATGAAAGTTGCATAAGATAGGCAGAAAAGCTGCGCCGACAATCGAAAGAAGGATTTGGAGTTTGAAATTGGTGATAAAATATTTCTAAAAGTTGCACCAATAAAAGGAGTAATGAGATTTGGAAAGAAGAGTAAGTTAAGACCATGATATCTTGGACCTTTCGATGTATTGGAAAAAATTAAGGATTTGGCTTATCGTCTACCATTACCTCCAAAGTTGTCAAGTGCACATAACATATTTCACGTATCTATGTTGTGAAAGTACATACATGATCCTTCGCATGTAATTGAATTTGAACCGTTGGAAGTAAATGAAGACTTCACATATGAAGAAAAGCCGATTCAAATTTTATAAAGAAAGGATCAAGTGCTTAGGGCTAAAATGATTAAACTAGTTAAAGTATGGTGGAGAAATCATATAGTAGAAGAATCAACATGGGAAGGGGAAGACGAAATGAAGTCCAAGTATCCAAATTTATTTGAGTAAGTGTTGACTTTTAAGTAAAACAAATTTCGGGGACGAAATTTCTTTTTAGGAGGGGTGAATTGTAACACCCAAAACCTAAATTATATGCATATTATTATTATTTAATTAATTGTTTTATTAGTCATTTATTATTAAATTAAATTAGTTATTTGATTGGCAACTAAATAGAATTTAGTTAGGAAGTTGTGTTTAATTAAGAAACCTAAACCTAATAGGATTAGTTTACCTAAAACCCTAAGGGAATTTTGGCTTTATATATATATATGCAAGGTTTTGTTGTTTTCCGTTTACCACATTAAGTAGAAGAAAAACAAAAGTTGGCAGTAAAGAAAAGGAGGAAAAGACAGAGAGAGAAGAAGAAAGGAAAAGAAGAAGAAGGGGAAACAACTGCCAAGGAAGGAAAAAAAAAAGTGTGTGATTTTGTGTGTGTGTGGTTTTCGATAAAGTTTGGAATTAATCAATAGCTTTTGGTTAGTTTACTAAGAAGACAAGTAAGGTAAATTTCACACTCTAATTTATTAAGTTGCAGTTTCTATTTCTTTTTTCTCTAAGAAATTTTGTGAATCATTGGCATGAAAATTTTGATATGGTTGTTGATTTTCCGTACCAATATATATATGGATTGCACTGAACTTTGCTTGATGGATCTGCTTGGATTCTTAAATATGTGACTGATTAAATTTATAGTTAAATATATTAATTTTTAATATAGCTTGTTGCCGGTAATTATTTTGGATCTCTATCAAAACTCAAGCCTAATGAAGGCCACTCAATTGGGAAAGCCCACATGCAACCAGCTCAGCGTCTGGCCCAAGTTGGAAAGGAAGCCTCCAGGAAATTTCCTCTTGGTTGAGCAATTAATACTCCCAACTACCCTTATCTAAAGCATTTAATGTGCAGCAGACTTGGTCGCCCATCTAGAGGGAATATTTCCCTAAATGAGGTGGCACGCCACCTGAGCAGAAGAGACTTGGGGATGAAGCAACCCAAGAAGGGAAAGTCTCTAGCAAAGCCACTGCCATCTAGCTGTCTGGCTCATGCAGCAGACGCCTTTGCCGACCACGCTTGACAAGGCTATCTGGGACCCTTACTTGGCACCCTCTCACACACTGAATCTCTGCATTGTCAGCTGAGTGGCCAGCTGGCCTTGTCTAGATTGGCATCAATGGGAAAGCCACTTTGACCCTCAATTCAGCTAGGGCAGAGCTGGCTACATCTCACCCATTGAGGCTCTACACGTGTCATTCATCCCAACGCCCATATGGAACTATGTAAGCTTTAGGTAAGAGAAAAGATGGACCTTTTGGCTTGTCTTCTCCACTCCAAACCGGAGAGAGTTTCTCCCTTGGTCTCCAAATGTGAGCAACGTCCTCTGGAACTTTACAAAGAGAAGAAGAAGTGTGAGTTGCCTCCTTACTCACTTTCCTCAAGCCTTAAGCATCACCTTCCTCCTTCCACCTTCTTTAACTCTATTTTTGTATTGTTTATTATCTTCCATGGACCAATCTCTGACTTGGGCGTCGAAGGGTGCGCGCCGGCATCAATGTCGGTGTCCCCACTAACGCCATTTTCTATTTTAAAAACTATCATTCGGAACTTGAGGGTGCAAGTGACCTGAAAGGCGTTTCCAGTGAGCTACGCTGCTAACCTGCGTACCAGCATCTACACAACAAGATTCTTCCCTGTTTTCATTCACTTTCCATCACCTCCAAGAGAGGGAGATTTGGTTTAGCAAAATCCACGTCCAAAACAGTGGCACCGTTCCTGTTGGAATCTTCACATTTTCTACGTGGATAGACCTTTTCACCCCTTTTCTCAACTCCCACGTGGTTAAAAGCCACGAAGGGAGCCCATTAGCAAGCTTACGAGAAGTTTTTTGGCCATGGAGTTTAGATCTTTGTATCCTTTACATACAAAAGAAAGTAAGACACATTGAAGTGTAATAATGGTAGAACCAACGGAGTCCCGTATGGAAGAATCCGTACGAGCAGAGTCAGAAGTTCAGCCGCGTGCTAGGAATCCCAGAGATCGGGGACGTGGAACAAGAGGAAGGACGACCCATGCGTCCACCTCCAGAAGGCGACTTCCTCTAGGCAGCCACCCTTGGCAATTTACAAACCTAGACCATCCAACCCCTAGCATTCGCTGCAGATCCCGTCGATCATTGGCTCTGAACGAAACACGGAAACGGAAGCAATTGAAGAGGTCAGTAAGCAAACGGGATCCCTGAGACACTCTACCAGGAGGACCAGTGTAGATGATGGCCAGCACATGGAAGAGGAGCCTCACGCGACGCGAAGAGATGACAGCCTGCTTGAGCTCTTTAGAGAGTTTGCAGAAATGGTATCAAGAAGGTTTCCTTATGAGACTACACCCAGATAGACAGCATACCCGGGACGAGCTCAAGAATCAGTTCGCATATCAACTAAGCGTCGAGCTCGTGGGAAGGCACTAGAAGAAGAACCTTTTAATTGTAAGGAGCCCAAACAAAGAGATAGAAAGCGTTCTGAGAAAAAAAGGAACGTAGGAAACATGAAACCCCAAAAAGACCACCGGGATCATCTCAACAGGAAAGTGGCTAGCCGAAACTTGCACCAGGAAGTTTCAAGCTCATACCACAGCCCACCAGAAGAGCAGGAGGACCTGAGAGACGTGCTGCGGACACAAAGAGGTGGAAGGAGACAACCTACACTAACTTCGAGAATCAGCGAGCCAGAAGTAAGGCTGATGAAGGAAGAGCTGAGGCAGGAGATTTTAAGCGATCTGCTGAAGGAGGTTCAGGGTGAAGGCAGGGAAACCAGGAGGCGTACAACCTGCCAGTTCAGTGAAAAAATCATGGTAGCACCATTCCTGCCAGAATTTAAAATGCCCAACATCCCTAACTATAATGGATACGGAGATCCAGTCAATTACGTTGATTCATTTAAGACTTGGATGGACTTCATGGGCGTGACCGAGCTGGCTAGGTATCGAGCATTCCCATTGACCTTATCCGGATTAGCGCAAGCCTGGCATCACAGGTTGGAGCCTTGCTCAATCACTTTATTCTCCCAGCTTGCCCAACTTTTCGAAATGCAATTCTTGGGAGCCAAGCCAATGCATAAGCCAGCCGGCCACCTCATGTCTGCAAAGCAGCGGGAGGAGGAGCCATTGGATGAGTACACCAGACTCTTCAATGATGAAGCCATGCAAGTGGAGGATTTTCAAAATCAGGCAGCTGTGCAAGCAATAATGTCCGCCCTACAACATGGAGCATTCAAACGGGACATGGCCAAATACCAACCCAAGAAGCTATCTACCTTGATAGAAGAAGCACAAAAGCACATTATTGTTGAAAGTTTGGCATTCACAATGCCTGCTCCTCAGGAGGATAAGGTGCCTGAACCTGAACCTGCACCTCGTAAGAAACTTGCTATAAATATAAAGGGAGGTCGCGATGATCACCGCCAACCTAGAAGGAGCGCTTACGAGAGATATATATCATCGAACACCACTATAAGAGATATATTACATCAAATCCAGGACCATAACCTCCTAAGAAGACCAAAGCCCATGTCCGACCCACAAGGAAAGAGGAATCGCTCAAAGTATTGTAAATATCATCGCGACCATGGGCATGATACAGAGGAGTGCTTCAAGCTGAAGGAAGAGATTGAAGGGTGATCCGGCAGGGTGAGTAAGACCTAACAGTGTGCTCAACGGTAACAACGCCGACTAAGCGCATTAGCCCACCTCCTCATGAGATAAGAACTATAATCGAAGGACCCAGCCGTGCGGGAGAGTCTAACAGAGCAAGGAAGAATTATGCCAAGAGAGTGAGACGGAGCTCCCCATGTGCAAAGATCATGCACACTACCTCTTGCCTAGGTAGCACAACCAGCCAGACAGTCCAGCCTATCACATTCAGCGAAGCGGAAGCCTCACACGTCATACATCCACATGATGACACATTAGTGGTCGCCTCAAGGTGGCCAACCATACCATCCATCACGTCCTCATAGACAATGGAAGTTTGGTCGACGTCATCTTCAAGTCCGTTTATGACCAAATGGGGATTGCGGAAGGAAAAGTGAAGGAGATGACCACCCCTCTCTACGGATTCGCTAAAGACAAGGTGCAACCTGAGGGAAGCATCGAGCTCCTAGTCACTACTAGTAGCTCTCCGAACCAGTCCACAGTCATGACCAACTTCCTGATCATCGACACCCCATCAGCGTACAACGCTATTATTGGAAGACCTACATTGAACACCCTGAAGGCCATAATGTCCACATTCCACCTTACCATGAAGTTCCCAACACCACATGGTGTGGGAAAAGTTGTGGGCAACCAGTACGAGTCAAGAAGGTGCTATGCAATCGCCTTACAAACTAATGCATCAAAGAGCCCCATGAGAAGCATTAATATGGTTAGTGGCAGTGAGGAGCCTACTGTAGACCTGCAAGATCCCAGCAGCCAGGTTGACGCGACCCAGGATGCCACTCCCCTCCAGTAGGAGGAAATGAATTTGTTGCAACAAATCTTACTAAATCAAGAAGCCATTGGGAAAAGAATTTGTGAAGTTGAGCAGCAGCTGATATCACGCAAGAAGCAGAAAGTCTAGGAAGAAAGCTTAAAAGATATAGCTCCCTCCCTAGTTATGAAGAAAACCATATCAGAGTTCGAACATGCACATACTCGGTGCCACCATGTTGACCACATCCATGGCCCCACCGAGTATTAGGGGAAGAGAGATGATACGGGTCCATACTTGCCTGGAAAAATATGCGATGAAAGAGAATTCACAAGAGGCAGCATATAGAGAGGTGAGCCTGTTGAAGTGCTAACACGAGTTCAAATACACCCCACCGATGCAGCAAAAATAGCCCAGATTGGAGTATGCTGCCTCTTCAATAGAAAGCACTTTTTCAGAAATTTCTGAAAGATAACATGGACGTCTTCGCTTAGTCACACGAAGACATGCCGGGCATCGATCCCAAATTCATAGTTCACAATCTGAATGTGGATCCTAACCACAAGATAGTGTAGGAAAAGAGATGAGTGTTCACTCCCGAGAAGTACAAAGCCATCAGGCAGGAAGTCGACAAGCTACTTTAGGCAGGCTCCATCAGAAATGTGGACTATCCTACCTGGCTGGCAAACGTAGTACTTGTGAAGAAAACTAATGGACAGTGGAGACTTTGTGTGGATTTCACAGATTTAAACAAAGCATGCCCCAATGATAGTTTCCCTCTTCCTCACATAGATCAGTTGGTGGACGAAACCGCCGGGCACCAATTATTGAGCTTCATGGACACCTACTCAGTCTACAACCAGATTTGCATGTTTGAGCCAGATCAAGAAAAGACCGCCTTTATCACTGATTGAGGGCTGTATTATTACAAAGTGATGCCATTCGAGCTAAAAAATGCAGGGGCAACCTATCAAAGGCTGGTTAACAAGATGTTCGCGACACAAATAGGCAAGACCATAGAGGCTTACGTAGACGACATGCTGGTCAAGAGCCTGAAAGCTGAGGATCACCTTGCACACCTGGCTAAGATGTTCGGCGTCCTGCGTAAATATCAAATGAAGCTAAACCCAAACAAATGTGCTTTCGGTGTAACGTTTGAAAAATTCCTTGGTTACATGGTAAACCAGCGAGGAATTGGGGTCAATTTGACAAGATTCGAGCCATATTAGAAATAGAACCCCCGAAGAATGTGAAAGAAGTCCAGAAGCTACCCGGTAGGCCGGCAACTCTAAGCCGCTTTATATCCTACAGACCGATACCTACCATTTTTCAATATCCTAAAAGGGAACAAGAAGTTCGAGTGGACCAAAGAATGTGAGGAAGCCTTTGCAAGGTTAAAGGAGTATCTAACAACTCCACCTTTGCTTTCAAAGCCAGTTCGTAAAGAGCAGCTCTACCTCTACCAGGCTGTGTCTAGTTCAACAGTCAGCTTAATTTTAGTCAGGGAGGAGGTAGGCAGCCAGTTCCCTGTATATTATGCAAGCCACTCCATGGTTCCTGCTGAGATAAGGTATCCTGATATGGAGAAGTTAGCACTGGCATTGATTGTCTTTTCTAGTAAATTGAAGCCTTATTTCAAAGCGCATGTCATCATAGTGCTTACCAACTACCCTCTTAGGCAAGTGCTCTACAAGCTCGAGGTCTCAGGCAGGCTAATGTGATGGACTGTGGAACTTGGATGCTACGACATAAGATACCAACCTTGAACCGTAATCAAAGCGCAAACTGTGACAGACTTCATAGCTGAATTCACCACACTAGTAGGCTGCCCGCCAAGTGAAGAGCACAAGAGCCAAGAGCCAACCTGTCCGGCTGGCCACTTTGGAGCTTACACATTGACGGAGCTTCAAATAGCCAAGAATGTGGAGTAGGCTTGGTTCTCACCTCTCCAGCCTTGGATTTTATTAAAATCGAGTATGCTTTAAGAATAGGATTTAAAGCCTCAAACAATGAGGTTGAATATGAAGTACTGATTGCGGGATTGAAGCTTGCCAAGGCCATGGGAATCAAGAGGTTGAAGATTTTTAGCGATTCTCAACTAGTCGTGAACCAGGTTACCAGAGAGTACCTAACTAGGGGGGAGGATGACGTCCTACCTGTAGGTTGTCCGCACCCTCCTGGAAGGTTTCGATGAATGGACAATTTCCTAGGTTCCTTAATCTGAAAATGCGGATGTCGACTCCTTAGCAAAGCTGGCTGCTTATCCGAATATGGAGTTGACTCGATCCATCCCTGTCGAGTATCTAAAGGACCCAAGCATCATCTCCCAGTAGACCGAGGTCCTCTCTCTTACCTCGAGGGAGAAGGGAACCTGGATGGAGCCAATTGTCGGTTACTTATGAGATGGCCACCTACCTGAGGATAAAGTGAAGGCCAGAAAGCTGAGATACCAAGCAGCTAACTACGTTCTGATCAATGACATCTTGTACAAGCGAGGTTACTCACTACCTTACCTACGCTGTTTAGATGGAGAAGAATCAAAGCAAGTTTTGCAGGAAATACATGAAGGAATTTATGGGAATCATGCAGCAGGCAGGTCGCTATCTCACAAGGTCATTAGGCAGGGTAACTATTGGCCTAGCCTGATAAGAGACGCTCATGAATATACAAAGAGGTGTGATAAATGCCAACGGTTCGCAAATCAACTTGACCAGCCACCTCAGAACCTCACATCTGTGTGAAGCCTATGCCCTTTTGCCCAATGGGAAGTGGGTATCATTAGACCATTTCCCCCAGGCAAGTCGCAGATGTGGTATGCAATTGTCGCTATTGACTACTTCACAAAACGGGCAGATGCCGAACCGCAAGCTAAGATCACCGAGGCAAAGACCACAAACTTCATTTTCAAGTCAATTATCTTCATATTTGGAGTCCTTTATGCCATAGTGACAGATAATGGGAGGCAATTTGATAATGCGAATTACAAGTAGATGTGCACGGAGTTTGGGATTAAGTGTTATTTTTCAACTCCACATCACTCTCAGGCTAACGGCCAGGTAAAGGCAGTGAACAAAATTATCAAGCTCAATATCAAGAATAAGTTGGATCGCCTCAAAGGTGCATGGGTAGATGAGTTACCATGTGTGCTGTGGGCATATTGCATGACAGCAAGAAATTCAACTGGAGAGACACCATCTTCACTCTCATTTGGCTGTGAGACCATCATCCCGGTTGAGTCCAGCTTGCCCACACATAGGGTGCAGTACTTCCAACCATAAGAGAATGATGCACACCTGCGAGAGGAGCTTATTTGATTGAGGAAAAGCACGACCAAGCTCAGCTCTGCAATGCAGCTTACCAGCAACATGTAGCGAGGTTCTACAATTCCAAAGTGAGGATCTATGAATTCAAACCCGGTGACTTGGTTCTCAGGAGAGTGATACTCAATATGAAGGAGCAGGGTGCTGGCACCCTGGCTCCCACCTGGGAGGGTCCTTACAAGGTGAAGAGCGTCCTTAGACCAGGAACTTATGAATTGGTGGACTTGCTTGGAAACCCTCTACCGCATCCTTGGAACACAGAGCACCTCAAGTGGAAGCAGCCAGGTGTGGCATCCCACATCAGGCTGGCGTCCCTCGGTTTGCTAGCAGGATACCTGTCTCTTGGCAAGACCCAAGTTTCCTTTGCGACCAGAACTAGAAGGGGCAGGCTGACGAGCCTCACTTCTTCAGTGGGTCACCAAGGTGGACCCTAGAATCGACTGGGAAGGGTCCCACTACTATTACCATGGTGGCAGGTAGGCTGAGACCACTCAAAGACCCTTACGAATCCTTGACCCAGGTAGGCATTACTAACGAGCACCCTAACCTGAGGGATTCTGTCAAAGAAGGACTCTCAGCTACAGTTAGAAAGACGGTTGGTAATCATGCATATAGTATAGTGTTCCTACATATTAAGTCGACAAGGGGTCCTCCCTAAAGGTCCTAGGTAGACAGTAACCTGAAACCTGGAGCTTACGAGGAAGCACAAGCCTGGCTTACTCACTCCCTTATGCGGCTTGAAGGCCCAAAGAGAGTGGTGGATCTTACATGGGAGCATGAAACGGTTGAGAAACATTGCCAACCATCAAAGTCCCACGAAATCTGAGCCATCAAATTTTGAAATCATAATCGGACGGCTGAAGAAGCACCTACAAAAAGCCTGCCAGGATGACGCAAGGGTGCAGGCGCAATAAATGTGCCCAAAACGCGTGTCGCAACCCGGCTGGTTCCCGCCATTCCATACCTAGGTCGTACACAGCCTGTGTCAGGTGTCTAGCTGTCACGCATACGGTGCTGAGGATCTGAATGGACCAAAAGTCCACTCACCTTCCTGAAAGCTCACCAGAGCAATCCACATGAGATGAGCATGACGTCTACCTAATATATCAAAAACCAATGATGTGTCCAATTAGCTTGACGAAGAGCTCTCTCAGCATTGCCACAACCACCCGAGAGCCAAACAGACATCAACCTAGAAACAACTCCGGTTTAAGAGTCACTAGCCTCCAAACTTCCGAGTACCTTGAAGTTAAGAGGCTAGGGGGGCATCTGTTGTAGGTAATTATTTTGGATCTCCATCAAAACTCAAGCCCAATGAAGTCCACTCAATTGGGGAAGCCCGCATGCAACCAACCCAGCGTCTGGCCCAAGTTGGAAAGGAAGCCTTCAGGAAATTTCCTCTTGGTTGAGCAATTAATGCTCCCAACTACCCTTTCTGAAGCATTTAATGTGCAACAAACTTGGTCGCCCAGCTAGTGGGAATATTTTCCTAAATAAGACGGCACGCCACCTGAGCAGAAGAGACTTGGGGATGAAGCAACCCAAGAAGGGAAAGTCTCCAAGAAAGCCACTGCCATCTAGCTGTCTGGCTCATGCAGCAGAAGTCGTTGCCCACCACGCCTAAAAAGGCTGTCTGGGACCCCTACATGGCGCTCTCTCACACGTTGAATCTCTGCATTATCAGCCGAGTGGCCAACTGGCCTCGTCCAGATTGGCATTGTTTGGAAAGCCACTTTGACCATCAATTCAGCTAGGCAAAGCTGGCTGCATCTCATCCATTGAGCCTCTACACGTGTCACTCATCCCAACGCCCATATGAAACTATTTAAGCTTTAGGTAAGAGAAAAGATGAATCTTTTAGCTTGTCTTCTCCACTCCAAACCAGAGAGAGTTTCTCCCTTGGTCTCCAAGTGTGAGCAATGTCCTCTGGAACTTCACAAAGAGAAGAAGAAGTGTGAGTTGCCTTCTCACTCACCTTTCTCAAGCCTTAAGTATCACCTTCCTCCTTCCACCTTCTTTAACTCTATTTTTGTATTGTTTATCATCTTCCATAGATCAATCCCTGACTTAGGCGTCGGAGGATGCGCACTGGCATCAATGTCGGCGCCCCCACTAACGCCATTTTCTATTTTGAAGACTATCATTCGGAACTCGAGGGTGCAGGCTACCTGAAAGGCGTTTCCAATGAGCTGTGCTGCTAATCTGCGTACCGGCATCTACACAACAAGATTCTTCCCTGCTTTCATTCACTTTCCATCATCTCCAAGAGAAGGAGATTTGGTTCAACAAAATCCATGTCCAAAACATAGTTTATATACCATGTTATCTAATAAGGATATATATATATATATATATATATATTATAGCATGTGAATAAGGAAGTTCGTGGTCAAAGTAGATTGGGTGATTAATTAAATAATATATGTATACATGGTGTACGTGTAAGGGGCTGGTTAACTTGCAAATTCTAAATAGGTGTTATGGTTGTCGTGTTATAGCATGTGAATAAGGAAGTTCGTGGTCAAAGTAGATTGAGTGATTAATTAAATAATATATGTATACATGGTACGTGTAAGGGGCTGGTTAACTTGCAAATTCTAAATAGGTGTTATGGTTGCCGTGTGTTGAACATGAAATTTCATGCATGCAATAGCTTGGATATATATATATATATATATATGTATATATATTATGATTTATAATATAATTATAAATATATATAGACATGTGAGTGATAGTTGGCGTGTATATATGTATAGTGCGTCTATGTAAGGATGTGGCTGCTAGTTTTTTTTAATATGTGTATAATTATTTACATATATGTATGTGAACAACCAAATTGGATGAATACGAATTATATTTATATGTGTTTATGTTTGCTGGAATTTTTATGGAGTTAATTATATGTGTATTGATATACATATATATATAATTGCTGAATTATATTTGGAAAATCTTATGCACACTTATGTGAATATTTTTCCTTAGTGATTAAAGTATGCATATGAGTTTATGCTATATAAGTAAGTTATTTGTGTGATCATAACATATGCATACATGAGCATGAAAAGTATAACAAAGAAGTTTTATTTTTTTTTTAATGCTAAAAAAATTTAATTTCCGAAAAGCTTAAAGATTTAAAGTATTTTTGAAAAGAAATAGTCATGACCATGCATTGTAGGCAGTGTTTGTAGATAACAAAGTAGCCTATGTATGTGTTTGTTCCATTTAAGAGAGGGTTCAATAGTCCAACTTATTGAGAGATGAGTTTGCATGGGCACATATAAACGTATTAGTATATGTGAAAGAACTCGTTGATGATCACAATGAGGCATGACTATTACTCTTTGCGTGAGAGTGTATGACAAAACTTAACTTGCTTGGCTAGTATGGAAGTGTGATTGTCTTCACTTATACTGTTTCCTCTTGATGGTTGTTTGTTTTCCTTGAAAGTGAGTCTGTATGCTACGTTGGGAAAAATAAATTATTGACGGGTAATTTGCTCATTTTAAGTGTGCGACAAGTGAGATTGAGATTGCATGCTCTTATATGAAAATTTAAGTCCTACATTTTTAAATGTGTTTTCAAATTAAAATGATTATATTCCAATTTGATAAAGGAAATCAAAGTTTTATATATGAAGATTGTTTGACGAATTACGACATGTATTTTTGTATTGCATTGGCATATGCATGTGGAACTTGCTGGATGACTTGTCACTCATTCCATTTTATTTGCATATGTGTAGGTGAGAATAGGAATTGAATAGGATTGCTTGAGGCGTTGGCGTAGAGAAACAATTGGCGAGACAAATTTGCATGGATTAGTACAAAATGCTTTCAAGACAAAATAAATATTTTACTTTTAATTTTATTTTGGTTTAGGACTTAACAGTTTAATTTCTGACTTTCCTTAAGATTGTGGGTAAATACAAAGAATTTAATTTGTTAATTACTTTTATTTATTCAAAGTATTTTGTAAAATTTGGTTTGGAATTCCTAAAGATTTAAGGAAAATTTATGCTATGATTTTTATTATGTCCTTTATTTATTTACGAATAAGAAGTAGCACTTCTTAAATTGAATCCTAGAGGTTTGGTTAAGGGGTATTACAGGAGTTAGTGTGCTTCAATTCCTTCATCTTCTTTCTAGCATAGTAAATGACATTCTCGAGGTAGAATTGTTTCTTCAACTCACACTTTAGATCTTTCCATGAGTTGATGATGTAAATATCTCTTTTCATTTCTTCATACTTTCTACGCCAATAAGTAGCACTAAGATTAGTAAAGTAAAGGGAAGCGGTAGTTACCTTTTGCTCTTGCATGTTGATTCACTAGAAGTATTGTTTCATGTGCCATATGAAATTCTCCAATTCCTTTGCGTCATTCTTGCCGCTAAACTCCTTAGGTTTAGGGACATCCACCTGTGGAGTATGTTGAGTGGTGATGACACCACTAGTTGCAGCCCTGATGCATAACGCCCAATCCGCAAGAGTTTCCTCCAAACCGTGCTTAAGTTCATCCATTTGAGCTTGCATGAGAGAAAGGGTCTCAAGCACCTTTGCTTGAAAGGCAACGTTCTCTTGACGCCTTGCCTCAAGTTTATCTTTGTGACCGCTTTGCATGTTTCCATGAAGCTCATCCACACGCCCCTCGAGCCTCTCCCTCCATACTTTGCTCCACATGATCAAGCCTTTCCTTCACATCGGCGACAGTTACCTCCACCTTGGTCACTGTGGCCTCCATGGCAGCAACAATGTCTCTTGACTTTGAGCGCCCACATCCCTGCCTTGAAACAATAGGGTTAGCCTCCCTTCCCTTTTCTTCAATAGCAACTTTAGATGAAGACATGGTGTTCTTCTAGCTTGTTGCTAACTTTTCAAGAACTTAACTCTGATACCATCTGTCACGGACTTATTTTGAACTTTCAAGTCGTGCGACCTTAGTTGCTTATTTTCAATGCTTCAAAGCAATTAAGTAAACCTACTTATCCATACAAAAAGAGAAAGTAATGGAGATAAACTAGAGAGAGATTAGGAGAATGAGAATATATTACTCAATTCTTAGATGGTTTGACCAAATGAGATCTCCCCATATTTATAGGGTTACAACAAATGATTTAATGACTATAATACACTTGATCCTGTAGTGGAGATTAAGTTTTTAAAATTCTCTACAAGAGTACTTGACAATTAAGTGACAACCAAATAAGCATTAGAATCTTCTAGAAGATTCTACACAAATTTAGAGAACTCCATATACTTAATGTCCAAGTGTGCAGAAAATGCTCTAAAAATATTTGATGAAATGACAGGGCATGACACAGAGGTGGCCAAGAAAAGATGATTGCTATATATTCTCAGCGAAATTCTCAATTTCAAATTAGTGACTAACTAGAAATGAAGTCTAAAAATAAATTAAACATGCAATTATGAATAGAAGTAGATAATGAGAGATTTTATACTAGGGTTTGAAATGCCTTTACATAAAAAAGAAGAAGAAAAAAAAAAGATTTGAATGGCATAAAATTAAATTGACAATTAAATAAAAGATAGATAATAATTAGAAATACAATTAACAATGAAAATTACTTTAAAGTTAAGGGACAAGATCTGAAGTGAACAACAGCCAAATAACAAAAATAATAGAATTGAAAAAATAAAATACTAATAATAAAGAGATTAAAGATAAACTTATGAGGATTAAAACTAAGAATAATAGGAATTGAATTATATGAATTTTAACAAAAAGAAAATTAAAAGAATAAAAATCTGCAACAATTTTTTTTGGTGAAAAAAATCTGCATCAATTTGATTAAACAATTATAGATCTTTGACATATATGGTATAAACCAGTTGAAATTAACCTTAAAAACCTTTCACATGAAAAGACAGCTAAAGAAAAAAATAAATGCCGGCAACAAGCAATGACCAACAGAAAATAAAAAGTGCAACAACTTTTTTTTTTTTTTGTGGAAAAAAAGTACAACAACTTGATGCGGAACGAATGTGACTTGAATTGCGCGAATGTGTGTCACCTGTCCGAAAAATAAAGAGAAGGATAAGAATGAAAATATTCCAGTACTAATCCATGTAAAAGTAAATTTCAACCAAAAAAAATGTAAAAGTAAATAACACCGAGTCCAATGAAGAATTGCAAGTCATTGGGTGAAGACAATTTCGCACGACACTTTTGCATACATCTTTTTATTTAACCCATGGATCCCACATCCAAAAGAAAGAGTTTCTTAGCTCCGTGGGTCCACATCCTTTTAAATCTTTTAAATATTAAATCTCATCATATCTTCCAAACCATGGCCCCGCACCAAATTTCAATTCCTTAGAAATTATTGTCCACACGTTGTACGCAAGCACACCACTTTTTAGCAATTGTTTATTTATTTTTTCAATAAATAAAGCATAACAATTAATTCTGGCTCAAACACTTGTTGGATTTTTATTTTTTTTATTAGAGGTTGTAATCTATCTAAAATATCACGTACCTGTTCGAATTTAAATTGCGGTGAAATATATATTTAACTTTACTATCAGGTTAAATTATTATGTGTCAAACACTTATTGGATTGCTTTGCTTTTCGTCACTCTTGTAAAACTTACTTTAAACCAAATCTTCACAAATTCATTTTTACCAAAAAAAAAAAAAAAACTTCATAAATTATATCCAATATATGTCCTCAAATAAAAACCGGCCACTTCAAATTTATCCAAATAAAATTGAATTTAGTCTCCTATCTCCATTTATACTTCATGTAAGTTTATGCCAAAATACGTGCTCTTGAAATTTACTAAAAATGTTTGAATATATATAAATGTTACTTGATTATATTGAATTGTTATATTTTATAGAATCTAGATAAGGATTAATGTTATTCACCTCTCCTGAAATTTGATATAATATAGGTAGATTTCAACAATATTATTTTTTTAGTTTTAACCAAGGATGAAAAAATTGAGTATTTTCAAGTTTTTCAATATATGGATATTATCCATTAATCGAAATTGAAAATAGTTATAATTTTTATAATTTTTGTCGAAATTTTTGATATTTTTTTAATATTTCAGCGATATTTCCGTTAAAATTTTTATATTAATTCATTCACAATTTGATTAGAATTTCTATAATTCTCATGAAAATTTTCATAATTTTCATAATCTCCACAGAAATTTCTGAAAATTTTCATAAAAATTTCTAAAATATCCGTACTGACTATTAAATTCAACATTAATATTTTTTTGTCTTAAATTATAATTACTATACTTATATTATTTTAAGTTTTAACGTTTCACATGTTGCATAGAGTTTTTTTTTTCAAACTCTAATTACGATATTCTTATATATTATATAAAAGTACTGAAGTATAAGAGTATCTTTTTTGTTTTACAATATTATTAAGTTATTAAATATTTAAATTATAGTTTATAAGTGATGTATGAATGCTTGCCATAATGAATTTGAATATCTCAATTATATCAAATGCAATTGGAATTGGACTACACCCACTCAAAATACCTTTTTCAAATCAAAATTTTAAATTGTAATAATTAATGAATATATTTTCAAGTTCAACTATCAGGAGCTACAGTTAAGTATAGAGCCAATTAATATCATATTCATATCACGATTATCAATAACAATCACATATAATGCTAAATCTATATGATTGGTATATTAATAATTACATGCAAAACTATCAAAGTGATGTGTTTTTTTATTAATATTTCTCTTAATACACTATTAAAAATGAAGATGTGGAAAAGAGTAAATATTTTCAACTAGAAAATGATACGGATATTTTGATCCTTACTTTTAACCTATTTTGTTATTAATTCAAATATGTTAAACTTAGAGCCCGTTTGGAACTGCTTTTTTTGAATGAAAAAGTGTTTTTTTCATAAAAAAAGCAGTTTGAAACATATTTGGTAAAAAAATTATAAAGCCCTTTTTTTTAATAAAAAAAACACTTTAAGTGCTTTTTTTAGAAGCACCTGATAGGTCTTTAAAAGTGTTTTTCAAAATGAAATATTTTTAAAGCAATTTTTTATAGTTTTCCACCAAACACAAACTGCTTTATTATTAAAGTGTTTTTTAACTAAAATGCTTAAATAAAAAGCACTTTTGAAAAAAACCCTACTTACATAAGCAGTTACAAATATGCCCTTAATAATTAAAAGGATAATCTTGTCATTGCATACAAATTATTTAATTAAATAAAATTGTCAATTAAATAATTTTATATTTCTTTTCCTTTTTTCTCTTTCTTCCCCGATCTACAAATCTAGGTTTTGTTTGATTTTGGTGGTGGGTTTTCACTTGCTTGGCTTAAAATAACAATTCTTGAGTGATAAATATGGTTAGCTTGGCAGAGGCATAGGAGAACACATGCGCGAGTAAGCTAGTACCTTATTATGCTTATTTGAACGGTACCAAGCCACCACTAGCAACCTGCTGCAATCTGATCAGAGAGACGGTGGCTAAGGAGCTTGACTGCCTTTGCAATCTCTACAACACTCTTATTTTCCTTGTGAGTGTGGGGCTTAATATCTCAGGCTTTCTTGCTTGGCAAGAGCTTGGCGTCACTGCTGAAAGGGCCAATTGTAATGGTACTTTCTTTCAAATTGGATAATAAATTAGGAATTTTTTTACTTTGAATTGTATGGACTGATTTGGTTTCTAAATTGTGTTAGGAGCTGAGTGAATTAAAATTTGAATCAAGGTTATAACTTTAAATGGGAAAAAATAGGGTAGCAATTCTCTCTCTTAAATGGATGCATATAGAAGACTGAGCCCAAAATTGTAGGTGAACAAGTCAACAAAGAATCTCTTGAATATCAGTAGCTATAGAGAGATTGTTCTTCTGAGTCAAACAATTTGAGAATTTCTAGTTACCAAGTAGACGAAAAGCTTTTTCTGAGTTTGATCTTACTTCCTTCATCATAAAAGGTTAGAAATTTCTTACGTAAAGGGCTTGACCAATTTGCTATGTTATCAGGTAAGGAACATGTTTTGAGAGAGCCCCGACTAATAATTGAAAGGGCTGAAACAGCTTGGTTGTCCCTTTCTAGTAAGGGGGGCATCCTCATTCCGGTTGAAGAAAACCAGAACCATGAGATTTATGCTCAAGCTAAAAAAGTTGATAATTTCAAAAAGTTTTTGCAATTTTTTCTTATCACCAAAATGGAGCTTGGTTGGGCTTGCTGTGATGACATATATGAGTTTGCAGGTTGTGGGAAAGGAAGAGAAAGAGAGAGAGAAATGGAGCTCAAGCTGCTTCTTCTTCTTCTTTATCGACCTGAATTGTCTCGTTTTTTATTTGGATTGCTTGATGAATTTGCTTACCTTTTCTTTTTTGTGACCTTCAAATTTTGCTTTAAAACTTCCCATGCATTTTTGTTCTTTTCTAATTTGTTGCATCATGAATTAGGGAAGTGAATTTCTAACCACTTACTGTAGAAAGAGAAAAACTTGTATCTTTACTCTTGTTTTTTTCACTGGTTGCTATTCAATTTGCATCTTCAATTCTGTCCTTCTTCTATTAATTTTGGAATAGAGAAAAATAACAACTTGTCTAATTAAAAATCTTGGCTCCGTTAGCCTTTTTCAATAGAATCCTCTTTAGTACGATCATGGTAGGATTTTTTTGAACTTAAGACTATTAGTCATGAATGTTATGTACTTTTGTACAAGCATGTGCTGATGTGTGCTAAATTGAAGGCGGATGTGCACATAATATTTGCTTGATGTAACTGCTTTATATATAGCATCTCCTCTGTTTTTATCAATCTTTTGAATGCATGAGCTGCTTCTATTTTGCCTATTAAACAACTTAATGAATCAAATTACTTGGAGGTTGAGAGATGAGTCAAGCTATATAAGAATACAGCTATAAGTTAGTGGTCATGAGCTTAATGTAAGCAAGTCGGTTTAGGAAACCAACCTTGAAGCCTTATAAATAGGCTATGCATGAAATGTTCTGAATTATCCCCATTTAGGATCACTACATATGGCATAACCTCTATTTATATTATTTTTTTGAATAAATGAGCTACTTCTATTTTGCCTATAAAAATCTCTCTTTTATGGCATGTCCTATATCCTTTTTCTATATGTTTATTTATAATATGGTATTAGAGTTCAGG